>JADMLL010000012.1:12016132-12616132 GCA_016920875.1 Columbicola columbae
ACGGAGAGGTTCTGTCCTGTACTTAACTGAATTTTCTACATAAAACAGTTCATAAGAACAGAGAAATAACGGCGACCAAGGTGTGTAACTCACTTGGCACTCATAAAATGAACGAAAAAATAAATTAATAATTATTTAATTTGACTTGTAGATATCTATCGTCACGTGATCGGAGAACTCGAAATTACCCCTAAACTCATGATTGGTTGTGCAAATAGGAAAGGTCATCAGGAATCTCCGTCAGTAGATTCAGCTTTAAATTTATTGGGGTTTTGCAAGTAAGAGGCGGAGAATACAAGTCTTAGATGCCATATATAATAATAGGCGCTTCACTATAGTTTTTATTTAGGTCAGAGTACCTGGAAAAATCCACTTTAGCTTTACAATTCTTTATATTTTACATAGATGAAGGCTGGGAGTGAGTGCTAATTAAAATCATCAAACCTTCCTTAAATTTGCTTTAAGATGTTAAAATACTTAAGAAAACTAGTCTTAAATTCCTCAAATCAATCGCAAGACTTCAGTTATTATTATCAAGAAAATTTATTTCGTTTGTGTTGGCTTATAATTTTGCCAAATTCGTTGAAAACGTTTATTCATTCCTAAAACGGTGTTTAAATCTACGTTCTTCAGTTTGGCCATTATTCAGGGGGATATTGGTTGCCACTCGTCCCTGGCTGTGTTTTAGTCAGATTTTGATATTTATTGTATATCAAATCTGGACAAGTTGTGTGTATCTAATTGGATTATAGCTAAGGAAATCTTTCCTACCAGTGCACAACAAATCTATACCAGCGCAGAACATTCCAATTATTCTGTGGTGGACCGTTACTGTGTTTGTTTTCTCTTACAAATTTCCACTATACTTTCCCTTTCAGACGGATATTTCTTTAGATTTAGAATGACGCTTCAAGCACTTGCTCTTGTATAGAGCAACTATATGATTACTGGCACCACAATTTAATCGTGGATCCACATACCCATTAACATGAGACCTTCATGAGTGAAGAGTGGTTTATGGTAGGCTTGTCTGCCGCATGTTAAGGAGAGACTTGTCTTCCTTCTGTCATTTGCCTAGCCTGAAAATGATTCTGAATAGAAACAAGACGAGTCGAATGTTTCGTGTTTTACCATCTTCACCCACCGAATCCAAATCTGTCCATGAGCAACGGTGTACAACTAGCAAGTGGATGACTAATGCTTTAATAAGTGGATGTTAATGTCGATTTTATTGGAAGAAAATTTCGCGAGAGATGTTCGGTATTCGATAAAGTAGAACCGGGGGTGTTGAATTTTCTGCGGTATTGAAATACATCTTAATATATATATATATATATAAATATATTTTTATTTTGAAAAATTATACTTTATATAAAAAGTAACAATTAATTTAATATATGTAAAGCAATATGTTAATAGCGTTATTCTGTTTATTTGTTGATAACCATGACAGTGATTATTGGTTTTCTTAAAATAAAATTTATTTAGATATTTCTAGATTTTATACAGGTTCCGCCGCAAGAGTTTCCGGAACAATTTTTTGTAGTTGGCAGCTCTTTGAAAAGATTGTAAACTGGTATTGAATGAATTGTTTAAAAGAATCATTCCGAGAATTTTTGGGACAAACCTTGTACTTCACGACAAGGAGTTATCTTGCATCTTGTTCAAAATTACGTTACTTGTACAGTAAAACCGTACAAGGAGGAAAGTCAGTTCTGAGTTTATGCATTCAAAAGAAATTTGAAAAAACCGGAAAGCTGGGGAAACCGAGCGAAAGTGAAATTTAGGAATGGCGGAGGGAGAAGAAAGGAAAGGAGGAATGAAATGGAAGTCTTTATGACGTTTAAGACTTTAGGAGAAGTTGAATGCGCCAATATTATTGAGGGAATTGAATTTTTGGGGCTTATGAAAGAGTTTGGATTTACAGAACGGATGTGAGAATAGTATAATAGAAATAACGGAGTTAGCTTGGTTAAGATTGAGAGGAGGACTGATGGTCTCATAATCTGAGGGAGAGAGGAAAACTAGCATAGGATTTGAGTCCTTATGTGAAAATATAGTTTGAGTTTGAATTACAAAGGCTCTTTTGTGGAACTGTATTGGTAATGAGGCAGATAAGTGATTAATCAGTCCGTCACTGCGATGTAACAACCGAGAAAACGGGTCTCTATTCATTCCTTTTAATGTAAAATGTTGGAGTTTATTTTTTAAAAATAAAAGACAAACTAAAATGGAGTGCTAAAAGTACTTTATATTTGTTTTGGAATCACTGAAAATAAAATACAGTAAACAGAAACAATTTCACTTTTTGTCCAAATGAAAAATAATTGTAAACATTTTTTATTGTGTAATCTTGACCGGATGTTAATTATTTCAAAGGTTAGAAAAATCCATGTCCGTTATGCATTCGGTCTCAAAATGGTTGGTCTTCTGAATGATGTTTGGAATGATCATCCTCCTTAATAGCTGTAAACGACTGGAGCTCCATGGTAAGCGTAAGTGGTGGGAACGGCGGCGACGTGGGAAAGGCTGCTGTAGGCGACTGGTACGTGGTATCCGCTGTAGGCGATTGGAGCTCCGTAGGCGACGACGGCTGGGTTGGCGACTGGAGATGGATTGGCAACTGGGCTTGGGTTGGGGTTGGCAGCTGGGGCAGCGAAAGCTGCGGCGATCATGGCGAAAGCAATAAGCAACTGTAACAAAAAAATTTTTTTATCGACTTAACTATGGTTAGTAAAATAATTGACACATTTGGATAGGGACAGATATGGTGCAGGATAGTAAAAGCGGGTTTTACAGAATTTATTTATACAGGGCAACTTCAGTAACGTTAATTCTTAAAAGACGAAAATCCGTGATAACCAAATTTTACCCACTTTTTTGATGGATGGATCGAGAGGAGAAAAGTTTTGGTTCCTCTCGGATTAGTAAGATCTAAACAAACAAAAAAAATTCCTCTAAAGAAATAGTTATTTTTTGATACTCACGAATTTGAACATTTTTGACGATTGTCCTCTGAGATTTCTGAGTACAAGATAAGTTTCAACCCGACTCCCCGAGCTTTTATATAATTGGGACCGAACCAAAGCTTTGGGTGGAGTCGGCAAAAGTGATCCAGATCCTGAATTGAGGATCCTTTACTCGTTTTCGAATAAGAAATCTTATGTTTATCATTCGGCAGTCTCCATTTATCGAAATATATTTTCTTTTTATGTTTTTTGCCCAAATAATTAATATTCTGTGCGCAGTTGCGATGTTCAGGATCTCTAACCCATGAATTCAATGTTTTTGTCCTTTTTTATCTTTGATCGATTAACGCCCCCTGGATATAATTAATGAGACAATTAATTGATTTTGAAGTTTGATTTCCATTATAGTTGACCTCCGGCTGCAGATAAGTGTTTGATTCTCGTGATTTCGGATTAAAACAAGCTGATAAATCATTTATTGTGTCATCGATTCGGTCGCTTTGTGATGACCAGGCTATTTGTCACAAAGCGAAGATGACAAGAAGATTAGCTAGCAACAGAAGAAGGGTTTTAAGGATGACCGCTTTGATTTTTTCCCGAGAATTGGGAAAGGTCAGGGATTGAAACTTAATTGTTGAACAGGTTTTACGCAAGATATCCGGTTGAAAAGAAAAACAGGAAATGTCAGGTAAGGTGGATGGAAAACAGAATTACGAATGAGATTGAGTTTTGGGAGACTCAAAAAAGCTCAAATTCTAGTTGTTTGAGGGTTGGAACCTCTCCACTTCTTGACATGAACATTATCATACAGGGCTTGTTGGACTCTTCAAAAGAGCGGCAGATCTTTCACTACTTCTGCCGACGAGTCCTAGAAGCCAAAGAAGAAACGCACCCGACTGGAAAAACAAAACCATGGAAGAGTCGAAAGGACGCAAAGCCGAGGATTCCTGAAAAGTATTGCCTTCACCGGCGGTGCTTTTAGAGCCTCAGTGGCAACATTAAGAAGATTATTTAAATAAAAAAAAAGGTTTGAAAGGGTTAAACACTGAATAATAATGATGCCGTAGTGATATGGGACATCTATTACATGTTAAAATTGTCTTCTATTATTCTTGGCATTGGCATTCCATTATTCTTTGAAGGACTCATTCAGTCAATCATAGAACCTATTTTTCAAAAGCTTGTCTTCCAAATGGAACTCTGCTACTGTCCGGATGAGTCATTTTGCATTAATATCATTGGCATTGTTTCAAAAGCCCACAGGTCTGAAAATTTTGAAGTCAGGATTTTAAGTCCCCAAATATGAAAAGTAATACCAACGACGGTGATAAGTTTCCAATTCTTTTGAATCTCTCGTCACGTCCGATTCAAGCTTTTAAGCTTTTGACATTTCCATGACGAAAGGAAAACCGTGTCTGGTGTAAAATAATAATGGGCGTGTTGAGTTACGAACGCTGGTCGTAGATAAAGACGATTGAACGTGTTGTCTCAGAACACCTGATTTTTGATAATACATCCATTTTCATCTTCCAAGTAGAAGGTGAAAAGACAATAAGTCGCTTTTACCAAAAAACAATTTACGACACGGCAAAAAGTCTGAAAACGACTTCTGAGCGACTTGAACTTAGTTTTTACATACTACTGAGTCAGTAAACGTGACACGAAAATAAGTCGGTAATAAACATACAATGCCAGCTAAATGTCGCCTTGTGAAATTTTCGTTCAACCTTCGGAAAATTAAGAAAAAAAAGTTGGACACGGATTCGGCCTTGAAATCAAATTCGAGATGAGATAAAAAAAAACCTAATTTGTTTGATTGTTCACGAGTTTTACGAAGACTGTTATTATTCTTTTTTGAACTAAAATTCGGTGTTTTAATTACTTTTTAGAATAATTAATTCTGTATGTGTCAATAATTGTATGTTCTTAAAAAGTTGTCGTGTCGTTCTGTTCGCCATCATTACAAATGACGTCCTTGAGGAGAAATTCGTCTGAAAAAATAAAATTTGGGCTAAGGTTCCGGGTTACAAAATGTAACCTTGCGGCAAGTAAAAGAATAAAATTTTCTGTTTTCCACTTTTTGTTGAGTAATAATTTGATTAAACGTGACTCCTGACTTAAGCTTTTGTTTGTCTGTCATTTAGACGTCGGTCTTGTCTTGTCTTATTCATCAGAAACAAGTTTACATTCAAATATTTTTTTTCTGTGAAATTAATAAATTTATTGAAATCCTGAATTTTATGACCAGTTCTGACCAGATTCAAAGAGTTTACAGTGCGAAAACTTTTTTTTAAGGCGTTCTTTCGGGTTCCTGTGAGCTGTCAGCTGTCAGCTGAATGGTGATGGCTCTTTTGCTATATTTTGTTTTGACCTGAATGGCGTTATAATTCCGTTTGCACCCTTGGGTATAACAAAAATGGAAGAGGGCTGAAAGTCTCAGTTAGTATTTTGGTAGTTAGGAGCCTTGACCAACCATTACTGGCCTCCCTGTGGAATTTGGAATCAGATAACGATTCCAAATTATTGCGTGATGGTAGTTTTTAGTCCTATGGTTGTAGGTAAATTTTCGCTTTTTTCGGAAAAACGAGATACAAGTTTTTAGTATGACAGCGTAATCTTGTTTATTTCGTCTTGAATAGTGATTTATGACTTTTGAATCACACTGGAATGGCGGTCCTTTGGGTGTGATGGTGCCATAATTAAAAATCTCTTCGAAAGTGTTTACCCGGTTTTTGAATCTCTGAATTCCATATTTTTGGCACACAAATTAAATATCTAGACAAGTAGATAAATAAATGATTACAATATACATGTTACGGTAAAATTGATAATTGGGAAAAGTGTATAGGAATTTTTTGTTATCCTCTTGGATAAAGCTGACCGCCAACTTAACTATTCAACCGCCTCTTATTCTATTTCTTTTCAACCTTTTGTAATAACCCAAATTTTAACTAATATAATCAGATAAATACATTTTAGGTACGAAAAGGCCCACTAGCGAAAGAAAGAATTACAAATGACTTCCAACTACCTGCTTCCTTTATTGTTTCTTCCGACTACAAAGAAATTACATCAGAATTTCCAGAATAGTTAATTTTGACCTTGATTTAGACCGACATAAGTGATCTAATTCATGTTCAAGGTTTGTTTATCGAATCCTCCCATCAAGTTAAAAACTTTTTGGTTAACGTTTTAAGGTAAAGGTAAGGTTTCATCTAATTTTTTTCGCAGGAATAAATTTAAACCATTTTTAATCCAGTATATTGTTAACTGCACACCAACACCATACAAAACGTCAGCGAATGGCGGAGAAGGTAATAAATAAAGTCAGACAAGTATTCCTGAAATTTGTAACCGAATTCGGTTAGAAAATATATGAACATCTTTAAAACAAACAAAAAAAATTGTCGGCTCTAACCGACTTAGACCTGCCTCCTTGTTTCCCGTCAGGTTCGTAATATATGAGACTAAAAACCGAAGACATGGGTCTTCGTTCTTTTTCAAGGACAAAAAAGGGTATGAACACAGATGGATAATTTAGCAACCAGTTTGACACCTTATGGTAAAAACCAAAAATTAAAAAATGAGTTTCAATTAATTATCACGACTAAATAGATGCAAATGAAAACAAGAGCAGATAGGTATAAATTAAAGGAGAATCTTCTTTTACTTCTACTACAGCTTTTGCTATATTGAGTAAAAATTGAAACATTTTAGCAATAACAGATGATGAAAAAGCATCAAGAGCTTTTCAAGTAGGTAGATACCTAACAAGATCATTTCAAAATGAAAAACTAATGAATGTTTTGATACTGGACCTCTTTTTTAATGATTCTTGAAAGTTCCTCCACGGAACCCAAATTCTGGCCACTGTTCCCGAAATGAATCCGAAGAGAGTAATCATAAATCCGAGAATTATTATAGAAATCCCAGTGCCGGTTATTTTAGAAATTCTGTCCTGTGTTTAAAAAGGAAAACACAACACTTTCAAAAAAAGTTATAGGCCTATCCTCGAATTCCTGCGTACATACAAATTCCAATTCTAAAGCCATTTGTGTCAGAACTTTGCTGTGAGTAGTGCAAGTGAGGAAGTTTTTACTACTGCCTTCCTTGAAGTACAAAGATGAGTGGTGTAGACACACACAAATAATGTGTGTTGGGAATGATAAACGACTATAAAAAGAATCTGCAGAGGAAAATGTGACAGGCAGTCAAAGAAATAATTAAAAAAAACTGAAAGGATAAAAGTAGACAAAATTAGGTTTAGGATTTAGAAATAGTTGAGGGGAAATGACATTAAGACGATTTCCAGGGCCATTGAAACTATCACCAAGTATTCAGTGATTTAAATCCCGACTTCAGTTTTTAACGTCCTGCTGTGAGTGACATAACTGGGTATCTCGACTGAATTTTTTTGTAAGATTACTCATCCCGTAAGGTGTCACTCTGATACATTCATAGAGCTGCAAAAAGAATTAAGCTTGTACAAGAAAGAAAATTCAGAGCAAGTAAAGCAAGTTTTCAATAAATCCATATGCCCTCTTCAGTTAATTCACCCTAGGTGGGGTCATAATAAAGGCTACTTCAGCAAAAGATGGCTGGGTAGACCTAGTTCGATCCATTAACTGACATTACAAACTAACATCACTCTCAAGGAATAGATATCACTGGGAAAAATTACAAAGGAAAAAGTGAAAAAATGATTAAAAAAACTTCTTGAAAAAGATTTCTGGAAAACCCGGCAAATATTTTAGGAGAAAACAACCAGAAACTTGGACAAGGGAACAAAGTTAGAAAAGCAAAAGTTGAGAAAGTGGTAACTGTTCCAGACATCTGCTTCTAGAGACCATTCAACCTTCTTAAAGAGCTTTATTCTGAACCTGAATACCATAAGGTTTATAAATCAAGTAAGGAAACCACCAGCGAAACAATTGCATCACCTGTTGGGAATTCAATACATGATATTATTAATATACATCGTGCAATTGTATTTTAATATCGTGCATCGTGTATATTGGTAGCTAGTAACCAACAAACCTAAACTCAGAAATTTTCTTGAATTATTTAAAATTGTGGATAAAACTTTAAGTGGACCGCAAAAAAAAATCAAATTTCATAGAAAATAAATATTTTTATTTTGAATAGTACTATCGGAATCCCGTGAATTGTTGATGATGAATGATGATCGACAGAAAACACTCTAATTCCGAACTAAAGTATAAAATATATTGGTATAAAAATTTTTGTACAAAACTAGAATTTGGCATTAAAATGGAAAAAGCAAAAGATGTTGTTGATGCGGAGCTCCGAGAGTGATTAATGAATTTTGCTTTTGTTTTTGGCTGCTTTATTCCACTTTGCACATTCCAGAATGAAGAATGTGGCGACACGCCACTGTATATTGAGACAAACTTATATAGTCAATTTATTGTTTAAAATGATTCGTATAACTTATAAATGAAATATATTATAATTTCATATACTGATTTTGTTTTTAATTCATGTTTACTTATATTTTATCTTTGCATTGAATATATTGACAAAAATGTTCTTCTCGGGCCGCGCGCTTGACACTCCTGCCCTACAGGTTTCTCAGCTTCTACAACTTATTCTGACAGAGGTCAACTCATCAGTTGCATTCATATTCAACCAGAATTAATATTTTCGAACCTCAAAGAACATAATCATTTATTTGAGATTTGAACAATAATACTGCATTAAAACTATTATCTTTAAAACTTGTTTTGTGAAAGTAGTCAAGAAGTTGGAGGTGCAATAAGATTTAAAGAAATAAATATAGCTTAACCCATTAGTAACTGAGTTAATAGACTTTAAAAAATATAAACAAAAACTATTTTTTAAATAACAAAGATCCCTGGTTTTTAACAACTGACAAACCCTAACTAGGAAGTGATTATATGTGGCATAGTTGTTAGTTCCCTCCATTAAAAAGTTTATAATATCACCTATGATAATTAGCTCAAATACATCAACTGCAAACCTGTTCCTGTATTCTGATATATCAGCTTCTGGAAACATACTTTTATCTTTGCAGGGTGGGTGAATTTGTTTTAGCTAGTTTTAGTTAGCAATTCCGTTCTTTCTTCATAACAATATATGATCGGTAGATCCTCCATGACATCATCTTCATCTGCATCTTTAGAATCAGATTCACAAATTCACTATGAGCCTGAAATTGCTTTCTGATAGGTTGTCTAACAAGTCTGCAGAATTTTCCTTCGATAATTCTCCATTATGCAGTGGTTCAATATACATGGATTATATACCTTCAGTAGTATTAAAATCACCCCAAAACCCATCGCTTTCTAATAAAGCCACAAGCTGCTGCACAGTATAACTGAGAAAAAAAATACATTGGTAAATAAAGACAGTAGTCCAAATTCCAAGTGTTTTTCATAAAGAATACATGTTTTAACTCATAAATTTAGGAATTCCTTAATTTAATTTTTATTTTTAACTAGTACAGTATTAATAACCAATTAAAAAAAAATTATGCAGCCACAAACGTTTGAAGACTAAATATTAACAAATTATAAAAATAGCTATATACCTAGTCTAATCAACCCAAAAAAGATTGGCTTGATAGGTATCATTGCAAATTATTTTATAAGTCCGTGATTTGCGTTTTATGTGTGAAATGCTAAAACCTGATTAATTAATCAGGAGGGTTCCCATCAAATTAATTAATTCATTAGAAACGCGACAATAAATATTATTGCTGAAAATCTCAAAATGGAAGTCGTGAAACGGAGAAAAAATTTTAGAACTGGAGGGAAATTTTGATGTCAGGTTTAGAAGCAGGGCAGACAACTTAAACTGGCAGTTGTCGTTTTGCAAACGTGTTCAATATGGTTTTCTATTAGGTATTTCCATTTTATTTGTATTTCTTTTTTGAAAATCCATATCATGTCAATTTCCACTCGAGTTCTCCGCAAATTCACAGGAGATAGTGATTTAATTAATAATCTTGCCGATGATGGAAGTGACATTGATGACAGTCCTTTTTCTAGTGGGGTGAAAAAAAATCAAGTATCGGCGAATCGCTATGATTTGGTAGGTTTTTCTTAAATTTCAAAAATAATTATTCTCGTGTAATTTGATGCAGTGTAAAAGTATAAATGTTGTGTTTAATAGAATTGATTGTCTTGTTTACTTATTATTATACAAGCTCTCATAAATTCATTATTGAGTTAAAGACTGAATCTAACACAAATTTTTGTCACTTATATTGATTTTAGCTCAATCAGCACACGAATTCGGAATCTGAGTGTAAAGGCGAATTCGAAGACGACAATGATGAGAATGATGAGAAATCCGGAGTAGACAATTCAAACGAGTGTCGTTCAAAAGAATTAACAAAGAGGAAAAGAAAGAAAAAGAAAAAATCATCCAAACCTGTTCAAAAACAAAGCAGTGATGATGTTGATGAAGTTGAACGATCCGTGCAGGAAGTTAATGCCATTCTAGGTGAATCTATTTTCTCTCTTCCAACAGGAAGTTCAGAAAATAATGAGAAAAAAGGAGTTCTTTCAATTGAACATAGACATTTGAATCCTAAAAATGAGTTAAAAAGGATATTTGGGTCCAACATAGTAGAGGATGGTGGAAGGTAAACTGAGATCTTTTATCAGTGTATGACAACTTTTGCATCACTAGTAAATTTTGGTTTTGTATTGCAGCAAAAAAAAACATCATGGCAGAAGAAAATTAAAACCTTTTTCAGTAATTGAGCCTAAAGATAATTGGCCACCACTTAATAAATATGATGTTGGTTTAACCATGACGTTGTTCTCTGTAGAAGATGGTATACATTACTTTGGTTTTGAACATAGTTTAAGTTATCAGAATATTGAAAAAGAATGTATGGATGCTGCTGACTCCATGAATCCAGCCAACCTTATGGTGAGTTTCATAATTGATTGTTTATTTAATGAACTTTATTCCTTATTTCATGTTATCAGTACTACAAATGTTGTCATGTTAAAAGTCAACTAAGAAATCAATTATTTTTCATACAAGTTTCTCCTTTCCCATTTGTCTTCATGATACCATGTTGAGATTGTTAATAAAAGTTGACTTTGTGTTATTACAGATGGTTGCAAACAAAGCACCTTATCATGCAGATACATTGATTCAAGTTTCAGAAATATTTAAAACAAATGAAGATTTACCAATGGCAGCAGAACTGATAGAAAGAGCTTTATACAGTATGGAATCTGCTTTTCATCCATTATTTAGCCTAAGCAAAAGCAACTGTAGATTACTGTATATGAGGCAAGAAAATAGGTGAGAATTGAGAAATCATTAGATTATTTGTCTTCTTGCAGGAGAAAGATTAATAAATTTTATTATAAATTGCTGGTTTTTTGAAGCATTATGGATATTCTAGATTGGCAACCTTTGGCACCTGCCTATGCAAATAAATTATGGAAGAGAACAGGAAAGTTTTTTAATATTTAATTGAAACAAATCAGTTTCTGGCATATTTCTTTGAAACTTCTTGGAAAACCTTCTTATATACTTGTTTCCATTGTTTTTCATTTAATTCTATCTAAGGAAAAAAGATTAAGAATAAAAAGAACTTACAGGTTATAATTCGCTGCTTTTCTTGAAACTTAAAAAATCAGTTTAACAAAAAAGGAGGATTTTTTGTGTGATTCAAGGTTTATAAATGAAAATTTGAATTCATTTAAGTGTCTAAGGCCATAATACAGAAAGATTTGTGCTTGCATAAAATTTAATTATTTGTTTTCAGATGCCTATTTATAGCACTATTTAAACATATGATGTTTGTTGGACAAAAGGCGTGCTACAGAACGGCGTTGGAATTCAGCAAAGTAATCTTTAATCTTGAGCCAAAGGAGGATCCTTTAGCGATAGTCTTAAGCCTAGATTTTTACGCGTTGCGAGCCAGAGAGTTCGATTGGTTCCTTAATTTTGTAGAAGAATTAGACGGCGAGAAAAACTTGTCACAATTGCCAAATATCGCGTTTTCAAAAGCTGTCGCGTTGTTTGAACTCTCCGATCCACGTGCAGACGAGGCTCTTCAAGATGCTTTGCTCATGTTTCCGAACACGCTGTTCCCATTGCTGCAAGCATGTGGCGTCGAACCCGATGCCAAAAGTCGTGTTCATCCTTACTTTAATGTTCCTTATTCTAAGTAAGTTTTCGAGACGACCTTTTCATTTGTTCGGATTCTCTTTCTTCGAATTTTGTCATAAGTCTATTTTTCATTTTTAGGCGAATGCGAGCACTGAATCTACTCGTTGATTTGTATGTTCAGAGGAACTTTCACATTTGGAAAGACCGGCATTTGATAAATTGGCTAGAAAAAAATGCACTTAAAGTTCTTGAGAGAGTGGATAATAAAGATCCATTGGTTGAAGAGTATGCTGCTAAGCGGGCCAGGCGGTTTGAAGCTTGTCTGCCAAGGAATATAGACCGACATGTGATATTATCAGACTTTAAATCATCCTACTCGATGGCAGATGAGGTAGAAACCATATTGTTTTGTTTTACTAGATTAACGTTTTCTTTTTACTCTATAAAATTGATTTTCTGGTTATTTACAGGATAATTGGTATGCTTTTGATCCCCTTCCTCCTAGAGTTGGAATCACCCTCTATGGAAATTCAGACGAAGAGAATGTCGATAACGAGGATCCAAATCTCTTCGCTTTATACTTTAGGTCTTTATTACCGAGCTTTGATTTGAATCAGATGTCAGACGAAGATGAAGTACAGAGGGGGTGAGTAATTTGAATTGTTAGTTTCAATATAAAGGGACTTTGAAAAATTTTGTGAAAATAATTCAAATAAAAATGGCTTTGCTTTTAAATGTTGTAAGGGGAAACATTAGGAACAGTGCTGAATTTAACGGCCGGATGAGGAGCCTTGTGGGTGCAATGAGAAATCTTCTTTCTAATTTACCACTTGGCGAAAACAGAAATGGAAATTCAAGTGGCAGTGAGGAAGAATTTGACAACAACGGTAGGAGGGCTGCTTAAGAAGAAAATTGTCCTGCTGTGTTCTTTTGTCGATTTATTTATTTCAAAAATGTAAAATGTAAATAAACAATAAAAATACATTTGTAAATTAAGCATAGATTAAATTTTAAGTTTTGTAGTAAGAATTTAGTTAATTATATTGCATAGAATGATAAATTTTGTTGTATCTTTAATGTCTAATGTTAAGTAAAACTGATTTATGTTTAAAATTTTCATGGACTATTAATCCCAATAAGTTTAGTATATTTAAAAAAAGATAAATGTAATGTATTTGTTTCGAGTTTAATCGAGTTTTTACTGTAATCTCCTTCTAATAATGTAATGAAAATTATAACCAAAAGTATGACGCAACTTTCAACAATTAATTGTTTAAGTAACGGACATCTAAGAAGTAATGTGTAACGTGAAAATGTATTTTGGTGATGTTTTTCATTTATTTCGTATAATTTTTAAAGTTCTTCTGACACCAACTATGTTTTATGTTTCAGCGATAGTACACATAGGTTTGATGAAAAGCGTTTTAATGAGTTGGAAAATAATCGTTACGTTATGTTTCAGTTCTAATTCTTGCACTGATGTAACTTTTATGCAAAACATTGTATTCCAAATCTTATTTAAATTTGGTTGGGTTAGATGAGTCATCTAAACTGACTGATTTTTAGAGTCCAACTGCATCGTGTTTCAATACTTGATGCCATGTTATTGAGTTCACTCATTGTGAGCAATGATACCTTCAGTATTGAATCCATGTTGGTATTTAGTATTTAGTGATTCATCCTTTTGTCCTTTCGACCCTTCGATGTAATGATTATGTTTGCCAATTTGTCGATGTTATAAGCTCGATCTTTCATCCCAGATATTCAAGTGTGCAAAATAACAATTCTCAAAAATAAAGATAAGTTTTGGGATAGAACGGGTGGTCATTGCACCAGTTTTTAGTCAGGTACCGGATTACAGGAGTTCTTTTTACATGAGTTTACGGGTTAGGGTCTTTCAGAAGTATGAAAATAATGGAAAGAAAGATGCCTGTTACGAATTGGAAAGGAAAAATGCATAGTCGTCAGGTGCAATCGCGCCTGAGTCGGGGATCTTGGTCACAGTCGCGGACAGGATCCAACAGGTCGAAGGAGTGACTGAAATGACGTATATGAGCGGGATGGTTGCGCCCATACTTAGCCTTTGTATGGGTCGATCTTAGGTCTTTTGGTCAGTCTTTCGTCCTGGCCTCACTCAAAATCAGTTTAAACAAGGAAGTCGTAGATATAACACACGTTTTATAGTTTGTTCAAAAAGGTTCGTTACTTACAAAGGTTAATGATCAGTTTGTAAGCATTAATAAGAAAAATAAAATTAAGTTAAAGTAATTAAAAGACTACTATTAATTTGTGACTGGAACCCATCCTTTATTTGGATTTGGCGGTGTTTTCAACTACGGCAATCCGTAACAATGCCGTTGCAAAATAAGAATAGATAGATAGAAACAGAGAAGAGTATAAAGAAAAAAATAGAGATGGATAAAACTATAAAAAATGGAAAATAAAAAAACAGTGAAATAACTAGTTAAGTAACATTAGTGATTAAGGAGAACAGGGGAAAAATGTAAAAAATAAGAGAAGAATGTTATGAAGACGTAATGAGGAGGGTAAAAATAAATAGTATCCACAAATTATTTTCCTTCATTAGTTGTAATTAGGTTTTCTCCAGCTGGAATTTTTTTTTACTGGAAAAATTGAGAAATCGCCATGTTTTGACGTAATTAATTTAAACATATTTTAAAGTGTAAGGTAAACATAAGCCCCACATTTAACCGGGTGAATCATCGTGGGAATACGATTTCGGCCATTTTGTTGCAACATTCTGACTAATTGGAACTTGACAACAGTAATTCATAGTGAATACGAAGTGTACCAGTAGTATCACGATCAAAAGTTTTTCAACAAAACCCGGTAGGTCACTTATTTCCTTAAAATGTGTTATCCAGATTTTAATCTGGAAAAATATTTTTTTTTTTGTAACATGGAGCCTTGACACAAATATTTTATTTTCAAATTTCCCAAATTAGGTTACATCTGCTCAGATTTTTTTATTTTGTACAAAGTTGAAATAACTTAATTCTCAACATTTAATTGTAGAATCCTTTTTTACTCCTTTACTTAGAAGGTTTGAAATATTGTTTTTTTACTATAAACCTGTGAAATTATAAAATGAGTTGAACCTCAACATAAAACATTTTATATTTAATGATAAGTTACAGCTGATCAGTCTCGCTGATCAAAGCGTATTTTTGGTACGGCAACTTGCCCACGTAAATTTGACTTCGATTTTTTTTTCTATTTGCGAAAAGCAATTGTATTTATTATTTGCAAGAATTTTTTTGGATAAAATTAAAATTGATATTGAAAGGTCACATAGTGTGAAACCAAATTCAGTGTTCTGTTCTTTGGGGCCTTGCTGAATATTACTTTTGATCTCTTACTGTATAAAAATAGTTTTTAACTTTAAAATCACCTTTTATGGATATGGATATGGATAATGAATAAATTGGTAGGCCGAAAGTTTGATGAGACATTTGATTTTATCTCGCGTAAACTTTGAAGATTCTGATTTGTTTTGGTATGATAATTAGTTTTTGACATTTGCGATTAATTATAATTAATCTTTTCTTTTCCCTTTTTTTTTATTTTTGTGAAGTTCAACAGTCAAGTTTAAAACTTGCGTTTATGTTTTCAAATTTTAAATTTAGGTTGAGAATTTTAGAATGTGAGAAAAAATTTTTCAGAATTAAAGTAAGGCAATCTTATTCATGTATCATTGAAAAAAAGTGTTAAAAATTCTGGTGGCAATATTTTGATTACAGGGTTTAAAATAACTCTGTAATATTATGAAAAAAAACTGTAAGACACTGAGTATGTTAAAAATTTTCATATCATTAAGGACCATTCAAATATTTGAGTTATGCAGCACATTAAATTACTGGCGCCACTGGTGATTACAAATTAGTGAAATTACCCCTTGATAAAAATGTGTTTCAAATTCTTAAGTACCAGTTGAAAAGTTTCGAGATATTGGAAAATGTCTTTTGGTTATTTTTTTTTATTCTCTTAATTAACTACCAATTTTCTATAAGTAAAATGTTAAGTAGTCTGCAGGTTTATCTTTGAGGGTATTAATTGGACAAAAGGTCAGTTCCTTACTTCCAGGAATGGATAAACAGTCTTGACTGAATATGATAAAATTTTTCAAAACCCCTGTGCTCAACTTACCTGACAATAAAATAAGAATGATTGGTATAAAAAGTGCCAATAATTACATTAACAGAAACTACTTGTTATTATCAATTTTGGTTTGTTTTTTTATTGCAGACTAAATGAGCCTGTATCCAGATGTATCCAGTGGGGTACCCCAGGGCCCACCTCCCAGCTACAAAGACTCTGTTGATGGATTTTTTTGCAACAGAACCAATGGTTTTCTACCTTCCAACTACTCCAACAGCACCAAGACAACCTGTGCAAGGTGAACCACCCATAGTTACTGCTGTAGTACCACTTGGCCCCAATTCAACAAGAACAATATGTCCCCATTGTAATTCACAAATTACCACAACAACAAAAAAACAGCCTGGACTTCTTGCTTATATTTCAGGAGCTTTAATAGCCTTGTTTGGGTATGTTGAATATTTTGGTTTTTTTTTAATTTTTTTCCTAATGAAAACCATCTCTTAAAAGTTTTAGTGTTCAAAATCTCAAATATTAAGAGTCATATGTGAATTATTCCTCTTAGTCATGCATAACTAGCACCCACCTACAGATGTTTAAGGACCCATTAATCTTTATTGACTTTTTTTTTCAGTTGCTGGCTTGGTTGTTGCTTAATACCTTGTTGTATTGAAGACTGCATGGATATTCATCACACTTGTCCAGAATGCAAGGCGTACTTAGGCAGATACAAAAAAGTTTAAAAAGTGCTTAGAACAGATTACTTGCGAAAAAACCAGTTTTTCAACGCTCGTTGTCTATCACCCCCAATTTCACTTTTTATTTTTGGCAAAATCGGTATTTTGTTTTCAGCTACACTATTCTCGCGTAGGCTGTTTACTGCTTTCAATTTCTCTTTTTATTTCAACATTTAGATTATTGGAATAACAGTTTTGAATGAAGTCAATTAAACTTAAAAGAGAGGAAGAACATATTTCAAGAAAAAAATTAACAATGTTTTTAACATTTAGAGAAAAGAAAATTACTTGTACAATCAAGAGCAATTTAAAGCCAGTTCTGAGTCAGATATGATAGTTTCTTTATTTTTTATTTCAGTTCTTATGTGTAACCAAAAAGAAAACATTTTTAAACTCTAATCTGGCTGAAAAGTGAAAAAAACTTTAAACTCATTTAGGAAATGGATGAGTTTTTTCATTAAACCTTAATGATAGCATTGTCTTTTGTGTATGTGTTCATTAGTTGTATGTCACTAAATCATTTTTTATAATCTTAAGTAAAGTGAAATGAAACCAAACGTATTTCCATACAGTAAAAGAAGGATTTCAAATTTTTGTTTACTTATTATTCACTTATTGTTGACAGTTATTAGCAGAATCGTGACAGTTAAATGTACACGAAAATGAACTCTTCATATCTTACATAAAACTTTATGGTTATGTGTTTAACTTATCTAAGTCCAGGTTTCTTATGATTTGTATGGTAACTCTGTTCTAGAAACATGACTAGGAACTCAACAGAATTTTTTTTTTAATACCAAAAATGGCAAACATTGCTAAGTGTAAGAAGCTTGGATCAAGTGGCTTAAACTTTTGACTTTAAAATAATTATGTACAAATCAGAGGTTAATTTCTAAAAGAATAATCATGGATTTAAAATCTCTGTAAAAAAGTGGTTTATTTGTCATTTATAAAATTCAAGTCAATTTTCTTTTGCCTAAAATAAAACCAAAGTTTAACTTGACATTGACTCAGAAGGGAGATAATGTTGTTAGTGTGGTTCAGAGAAGATCGTTTACATAAAAATCATGGCTAATTTTTCTTTTTCCTTAAACCAAAACTCTCCAAGTATGAGAGAATGATTTAAATTATGTAAGGCAAGGGTGTCCAATTATTGGGCTTAAGGCCAGTATTAAGGGAAATACATCTTATGGGCCTGTTTTGTTTTTCTGTGGCCCACACATTAGAAAGTTGGACGTCATTACCGTGCTCAGAAATTGGATCAAAAGAATTACTTACCAAGTTAATAATAATTAGTTCAATTGTTGTTATTTTTTATGTTTTTATTTGATCTTTAGAAAAAGGTACATTTAAAAAAAGCTTGATCAATAGCTTTGAGATAGAATACTTTAGATCAGCTTTGGTGCCTTATCAATGGTATAACTTTCACCTTGCCTTTACTTTCCAACATCTTGTAAAAAGGCAGAATTGTGTCAGTTTTCCAGTTTGTGAAGGTTTTTTTTAAACAAATTTTTTTAAAAGCAGTGGAATGACAAAAAATCACTTTAATTTACATACACTGAATGTCCGAATTGACAATTTTTTATGTTTATATGCACATTTTAAAATATAACTAATCTTTGTTGATATCTTGATCTGTAAATTATTGATCATTGCACCAGTTTTTCTATATTCTGACTTTATTTCAATTTATTTTAATATTAACTTTAATCAAACTCTTAGTTAAATTATTGTTTTAATGCATCTATTAGTGAGAATGAATCAGTTCATTAGTAGAAACGATCTAGAGGTAGTTTTGCTAGTAGATAACAGGATATTTTATTGAAATTAAACACATTATATCAGTAGTTTCCAAACTTTATTTTTCTACAGCTCCATTACAAATATTTGATCATATGACGCCTTTCTTCTATTTTATAAAACACAAAGAAACTTTAGTACTAAATATATATCTCTGAACTGTAATGGGTTCTAGCTATGGGAAAGGCTAGCAACAGCAGCATAATAGTTAATATGTACCTATATGTTACATATTGTATTAGTTGCATGTGCACTTTTTTTGTCAATCCTGGCTAATATTTGCACTTCCCCTGAGACTAATCCATGCTTCCCTGTTTGGGCGTCGTGTTCAACAAACTTGCCACGTTTCGTCTACTTCTGTAGCTGTGGACATTGTCAGGGTGAAACCCAAGGATATAATGTTTGATTTCAAGTTTGAATACTGCAGAAGCCTAACTTCAAGGATATTTTATTTTTAATTTTTTAAATTAATGTCTCTAGCACAATTAGAAAAGAAAAATAGTTTTATTACATAGCTTACAGCATGATTAATTATATCTACTTGACACTTATATATTTCGTTTTAAATATCATGACTGTGCAACTCAACTGCAAAAATTTTTTTGTGATTCAACTCTGTGAATGGTAAAAATAGTTTACAATTTCAGACCAAAGGCCAATGCAAATTTATCTGTAACTTATTATTCTGTTTAAAGGCCTTTTTCAAGAATTTCAAATGAAAAGACTAATATTTTTGATAGAGCACCCAAAAAAGCTGGAAAAATATTCGAAGTTCAAAGTACCTACAGACTTTTCTGGCCAACAAAATTTTTGAGTGTTCCAAATGTGGACAGGACAAATTTTAACTGTTTTGTTAACATCTACATTCATCATCAGGGTAGAAATTTTTGTTTTGATTTTATGATCTCTACATATTTGATAAAAGATGTAAGGGTATGTCAGAAGAGCCTTCGATCATTTCTTGTTATTGGCATATTCCTTGCAACTCTCAATCTCCTAACTGCTTCTCTTAGATGCTTTGGTTGTACTGGCCCCACATCTCCCTGTTCTTCCATAACATCAAGTGCTACAAAATAACAACTCATTAGTGATGACTTTTTGTTTGAGAAGTGAAGATGTAGGAAGTAAGTACAAAAATACTCCTAAGCATACAAACCAGCTTCAACAACTTCACCAACGAAAACTTTTGCTATTCCTGACATAGCTATTACTGCATTTTGTGAAATTGAACAGCCTGTAATTGTTTGCATCAGTCTTTTAATTGCTGCTTTAGGGAATGCTGATCTTCTATACATTTCATACCTATCTAACTGTTCCTCAGTAAAATTTGAAACCAAAACTCTGGAATGGAACAAAATAAAAGGTAAACAAAATCAGAACAAACATTTTAAAAAACCATTGATGTTTAATTCTAATAACACAATAATTCAACTACGTACTGCATTTTTTCTCGTTCTTCTTCTTCTATTTCCTTCTTACTCTTGGTTTCTTTTTTCTTCTGTTTATCATTTTTGGAATATTCTGAGTCAGGTTCAAACTTAACATCCTTTGGAAAAGGAGAAATTAAATCTATATCTTGAGGTTGGCTCGAAGAACTATACAAAGGCGTAGGGGTTAATATTTCGTCCAACCCCTGTCGAGGTATCATCTCCATACTCTTTTGAATTTCTTCGTTTTCTTCTTTCCTTTCATCACAAATTAAAGTGGATGACGTTTCCATGGTGTTTACATTTGAAAGCCATTGAGTGTGAGCCTCTCATCTGTAACAAATGGAAGGAAAACAACAATTTTAATTTTTTTGAGGTTTTAACAAAATTATCAAACAAAGAAAAGTGGATTTTCTAATCACAAATAAAATACAAAATTTATTCAAACTGCTTTTATTGAATGATTAATAAGAAGTTTCCTTATCTAGTTTTAAATTTTGAAAACATTCCAGGAGCATTGTGTACTCTATGGTTTTATTTGTTAGTAAATATTAATTCGTGGTCGACTGACCAAGTTTCATTTTGTTTGATAAGATTACTATCAATATTAGAAATGTTTCTATTTTTTTGCAACAGGGGTTATACAAAGATTTATCAACTCCAAGAATTCCGTACTTTTTCAAAAATATGACGTTTGCATGACTCAGCCTTTAAGCTGTGATAATGATAAAACAAGGTTTTTTTGTCCGCTAAAATACAATAGCAAATTCATTTGTGGCAATATTTCATTTAAATTTTGTAAAAATGGTAGATTTTAAGTCGTTGATTGTACTTGATTTAGAAACCACCGGTCTTCCGGCGTATGAACATAATAAAACAAAAATAACTGAATTGTCTTTACTGGGCTGTGAAATTGAGCACATCAAAAATTTCTCACAATGGCCAAGGGTGCTGCATAAACTTGTGTTGTGTTTCAATCCTGAGAAGATGATACAACCAATTGCCTCTAAAGTTTCAGGTAACTCAAGGGAAAGTATTTGCTTATTTAGTATTAATAAGGAATTTAAATTTTCTTTTGTTTCCCTCTCATTCCCTTATACCTTGAATCCTTATGCTCTTACTACTCAGTAGATAACAAACTTCAAGTAGCCAAAGATATTAGTAACTTAAAATTAGTAAAACAGACAACTGTAGTTTGTTCCAAAAATATGACAACATAAAAGATCAAATATAAATATTGTGTCAACCACTGCAACAAAAATCATGAAATTTTTTTTAAAGAATAATCATTATTTAACAATTCATTTTAATTAATTAGTAATCATGAACAAGTCCAATAATTCATGTAGTTAACTCTTTTGTTCTTTTAATTTTTGTTTTTAATTCAGTCAGCCAGGATCAAATTATTTTTAAAAACTTGGCTTCTTTTTCCAGAAACTATCTTGAAAAGTTCCAAAAAAGTCTTAATGGAAGAAGTATGAATGAAATGTCAGTGAAGAGAGTAAAGAAAATGAAATTTGTTTTGTTGGATGCTCATGTGGAGAAACCTAAGAAGGTTGTTGCTCCTGAGTCCAACTGACTAAGGGAAAGTCACTTTCAAAGAAATGGTCTGATTGTCAATGATTCCCAAAGTGGGATAATTTATGAACAAAAATTTACAGTATTTATACTCACAAACATTGATTGTTTTTTGAATGCTTCATGCAGTCAAACTTTTTGTTAAAAAATACCTGTCTTTTTAAAAATAGAAATCTGCTATGGGTCATTTTACAATTGTAAAAATTTTGCACACTTTCAAAGGTGCATGTCTGAAGTTTGTGAAGAGGGGGTTACTGGTGTCTGACATTTTGTTAGTAATGAAATGTAATTTAGTCTGTTTTGACTTGATTAAAACAGGCTTTACATTTTATATAACAGGCTTATGTATTACATTTTATAGTTTTTATGGTTTTTAATAATCAGTGAAAGTGGATAGGCAAATTCCCAAAATGTGAATTTAATGTTTTTTGAGAATCAGGAATTTGATTTTACAATTTTTTTCCAGGATTAGATAATGAAATGTTGGAGAAGGTGAAACCATTTACAAAAGAAGATGGAGAAGTAATAACTCATTTCATCTCTAGGTTACCTTCCCCCATCTGCATTGTAGCACACAATGGCAATGCTTTCGACTTTCCAATATTAAGAAGACAATTTGAAAAATTGAAAATGGTGGGTATACTTTCCAGTTTCAAGAATAAAAGATTTGTGGTCAAGTAGTTAAAGTCACCTATGTAGCGTTTGAACCTTCAAAGGCCAAGGATTAAAGTTTGGAAGAGACAACAAATTTAAAGGTCTTGTACACTCATACCACTTTATACAGCCGCTCTTTATACGGCATTTCACTATAATGCCTTCTTTAAATAAGGCCCAAATGCTTCATGCTTTCATTTCCTTGAATAATTGGTTCTTTATATTTATTTCCCATTCGCTTTGCGGGCATGTTTCATGGAACGTATCTAGGCCGTAAAGAGAAGTATGGGTGATTCGAGAAGTTTATATATATATATATATGTTAGAGCCGCCCCTGATACAAGCGGGATTCGGCACTGTCGTTTGCGCTTATGTTTTGCTTATTTTTTTGTTTAAGCAATTGGGGAATTCCAAATGGTAAAATTTGCCCTTTGTTTTAAAATAAATGAAAAGAAAAAAAGACGTATTTTTTTTAAACATTGGATAGTTGTAAAATGGCATTGTATTGAGAACAAAAATAAAAAAAAATTGGCAATAAAATAAGAGAACGAAAAATACATTTGATCAAGAAACATCCTTGTTTAATTCTTTACTGGAAAAATTCAAAAGAAAAATACATTTGAAAAATTCATCCAATATATAATCACTACAGTTGAAATTCTGGTGCATTTTTATATTTAACTGAATTATATTTGTATGCTACACCAGCAAAATATACACATATAGGTATATAAGTTAGTTAATATATTCAAAATTATTTTTAACATGTGTTTGTTTCAGAATCTACCTGATTCAGTGTTCTGCGCTGATTCAGTCGTTGCATTTCGAAGCATCTATCCAAAGCAAAATATGAAAACTACTCCAAATCGGTGCGAAACTACTCCGAGACATCAAACAACAAATCCAACGAACAGTCTAAATTATAAAAACAAGGACTCTCATGA
This sequence comes from Columbicola columbae, assembly GCA_016920875.1. NCBI lineage: Eukaryota > Metazoa > Arthropoda > Insecta > Psocodea > Philopteridae > Columbicola > Columbicola columbae. The sequence continues at coordinate 12,039,484 of JADMLL010000012.1, forward strand.
ATTATCTAAGTCTGAAGTATATAATAAAAGAGCCGTTTGTAAAAATCTGTTTGGTGAAACACCCGAGAACTCGGACGAGAACGGTTTATTTCGGGATGAAATAAACCGGAGCCAAAGTTCACCCAAAAGCTTTTCAGAAAGCCCTAAGAGTTACAATCTGAAGGATATTTATCATTTTTTGCATAAATATAATTTTCATAATGCTCACGAAGCCGAAGTTGATTGCCAGGCCCTTTTAAGTTGTATTATTAAATGCGAAAGATTTTTTAACTGGATGAACGAAAATGCTGTCGTTTTTAATGCAATCAAACCCCTTTTTTAAATTTTTAAATCAGACGCAGTAGGCTTCTATAATTTTTTAGTATACTTTGGGGGTTAATTTTTTTATGTTTTATTGTATATGAGAGATGATTACAAATCCGTTATAATTTTAAGGGTAGTCAAACATATTTTTAGTAAGATTATGAATGCATTTTAGATATTCAATTATTCTGGTATTTATGGTATTGATATTGTAACCATATTCTTCTAGTCTATTTTTAATTTTTTTTTTAAGTTAAAACAAACGTTAAACTAAATATTCTAAGTCGAAAGATTAACTGTGATTTTGTAGTAATTAATAACCTGCAAATAATTGATTTCAAAACTACATGGTGTCTTGCACTTGGAGACAGGGATTAAAAAAAAAATTGTGATCTTAACTTATTGTATAAGGGGTGACTGATATCATACTCTGATTTTTAAAGAAACAGTTAACTGAATCAATAAAAAAACCAGTAAATTATAAATATTACATAAAGAGAGATAAAAAATTGACAAATTGTATTTAATTTATATATATATGTAGTCCTCGGTACTTTAATGAAATTCTTATTCTTAACATATTGTGTATTGAATTTAATAGTTCATTTTTTCCAATATTGAAGCTTTTCCTTATTTAACTTGTTACCTAGGGAACAAACTTTTAGTTAAATCATCGAATAGTTTGGAACGTAACTCTTTGTGATGAGTAATCATTTTTCAAGGAATAGAGGCTTGAAAATCTTTTTTAATTTTTTTTTTCCAAAAAATTTAATTTTTAATAGAAATATCATATTATATATTTAATTGAATGAGAGTGACAAAGCATCGTAGTATGGCGCTTAATGTCACTGAGATTTTCATATCAAAATTTTGCCGTGCCCCAGCAATATCCTCGGATGATGTACTTCATAAAATTCTGTTAACAGGTTAAAATGGCGCTTATTTACCTATTTCGGGCTTCTAGTATAACTATGCTCGCGGGCTTTACAGGGTGTAAGTTGAAATGAATGAGGAAGCCTACATTGTATCAGTGATCTTTTGTGTCTTCCTTCCTGATTTCTTTTCTTTGTGTGTTATACATTTAACTTGTAAAGCACACTGCCGTTTCTTAAGTCCTCAATAGTTATATTTATAGCAATAGTGTCATGGAGAAATCATTTTATAAATAAATTCCTGTAGTCGAGAACTAGCCCTTTCCACCGAGGATGCTTTTAGTTGTGAAAGAAGGAAAAATATCTACGAAGGTTAACAAAATTCTTTTACACTTTCGAGAATTTACTTTGAGGGGCTTAACAGCCAAAAGATTAAAACAACTAACATTAATGGTCTACAGAAACTCAAGGTTAAACTTTAATGTCTGATTGTGTTTTACCTTGTTTTCGAAGTAGGGTGCACAAATGAAATGCAAACGAAATCTTAAAAAAAAACTTATTTATTGACTAAGTTCCTTTATTATATGTATAAATAATCACAATTTCGTAAACTGCATATAGATACTGTAAATTAATTAACTAAATTCACGAAAGAAAAAAAAAACAAAATTAAAAGTTAAAATTCAAGCGTCATGGTTATTTTCGCCTGAAAAGTTTTAACAAATAGAACCCAGATACCCAAAAAAAAATTTTTTTTTAATCTTCCCTCCTTTTTTGGTTGTATTTTTTTCCCTAATAACTCTTAGTGTGACAGAATCCACACAAAGTGTACATAAACTCTCATAATGTTAAAATATAATTTAACAATTAAAAAAAAAGAACAAATGTACAATAGAAATTTTTTAGGACTGGAAGTCAAAAGAATGTAAAATTGCCTTAATTTTAGACTACACATTCTTAAAAATCTTTTTGTGAGATAGTTTTAGTGTGGGTGTGTTTGGTTTTAGTTTGCATCAAGTCGTTCAAGTCGAACAAATCCAATAAGATGAAATTTGAAAAATACTCCAGGTAACATTTTAAAACTTCCAATCATTTGAGTTTTCTTTTGACGAAAAGCTTGGAATCCTAATATACCATACTTTCAAAACCGTCAGTCTTTCTCAAACAACAAAAATCGTTCCGTTAAAAATATATTTGACTGAGTTTCAATTTAGAGTTAGAAAAAACACGGCAAACCATAAAATCATGAATTTCCTCCTCTTCAAAATATATCGATTCCTGAACGATTCTCGAAGGTTCCCTGCAATGCAAGCCAGTGATTGCTAGGGTGGTTCGAGAAAAAATGGAGAAGCCGAAAAAATAACGAATCAACTATACAACAAAAAACAATCACAAATCATTTTCGTTTTCTAAATTTATAGTTATTAATACAAAGAAATGAAAATGATGATCTCGACGTGAATCGAGAATCGTTCAAGATTCGTTACATTATACAAACTTTATTTACCCCCCGTCAGGGATTTAATCTCGCGCATGATTCCAAGTTTTTCGTTACAAAACCGTAAAAAAATAAAGGAAGAGAACATAAACTTGTAAAAATTTTTTGTGTAAAATAATTCCTTGTTCTAAAATATAAACGCCATTTTTTCATCTAAAGCTAAAGTTTTCATCTAATCTGTCATTTGGGTTGAGATATGCGTATAAGCGCTTTTTTTGTAATGCAACTGTGGGCGATCCTATTTCTTTATAATTATTTGTAATTTATGTATTATTTTTTTGTATTTATTTGCAATTATGAGTCATGTTTTCTTAAATGTTTAATTCAAAATCGTTAGCAAATTTACCAACGAACTATAAGATTCTAATATGACACATCGAAACACAGAATGCAGTGAAAGTTAGTTATAGATGAGAGGAACCGTGAAGATATGCATGTTTGGGATCATCGTCTCTCGCTAAAATGGGAATCACTTCGATTTAAGCATTTTGTGGTTTGTGCTCAAGCACAGCCACAGAGAAAATGTTTGAAAAGCTGATAGTTTTAGGCGTTCTAAGAAAATTATGATTCGGATTCAAAACTCCTGTCCTGAGTGCATATATGTAAAAAGAGTTGTGAAATCTTATTAATGAGAGTACAAGTTAGGTGTATACCCGTTACCAGCATTTGAGAGCACGTAATGAAACTAAAAAGTACATTCGAGGGGAGTAGACTAAGAAGAAAGGCGGATTTGAACAAACAAAAACGTCTACAACAGTCCTCAAGCCTAACATTTCACAATGAAATAATTCCCCAAAATTTACTGTCTATATAAAACATATAACAGAGCATTCCTTTATGTGTTATGGTCCTTTATACTGAATTAATACATGTAAAATGTAAATGACAAAAATAGATGATAAAATGGATGCCACCTACGAACGGAACTTTTTTGAAAATTTTCACCATCACTAATACGTCAGGTCTTCTAAAAGCAGTACAATATAACAATTTTTTTTTTAAAACACCAAACTAAATTATCAGGCAACAAAAATAAGAAAGAAAACCTAAACATATGAACTGTTTCAAGATAAATTTAAAAAAAATTGTTTTTAACCATCTCTTCAACTATAATGTCCTTCTATTTCATGATAACTGTATATCGCTTATAATCGATGACCTTCAATGTTTTTATTGTTTGAAGCTGCTCTGGTAAATAGTGTAGAAAATATTCGTTCGTTAGTCTCAAGGTAATTTACATTGCACTAAAATTATAAAAGGCTTTTAAGTTATGATTTCTTCTTCGTGTGCTAACACTCTGAACATTCACCTGGTACACCGAATGCAACTTTCTCCGCTTTCAAGTTCACTGATTTATGCCACCATCCTATTCACACATTTAACTATCACAACTGTAAAACTGATTGTACGAATTCACGCAATATAAGACACCCTTGTTTAAAACTATACAATTAATATTCTTTCAATCATTGATTGCAATATGATTACCCTTACGCCACTACTTCCAAAAAATTTTTCTTTCAGTAACTTTTATTTATCTCTCTCACAACTTCAAGCTTGAGCTCCCTCCCACACACACACACCAAGAATGAAGAGTAAGGTCTATAATAATAATAATAATAACATCCAGGTCATCCATATTTGAATAAAAACATTGATGTAATGCATTGTTAGCCTGTATTTAGATCAGAGAAACTTAAAAAAAAGACTAAAAATCTTATATTGGCACGCCCGGTTTTTCTCAAAAGCTTAAAAATTCTTTTTAAAAATGTTCGAGTTCTCCCAGTATTCGAGGACGGTTCATCACTTCCATGCATTTGTTTTGACCAGACAAAAAAATTATATCAACTCATAAACTAAAATAAAACATGATAGAAATAGAAAGGTGGTTCTAAGCTCGGATTGCTTCCTCCCCCCCTCCCCCTAAAAGCATCGTTTTAGATAACAATGTCAGATTAAAAAAAGGCTGAATTATCACAAAATAAAATATTAGTAATAATTTTTCAACAACACACCTCTTAGGTTTCAATTAAAATCCACCAAATACCGAGGCGAATAAAATTTAAAGTGAATTTCCTACTGACGTGCAAAACAGTTTTTTTTTTATTTCTTGGTGGGCGTGCCTCTTTGAGTTAAGCCTTCAAAACGTTTAAAAGTGTAATTGATGAACACCCAGTCATTGTATATAACTTCACCATCTTGCGTCGAAGGCGCAGAAGCTGAAAAATAAATATAAAAAAATAAGTAAACATAAGTAAACAATAAATCTGTCTGGCAAACTGAAATGACACAAACGAATAACTCACGAATTTCTAATTTGACATCAGGGAATTCATCGAAATTTGAGGTGTCATCGATGGATTTGACCTGAACAGGGATTGCCGCTGGTCTTTCTCTTATGTGCTCCCAATCTACTCCGCCTCTTAAAAACGGAGCCAAACGAATTTCTTCCATTCCACGTTGAGCTCCCAAGCGTCTTTCGGCTTCGCAACAAAATCTAGTTATTGTCTCCTTGGCTTCTTCACTAATTGGTACTTCAGGCGGGAAATTTAAGGTATCTCTCCAATTCATTACTTTTCTATACGTTTCTTGTGGATTTTCACTACAAAATGGGGGGTAACCTGCAACCGAAAACCATTCTTAGTTAATATTTATAGGAAACCAGTCGACAAGTTAAATTTGATAAAGATGGAAAAAGACGCACCTATAAGCATTTCATACATAATTACTCCTAAACTCCACCAGTCGCAAGCTGGACCATACCCTGTCTGAAGGAACACTTCAGGCGCAATATAATCAGGCGTTCCAACTGTGGAGTAAGCTAAAGCTCGCCTATTCTTCTTCCAACTTTCGGCTCTTCTTTTACTATCCATAGGGCTCGATGCTAAAAATAAAAACAATAATTTAAAACTAGCCAAAATATCTAGAGAAGTAAAAACCTGTCATAAAATATTTCCCCAGAGACTTACTGAAATCTGAAGGCTTTGCTTGACTTAGATCTCTGTAGAAATCTGTTCTATGAGATTTCTTCAATCCAGTGCACAATCCAAAGTCAGACAACTTTATATGTCCTCTGGCATCCAGAAGCAGATTGTCCGGTTTAATATCTCTACAAAATAAAAATATGTACATTTATCTCTTCAAAACTGATCTCTTTAACTTGTGACAAATTGGTTTTTTTTTAGAGAAACAGAAAACATTTTACCCACCTATGGATGAAGCCCAGCTTATGAATTGAATCTATGGCCAAGGCTGTTTCTGCAATGTAAAACTGGGTACACTCTTCTGATAGCGTGTCTTTTTTCATTAAAAGCGTCATCATATCACCCCCTGGTAGGAATTCCATTATCAGGTACAAATTAATTGGATCCTAAAGAGGAAAAAAATGAAATTTAATTAAGATGAGTACACAATTTCCAAAAAACTGAACAATTAGAAAAACCAAATGGTAAACTCACCTGGAAGCTATAATACATTTTGACGACCCATTGATGATCAGCTTCGACTAAAACATCTCGTTCGGCCCGGACGTGGGCCACTTGCTCCTTCTCTAACATGTCCGTTTTCCTAAGAATTTTCATTGCGTAAACGTGACCCGTATCCTTCTTTTGTACGAGCCGAACTTCCCCGAATGCACCCCGACCTATCACTTTTAAAGGATCAAAATCCTCGACCCCCAACCTTGACCTTTTCAATCTCAGGAACTCTGTTTCTTTCTGCGCATGCGCTTGACGTTTTTCTTGCTTCTGAGCTTCCGACAAACCCTCATCTTTTAAAGAATCTTCTAGCTTCTGAAGCCTGCACACAACATTTACAGATGGTTACAAATTAACTACATTGACATGACATTTTTTTATTAATGTCAATTCAAAAAGATCATTCAAATATAAAAGTTGATTAATTTTAAAGTCAAATAAACAAAGCTTAATGAAAAAGAAAATTTCTCTCGGTCTGTAGCTTTTAGATTTTCGTGGCCGGTCTTCATACAAAACGATTTTTTGATTTTCCCAATCTCAGGAGTTGCCATCTCCAAAAGTTGTGATTTTTTGTGATGTTTTGATTTTCGAGTTGATCAAACTGAGTTTTTTCAGTACTGGAAGAACAGTGTTGTGGCAACCACCAATGACTACAGACCCAGAGTAACTTTTCCCTTTTTTGAAACAAAGCTATTATCATGATTGTAAGTTTGGTGACCACTATAAAAACATTTTCATGATCTTTGTAATTTTTGTAAGTTCTTAGTTTTACAGCAATATAATTCAAATATTAAATTTAACAACTCAACTTTAAAAACTATTATAACCATTTATTTATTTATTGACAGATAAAGAAAAATTCATTTAATAAACATGTCTGATTATTACGCAAAATTTCTACAATAATTATATTTCACTACAAATAAACTCAGAGTATTTTAAGTACTGCTTAACCAACATTCAGTCCTCAAGGTCAACACAAGACTGAAACAAAACTCTTTAATAAAAGTCAAAATATGGTCATGAAATGTTATGTGATATTTACAGTGAAGTCTTTAAAAGATAGTTGGCATCTGTTAAGAAACAAAAACTAAGCACAACTGGTAAAAAACTAGCTACACTCTTAACAGTTCAAAAACATGTTCACCTGCTTATTTTATAAAACCTCTCAGTATAGATACAATCTTTTATAATGTCTAAAATTAACTCACCTTTGCTTTCGCTCAATATGCTGAGCAATTAAATTGCTATAATAATTTTCTAATGTCACTTTAGCCTTTGTTGCTTTGTCTAATGTGTGACCGCTGAACCTAATTGTATCTTGAGTCGCAGTCATTTCTAAGACCTCTGTAAAAATGTAAAATATTGAATATTAAACTAACAAAGTTTAAATTTTAAACTGACAAGCTAAATGATTCACTCTTTGATGGTTTCAGCTAAATCTTTACAGTGATACTTGAATAAGAGGCACTCCTTTGTTTACTTTGAAATGAAAAAAGCACTATAAATTATCCATGAGCCTACAATTGTATTTATTTATATGATATGATTACCTTGATCAGAATTACCAAGAGGAGAAATTGTTAATGTGCCCCCAGGAGAACTCCGGGGGTCTGCACCTGATCCATCCAGTTCGAAATCTGTAACATAAAAGAAACGTGATCAACACTGAGTACATATAGCACTGTAGGTAATGATATTGATTTTCCTTTAAATTAAACTTTATACTGAATACCAATACTTAGAAATTATGAGGAAACTAAAAAACAGATGTCTGAAATATTTTCCTCACAGGTTATTGAAATTTGCCTAAATTTAAAGCAACATTTGAAGTCTAAAAAACCTCTACTTTTAATTACAAAACAGCTGTTTTTAACCTCTAGATTCTTAGCAACCATTCCGTCATTACGAACCAAACCAACGTGTTAACTATCAAGCGTTCTAAAACTCACACTTAAAAAAGATTTAAAAATAGGCCAAGTTACACTCAATCATTTATTATTTACTTTCTGGCCTTTTATTATCCCCTACAATCACCTAGTAGTTATAAAACGAAATAAAGCAATAAGAAAGGAATGACACGAGAGCAAGAAAAATAACTGACTGACTTCAAATCCTAGGTTAATAAGATATCATCGCGAAAAAATTCTCTTGTAAAAATTTGGTCAAAAATAGAGCACACACAATCAAAGATACGTTCATATCGTGAATCAAAACAAAGGCAGCCATTGAAAAAATACTAATCATTCTTTTTTAATTACCCTATATAATCAAATAAAAAAGCTGGTCATTTCTTAAAACGTTGAAAAACATTTTTTAAAAACTGTCAAGTGTATCAGTTTTAACCATAACACTAATTACCACGTAAATATGAAAATTTTCTCACACTCCACAAAAGTTAACGGATCATAAATGACGAACATTTCCAGTTGAGTAAACATAGCAAAAATGAATTTGAAGGCTGCCAACTTAATTGAAACAGACAAAACAAAATGGCTGAAGTTTTTTACTTCGAACACGTGAATTGACAAATATTGGTGTATATTTTTTGAAGCAATGCGGAAATTACCCAAAAAACCAAAAGGGAAGGGAAAACGATGGCCGAAAGGCCATAGTTCGAGTAGTAATCCCGAAACTAAAAAGTTTAGAGAAGCTGCAAAGTCCCGTTTTTTCCGGCATGAAGTAGGTAAGATTATACAAAACTTACTTTTTAACTTTGAATAAGTTTCCTACCAGTTTATCAAGTTACATTTTTAGCATCTTCTGTAGTTTCTTTTCTCCTTTTAACCAACTTACATAAACTCACAGATCAATTAACAAGTCACAGTAACTTATTTCCATAAAATCTTGTAAACTCTTGTCTTCAATTATGATTAGTCTTTAATGTTAGGAATGTGTTTCTTGAAGGAAAAAGTCAAATTGTTTAGCATTTATTGATATTGTACTGTGGAAAATCTTTTATTTTATTATTTTTTTACAGTAATTTTATTTTCCTTTTTTTGGTCTTCAGATTATTCAGTATCTTCCATAAATTTGTCAACATATTTTTACAAACTTCCAGTTTCAGTCTTTATAATTGTCATTCAAAATTGTTGTAGGACATAACAGCGCGCTGACTGTAGGCGCTCTGAAAACATTAGATGCATTCAATAGTAAAAAATATGTAGATAAAGCATCAGTTAAAAGTGAATCATTTGATGACAAGTCATCTGTTGATTCATGGACATCATCAAAATCTTTTAAAACATTTGCAAGTGAATGGAGTGAATGTTCTAATGTATCATTCAGTAGGTCAGTATTTCTTTTGTCATTAATTGAGCACAAATTCTTCTTTACTCTTGTTAAAACTTGCAGTCATTTATGTAAAGTCTTTTATTTTTAGATTAATAAATAATTTTCAACCAAATTCATTTCTTCATAAAGAAATGTTGGCTGTTTTAGCAGCAGTGACTGAAGTTATCAAAGCTAATGGTGGAAAAGAAACATCAACTGAATATTTTGGAGCTTTGGTAAATAATTTTTTACCTTTCCTCTTGACATTGGCTTCAAATTTGTAAAACATATGTTTTTTAAGCTAACTCAACATCTTGGTTCCATGTTAAAATCAATTTGTACAGCTTTTTAAGTTGAAACTAAACATTAAGCACTGGGTTTTTCACCCTATCATATTAGAACTGAAAACCAACGTTTCATCCATTTGAACAGCTATGGGCCTTGTCAGGAAAAACACGGAACCCAGTTTTCAACATTTTTAGTTTCAAGTTTGGCTTCTGTTGAAGCCTGACTTCAGTATTAAGCTTTTTAGTTGTTTAATTCTTTTTACTTTTTTGGTAATTCTAAAAATTTCTTTTTCAGATAACCACTTTAGGAATAACTGAGGATGAAGACTCAGTTGCAGCTATTTTATCTCTTCTTTCTATGGGAATCAAATCTGTACCCAATGAAGTGTTGAGATTAAAATTTGGAGAAACTTCAAAAGTGTTTCTTGATCTTTTAGTCAAATATTCAGAAATAGAAAATCCTGTTATTTTAAGAGCCGTGAGTAGGATAAAATAAGAATTTTTTTGGATTTATTTAGTGATAGGTGAAGTTAGGATAATAAATTTTTATTTAAAAACATCTATTTTCTTTTCTTCATCTAAAAGCCAGAATTTTCATTCTGAATTGTCATCAGTTTGCTAGTATTCAATGAAATAATGATTGAAAAACATAAGTTTGGTTTGGTTTTGCAGTTTAGTTTCTTAATTTTCAGGTTATTGGTTGCCTGTCTGTAACTTTAAGAGCTCAGGATCCAGGTGTTTGGTCACAACCTTCAACTTTAGAAATTTTCCACTCAATCCTTGTCTTCTCTACACATTCAAAGCCAAAAGTTGGTCAAAAATAGTATTGTAATTTTTATTGTATTTACAATTTATATTTGAATTTTTAATTTTGAATTGCCCTTTTGTTTTGTAGGTGAGAAAGGCTGGTCAACATGCTGTTTGTGCAATTTTAAAGGCCTCAGCAATGTTCACCTTGGAAGAAACCCATCCAGGAGCTGTTACTGCTGCAAAGTATTGTATCCACCAAATTGAAAACAGTGCTGTTCTGGGAGGAAACACAACTATTCTTCATGTATTAACACTGCTAAAAGAAATTATTGGTTCTTTTCCTAGAAGTTATATAAAGGTTGGGTATGTTTTGTTGTCATTAGAGGAGATCAGTTGGCATTTTACCTCATTGTTGTTCTCATTTGTTTTCAGACCACTTGCGAAACTTTACTAAAATTAATGACGTTGGGCACGGCATTGGTGACTATAAGTAGCCTTGAAGTGCTTCATGGCTTATTCGTTTCTTCACCTCCATCAACTCGTTTTGACGCTACTTTAAATGCGCAAATTTTAAATGCTCTCTATGATTATCAGCCCTCAGTTAATGATTCTCAAGCAACGGTAGCTTGGTTGACTGTTATGCAAGAAGCTCACAAGATACTTGCTAAGTATGGTTCCGTCTTTTTCGTGCGGTTAATGCTCGGTTCGAGTTTGGAATGAATAGATCAAACTTTTAATTGTTATTTCCGAATGTTCAGTTGTTGTTTGTTTTTTTAATGCAGGAATGATCCTCGGCTTTGTGGAGAGAACCTATCGAAATTTTTTGTCACAGCGACAAATCTTTGGTTGAGTGACAACGCCGAAATTCGAAAAGGATGCACTGTGAGTCTTCGTGCTGTGGCATTAGACTGTATTAAGGCTTGCACCTCATGCATCAGTTATTCTCAGATTTGTCGAAACATTTTCGATATAGTTGAAAACTGTCTCAAATACCAATTTAACATGGCGTGGGTGCACGTTTTTAGCGTACTTGGAGTGTTGTTTGAGGTAAACAATTTTAAATCAAGTCATTGTGAAGATTACGTTTGGGGAAAGCGGGAAAATTATATAAAGTTTTTGGAAAACTTATTTTTTAGGTCATAGGCAAAGATGGAGAAGATTACATGATAAACTGTCTCAGAAACTTGGGTGATTTTCGGGAGTCTCATAATTTCCTGTACGTGTCCGAATTGGAGTATACGATAGGAAGAGCAATAAGGGTGTTAGGTCCGGAAACTGTCCTAAAAGCCATCCCAGTCACTATAACGGGAAAGGAAGTCAATTATGAATTCAGAACAACATGGTTGCTTCCCATACTTAAAGACAACATCCAGTCTTCAAACCTTAAATTTTTTATCGATTATTTTCTTCCAATGGCTTCTATTTGCGAGTGAGTGTTTCTGTTGTCTCTCAGTCAACTTTTACTCAACATTCGATCTATATTATATCAATTATTTGAATATTTACAGGCGTAAATCAAAAGAATTAAACTCAAATAACGAGAGAATCGGCGCCCACAGTTACGATTTACTACAACTTCAGATTTGGTCTCTTCTTCCACCGTTTTGTAATAGTGCAACGGATGTTAAAGAAAATTTTAAAGCTATTGCCAAAATATTGGGTGACTTAATTACAGCTAGGAAACATCTTCGAATTCATGCAATGGCTGCCTTACGAAAGCTTGTAACTCGGAATCAAGGTAATTTTTTCTTGAAACTAATCCCTGTTTAGAAAGATTTTTACCCTGGTTTGTCCATTTGACAAGGGTATTGTGTCCATTGTCAAAGGTTGTTGTGGGTGTTTAATTATTTGAGCAGAAGTAACTGACAGGATACACTTATTTATTTATTTTTCAGAGAGGAATAATAAAGAAAATTTAGATGAATTAAGTAGGTTTTCGAAAAACTATCTCCCTATTTTGTTTAACTTGTACATTACAAAGCCAGGGGGCACTGATGAAGCGGGAGAAAGGTTAGCCGCTTACGACACAATTAGGGTAAGTCTTTCGTTAATAATAACTTAGTGAACATCAATTGGTTAAAGAACTTCTTGATATTACACTTTCTCATAAAATAGAAAAATTGCAGTTGCCGTTGCTGCCTGAAGTTGCAGGAATTCATTGTTGTATCCAAATTTGACATTTTAATTGATTATAGATTGTGGTTTTAGGCTTATTTATCGATCACCAATTCAGAACAGTGTGGTGACTTATATGACAGAGCGTTAAAACGAATAGACGAAACCGATAAGGATGATATGTTCACAAAGGAGTCTGTCATGGATCTCCTCAAACTGCTAATTCCCTATCAGAACAAAGAAAAACTGGATATAACTTACAAGATGTGTTTTAAAGCATTGAAGAGCACGAAATCCAAAAAGGAGGAAAAAAAATTTTATAGGTAATCTTGGGCTTGGTAAACATGTCTCAGAACTGCGGAAAATCAATTTTACGTTTTATGGTTTTCTTGGTTTACCAAATATATATATATATTTGAGAATAGATTAGAGTTAATTTTTGAAAAAAGATTATCTCAAAAATTAATTCATGGAATCTATATTAGTTAAAGAACTTTAGTCTTAAACGGCTGGTAAAAGGATTTTAGAAGTTTTGACTTGAAGGGGAAACATTTTTTAGCCTATGTTATTTAATCTGTCGCGAACGTTTTTCATCGTAAACACTTACAGTTTTTTGGGTTGATTACAAATCGCGTATAAAAAATAAAACAGGTCAACGGAATTTCATTGTTAACATGAAAATTCTGGAAACCAAATCAAAGGGTGTGGTCGTTTCGCCGGTGCGCAGTTCTTGGCATCTTCTGTAAACTGGTTTTACCGTACAAAGCTGTGTGTTTATTGTTCACGTTAGTTTAAGACTCTAATCAGTAATCGAATTTTACAGATTGTTAGAAGTAATAATAAGTGCGAAATCGGAAAATTGTAAAAAATTTACGGCAAACAAACGAAATGAAATTATTTCGTTTTTGTTGAAATCAATAAAGAATCCAAAGTCAACAAATCGAGGAGCTCGTTTGAGATGTATTCTTCACATGGTGAGAGTTCTACCGAAAAATCAATTCGGCATCCTCAAGGCCCTCATTCCAGAAGTCGTTATTTGTTGTAAAGATATCAACAAAAAGACGAGAACATTTGCTTTCCGATTGCTCGAGGAAATGTTCTTAATAAGCAGGGTAAGTTTTGAGATTAGTTTTACCATGCAATTACAAGATTCCAAAGCATAATTCTGTTTGCAATCAATATTCTGCTCAAAAGCTGTCTAAACATGGTGCCATCAAAAATGATGTGCGTTGTGCAACCCTCGAGTCGTTAGAAAACACAAAGAAAATTCTGTGTCAAAGACTATCTTCACATATTAAGCTGTTTTGGTGATAATGGCCTAAGTGCTTCTGATTTAAGTTCAGGTAGATGCCGAGTGAGTTTGAAAGAAATAATATTTAGTTCATTAAAATAGAGTTTTATTTCGTTTGTTTCAGACATGGTCAGAGAAATCGAATGAAGGCTCTATTAGAGATTATATTTCGGTGATAATCGGAGGTTTAGCCGGAACTCCGACACTGATCTGTGCAACAATTTTGGCTCTAGGTAAATTGACTCACACACTTCGGAATGAAATACCGTCTGATGTGGCTCAATCTATGTTGGAAAACATTGGTCTTTTGAGCTCTTTACCGGAAAGGGAAATAGTTGGATGTGCTTTGGATTATTTGAAAGTGTTCATCGTTTCTTTTCCAAAGGATCAAGTCTTGGTTCACGTTCCCACATTGGTATGCAATTTATTTTTGCTCTGCTTTCTTGATTGAAAACAAGTGTTTGGGACTGTAATTTTAAACAAAAAGTTTTTTACTTTTCAAGGTAAATGCTGTGGTTTCAATGGCAGACGATTGCAAAAACCATTTTCGAATGAAAATACGGGACGTGTTAGACAGACTTCTCAGAAAATTTGGTTACGAACTCATTCAATCTCTGATTCCGGAAGAAGATATCATATTACATAAGAGACTGAAAAATCTCAAGAAAATCAATGCTAAAAAGAAGGCAAATAAATCAGAAATGGCGAAAGGGGAAGATGAGAATATCGAAATGGAGGAGTTTGCTATCAGAGCCAAACCCAAAAGGTAGTCTTAGATTATGTGATTCAAAGTAGAATGTACTGTCTCATTACCATCTGCTCGATTTTAATTAAGTTGACGTTTCTTTGGAGAGGGGAGAGAGCAGTAGTTGTCAAATAAATTAAATATTCAAATATTTTGTTAATTTTACAGTATTGAAGAAATTTTGGCGCCCAGCGATGAGTCGGATGAGGAGTCAGAATCAATGGAAAGTCGAAAGAAACATAATAGAAAATCAGAAACATTTATTCAGGAAGATGCTGATAATATTGTCGATTTTATATCTCCTTCTGCTTCTAGTAAAATATCAGGTAAACGAGTGAATAGACTGAATCAGCCTCATTCTACATAAGTCATAAATTTTCATTTAAACCAAACCTTAATTTTTTCTTCTTTAATAGCTGCTAAACCAGTGGAAAAGAAAAAGAATAAAGAAAGCGATTTTAAATTCACTGCTGACGGTAGGATGATAATAGCAGAAGATGATAATTTGGCGGGAAGTCAAGATGACGACGACGAAGACGATGATTCTGACGTAGATGGACTGGCCTCGAAATTGGACAGTGTTCTCATTGGTAGAAAAAGGAAAATGAGCACAAGTTCGGAGGTTCCAGCGAAATATCAGGGTGAGTTCCATAAAAGGATCTTTTGAGTTCATCATTTGGTGAACAGTTTTGAAGTGATCCGGATATTTCAACTCTTCTGCACTATTCACATGGTAATAAATTTTTTTTCAGCCGGTGGGTCGGGTATACATCGACCCATCCAGGTCCAAAAAGACGGCGTTTCCTCAAAGTTAGTCAATAAGAAAAAGAAAAAGGCGAAGCAAAACGAAGTTTCAAGTTTGAAGACAGGACAAGAATATAGAGCCAAGAAAGCCAAAGGAGATGTAAAATTAAAAGGAAAACCAGATCCGTATGCTTACATACCACTTTCTAGAAAAATGTTGAATAGACGGAAGAAAATGAACAATATCATTAAATCCGCTATCAAGGGTGCTAAAATAGGATCTAAATTGAAGATGAAAAGAAAGAGATGAACTTGAAGATACTCTGTAAAGGAAATACGACGAAAAGACGTTTTTACTAATATAAAAAAGAAAATTTTTGCTGTGATTTTCCTTTATACTTTTAATTCTGAAAGCAGTTTAACAAAACTAATAATTTTTTTTAAATAAATAAGAGTATTTTATTTAAACTTTTTTTGTCGGTTTTATAAATAATTGAAATATTCGTAAGGAAACAAAAAATTAAGCACAAGGAAGTTGTCTATAGTTTAAACAAAATCCTCGATTACCAATGTCTGGCATATCCGTCTGCAGTCCGGAGTTCGTGACGACAGTTAGTACAAAAGGTTTTGAAGAAGCTGCAAAAAAGCAAGATTGTAACGAAATGAATTTTTTTTAGGCTTGAAAATTTTAAACTTTGAATAAGTTAAAAACTTACAGACGACTGTCGGAAATCCATTACCACAAAAGCGATCTGATCTTGATGGTGTGTTGTTGACCATTGGGTTCGGAATTATTACGAAATTTGTCGTGCAGTTTTCTCCCATAATAGAAGCATTAGGAGTGCCTTAAAAACAACAATTAAGAAACATTTATTTTAACAATTTATTTTAATGACTAAAGATAGATTAAGGACGCGATGAGGGGAACCTCTGTTAAGGTTATTCCCGTTACTTACCTAAAAGTGTGTCGTCTAATGCTTCCGTATCTCCAGAAACGGTAAATGAATATTTGTCATTCATATTCTGGGTCCACTCTATGGAGCAATAACCGGGAAGCATTTCGATGCAAACTCCGTAATTGAGATTCGCCAGTTGTCTATTTCCGGAACCAGGAAGGTCTAAAAGAGAAGTTTTTTTTTATTTGAAGTATGGTTCAATAAATTTTTGATTACTCTGAGATGTTATTATTTCTGTTGATTGATGGCAGTCGAGTTTTCCAGTTACTATGCTATTAGGCTTACTTGGGTCCTGAGGTGCTGCCGACACTAATGGAGAGTAGTTGAAACTTTTGACTTTTCCGGAAGTAGCTGTATAGTGCATTAAACATCCAACAGGAGCTCTCACGCAACAGTCAACCTGTGTTATTTTAATATTCCAGCGACGATCAGCTGTCAAAACACTGTTTGTGTCAATGACAAGTTCCAGCGGTGCATCTCCCGCGAAATCCACATAAACTAAAAATCGAAAAAATTATTAAAATGGTCGAATTTAAAATTTTACCAGCTTTAGAAAAATAAATAAATAAGGTACCGTGTTGACCAGTATTCATGCCACAAATTCTTCGGAAGTTCGATCCCGAGCCAGTGACAAGAAAAAAATCGTTGGTGCACCTCCCCAAGGCGTCAGGTTCTGCAAGATTGAAGTCGATGAAATCTAATCGCAACTGACAAATTCCTTTATTACATTTCCAGACTGTTAAAGTGCAAGGATTTCCATTTCCTTTGTAGGGAGCTGGATATTCAGGATTTGTGAAGTAAGTGCAATTGACATTACTTGATTGCCCGCAGGTTCTTTTGACTGAAAGCGAATTCAGTTAGATATTAACAACTTTAAAAGTCTTTTATAAGGTGTACTGCTGATCCCTGAATTTCAGGATGGGGGCTCGCAGTTCGATCACTTACTAATGCAACAGCAACCCAGTCCTTTAGCGCACGTTCCAGATGCAAAACCTCCCAATTTACTACATTCCAACCGGCTGTAACAAGTTCCCTTTAGGCCATTTTCTCCAGTACAAGGGTCATTAGAAAAACGAATGTACGAGGGGCCAAGAAAAAATGGGAAAACTGAAATTAAAAAAAAAAACAACTTTAAAACCTTTTGATGATCCTCAAAGGGTTTCTTTATTTTTTGTTTACTAAAATCACACCTAAACCAATAATTCTGATACCATAGTCAAAGGCTCGACATATTGTTTTATTATTAATACTTACATTTTGGGCTTCTGTCGGGGTGAATGTCGATGTCGGTTTCAAAAGCCAGCGTCGAATCAGGAAAAAGACCAATATTCACTGACACGTTCACACAAAGAAACAAAAACAGAGTTTTGCACATTTCCGCAACGGATCAAAGTCCTTAACCTAGACATTTGTGTCAAGAATCGTGAAAACACCACTCAAACTGGACTGAAATAACGGAGTCTTCAAAGTTTGCTTTTCATATTAACACGTATTTAATGATTCCGTACAGTTTATCAGTGGCGTCTGGAAATTGGCACGAATAATTAAAGCTTCTACCAAAATAATTTTCTCAGTCGGACGCCTTAGATCACATTCAAAACCTTTTAAAGGCAATTTATCTGAATTATCGTTACTTTTCACCCTCACAGGAAGGAATAAAATCGACAACTAAAGTCGTAAATTGTGCTTTAAAGGCACAATTGGTAATTATGGATTTACAATAATTATTTAAGATCCAATTAGAATTAGCTAAAGAATTATTTATGAAGAATTATTTTCTAACTCAAACCACAAATACAAGAAAAAAAATGAGGAGACTTTAGAGAGAACTGTTCCAAAAATCACTCAAGAGCAGGAATTCACAAACAATTATAAAATATACAGTTAAATTTACAGATAATCACATGTTATTCAACTTTTATAATCTCCAAATTAAAATTTACTAGTTGATAATTAAAATATATTAACTTTTAGACACTAAATTTGTTTTCATATCAACCCTCATAAATTTCAAGGCAAGTTTTCCAGACCCCTAAACAAAGATCTTTGCTCATTGAAAAACAAAATTTGGGTAAGCTCCCAAACATCAAATTTTATAACGACTCACAAAGAAAAAATTCAAATTAACTTTCACATGAAAAATATTTTATATATATAACACAAATCTTTCCCAAATTTTTCAAATTGTAAATTCATTATGAAATCAGCTAATAACAGTTGGTTCATTGCTTTTTGTTATGTTTGGAACAAAAAGAGTATTGTATCACAATAATTTCTTAAATAGGTTCAGAAGTAAAAAAAAAGTATTGATTTAAAAAGTATCAATATTTATTGTTGAAGTGATTTTTTTTTCATAATACATTTCAAAAATTTGAAAAACAAACTGTTCAGTCTTTCCTCAATTCAAATGTGTCTTCTTTGATTCCATCTTTAGTGATAATATTAATAGCTATTGCATCTCCAGTGTAAATGTCTCTTTCTGTTGCAACTATAAACACATCCTTCAACACAGAAAGAGCTTTTTCCAATGTAAGTGGTTTTTTCTCCACATTCTCCATATTTAAGTATCCCAACTGAAAGAAAACAATGAATTTTTTAAATTTGAATTTACTATAAATAAAATTGTTGAATATTTCATTTGTTGCTTCCTCCAACAGATATCAAAATCGAATGTGAAATATAGTAATTGATTTGGGATAGATAGTAAAAACAAAAAATAGGTTTTTCAATTTGACAAGATGTAGTTCTATATTTACAAACCTCTAAGAGAGAAGTAATAAAAAAATTATGATTTACCTGATTATCCAGGAAAGGCTGGAGTAAAGCTCCAGATGAACCACCAGCTCTAAATTTGCTTTTTTCACAATGTCCTACTGGATCATAACTGTAAACGCAGCCCTTCCCTTCACCATCCAGACCAGCTAATATGTTGTACACCAGATATGGCATAAATCTCTTGTAGTAAAGCATGGTTGACAGCATTTGGGATACAGCAGGAGTAAGCATTGTTTTGTTGTTATCATGATAATATATCTGTAAATAATAAAAGACATATAAAGTGTGACTTACAAATTTTAGCCAATCTATAATGCAAATATTATTGTGTCCCTTAACTTTAAAATTGTTGAAATTCCAGTTGTTTTCTCGTTTCGGCCAACTAGAGACCACCACGTTTTCAACTCATTTTCACTCCTATTTGTTGGGGCAAGTTATTACATGAGTTGAAAATATGCTTGATTATGAGTCAGCTACAATTCGTTGAAGGGTTTCTTGCTGACTGAACATTACTACCAAGGTTGTGAGCCTTAGAGGAAATTTTTGGGGAAAGGATTATGGGTAAATTGAAGGAAAACATTTAAGGTAAGGAAGAGCGGTAGAAAAACTGGCTGGGAATTTTGCACCCAGGTGGGATTTGAACCACCGCCCTTGGAGTGATCAGAAAGTGCTCTAACCTCTCACCTACCAGGCCCCTTTGTTGAAACTCCCATAATAATATTTTTTTAAAATCCTACTGACTGAATGTCTTTTAACATTTAGATTTATTAAGTATTTTCTTATTCAGGTAATATGGTTTGAGTTACTTGTGATAAACTACAGTCATCCTACTCTATAATTTGTGTGATATCACATCTCAACAGTGATCTCCAGATTTGTAATTTTGTCAATGAACCTGAATAGGGATGGCTAATTCCAGCTTTAGGTATGTTATTGTTAAGACAAATTACTGTCCCAAAAATATCATAACCTTAACCTTTCCCAGAAATTTATTGAATTTCATGATGTTCTATTTTATTCCAATAGATAAAGACTTTTATTCTAACAGAAATGACATAAAAAGTTTGACAAACAAAAATTGATCACATATCACATTGATAACTATCTACTTTTTTTTAACATCTTAAAATTCTGACTTCATCATTTCTAATTATTTAAATCATCAACTTACCTGCATTTGAGCTTTAACAACTTTTGTTAGCTGAAGTGTATCACACCAACAACCTGAACAACCTAATACTGTGGAGTTAGACAGTGGGAAAAGCTTCGATTGTTTCCTTGTGAATATAGAATAATTGCTACTCAATCTAGTGTCTGATCCAATAACGGCAAAGTCATCACCCGCAATCGCAACGATAGTTCTGAAAATGTTTATAATTACACAGCAATATAGTCAACACAAATCAAAAAAATCCCAAGTTGACAATATTCGACTACAGAGCGTGAAAAACTTAAAAGAGTAGTTTACCAAGGTTAATCCAATAAAAAATGACTTACCCTCCATTATCTGTGTAAAAATCAAACGGAGTGCTTTTAGGACCCATTTTAAAAAGTAAACTTGGTACAATAAATTCGTATTCCAGCAATGACTCGCTCCGGTTCAATATTTTCTATTGACACTATGCCGAAGGAACTTCTTCCTTTGAACAGTTCTAGAAGGCAGTGCACGTAAAATAAGTTTATCTCAAAAATGTCAAAGTGTGGGGAACCTTAACTCTTTCGTAACTCATCTTAAAACTTTGGAACAATAAGTTTATAAAATACTAGACCTGTTATATTCCTAGGAGTATTTATGATGTTCTGTGAATTCTTTAAGAAATGTCAATCACAAATACGTGAGATAGTCAAGAACAATTTCGAAGTATAAATTCAGGTGTGTAACTATTACTTCCACGCATACCACTGATACTGATTTTGTTGATTAAATCCTTTAAAGTTCCTGTCAGTTATATTTAGGTATTTTTTGTACCTAAATATAATCTCTTAAATACCTCTTGCGTAACAAAATGATAATTGTAAGCCGTCAAGACCTGTAGAGTTCTATTTTAGTGGTGCCCTAAACATTTCACGTTTAAGTTCATCATCACTTTGTTAAAAAAATATTTCTAGCTTGTTTTCTTTAAAAATAATCAGACGATCCTTACATATTATAAAATATTATTAGTTATATGAATGTGAATAAAGTTGTGTTCTTAATGGAGTGCTGATAAATGTTGACATGAAATAATTGCAGATACAATTTTCTTAAGTAAAAAATTTTTCTAATTCAACAGTTAATTATTTTTGACTTTTGTTTTTGATTCATATATTATTATATATTATTATATATATATATTATACATATATTATTATAAATATGCCCAACAAATGTTATATCTGCCTTTGAAATAGTTTGTGTTGGTGTTTTTGTAGTTAAAATGGAAGAAAAATTATCCGTTTTGGAAACTTTAGGAGCAGTGCAAGGTAAACCCAGGTGTTCAATTAAAGATTCCTTATAAATTATATTGTAAATGTTTTATTGAAAGTAAACATGAGTACCGTTTCATGTTAAAGTTGTCATGATTTAAAGGTAAATCTGCAAAGAATGCAGAAGAATGATGGGCCATTTTGGAACAGATTTGTTATTAAAATACAATTTCACTTTAAGAAAAGTCTTCACTTATTTCAGGTAAATAATATATTTTTTATTTCCAGGGTTAACAGGCATAAAAAATTGGAATGTCTTGTGGAAATCTGAGCATAAAGTTAAATCTAGTTCACCAAAGTCCCATCAAGATAAATGCCATGTTAAAGATTGTTCAGATGAGACCAAAGAAACTAAAAACCAAAAAAATCACTCAGGGTTACCAAAAATTAAGAATATAAATTTTAATTTATTTTACAATGAAAATCTTGCCACATATAGTGAATATGAGCCTTCTTCAGTAAACATTTTTAGTGAAACAAATCAAGAAAATAAAAGTATTTTGGAAATGTCTTGTGGCATAATGGAAGAAATGAAATCTAAAAGTGATAACTCTCAAACAGAGGCTAATGAGGAACAAACACTTTCTCCTATGGCTTCAGAAGACAGTGAAAATGTGAAAGACTTTTCTAACGAACTAAAGAATGATAAAGAGACTGAAAAACTTGATTATTTAGAAAGCAAAGAAAGTGTAATAGTTATCCCTAAATCTAATGATTTAAGAAAAAGGAATTCAGGAGATGGTGGCTTTGGTGTGTTTGATGAGTTTGAATCTAGTGAAAGTGATGACATAAACAAGGAAAACACTGTTAATGGTGTTACAGATAAAAAAATCCCATCAACAGTACAGGAATGGGTTAATCATTTGCCCTCAAAGAATGAAGTGTAAGTAATTGATTATTACTCAAGTACAGACATGAATTCCTTATTAGGTTATTTTATTCTTAGCTTCTAGTAAAATTGAGTTTCTATTGACCATGATACTGTTGTTATTATTAGAAGCCCTGGTAAAAGACATTAAATTATGACTTTTGGGCAGTGTATTAGCCAGCAAATGGGTCAGATACTGGTGTAAAATCTTGTCAGATTTTTTCTGAAATTCCCAGATTTTTATGAATGAAAGTAGACATTACAGAGGTAGTTTGTTAGTAGTTGAATAGTCTCTTAGTGGCTCAGTTTGAAACTATGGGGCGTCCTTGAAATTTATTATACTATATTTGGGATGATAAATTAAGTGAAAAGCAGAAAAAATTTATTTCGACAAGATTTAAGCCTTGTTCATTTAATTGTTAGTTAGGACCTGTACTTGGTCAGGTATCCGCGTGTTTGTTTAGATTAGTGCACTAGCCGTTTTCTACAAACTTTAACAGTTTTTCTCCTTTTTAAGTCTTGTTTGTATCTTTTCTTTTTGTATTAACAGTGTGTTTAATTTTTTATAGAAGCCCAGATCCAGTAGAAATTTTTCTCAACCTGGGATTCGGAGGCGTACCAGGCGTAGATATGGAAAATTGTAGAATTCCCAAGCGCTTTCTTGTCCCTTCCAAGGTAATTTTCTTTTACTAACAACAGTTAACGAATTTGATAACGTGGATTTGGTAACATGAGAATTATTGTTTCAATTTTTTTGGTTTCAGTGCAAAGGAGGAGACTGGAATGAGTTCCTTAAACGTGAATTAATTCAAGCGCAAAATTTTGAATGTTCCTCACTAGGATTTCGAGGATTATCAGGTGAATTTTCTGTCTTTCTTTCATTGTAATTTCTCATTATCAATGTTCATGATAAAATGGTGTTGGAGATTTAGTTTGAAGCGAAACTACAAGGTCGTCAGTATTTACAGATTTTTATAGATTAGGTTCAGGCATATAGCCCCATTTTACGGTAATTCAGTCATTTCTTGTCTATGTAAAGGTATATCAGTTATGATCAAATAATCATATTAGTGCATTCATTACAATTTGTTAAAGTTTTGGGATCTATAAAGGCTGTTAAAGTCTAAATGTCAGTGAAATGTATTTGGATGATTTTAATTACATTTCAATAATTTTTTGTTTCAAGCTGACTTTGTTGGAAGGAACACAGAGGCTCTTAAGAAGGTTAACAGTTTTAAATATATATTGCAGACTGTATCGTCACATACAGATATGACTGTATCGTTGTTCGCGTGTGTGTATAAAGATTTCAAATATAAAATTAAGGCTTTTGTACTGATAAACAGGTCCCAGTTACAGAAGACCATCCGCGATTGTGGCTAATATAATGGAAAAATTACGCGAGCGTACCGTACCTCAACCCCATGGCAGATCCAGGTTTTCAACAGTTGCAAGAAGGGTGTTGAATGAGAAAAGTGTCCTCAATAAACTAACCTCGGAATTTCAAAGTGTGCTAAGTCCTGATAACAGAAAATTTCTACAAAATCAGGTTGGTGTATGAAAATCTCATATAATATCAGCGTGTACAAGTTCCTTACTTTGTATAAAACCTCGTATACTAATTCTTGAACACTTTAATAGAACAAGTGGCAAAACAGTGCAACATTGAAATAAGATATTAAATAATGAAACTAAAATAATGGATGTAGGATTGTGCAGTGGTGCTGAAGATCCTCAAAGTCAAGGCTCTGAGTTAAACAGAGTTATTTCTCAAGCTTCCTACGAGGACGGTTGTCTTTTATATAAACTCGAGTTATCTGATTAGTACATTTGATATGACATATTATTAACTTTTAAGGGGTAAAATATCTCCAGAGGTTCCGAGGCGGCGGATCATTTTCGGGCAAAAATCGTTTGCATTTGGTCACGATGGAGAATTTGTCGAAGTGGAGTCGGCAGGGGCCCACTCTAAAACGACTCAAGAAAATTCGGGAGCTTTGGTCTCGAAAGCGAGTAATGTTGATCCAGTGGAGCCAAATGTTTTTTGGCAATTCAGATGTTTTACTAAAATTGCGGAGATCGAGTTTGCAAAAGCAGAAGAACGTAGAAGAAGATTCGGACGTCGAAGACGTGTTTTATGTTGTAGGGAATGATGATAATTCGACTGATACGGATCTTTGCTCTTACAAGTCTAACAAATGTTTAAGTAAAACTGAGAAAATCCCACAAAGGTTTTTGTCTTCGACTAACGTAAGAACTGAAAAAGAACATGATTTATCAGAGGCAATGAGGTTGGAAATCGAAACTGAAATGAGGAATTTGTCGCAGGAAATTAAAAACATTAGTACTCAAGATTTGGCATTTATTTTAAAACAAGTGAGTATTTTATTTCCTTTTAAGACGTGTCTCAGTATTTTTACCTGTAAATTTCGATAAGCCTTATCTTTTGAAGTTGTTGACTTTACAACACCCATTTTACCAATCAAATTCTTTTTTCTTTCCCTCAATCAATCATGTCGCATGACATGATAACTTTTCTGTGGTGGAAAGTAATATTTGACGCAATTGGAAGTTGAATAAAGTTAAGAATGTTGAACACTATCTAGCAAAATGCGTCAAATTGTCCGAAATAAGAAGTTTAAAATAAAGGAGGCGTTCTTTAATTTGCTCCTGAAAACTGTCTCTGAAAGAGGTTTTTAGCTAATCGTGTTGTTCTTTTGTTTTCAGGTAAAAAAACTTCGCTCAAAAATAGACAATTCATCTAAGGAGTCAACAGAAGTGTGATATTAGCAATGTATATTTATAGATTAGATTTTAAGTTACGTGAATATTAAGTAAGCGACTGTATACAGTTTAAAGTTATACGAACTGAAATTATTTATATAAGTAGAATGGCTCTTAAATTTTTATAGAGAGATCTATTTTTTTACTCAATTTTTATTAAGTGAAAGTTAGGTTTGTTTCTTGATGAAAATACAAGGACAGGGAAGTAGAAAAATTTGTGTAACAAAAGTTAACTTTTCCAAAGAGAAGCAGAGAAAATACAACTGTCGAATTCATAATTTTTATTTATACTGAAGTAGTAAACTGTTGATAAAATTAAAATTGTTAAAGTTACTTATTGCCGTATGTTTTTGGTAGGCCGTTTTTAATGTTATAATTTATTTTTAAATAAAGATTATAAGGTGGGAAATCTCACATATACTTTTATGACTATACAACTAACATCCTATAAATTCCTGATGTCAGGTTTTTAACTTTAACACCGTAACTAATAGCATTAAAACCACTACGGAATGGAGGGGTGTCAATGAAAAAGGTTACATTGACTTTACTTGATGTTTGACTAACAGTCATCCCTAAGTATCGTAATACTGTGTACTATTGCAGTGTACTCTGGTTAGAGTATTTATAATAAGCTCCTAACTATTTTCCTTTTTGCGTGACATCCCTCCTAATACAAACAAATGGTTTTATAAAGCTCACTGGACTTTTGTTGCCGTGACAACTTTTCATCGATTTAACAAGAAACATTTTTTTAAACTTATTTGTGGCGATATTACTGTATAAAACCTCACAGGTTAACTGTTTAACATTTATAAAACAAAATAGTTCGATATGGAAATAAGATATTAAAGAATAAAACTTAAAGGATGGGTGCAGGACTGTGTGGAGCTGCTGAAGACCCCCAAAACCAAGGCTCTGTCTTGGACAGAGTTATTTCTCAAGCTTCTAACAAGGATGATTGTCTTTTGTATAAACTTGCCAACTACAAAAACAGCGGGGAACTAATTGAAGCATACAACATTGGAGGTCAAGCTGAGGTAATAATAGCTTCACAAAACTTAAATGTTAGTTTGACATTCTAATTGAGGCTCTTTTTTGTTGCAGGTGGAGAAACTGATAAAAGAGCAGTTTGGAGTTTTAATGTATGCTGATGGTAAAGGAGAAGTAATCAAGAGGGCAGAGTATTTAAGATGGAAATTTAGAGACCAGGCGCAGGTCAGAATTTCCGGTTTTTAACTATATTGATAGTACAATTTACAAAGCGCGTTCCCTTGAGGCCTGACTAAACAAGAAGAAAACGCTTTTCATAATTTTAGGTAGTATTGCCAATAGAAGCATCCTTGTCAATCTACGACCCTCTCGCCAAATGGGAAGATCACGAGGCTTGTTGGCAAATGCAATATAGAGGAAGCTTAGGAGAAACCCTCCTTCACGTTTTAATAATTTGTGATTCCAAGATCCACACAAAGTTGGCCCGAACACTCTTAAAATGTTTTCCAAAATTAGCTTTAGACATAGTCGAGGGAGAAGAATATTTAGGCGCCAGCGCTCTTCACCTAGCTATTGCTTATAATAATAATGAGCTGGTTCAAGATTTGGTTGATGCTGGTGCAAATATCAATCAGAGAGCAATCGGTAATTATTTTTCTTTGTTTTTTTTCCAGATAACGATTACAGTGAAAAAATTCGTTCAATATGATACACATTAACAGGGTTTTGCTTTTCCAACAGGAAGTTTTTTTCTACCTAAAGATCAGCAACGTGCTAAACCTTCCAAGACAACAGACTACGAAGGTTTGGCCTATTTGGGTGAATATCCCCTTGCTTGGGCAGCTTGTTGTTCCAACGAAAGTGTCTACAATTTACTTCTTGATGTGGGAGCTGATCCAGACAGTTGCGATTCTTTCGGAAACATGATCCTGCACATGGTTGTTGTTTGTGACAAATTGGGTGTGTAATTAACTTAAACCTTTTTCTCGTGAGGGCTAAAATCGAACCGCTGGCCTCAAAATCTCAGTGTTTCCTTTTGTCCCTTAGTTTTTTCTTAAAAAGTACTTTGTTTTAATGGTCTAACGATACGATTGTTAATTGGTTTTTTAGTTTCTACTTTGCTTTTGAAGTTTTGGAGTTTAATCTAAATTGTAAGATCGATTTTAATGGATTATTTGCAGGACATGTTTGGCTATGCTCTCCGTCACCCCAAGGTTCCAGCTAGTAATGGCATATTAAATAGAGAAGGTTTAACGCCGTTGACATTAGCCTGCAAATTGGGGAGAGCTGATGTGTTTAAAGAAATGTTAGAACTTAGTGCTAAAGAATTTTGGAGATATAGTAATATCACATGTTCTGCCTATCCACTCAATGCTCTTGACACTTTATTGCCAGATGGAAGAACAAGTAAAAGAACAAAAAACCTTCCTTTTCCATAGCTCAGTTCTTTTGATAAAGTGTCTTAAAATGACCAATACTTTGCAGATTGGAACTCAGCCATTTTCATCATTCTAAATGGTACTAAAGAGGAGCACTTAGACATGTTAGATGGGGGGATCATTCAACGACTATTAGAAGAGAAATGGAAAACTTTCGCCAGGGTAAATTTCATAGTTGTAAATTTTTCCTCCATTTTATTTTCTCCTAGGATGACACATTTGATTAGAAACTTAAGTTTTAGCTTTGGTCATAAAAAACTATTCATTCTAGGGTCAGTTCATGAAACGCCTCGCCATATTGTTTTTGCATATTTTCTTTTTGAGTGGTTCGGTGTACTTGAGAACAGATGACAGGGACGTTTCTCTCCTCAGCGGTCGTGAAGTCCAAGATGTCGTCAGATATTGCTTTGAAATCGCAACAATAATCGGAGTCCTTTGCTATCTTTGCTTCCAACAAGGAGATGAAATTCGAAATCAGGGTTTAATAAGTTTTTTGAAACAGCTGGTAATTTTTTTTGTTGCTATTTATACTTATTTGAAATATTCGGTGTTCGTATATTTATTGTCTAACTAGACGTTTCCTTTGTATTTTTCAAATTTTCAATTTTAAAAGTAGTTGGGTCAGCATTGTGTGTGTCAAACCAATTAGGTTTTAAAGTAGATACGACTCCCTTGCTATTAATAATTACTTGAAGGCAAATTAAGTTTAAAAATTTAGAAAAAGTAAGCTGGTGTCAAGATCAGTCGCGTTTTGGGGTTTAAAATTTGCATTAATACATCCTTTTAATATATATTTTGGTGCATCGAGAGTATTCATTGTGAATAAAAAAATTTTGCAAATGTATTTCAGCCTCACGATCCAGCCAAATTCATATTTCTGATTTCAAATTTACTCATTTTGGCTTGCATACCATATCGATTTGCCGGTGACATTAAAACAGAAGAAGCAATTTTGGTATTTGCGGTACCAGGCTCATGGTTTTTACTCATGTTTTTTGCGGGGTAATTAATTTATGGAAAAAAAAGATTTGGCTCACATTTCATCAAAATACAGTAACGAGGTAAACAATTTTTAATTTTCAGAGCTATTCGATTAACGGGGCCATTTGTGACTATGATTTATAGTATGATCACGGGTGATATGTTAACTTTCGGAATTATTTATTCGGTCGTTTTGTTTGGATTTTCCCAAAGCTTTTACTTCCTTTATAAAGGTTCAAAGAATGTGAGCAGTTCGCTTTACACGTCTTATGCGTCAACTTGGATGGCCCTCTTTCAAGTCACCATGGGAGATTATAATGTAAGATTTGGTGAAAGTGAATCGTATTATTATATTATTAATGTCGACTGAAAACATATTTAATACCTAATTGATTTATTTGTTATAGTACAATGACTTGGCACTCACAGCTTATCCTGCTATCAGCAAAATGGTGTTCACAATATTTATGGTTTTGGTCCCTATTCTTCTCCTAAACATGTTAATCGCCATGATGGGTAACACATATGCTCATGTTATTGAACAGAGTGAAAAAGAGTGGATGAAACAAGTATGTGCTTTTATTTTTGAATGAAATTTAAGAATATTTGAAAAGAAAATGATGTTTTCTTGACCAAATGCAAACCTCATTTGGCAGTAGATGATCCCGTAAGTGTAATTGAAAAACACTTTAAAGATTATAAACAATAAATAATTTTTTTTTGTTCTGAAAGTGGGCCAAAATAGTAGTGGCTTTAGAACGGGCAGTGAATCAACAAGATTGTCACCATTACTTGCAAGAATATTCCATCAAATTAGGTTCCGGAGACGATCCAAGCACCGAACAAAGAGGGGTCATGGTCATTAAATCTAAAAGCAAAACTCGAGCCAAACAAAGAAAAGGGGCCTTGTGCAATTGGAAGGTAAAAAATCTTTTCATTTGGAGTACTTGAACAGTAGTCATCTGTTAATATTTACATAACAATTTGTTTAACAGAGAGTGGGTAAAGTAACCATTAGAGAATTGCATAAAAGAGGAATGACGGGAGAACAACTTCGAAGGCTTATGTGGGGAAGAGCTTCCATTTCAACGCCCGCCAAAGCTCTGCCTATAAAACTAGGGTAACTTGCAAACCGATTTTCCTCAAAAGAAATAATACACACACACCTAAAATCTGTTCTTGATTAAAAGTTAATTATTATTATTATTATTATAGTGATGTAACAGACCTCACCGGTGCTGTTCCTGGAGGTGAATCGAATCCCTTGGACCCTCTGGGGGGAGGAGGAGGAGTCGGAGGCGGAGGGGGATTATTGGCAGCTCTTGATGTTATGGCCTTTGCTAATGATATTGATTTCCGTAACTCCTCCGAATCGCAAAACTTAACAAATCCCAAAGTACCCGTAACATCACCTTCAGTCGCACCAAATCCACAACAAGAGTGTATATCAGATTCTTTCGTTCAAGATCCCCTTCGACATTTGGTATTTGGCTTATATTCTGTCTATATTTGGCTGATGTTAACATTTATCCGGACACTGGTACAAGATTACTGTTAAATTTCAGGTTATAATATCAGAAGAACAAGAAAATAAAAATCTGGATGTTCAAAGTCAACAAGAAATATTAACTTTAGCCCGTGTGGCAGCGAATAATGACGGTCTTGAGGAAATACCCCCAAGAATTTTTCAATATGGTTGGGTAAATAATTTCAACTTTATGGACTGTTCGAAAGTTTCCACAGAAAGGGGTGTCGAAGGAAATGGAGAATTTAATTTTTCCTCAACCCCTGATCCTAGTGACAGCGATGGATTGGGAGGTGAGTTTTGACCAAACTTGAGAAAACGGCTAGAAAATTAACGGTTATAGACATTTATTAAGGTTTTGTTTCAACAGATGGCTTGCTTCTGGGAAGAAGTAGTCGGCTTAAAAGAGCTCGTTCGGCAAACCACAAGAGAAAAATAAGCTCCTCCAACGAAAAAGGTTTATTGGTAAGAGAAGACTCGAGTTCGACGCATTCTGAAGATTTTAATTTCTTGACTTCAAATGTTGGATACGAAAATTTAAAAACGGAAGCAACTGTACCTCGAAACGGTGGCTCTGGAAGCTCTATCTTTAAATTCAATAAAATAACATCGGGGCGAAAGATTCGTCCAAAAACGGCTCAGAACAGGTTTTTGTTTTGTTATATCTTATTTAGAAACGGAAACTCATTCACCAAACTTAACTGTAAACTGTATTCATGTGTTTTGTGAAGTTATTTGGCAATCTATCCTCAGGGGAAGTAAAGGAAAAGGTTTACGTAGGATTTGATTCGTTTTTTTTCGCAAAGGGAATACAAAGATGTTAAATATAATTAAATATTGAAACTAGAACATTATTTACTGGGTTTTTACATTTTTTGTTCGTTCAACATACATGAAACGGTATAAAAACCCAGTATTCAGTGTTTTCAGTTTCTTGTTTGACCGCGGCAGAAGCTTAACTTCAATAATAATTAAATATTGGTTTTTCAATTTATTTTTAGAGTTGTCCCTGCAGAATTATCATCTAGTTTTTGTGATCCACCCAGAACTGCTGATAATTCTTACAATATCCAGTCGCTATCATCATCATCAGAAGTACTTGGTCAGTGGAGCACAAAAGACATCGCCAACATGAATACTCTCCTGGGTAGAGATAACGAAGATTCCATGTAAATGGAAATAAACTACAGTTAAAAAAATATTCTGTTGAAACATATGACACCAGTAGATTAGACAAATTTCAAATAAGAAGTTACGTACTCTTGTTGTTGTTTTCAGAAATACTTCACAGATTTAAAATCTTTTAATAATTGTTCGCATCTTTAATAAATCGTGTAGCAGATTTGAAACGATACAAACCACCTACTTC
This sequence comes from Columbicola columbae, assembly GCA_016920875.1. Classification (NCBI taxonomy): domain Eukaryota; kingdom Metazoa; phylum Arthropoda; class Insecta; order Psocodea; family Philopteridae; genus Columbicola; species Columbicola columbae. The sequence goes on from JADMLL010000012.1 coordinate 12,070,994, forward strand.
ACAAAACGTTTGAACTTTATGAGTTGTAGGCATTTCAAAGACAGATCTTAAGAGTCTAAATTTGGCAGCTGAGATAATTCTGCGGCTTAAAGATGATGGAAATAATATTTTGCTCATAGACATAGTTCCTCAGAACTTTAAGTGTTTTAGTTTTTTCGACGTTAAAGCTCGAGGTTCTCAGTACATTTAGTCAGCGTCAGCAAGGTAGTCGAGCTTCATGAAGATGAAGATCAAAAGAACGAAAACAAAATTCGTTATTTTAATTTTATTGTTTCACATTACAAATTATGTTATCTATCATTTTAAAAATAATTAAATGAGTTTAAGAGGTCCGTAATTGTGTCGGTCTTTACTTTTAAAGTCATTTCATTCTCTTCCTTGTGGAGAAATTTTTTGTTGTCAAGTTTAAGTACAGAAATTATTGGGTTTTTAAACTGTTTCGCAACACGAAAACACGATTTTAGTGTCTAAAAGCAGTACTTGTCCAAATGAAACACCTAAAAAATATCAGCTGAGGCTCCGCCAGCTTAGTTGCTGGTATCATTAGGGTTGCAGTAAGACTGAACTTGAAAAACTTCAGGTTGAAGGAGGGCAGGGAAGATAGTTTTAAAAGGAAGAACCAAGTGGGGCTGATTGAAGATTCCAACATACACAATATGACAAGATAGGATTATACATCTTTCTTTTTAAAAGGAGAATCTTATGAGTTTTGGCGACGACTGACTTTTCGGGTTGGTTAAGTTGGATGTGTCGTTCATACTTTTTGCACATAGGAGTGGGATTTTTTAAAACGTTTTGGTATGTAGAGGTGGATAGGAGTGGCGACATATTTTCCTGATAGTGATCAGTTTTCATCCGGACATATGATCTCGGGCTTGGAATTTCTCATCAGGACAGTAGCCTTACCTTTGTAGTTCGATAGAATGAGTATATCAGTGTTAGATCGAAGGCACTTGAGTCTGAACTTCCTTAGGGCAGCGCTGTCTAACTTATCATAGCCCACGGGTCATATTTTCTCCACCATACATTTTGGGGCCAAGAATGTTGATAAATGAAAAGTCAGTTAATGTTAATTAAAAAAATATTTTATTTAGACTAAAACGAAAACTTTAAAATATTCGTTATTAATGAGGGCATTGTGGCTGTAATTATAAAATAATTTTAATATTAATAATAATTTAGTAACATAAATCTATTCATAGTAAAATGTACTCGCAGGCAGACAGTTGGACAGCTGCCTGGGGGAAAGGTTGGGTTTGGATGGCTGTGCTTTATGTGGGCCAAGATTCACAGAGGATTTCTTCTACTAATGAGGGGGAGGTCAGTGGGGTCCATGACAACTTTTTAGACTACTTATTAACAAAAGTAAGGAATTTCCTATCTTGAACTTCTGTCATGTGAGCAGTGAATTTTTCCCCGAAGGTGGTTGTCGTGTCATCGATTTTAAATAAAATGGCCGAAGAAAGTTTGAAAAGTTTCTTTGATTATTGATGTACTAGAAAACGGGTGTGTTGAATTTGTTGGCGGACTAGCGCTAGACAGCTCCTTTTAGGGTTTTGATGGTAGCTGTAGGTTGGATTGTGGTGTGTTAGTTTTAAGTAAGTGGGGAACAATGTTGCTTCTGCAACGGATAAGCAAATTAAGATTACAAAGAAGTTGGGCTCTCTTTTTGTGAAGTTTTTCAAATTGCCTTCCCTGTTTAGCTAATATTGAGATTCTTAACAACGTTTAAATTTTTTATTTATGTTACCCAATTCCTGGCTCTACTTCCCTCGACTAAATAAATTCAAACTACTGATTCCTTGTGCTTGTTTAGTTGTCAATAATCACAGGTTTAAAGACCAGACTACATTATTGGTAACCATTGGAAGACTTACTGATTTGTTGATCCCAACACCTTAATCACCCTGCACCAGGAATAGACTTATTTCTCCAAATATTTCAAAATCCGTAGTTTCCATCATGATTTCAAGTTTTGGGGAATTCCATTTTCATCCAACAGATGATCGTCTTTGTTAAGAACCTGAGGACCATCGCCCACATCGGCGTAGATGATTCCTCTGAGTGTACCTGCAGGACGAGGAGTTAATGGTAAGGATTTTAAAATTTCTGGAGGTGGAGGACCGTGAGAGATATGTTTACCTCTGAAATAAGGTTCACCGTTCTCGGTTTCCTTTGGGGGGAAAAAATGATTGATGATAGATAGAACAAAGGGAACAGATTCTTCCAGAAGAAAGAGACAAGCGTTTGGACCAGCATCAAAAGAATAAGCAACTTTAGCTTTACCAAAATGGTCATTGAGAAAATGAATGATTTGAATGATTAAGTGCGAGGTGTCGTTGAGATATTGAACGGGTGGAAAAGTATCTTGACATATGGAATGAAGGCGGTTGCTGTCTTTCATCGTGATTTCCGCGAAAGTTTGGAAATCCTTTTTCAAAATGGCTTGAGTCAAATCCTCGATTCTTTCCTCAAGAACTCGTCCGCTTGATGGATTTTTCAAATATTCACTCGTGTTAACGCTTCTTTGCATGGCCACGGAACTACCAACAGCTTTGCTGTTGGAGTTCACGACGAGAATCAAAATTTTCAGTTCCTTCCAGTGGGAAGAAGGAGCGATTTGTTTTGCTAACGAGTCGGATCCATCTTTCTCTTTGCCCATCTTCCAAACAACGAATCCTCCATGGATACTACGACAAGCGCTTCCAGAACCTCGTCGCGCAATCCGGGATAAATCTCCTTCAATTTGAAATAGTTGACCTAGAGCGTAGACTAAACAGGCATAACCTGCAGCTGATGATGCTAATCCTGCTGCAGTTGGGAAGTTGTTTTCACTGCAGATGTGAATTTTCCAATCGACCATTGTTTTGGTTTTGGGGTTTCCACTGATTCTTGCCCTTTCTCTGACTAAAAGTAATAAATCTGTACTGTGGGGTTCTTCTTGAAATAAGTCATATGGGATGGGCCTTCTAAAGAGTGTTCAATTAAGATTATTCAAACCCTTCACTCACAAACTTAGATAGTGAGTTTGACCCACACTTTCTAGGGTTATGATGTAAAATATACAAGCCAAGCAACTTTAAAAATTAATTCACAAGAAAACATTTACCAAACATCTATTGTGGGCGTAGACAAATTTAATGTGAACTGGTTAAAGATCCATTTCAAGGAGTTTCACTCACTACTCTTATGCAATTATATTACAATCTAATTTTGAATTGCCCAAAAAGATTGAATAATGTACAAATATAGTTGAAAAAATTTAACAAAAAATTCTTACTTACTGTCAGTTAAACATTGCACCAATCTGGGGTTCGTAATGGGTTCTTCCCTGGAAAAATTTAAGAAAAAACCATGTTTAAGAGATGTTTTTTACTTTTCCTATAAAATATAAAGCCCATGTTTGCACTGATTAAAAATATTTGTACATAAAAATTTTTGGGACAAAACCCCTACCTTCCATTCAGCCAGATTCTATCATTTTGAAAGTGAGGACTGGTTGCCACAGTTGTCTTGGCACACATCTGAAACCATTAAAGATTTAGTAAACAATGATGAGCAACCAGGTAATAATTCATGGCCCACAGGACTTACCATTTTGCTGCTAATGGTGACGCTTAATGAGTCATTGAGTGGTAAAATTAATTCTTCATTTCTCTTGCCCCCTTTAAACAAAAACTTCAAAGAAAACAGAGTAATGATTTTTATGGTTTGGTTTAGGATCGACAGTTTAACAACTAGGTCAAAGAGACCTCGAGCCAAAAGAAGACAATTAAAATTGTATTCAAATTAATTCTTTTGTGACAAGACAAAACTAATTTTTAAACGTAGTTTTTGAAAATTTCCACTTACAATATTTAATACAAGCGATGTTGACGGGCGCTTTACACGTCACTATCTCCATATTTGTCTTTAAAATTATTTAACTCTAGCAAAACCAAACTTGATCAGTTGTTTAATCTCAACTGACTCAAATTGGTTTCTAAAAATATTTGTTTACTGGCGTTTCACCGATAGAACCGTTAGGTGACTAGTTTAATAGTGACTGTTGAATTCCATTTCGAGATGTGACGGTGACTGCCGAATTTTTTCGATAGTGGAAAATGTTGGCCATAGACAACAATAGCAGAACCTTGAATTTATAAACATTTTTCTCAACTCAATGCAGTTCATTGGTCACCTATTACAAAACATTAAAAAATGGCGTCTCCTGTTAGACCAAAGTCTCCGCGCTCTCCTGGGTTTATTCGAAAGGACGAAAAAGAAGAATCTTTCTGGGAAAAAATAGGAACTTTAGGACGCAAGAAAAGAATAAAGGAAGGTAAATAATTTAACTGCTTTTAATTATGACAAGCCATTCCGCAAAACTCTTGTCATTTAATGTCAGAGGCATATCCTTTTATGGAATGCAGGGCAGTGAAGTTTATTTGTAGGCGTTTTTTAAAATTTTTTTGAAGGTCTTTCTTGAAATTAATTAGAAAGATTAAATAAAAATTTCTTAAAACGTATGTGTTATTTACCGTATTGATGTTAGATAATGTTTATTTCGAGTGAAGAGGATAGTTAAAAATTTTGTTTTTTATATTCAAAATTGGTTTAAATACTTAGCTTAGTCAATATCTTTTCTATAAACATCTAATTTTTGTTAAACTTTTTTTTTTAAATAGTACAAGAGGTTCAAGAAGAAGGTGAAATTGCAATAGATTCTCCAGGATTTACATTTTCTCCAATTATATCGCCTGATGAATATGCGTTAGGTAAAACACTAATATCTGTTATTGTTTCATATTTTAATTTTTTCCCTCATTTGTGGTCAACTAAGGACCATACTTCCAAACTTTTTTCTGTTTTACTTCCTTCCTATTTTAATGATTTCTGCTTTCACTTTGCTCCAGTAATTCTTCATTTTTCTTGTGTTGAGATTTCAGTTTTCTTCTTATGGTCTTTCTTTCTAAGTATTAACATTTCCTCACTCAGATTTGTATATGTTTTCAATATTATGTTGCACCTTGTGCTTTGCATTGATTTGAGTTAAAGAATAGGTTAAAAATTGAATCTATTTTTTTTTTGATGTAGATGAAAATGAAGAAAGGTCAATCTTAGCTCCAGGAGAAAGAAATAATCCAAAATTAAGAGAACTTATAAGATTATTGATTGAATGGATTAATGATGAATTAGCTGATCAGAGGATTATTGTTAAAGATATTGAAGAAGATTTATATGATGGACAAGTTTTGCAAAAACTTATTGGTATGAAATTTCAAATTTACATTAAACCACTCAAGTTGTAATTCAACTTTATTTGAATTTTGTTTTCCTCTGTGGCAGAAAAACTCAGTGGAGAAAAGCTGGATGTTCCAGAGGTGACTCAGTCTGAAGAAGGTCAGAAACAAAAACTACAAATTGTATTGGGAGCTTCAAATCAGATTTTGGGATTTCCAGTTTGGTCCAATCAAAAATGGAGTGTAGAAAGTGTGCACTCCAAAAATGTTGTTGCCATCCTTCATTTATTGGTCTCACTGGCAAGACACTTCAGGGCTCCTGTTAGATTACCTGAAAATGTCATTGTATCAGTGCTTGTTGTTAAGGTAGTTATATGTATTTTCATGTAAAGAATTAATTTTTGATGTCTTTTGTGAGATATGGTGGGTAAATTTTGTATATACGATTCAACGAAAGATTTTTAAATATTAAAACTTCTTAAATTTGCTGCTACAATAAAATTTTGTTTTCTTTAAACAGAAAAAAGATGGTGTTCTTAGTCACAAAACAATTCAGGAAGAGTTGACATCTACTTATGATGATTTAGGGATGAGATGTGAGCGTGATGCTTTTGACACATTATTTGATCAAGCACCTGATAAGCTAGAGGTTGTAAAAAAGGTAATTACCTTGAAAAACAGTAGCTACTGAAAAAACAAAAACACAATTTTTTTGTGATAACAACTCTTGAAAGATTAAACAAAACAAAATTTTAACTGTATACAACAGTCACCTCACACATTTCTGATAAAAAATTGTTAGTCCAGATGTTTCACCAGTTTAGGCATTGTGATAATTCTGTGGTGATTGTTCAAAATTAGTTGTGGTGCTCATTGTTGTGTGAGAAAAAATCAATGAATTCTTTAACCCTTAGTAGCCTGATTTACAAAAGTGATTTTTTTTAAATATTATTGTGTTTGCTTGAGGGTCTAGATGAAGGGAAAAATAGCTAAAAGAATCACAATATTTATTTTACATATTTATTTAGAAAAACAGGTATCAATTTTGATACTTCAGGCATTAAGGCAATAAAGAAATCATTTAAAAGATTGATATCAAAATTGAAACTCTAGGTTATTTAGGGTTGATTTTTGTGCTTAGATTGCGATATTTAGTTGTTTTATTACTTAAGATGAACGCCAAAGCCAAAACAAGAGTGGACTGATTCAATGTTCCTTGTTTAATTGACACAAAAACTGAAAAAAAAATTGTGTTACAGTTTTTATTGACATTTGAAGAATCAAGTTTTTAAAGACGATATTGTCTATTTTTCAGTCACTTGTCACATTTGTGAATAAACATTTGAACAAAATCAATCTGGAAGTAACTGACTTGGATTCTCAATTTGATGATGGAGTTTATCTTACATTGTTGATGGGCCTTCTTGAAGGGTTTTTTGTACCCCTTCATTCTTTTTATCTCACCCCACAAACCTTTGAAGAAAGGGTTCACAATGTTGCCTTGTCTTTTGAGCTCATGCAGGATGTTGGTCTTGCCAAACCAAAAGCTCGTCCAGAAGGTAAGGGACTTTAATTTTTAACAATTGTACAAATAAGCATATACCCCTCTGGAAGGTGAGATTTGCCTCCAAGTGTAGTGCGCACAATACAATGGAAATTTAATAATATTGATTATCAATGGGTCTCAAGTCCCTTTTTTATTCTCGTTTTTTATCATTTGAAATATTTCATACTATAATTTATCAAGTGCTAAAATCAAATTCATGAATTGATAATTGACCTGGTGTTCTTCATTTCAGATATTGTGAATCAGGATTTGAAGTCAACATTAAGAGTATTATACAATTTGTTTACAAAATACAAAGGTATGAATTAGTCTAATTTTATGTGTTTCAAATGAAGCTCTACATAGTGAAACACAAGCAACTAAACTGTGCCTTAAACAGTGTCTAATAATAGCCTTCAGTTAATTTTGTTTGTATTTGACATTTACAAAAAAAAATTTCATATATTATTAACTAATAAGTACACTAAGATATTGATGCTATAGTGTGTGTAGGTCATTGAATACTTTATAAGGAAGCTGTCATCTGGAGTCGAAGAATAAACTTGACAAATTACGGTCCATTTATTTGTTATCACTTTATTGTTTTTTTTGGTTCATAAAGCTTGAATTTTATTCTCAAACATTTCAAGCCATTTAAAATTTTTAAGCATATCTGTCAACAGCTAACATTGCTCACCATTTCCCCTAACAATTGATATGACAGGGGGATAAATGGAATGTATATCCTCTGACTTTTTCTTTTTCTTGTTTATTTTAAAGAATAACTTTTCTGTGAACCAAATCTCATATGTGGATGTTTGTTATTTAATTTATACTCTTGTCTGTGTGTTTTACCTCTCTTACAATGATTATTTATTAACTAAATGTTTTAATAAGTTTTTCAATGATTTTTATTTATCTGAGTGATAGAGCTTTGATACATAATTAAGAATTCTTTACCAGTGTTAACTGCATACACAGTAATATTAAAGTACTTTCTTAAAAGAAAAAATTCTCTGGAGTTGTAAAATTCTTGTCTTAATAAGAATTATTGTTTTACTTAAGTGCCATCAGGTTTATAATTGCTTGGTAAATTATTAATCATTTGTTACATCCCACAATTTGTCAATGAAAGGAAAGGAATGTCATGTGCCTCCTACTTAAATTTATATGTGCATGGACATTGTAGGATTTTCTCAAAAGAATGTTATTTTAGAAACTTTTGAATTTTAACCACTTAATGTTTACCAATTTTTGTTTTTATATAATTCTATTAATTATGTAAATTGTTTTGTAAAGCAGACTCTATCTAATAATTTAATCTAAAAATTTATAGACATACTAATTTATTTTAAAAAATTTATTATAATACAAATATAGTTTTTATAATAAAATAATTTTTAATGAAGTTAGTGGAATTTATTTTACATTTGTATATGTTGAACTGTTACTCAACAATTCATCATAAAAAGAACTGGTTTTATTTCACAAAACTATAGATCTGCACAAAAATATATATACAGACAAAAGGAGTTACATTTTTATGAGGTAATATTTCAAAGACTTGAAAAAACTCACATGAAAATTTTAGGGGAAAAGACACCTTTAGTCTTATTCAGATCAGCTTGCTATAGGCTAGTAATTTTTTTCACAACTTCCATAAAAGAGATTGTTGACTCTTCCGAATTTTCCCTGAAGGAGTAGATATTGGTTTCACCAGCCCTAAACACAGGTGTTTCAAAAAGTTCAATTTTTGTGTTGCCATTTTCTTCACTAGCTTTTACTTGCCACACATTATGAAAAACACTTTTTATAACATTTTTTTCAATTGTTGAATCTTCACAAATGTAGTCATTTATTAAGATTGTTTGTTTCGAGGTTATTCTTGAACAAACAGAAGCAGCATAAACTAGAGATGCACAAATCAAAGAAGCATGACTTTCAATTTCAGAATCATTTTTTAAGTAATATTCCAAGTTTTCCACAATTATTACTGAAACAGGATAGTGACGAAGATGTATGGTATATAACTGTTCAAGTAAATCTTGCCAGGTCGTCAAGTACCTGTAAGACAACAAATTGGGTGTAGTTTGTGCCACAGAAGTTTTCATTTTATTTAAAGTTTTTGTTTGAATATTAAAAACTGATTAAAAATGGTGAAGAATATGTAAGTAAAAAAACTGTTGGATATCATTTTCAAAGTTGGCAAAAAAACCAAAGGGTACACTTTTTCAGTCACCCACTGAAGACTGTATTCAGTTAAATAGGTATGTTATAATTTTTTCATCATTAATATTTATAGTGGAATAAAAGTGATAAATTTTACAGTGCTTGTAATTAATTGCTCTTACATGAATTGAATTAGCCTGATTACATCAGGATTGAGAAATGAATCTATCTTTCCAATCATAAAAGGAAGACTTTTAATGGGAGTCTTAGCAATAAAAAGTACTCTACGTCCTTGTAGAGCCCAGTATCTAGCACACTAAAAGAAAAAGAATTTTATTTTAATTTGAATTGTTTAAAGCAGTAACTAAACCATTTTAAAATCAATTGTGCACTGACGAATGAGTGACAAAAACTAAAATAATAATACATCATTGAATGTTTCGAAAGTAACGGAAAAGCTTTTATTTACGTGAAATAAAAGTGAAAAGGAAAACTTCACTTCTGAAGAATTGAGCAGTAACAAAGTTTTCGCATCTTTAGACATGTCAGTTTCAATGTAATATAACAAAATGATAAAAACACAAACAGATCCTTAAAAAAACCGCTAAAACAAATGTGACGTCACCGCTACCATTTCGCAATAGTGATCGTAGAAGGCGGTGAAAGCGAATGACTGAATTAGTTTTTAATACTTTAACGCTTAAGAGTAGCTACTCTTGTAAATTTTATTATCGTAGCGTGGAATGACTATATATTTTCCCAGTTCGCCATAACAGACCTCTCCGCAAAGTCCTGGGACATTAAAATCTGCTCAGTGAGCGAATGAGACCATTTCTATTTTTGGTAAACACTATGAACTAGGTGGGTGTGGATGGTGTTGAGTGTGTTTTTGTGAATTTTATCAATTTATTTTAACCATGGAGGATATTTTCCAATGGTGTCGGGAAGGGAATGTCATGCAAGTCCGAGTATGGCTGGATGACACGGAAAATGATATGAATCAAGGGTGAGCATATTTTTTTTTGTTTTCGAAAACTATAGTTTTTGCCAAAATTACAAATAAAAGTTTTCACGATCCATTTCAAAAGTTTGGTTTTGAGATATTAACTTTGTATTCAAACTTGTAATAATAATTAACAAGGTATTATCAAACTACTTTGCTATTTTAAACCATAGTTTAAAATTTTTTAGTCAGGGAGAATTGAAAATATTAAGCGAATAGCAGAAATTTAATTTTAAAAAGTCAGCTGCTCCCCTACTCTTACACAATAACTTTGACCCATATAGCTTAATGATCATTTTTATTATAAGATACATTTTATGGTTCCTCAATTTGTATATTTAGAAAATATTTTACTGGAGATAACTTTTTTTGCGCATTCTTGAAAATACCAAAAGGGAAAACCCCTAAACTAATGTTAAATTATTCTGCTCAAATTGAAATTTTCAAGGTTATATCAAAGTTTACACCTTGTGAATTTTAATAAACATTGTTGTTAAAAAACAAATCTGGTCAATTTTTTGAAATTGTAGTTTGTATGATTAGCTTTCCATTATGAGTATGTTTGTAAACATACTCTTCTTTCATGTTTCTTTTTTTACTTTTTAAAACTATTTAATTAATTAATTAATTATTAAATAATACCAATGACCCTGAACCTTGTTAAAGGATGGGTTATAAAGCACTTAATAGTCAAATGGGCATGGTTTCTTCAAATCCTGTTACCTCTTTTTTTGTGATCCATCTATTTATGTGAACCATTGGCTGATATCACCATTATTATGAATTATTATGAAAATTGTGACATCTGTATTAATTACAAGGAAAGGGCAAACAACTGTCTTAGTTGTCAATATTCTTTCAAAAATAAATAAACAGTGAAGTATTTCCAGTCTTAATTAAGCAAAATTAATTGTAACAAAAAAAATTAAAACATTTTTTTTTGCAGAGATGACCATGGATTAAGTCCACTTCACTGGGCAGCAAAGGAAGGGCATGCCAAAATTGTTGAGCTTTTACTTCAGAGAGGAGCAAGGGTCAATGCAACTAACAGGGGAGATGACACTGCCCTTCATTTAGCAGCTGCACATGGCCACAGGGACATTGTTCATATGGTAAGCCAATCACAACTATTTTTTTAATTTCAAGATTCTGAAACTCATTACTATGGAAATTATTTGTGCATCTCTTTGTACATATTTAATTGAGTGACCATTCATTTTAATCTTTGTTTGACTTATTTTATTAAAAACAACTTGGATTATAGTTATTTTAGGGAGAATTTATGTGTGGTTTTTACTTTTCATAATAATGGTTTTTTCATTTAGTTACTTAGAAGTCGTGCAGATGTCAATTTTATAAATGAGCATGGTAACTCACCATTACATTATGCCTGCTTTTGGGGATATCAAGGTATAGCAGAAGATTTGGTTGTACAAGGAGCTTTGGTATCATTGGCAAACAAAGATGGTGATACTCCACTGGATAAAGCCAGAGGTCATCTTGCTAAACGTTTACATGGTAGTTTGATTTTCTCAATTCCATTAAAATGTACCCAGAACCTAAAGTTAATAACCACCTACCAGAACCTAATAATAACCAGTTTTTATGTGATGTTGTATTTTCAGAATTAGCTGTAGAAACTGGGCAGGATTTGAAAAAGATCACTTTTAAGGATCAGAGTTGGCTTGGCTTGAAAACTAGAAGCAGAGATCCAACTTTATCGAGACATCGTGGTATTAACATTGCTGATTTAGCGTTGCATACAAAAATAGCTAGCACTCCCAGCGGAGACACTTGGAGAGGAAAATGGCAGAAAAATGACGTTGTTGCTAAGATTTTGGCGGTTAGAGAGTGTACTCCCAGAATCTCTCGTGATTTTAATGAAGAATTTCCTAAGCTCAGGTATCTTTGACTTTAAGATTATGCCTAATAATTTTATTTCTGTCTCAAAAAATTAGTTTATCAAAATCGAATTAATTATCTAATTTTGTTTGTTGAATTTTTTTCAGGATATTCTCTCATCCCAATGTTCTTCCAGTTATTGGTTGCTGCAACAATCCTCCAAATTTAGTTGTAATTAACCAACATATGCCTTGGGGATCTTTATATACACTTTTACACGAAGGAGCAGGAGTTGTTGTTGATACAGCTCAAGCCTTGAGGTTTGCTGTGGATACAGCTAGAGGAATGGCCTATCTTCATAGTTTAGAACGCCTCGACCCGAGATATAATTTAAATAGCCGACACATCATGATAGATGAGGACTTGACAGCTCGTATTAATATGGCAGATTTCAAATTCACTTTTCAAGAAAAGGCTCGAATTTATTACCCCGCTTGGATGTCTCCTGAAGGTGAATTCAAACAATAATTTTCTCGTTCCCCATATTTTCTTCTCTACCACTTCTCCTTTTTGTTTTTGATTCATTAATTAAACGAGTCGATTAATTTTATTTCAGCCCTACAGAAAAAACCGAGTGAAAGAAATTGGGAAGCATGCGATATGTGGTCATTCGCCATATTACTCTGGGAGCTTTCGACCAGAGAAGTGCCATTTGCCGACCTGTCACCAATGGAACAGGGAATGAAAATCGCAGTGGAAGGATTGCGAATCACAATCCCTCCTGGAATATCACCTCATCTTGCAAAACTGATTAGGATATGCATGAATGAAGATCCAGGCAAAAGACCTACGTTCGATCAGGTTTTGCCTATTCTTGACAAAATGAAGCGTTGATTTTAGTCCTTAACACGTCTTTAATATTTTTTTAAAGGGATATATAATCGAAAGAATTCATGCCCTCTAATTAGTAATATTTTACTAATTAACTGATTAACATTTAAAATCGTTTCGTTATAAGTAAACTCTGTTCAGTTTTATAGTTCATGATTCCTTGGTTCTTCATCTTTTTGTTGCTAAACAATCGCCGAGGTTTTGTTAGGTTTCGTTCAAAAGAGTCAAGACTACTTGATAGCTGAGCAGGAATTGTAGTCTCAGTTGATAAATTTAGATTTTGCATACACTCTTGTTGATTCAAATTTTTATCTCTTTTCAAAATTGGCGAGAAGCTCTAATTAGCCTCAACTTTTGACTGTATACAATAGCCTTTTAGAGTTTTTAACAAACAGCATAAGATTCCAAAACAGCGAAGAACTTCTAATATAGAAGAGGAATTAAGTATATGGCCTCTAATTATAAATAAGCCTCAAATCTTGTTCTTATTAAAATCCGAATATATCTCAGGTGAGGTTGAAAGGAAATGTTTAAAAATTAACGTGTCGGTCACCAAAAGGTCAACTTATGAATTGGCTCTGTGAGTTTCACGGCAGCTGACATTATGGAAGTACAATAATAATTACCAAAAAAATTTATTGTAGTAAAAGTTATTAGTAAAAATAAGACTCGAAGGATTTTTTTAAATCTGAAAATAAATTTTAAATTGAAAACAATTTATAGGAATCATTCGATAACAAAAACGCAAGGTTTTAAATGAATCGGTTTCCAATAAAAGGAAACATATGTAGACAGTAGATTTAAGTTTTTTTTGCCAAGTGCTATAGAATGTTTGTAACATGTATTTGACCTTAATTTTTAATTAATTAATTACAAGAGTTCGATGACTTATGCTTAAATAAGTAGATTTTTTGTTGCCTGGAAGCCTAAAATAAAATTGCTTAATAGTGTTAATTTAAAAACTCAGTTGGTGCTTAATTAAGTAGTTCATTTAAATTACAAAACTGCCTTCATTAATTTTTAAAAAGTTAATATTTATATAGAGTTATATGTTTCATATATTTGTCGAATATTTTTTGTTGCTGAAAAAAATGAGAAGGAAAAATCATGTGTCTTGTAACACCTTGTTGAGATTTTAGTATATGAATTAATCAAAGTGGTAGAATCGAAACAAAAACAGACCTTCGATGGCAATATTTCACAAGAACAACTGTTGTACTTATTCGAGAAACTATAAGATGCGTCTCTCGATCATTCTGTAATATTAAATTTGCCATCTTTCACGATAACATTAAGAGCTCCAATATTTAGAAGACATATGCAACCTATACCTACCAATGTCTGCCTTTACTTGCTAAAGATAGAAGTGCCTGGTTTAAACATGAATACTGTGATTAAAGCTTTTTTCAGATAAAATGTTATTTTTTTTAAATATTACACTTGTGTAATCTGCCAAAAAGTTTTAACATCCCGTTTTGGGTGTTTTTTGAGTGTTCTTTCTTGTATATCTTTCAAATAAATTTTTATAATCTCGAAAAGGAATCTGAATAAATCTCTTTTAACGATTAGATGAAAGCGAATTTTGATAAAAGTAAAACTAAATTTTTTTAAAAGTCATATTTAATAATATATATGTATAAAACTCTGTTTTAAACGTCTAAGTTTTTTGTAACCCAATATATTAATTATTTTTTATAGAAAATTAAATAGAAAAATTCACTTGTACTTTTTTAAATTTATTTATTTATTGTATTAAACTTTAATTAACATTTGTCTCAAATTTTTTTCTCTGAATTTTATTTGATGTCGCATATGTTTTTGTTGATTGCAGAAGATGATTTCATTTTTTTTTGTGATTGATGCTACTGCTTTCGGAAAATTTCACTTCTTGAGTCTTTTGACGAATGTTCTTGCGGGTGTTTTTGCAATTTATCGGTGAAATTTCGGTGATTAATTTTTTGCACTGATTGGTATTAGCCCTCTGACGATTTTGAATCCTTCTCTATGTCTCTTTTATTTTCTGTCTCATTCTCTTTTTTCCTTATTTTCTTCTCTTTCTTTCTATTTCTCATTTTCTCACTCTTTTTCCAAAAAGAAACAAAAACCCAGAGCCAACAGTCTGACCTCGGTTGATAAATATCTAAACATGAAGCTCATTTTTAAGAAGAGTGGCATTCTGACGAGGGCACCGGTCAAAGACCCTGATCTCGCCAGGGGAGAAACTTATGATATATCGGAGCCCACATTTTTTTTTTAGCCAGGGGAAACCTCTCGAAGGTTGTCCGTCCTACCTTTGGGGAGGCAGGAGGAAGCATGTGGGATTTGCACCCACTAAAACCCCTGAGTGGACACCAACTAGTCTCGGACGGTGAGACCCGGCAACCCGCGAAAACTCTTCCGCAATTTCACCTCGCCCGGCGACGACTTTAGATAGTCGAGTCCCATCCCCTCTGTCTGGAGTTGGTCCACTCACCAGACCGCTCCTCCGCAAACGCTTTGTCCCGGAAACCCATCCAAGTTAATCCGGGGTGCGATCCCGGAGGGTACGACCCTCCTTCTGCCATATCACCTCCTCGCAGAAGGAGGAGAATGCGGCCAGTTTCCCTCGCTCTCGAGGATCCCCCGAAAGATCGCCAAGAGGGAGAGATCCTGTCCCATTACTTTACAGAGGCGTCTCTTCTGCCCTACCCACGCTGGGCATACGGCCAGCGTATGATCCACGGTGTCCTCCAAAGATGGACAGTGGTGGCAACGCATCGTCGACTCTTTCCTGATACGACACAGGTACTCACCGAAACAACCATGCCCGGACAGCACCTGCGTTATACGATACGTCAGGCTTCCCCATTTCCGAACCAGCGGCCGAGCACTGGCTGGATCGCTCTCAGGGTTCTCTGACCAGGACCGAAGCCCTGGGCCAGCCGATCTGGCCATCTCCTGATCAGAACACGTCGAGCCTGCTTTTTCGTCATCTCAAGGAGACCTCCCGACAGGATACGTCCCTGCTGATGAAGTTCCTGTCGCATGTCGTGTATGGATCTGTAGGACTCCGCCAAGAGGTCGATTGGAGGGACGCCCGTCACAGCACCAAAGATGGTCCTGTACCCCGAGAGCCTGAGACTCACCAGGTGTCGAACCCTCTCGACGAGTCGAAGAGCCTGTCCGAAGACAGGAAGAATACAGGGATTGGACATCCCCTCCGAGAAAAGACTGGACCTTCACCAAGACGCGGGCCTGCACTACATCGGGGCCTGGAACAGCTTTCGAAGTGCGAGTCCGAGCTCATCGGCGAATACCTCCATCTCCTGCCCCCTCCCCCCTCGAGTAAGGCCTCCGGACCATCAGGGAAGTAGAACGGCTTTACTTGGGGAAACAAAGTATCGAGGATTCGCTCCAGGTAAGGAGGGCCTCAGTTTCGCTGTTACTACCCAGTATGGTCGCCCCACCGATCTTCGTCAATGGTGCCGATGAGCTCATCCAAGGTCCGGGCCTTGGCTCGGTCAATCTCCAATCGGAGACGGTCTCGGGACTCTCGGTAGGCAGCGTAAAATTCCTGCCTCCGAGCATCGGCGTCATGGCCGCGCCATCTGCCGGCGCGAGTGTATCGACGGCGGTCGCGAACGCACTGCCTGCGGAGGTCGACTATGGTCTCCGTCCACCAGTAGACGGAGCGTTTTGGGCCGAGATAGCCCGCCTTCTTCATTGATGCCTCGCACACCTGAGTGAGGACGTTGCAGATGTTGGATGCCTTGTCGTTTACGTCCTCTCCGCCGCCGATTTCTCCTGCCCAGGTTGCAGCAAGGCCTGCATCCTCGAGGAGGTCTTCGTTCAGTCCGCGGATCTTCCATCGGGGGGAGTGTCCAGGACGACGATCTCCCCTCTCCTGCTGCGGGTGAGTCGAGACTTGCATCCGGATGTAGAGATGATCCGAAGGGATCTCGACCCCCGCGAGGAGTTTCAATCAGGAGACGAGACGAACGGCATTGGGGGAGGCAAAACCTATATAGATGATGGAGCCACCCGTCTGCCGGACACACGTTGCCTGAGTGCCTCGATTGAGGAGTCTCAGTCGTATGCGGCCGTCCAGTCGCCTAAGGACTCACCTCGAGCCGTAGTCCGGGGGCAATCCCAAGCCTGAGACTTGGCGTTGAAATCCCCAAACACCAACGTGGGCTGAGACCGGAAACGCTGAATTGCGTCACCGATCTCGCCCAGGAAGGCATTGAACTCGGTGAGTATTCTGTTGGGGGGAAAGTAGACACCCACAACGACGACTGCGCTCCACTCTACCATAACGAATTCCCCACCCTTGTGTAGTGATGTGGTATGGATGTCCACGGCAGAGGAGCAGGAGGCCTGGACGTGCCCCTGCTGGAGACATCGATGGCACTGGAGGGGATCGACTCTCCAACATCTTGACGCTGGCTGAGCCCAGCGCTAGTGTGCCCTCTCCAACTATTTTTCGGGCGGCCGTTAGGGGTAGCCTAGCCCAGACCGATCCAAGACGGTGTGGAAGAAACCGAGGGATTTCCCACTTTCACGTCTTTGGCCTTGCATTCTCCCTTGGTGGTAACGGATGCTAAAATCTCTGCGACAGAGACGGAGGTGTCGAATCTCCTAATGACAACCTCAGCCATCTTGACGGCGCGAGAAATCTTCCCGCCCTTGTCGGCCAGGACTTCCGACATCCGAAAGCGTCCGCTTTCTGCGCGCTTTCGGTGCCACCGATCTCGAGCACCAAAACCCCCCGTCTGACCCACCCTTGGACGTATGTCCCCGGGTCGTAGCCCCAATTCCCTTACGTTGATCGTTGATCTTCTCTCTGGCCAGCCGCATCGCCTGCGATGTGGTGGCCAGTTCACTGTCGGAGATACCGACAGGACAATTGCTGCGCCAGGGAGATGCCGCGGAAGTCTGGTGGACTTGACAGGCTGTGCCTACTTTGGAGTCCCCTTTGCTCGCTTCTGCGGAGCAGGAGTCAGTCGGGGACGAGTCTGCTGCTGGTCACCAGATCCCTTCGCGGACTTCTTCTTCTTTCGTCCATGGGACCTCCGTCGACGGTCCGGGCACCGCTGCATTCGTTGGGGGCATCACTGGCCGTGAAGGCTCCAGATTGGCGGCAGGCCGGACTGGGGAAATGCTTCAAGACTTCCTCTTTGCAGAGGGGTCTCGACAAGGAGTGGAATAGGAAACAGGGGTGGTAGATGGAGGAAGGGTAGGGGTTAATTCTTTTCGGAGCCGCGAAAACCTGCCGTCCATCATTTCCCCCATCCTGGAGAACATCTCCTCGATAGTCGCCGGTGAATGTTCGGCGACTGGCGAACGTTGGACTGGCAGAGTGGAGGCAGCTCGAAGTTCGTCGCGCAGCAGTTGGACTTGCGCGCGAACTCCTTCACTTCAGTCTTGAGACGGCGGTTTGATTCCTGGAGCCCCCTGTGTTTGGCGTCCGGGTGAGTCTGTCGTCGCAGTTCCTCTGTTGCGGCCTTGATCTTCTTGGGTGCGTCTTTCAGGCTTTTTACGAACGTGCTCTTGAGGTGAGCTGAGTTGGCAGCCACCTTCGCCACTGCGTCTAAGGACGTCTGAATGGCATTGGAGAAGCCATCAGAGTCCTCCGCCTCTCAGTCCGTCGGTTGTGGTTTCGGACGGAGCTTAACCCGGAACGACTTCTCCGCCTCTAACTCTCGCCCCCCTTGCTCGTGATGTCTTTCGAGCTCCGTGACTCGCTTCTTCACTTTTGCGAGTCCCACGTACTCGCCAGTCGCGTGGGTTCGTCTTTGACCCCTCTTCACTCTCTTCGTCACTGGCGAGGTCTTTTTGTTTTGACCCTTGTTAGTGGCTAGCATTACTGCATCATCACTATCACTCTCAGTGATGTTTTCCACCTCAGGGGCGTAAGTCCGTGTTCCAATAGCTGGTACATCCGATGCTTGGTCGTCATTTTCATGAACAATCCATGTATTCATTTCCAAGTCATTATTCAAAGCAGGGTCGTTATCAAGGTGAGACATCTGCGAATCAGCGATAGCCAAATCGCTGCTACACTCGCCGGCAGCGGTAGACAGTCGACTTCTGAAGATGAAGTTGCCCCCGAATCCTCGGGACAGCCGGTTCGTAAACCGGGTGGGATTGAGAGGCATTCGCCCCCGACTCACCTGGGTGGTTTTCCGTTCGTTTTGCTTCATCATGTTGCTAAATTAATGTTTTTGTTTCAGGTCCATAGCTGGGGTCGTCGACTAAGAAATCCATCCAGAAGAAGAGGAAGGAAGAGAAGACGTTCTCATCAGAAAAGGACCGCGGAAGGTAAGTTCCACGGGGAAAGGTAAGTATGGACAGGTAAGTATCACAGGTAAGTGAATAGGTAGGAATAACTGTAGGATAGGAGGCCAGGAATGTCCTCGAGTTTCTGGCAGAAGAATTCTGGAGGTCCTCGTTCCAGTCTTCGAAGACTGGATCAACCGAAAGCACAGGGCCTTGACGTACAGGATGACGCAAGTCATCTCGGGTCACGGCAGTTTTGGGCATTTCCTATTCAGGATAGGAAAAGCCCAAACTCCCGTATGCCATCACTGCCAGGTACCGGATGTTACGCCGCAACACACATTGGAAGATTGTCCAACGCGGGAGCACCAGCGACGCCACCTCCGCGATAAGATCGGTCCGGACTTAAGTCTGCCCAATGTCATTCGGCACATGCTGTCAAGTCCAGAGAGATGACAAGCGATGAAGGACTTCTGCGAAACAGTGATGTCGCAGAAGGAAGAAGCAGAGCGGTTATGGGAAACAGAGGCGGGCTCGACGACACCGAGCCTGAAGCGTAGCGTCGTAAATAGTGAAAAGTGAAAAGTGCTTAGTGTGTTTTTCTTACAATTTTCGGTGTACTCATTGAAGTGCTGTGCTTGTAGTGTATAGTGGTGTATATTATATTATTTATGTGATAAGTGCCACGGGTCTGTCGCGTGCCCGTATTATATTTAGTGCGTCTCGGATTTGCCGGGAAATCTGGATAACTTAGAAAGCATGCATTTGTACGCCCAAGTTATCATTTAAGTTCGCGTGTGAAGTGTAGGGAGGAGTTTTTAGTCGGTTGGAGTCCGACTCTACCCCACGGTACGGGCCTTTGGGTGTGGGTGCGCATTTTTTCCTACCCATGCAAAAAAAAAGACAGGAAGGGAGGATCGAGGTAAGGTACTTGGGTAGATTAGAGTAATTTTTTTACTTTGGGTAGGATAGTAAGGAACAGTAAGTTGATCCTTCAACCCCCCCCATACACGACAAGGTGGCGCGACCTCGGAGGGGCTATCGGAGCCCACCCTGTTTATCTCATTCGAAACGTTTTACTAGAACTGAACTTCAGACATACGAAATGACGACAAAAAATAAAAATGTTTTCCCACGAATTCAAATTTTTCTTTTGTTCAACAAGGCCACTTAGAGCAAGGGTCTTCAACCCGCGGCCCGCCAACAGCACTTTCAATAACGACTACACAAAAATAATTTTTAGAAAAAAAATAAAACTGACATTGACCAACTGCATTGTATTGATTTTTAATTTGCCCCTTTTGTTGATGTTGGCCCAATAAATAAATGTTTTCTACTTATCTACTTGTTTAATCATCCTGACCATTGCCAAAAAAAAATTCTTATAAAAATACCTGTGGTCCGGCCCGCTGTGCAGAAAAAAAATTTTTTTTGGCCCTTACTGTGTAAAACGTTGAAGACCCCTGATTTAGAGTTTGTTTTGGCAAAAGCACTTTTTCATTGCTAGAAAAAATTTTCAGATTTTGATAGATTAGTATTACGAATACAGGCCAATCATACACACTATGATCACCAAAAATGCTTAACAAAGAGTAAGTAAATCTTAGGTTTATCATCAACCACCTGCAGGTGTTTCTCAAGAGTTCGATGTTATCTTTGAGAGCTTTACAAAACAAAAACGTGTATTTGTTTAAGTTCGAACGGTTTGACTTTATTATTTATTTATTTTTTTATTCCTAGTTAACCGCCCAGCTAATTTCAAGTTCAAAAGAAGGAGTTGGTCCTGCTTGAAGGAGTTTTCTAGGAAACAGGCCAATGTTTCAGCCCCAGGGGTTGAATAGAATTTGTTTGTACATTTAGCTTAAATATGGGTCTTCCAAGTCGATGCGTTACCAAAACGACGATCCATTTCGACCAAAACGATTCGATATATTTCAATTTAGTTCACCATTGAAAGGCTTAGCTTTATGGGGTTGTTTAGTTTTAGCCCTTTGGAGAGGGTGAAGGTGATTTGATGTTGCTTTGTCTCGTTGATATTGATTCGCGATTTCGTCAACCAGCCGTGGATTCTGAAAAGAGAGACACGTAAGATAAGAGGACGAGACTGATTGGGCGATAGGGGTTGCCTAGCCATGGGGTTTGCCAGAGTTACTAATCACGATAAACTCTGCCATCTTGGAAATCTAACCTGTGAGGTTACACCTAATAAAGATTATGAAGGGAAATCGGGCATATTAAAGGGGGTAATACGTGTAGTAGTAAGGTCCCAACCAGGGCCTTTTTGCAGTTGATTTGAAGGATTGTTTCGCCGAACTTAGAAACTAAAACGGGATTTATTTGAGGAGGTTTTTGGATTGTGATGGGAAGAGTAAGGGAAGATGAAACATTCCAACCACATCCACATCCATGTTTAGTCAATAAACCTAAAGTAGCTACCTAATATCTTTTCCGTAACAATGAAATAAGTTGAAGAAACTATCGACTAAAAACTATACGCTAAAAGCAAAAAGCTCGGGATACGATTGATCAACTGGGAAAGTTATCAAAAAATTCTCAAAAATTGCAATGAGTCTTTTGTTCCCAATGGAGAGTTCCTGAGGACATTGATTCAGGAGTCTGGAAAACCATTTGCAACAAAAAATCATGCAGATCAATATGCATTGGTTCAGTTATCTCAAAAACGACACTTGAGTTTTAGAAACAATCAAGGAATTTGTTTTGAATTTTTATTTAAAAAGGTTTGAAGACTTTATTTTCTTCAGGGTTGAGAAGATTGCGGAGGATTTTTGACGCGCTCCCGGATCTTCTCTGTAAGCCTTTAGTCCGTTCAGGGGTTTAGTCGGTGTGATTCCGACACACTCGCTTCCTCCTCCCCAAAGGAAAGACGGGTACTCGTAGGCGTTTCCCTGGATTAAAAAAGGCACTATTTTCTTCTTGAAGTCAGAACTAATTTTTTAAAAAAAAGGACTCGCTGGCTTCACTACAAGTTTCTGTTGGAATTCCTTTCGGTGTCTTCATAGCCCATAGATCTTTGTTCAAACAATTGTCTACAGTAATTACTAAAGCGTTTAAGAGTGTTAGACGACTCTTAATCAATAAATTGTCTTAACGGTGACACCTGTAGTTAAAATTGAAATGATTAAATTTTGTTTCTTATTATCAAGGCGAGATAATATTTATGCTGTTTGAATTCGCAAATGTCGTTAGTGAATAGTTACCTAAGGGGGAGTTAAAACAAAATGACTTTTTCACTTTTTTTATTGGTTTTATCTTTATTTCCTGGTGTTTTTGGGGTAGGTTGGTGTATTGTGTTCTTTAAAAAAATAGATGTCTACATATTGTAAATTAGGAACTTATCAATTTTTGTGGGTCAACATTTTAAACAATATGCTTTCGGATTGGTTGTGGGGGTTAGTGCTTTATAAGTGCTTAAGCATAATTAATAAGTAAAAATAATTTATGATCTATTGACAGAAGTGTATTTGGTACGGAGAATGTAACGTTAAGGAGAACAGAATTCAGAACTGTCCCGTGAACCCTCCCGCCGGTCCGTTTCCATTTCAAGATGAAGCAAAAAGCCTGAGCATACTAAAACGGAAATGCCCTCATCTTGTCGAGCAGTATCCTGGTAAATTATGAAAATTTTGTTTTGGTTCGGAATGATTGGTAAAACATCCTTAAGTGTATACACTAAACTTTTACTAAACTTTTTAAGTCCTGCTTCTACCCTGATGATGCTCAAGAGCTCTTTCATACCGTGTCTTTTTTTATTTACTAAAATCGTGAATTTTCCCTGTAACTTTTGTTTCACAAGTGCGTAGTGTCTTTGGAACCTTTGATTCGATTTGTTACAATCCCCATAGTTTAGTGTACATGTTAAAATAAAGGTGATAAAACGAGCATATGTACAGATCCCCGGCGATTATTCGTAACCATCTTTTACTCTTCCAACAAAAACCAAGCGATATATACATGAGATGAAGAAGTGATAGAAGCAAAACATAAGAACAAACTTTTATCAAATTCCACATTAGAATTCTATAAACTAGACGGTAAATGTGATAAATTTTCAGCATCTTGATACGTTTACCTAGTTTAATTGGTCATTATGAATAATCGCCAGCAATTATATATTAATATATACTCGCCCGATTTATCACTTTTACCTTACCACACACAGTTAAAAACGATTGAAGAGTCATGAGTCTCGGAAACAAATAAATTTAATTTCATTAATTTTTGGTAGGAGGTAAATTTTGTTGTGATGACCACCAAGTGGAGACACTGGAGAAGAACATGGATTACGCTTCTGGTCTCTTCGAAAGATGTCCCACTTGCATCCTCAATTTAAATCAGCACATCTGTGCTATGGTGTGCTCTCCCGATCAGAGTGACTTCGTAAACCCTGTTGAGATTTTAACCAACGATGAAGGAAGTAAGTACCGCTCGTACCAGTTGGCGATACAGAATCTGTCCCAAAAGTTTTCAGAATGATCTTCTGTAGTCGGAAACACAAATGAAAGAATTTCCAAGGACTGGGTGAAGCTTAACAGTGGTGCAGCGAAGCAAAGAGAGAACACTTTTAAGTTTTGAAAATACCAATTAAATAATTTAAAAAAAAATTATTTCGGGAACTTTTGAGGCAGGTCCTGTACACGTAATTAAGTAATTTATCTATAATTTATAATTTACAGTCTACAATTGTACATTTTGATTATAATAATACTTATTATAATAAGTTTGTGTACTTGTCCACAAACATTAAATGAATTTTTCAAATAGATTATAAAACGAGCGTATTCAAAACGCGTTTCGAGATAATTATTGATAAAGATTTATATTTTTTAAACTTTCCGATTCGAATACCTTTCGTTAAAATAATTCTAGAAAAATCTCGGTAAATTAATATCTTTAATCATAAACAATACAAAATTAATTTTCTATTTTCAATGGGAATGACATTAATTAATTTTTTTTTTAGAGGAATACATCATGAAAATCGACTTTCATGTGACGGAAAAGTATAAAGAGGCTACTTTTGACTCTTGTAAGTAAGTATGAGTTTCCACATTCTCTGATGGCTTTAGGCTTCCGAAAGTGCGACTTAATGATTCCTCTTCAAAATTATTTTTTTGAGCAAAACGTTAAAATTAAAATAATTAAAAATTTGTCTTTCAGAGAAGTGACGACGCCATTTAGTGGAGGAAAAGCGGTAGAAATGTCTTGTGGAGTATGGGGAGCAGCGGATCAGTGCACAGCAGAAAGATGGTTTGAGTTCTTCGGAGATTTTAAAAATAATTTGGTGGCGCCCTTTGATATTAATTACGCGCCGCATCCCAATGACTCTTTCAAAACTTTGGACATTAAGACACTGCCCTGTAACGAATCTTACGAGGTAAAATAGTTGCCATGGGAAGTCAAATAAATACTTTGAAGAGAAATCTTACTGTCACATTGAAATTTTCAGTCTCTGAAAGCATGTAGTTGTAGCGATTGCGAGGCCAGTTGCACTATACCCTTCGAACATTCGGTGGCTCCTGATCCTTTCACCATTGCTAACATTGACGGCGTTGTTTTTGTCATGATCATTTTATATGTAGTTTTGAGTATTGCGGCGATGACTTTGCTAATTCGATATCATTACATCAAAAAATGTGGCAAGTTTCTTTACTTTTTTTTCTTTCTTTTAAAGGAAATAATTGCGAATAGTTTTTGCAAACAAATGACATGGTTTTGGATTGAAGCAAATCGAAAATTTTGAAGTTGGTGATAACGACTTCGAATTGAAAATAAATTTGGCGCCTAGTTGTCGATAACTGGGAATGTGAACATGCTAAACAGAACACGATTATCTGAAGTAGTAGAAAATAAAACTGGTCCAAATACCTGAGATAATTCCAATACTATTTAATAATTAACTTTATTATTGTCTTTAGAGTCGTCCGTTGAAGAATCCCCGAAAAACGATTCAAATTTTTTGAAGGAACTCGGTAAAAAGACGAAAGTAAAATTGACGGTATTATTCACGACATGGGGGTCTGGTAGGTCTCACAGATATTTAATTTTAAACCAAACTTTAAAGGTAATTATAAATTTTATCGATTAAGAATCATTTCTAGAAAATTATTTTTTAGTTTGCGCTCGTTACCCGGTTCTGATATTCGCTGTTTCCTCTTGGATTATCGTTATACTCGGATATGGAGCTCTTAATCTAAAAATTACAACAGACCCGACGGAAATTTGGGCTTCTCCCACCTGCAAGACACGACTTGATAAAATGTATTTTGACACGAGGTAAGAAGTTATTGCGACGGAGGACACTTAATTTTGAACCTAAAGAAGTCCTCTTCCTGTTAAACCATACCTTGTACCCGAAAAGGAAGTATTTGAACATTTAGTCCAAAAGATATAAGCAGTAGAGTGAGTGTTTGGTGAAGTTTTGGTTTATGGGAAGGTAGTTACTGAGAAAATACTATTTCAATTAAACTGTCTTAATCATTTTTAACGAATACACTGAACTTTCGGGGTTTTAACCAACCGCATTACATGTTTCCTAAATGCTGAATAATATCGACACTAAAGAGCATCTATTGGCGTCAGGATTGAATTAAGACTGCTAAAAACGTCAAAAGAATAGTGTGTACAGTTAAGAAATTATGTAAATCGACCGCTAAAACACTAACAATTAGGCTATTATAAACTCTCTGAATGTTTGGAAATGGTTTTAAAAAGGTGACTATTTCACACTACTGTTACCTTTTCTTTAGGTTTACACCGTTTTATAGAACCAATCAAGTTTTCATCAAGGCGAAAGGATTAAAAGCGTTTAATTGGACTTCATCGGACAATTTCACTTACCACTTTGGGCCGGCATTTAATATTGAATTCCTCATAGAAGTTTATAATCTGCAAATGGACATTCAAAAGGCAAGTAAATCCGTGTCAGTCACATTTTCAAAATGCTCGAGTTGATAAAAACTTGTTGAAAACTATCGTAACTGGCCTTGAAACATGGTGATTCCAACACCAGATGCGAAGCGCCAGAGTGCTGAATGGCGGTCACCATATGAAGGAAATTCTAAATGCTTTTGCATTCCAATCTATGACATATAAAAGTCATTTAATGGCCATTCGAACAAGTCAATCAATGTATTTCTGTAGTAATTAATAACTAGAACATCAGACAGAATTGGTGGGACTTTTTTAAAGCGCAAAGGTTAAGAAGAGATTTATTGTTTATTTTCCAGTTGGGCATTGAAGAAGGGAAAGGTCTGAGCCCAATTTGCTTTTCACCTATGAAAAACGAATTTTTTAACGAGGACTCCGTTGACTATTGTGCAATTCAGAGTGTTTGGGGCTATCTTCAAAATGACATTTCACTCGTAAACGACACGAATAGTCTTTATGACAAACTGCAAAAATGTGTCAGGTAAAAAGTTTTTGGCATGAGATATGAGTCAGATCGCTCTGTTTTATTCAGATCATGTTAATTTGTGTTTTATTTGTCCTAGAAATAATTACGATCCAAACTGTCTAGCACCATATGGTGGCCCCGTCTTTTCTTCTTTGGCGGTTGGGGATTATTTGGAAGAAAGCGGAAGTGACTCACAGAATAGACAACTTCTGGCAAACGGAGTTTCTTTGACTTTTATGGTGAATAATGCAGTCAGTAAAATTGATCTGGAGCCTGCACTGACTTGGGAAAGGATGTAAGATCCTTCAAACTCTAAGTGTTTAAAATTTTCCGTTTATTAAGGGCCTTCGAAAATTATAGTGGTAAAATTAACCGCAAAATGATCTTTCAAATTGCTCGTGTTTCTTTTGTATCTTTATGAAGTTTTTTTTTATTATTTTAGGTTTGTTGATTTCCTGAAGGATTGGAATTTAAACAAAAGGCCAGAATTTATGGAAATCGCGTTCGCCGCAGAGCGGTCTATTGAAGATGAAATAGAAAGGGAATCAAAAGCTGAAATGACAACCATCATTATTAGTTACACTGTTATGTTTTTATACATAACCATTTCTCTAGGCAGGATAAGGGGCTGTTCCACTCTTTTAGTAAGATTTTATGCTTGTTTTTAAAGTAGCTGTACCTGAAACTCGATTCTCTGCCTGTTGAAGACGATGCCCTGCGACCATTCTAGACGATAGCAAGAGAATCGGTTCAAATGGTTACCAACAAAGCATTCATTATTTACGCTCTCAAAGGTCCATTTAATTAATGGTGACTTTGTCGAGTCATCCATCCGACCAATCAGAAAGCTTAAAACGTGTGGTCAACAAAAGACGAACTGTGATTAATCAGATTGGTTTTTACAAAAATTTATTATTAACTGAACAGTAAAGAAGATTTAAGCCTGAACCCCCTTAGCCCCCTTTCCACCCCAATAGCTATTTAATTAGAATTAATTCTTTCAGTTCAACAGCAAATTCACTTTGGGCGCTGGTGGCATCATAATTGTCTTGGCTTCCGTGGGAGCTTCTTTGGGGGTTTTTGGATACATTGGAGTGGCAACTACTCTGCTCACTATTGAGGTAAAGTTCAAACAAGCTTAACCAGTTTTATTATTATCACCTAACCGATCCTAAAGAAAGAGTTTTATATTTTAGGTAATTCCTTTCCTTGTCTTGGCTGTTGGGGTGGACAATATTTTTATTTTGGTTCACACCTATCAGGAAGTGCGTATAAAAAGCAAGAAATCGATAGAAGAAGACGTTGCACAGGCTCTCGGAAAAGTTGGACCGTCCATTTTGCTCACAAGTACATCAGAAGCTGCTTGCTTTGCAATAGGTACAGCTGTGATATAATCTACCCAAACGTCTGAATTTAACCAAAACAAAGTCATTCCTAAATTATTTACTTGGCTAGTGCCTTTGGAGAAGTGGTTGAAACGCCTGGCCATGGAAGTTGTGTTCAAATCCTGTTGTAGCCGAGGGTGAAAAATGGGTTTATAACTCAAATAAATACATAAAAAAAATATTCATTTGAAGTTTTTGGTTTTTGTTTTTAAATAATATGTAAAAACAAATGTTTATGTTAGGGGCGCTGTCGGACATGCCGGCCATCAAAACATTCGCTCAGTATTCATCTTTGGCCATCGTTCTCAATTTCTGTCTTCAAATCAGTTGCTTTGTCAGTTTATTGGCCCTGGATTCACGAAGACAAGAGGTAACTACAGTGTTTGAAATCGTTAATTCACAAAAAGGTATACCTACAGGAGTAATTCAAGAAAAGAGAAAAGTTCAATTTCAGTAATGTTAGTGACAAATGTCCGCGAACGGCTGTAAGCCGGCGCACGAAGTCGTGGTGGGCGTTGAGGCGTCAATGAATGGTTCTCAGGGTGAAAAGAGTGGTTGTGTTGGTGGTGGCGAGTAGTTGTGAGCATGGATTTGTAAGAATACATTGCGTTGTGTTCGACTTTCGTGAAGGCTGTGAGAGATTATGCGTCCGGATAACTTCCAACGGAAAGGGAGGCATCGTTTTTTTCTGGTCGTGAGTGATGAGAATTATGCCGTCAGTTCTTAGGCTTTCTAACAATCGGACGAAATCTTGTACAGGTGATGGCCATTCTCAGCATTTGACGACTGAAGTGTAATTTAAGTTTCCGAAGGGCATCACATACTGACTGAATTGACTATCGCTATGTAACATTTCGTCAAGACCAGATCAAATCCGACCAGTCAGTACTTTCTCGGTGGTAATTTACACGTAGTTTCCACGTTGTTTTTTCCGCTAGTTGTCGATATTACACTTAATATTCTTTGTTATTAATTCTTCCTCGCTAAATTTTTTAAATAATTATCCTAGATGTGCATACCTATTTCGTGTGGAATTGATAATAACATCTAAAGAACGAAGTGGATTCTCTTTTCTGTGAGGCGGTGAACCCATAAATATTGCTTTTGAGCTTACTAATACAAATGAATTTGAATAAACTAACTCGTAACAAAATTATTTCTATCAAATTTCAGAACAAATATTCAGACGTGTTTTGTTGCATTCAATTAAAGGGGATGAAACCACAAGAAAAGACTTCAAATTTCTCATCACTGGTGTTTAAGAATTATTATGGGCCTTTCCTCATGAAACCTTGGGTCAGAATATCAGTAATCATGGTAAGTGTGTGAGACAAAAAGAAAATGTTCTAACAAAGGCGCAACATCGGCTAATAAAAATACTGTTTGTTACAGCTATTCATTTTTGGAGTATGTGCTTCCTTAACTTGCGTGACTCGCATTGAAAAGGGTTTAGACCAAGAATTGGCAATGCCTGAAGGTTCTTATGTCATAGATTACTTTAAAGTAAGTGAGAGGGAAAATTTTTCTAGTCTGATGTTGAGAAAACACGAATGGTGCTATTACCTTGCAAGTGTCCACAATCACCAGTAGTTTGTTAGGACAAATAAGTTAAAAGTTACTTCCAAATTTTTGAAATTTTATTTTAAATTTATTCCTACAGTTTATGAAAGATCTCTTGTCTGTGGGACCGCCTGTTTATTATGTTATTAAAAATGGAATAAATTACACGAATCCAGTCGAAGTAAATGCCGTCTGCGGTTCTGTTGGCTGCGATAGCGATTCTCTTGTCACATACTTGACCAGAGCTTCTAGACTAGCCAACATGTAAGTCAACGCGAACTTCTCTCTCTTCTTTCTGTTTTTGGATTTTTGTCTTTAATATAATTTTTTCCCCAGATCTTACATAGCAAAGTCTCCATCGTCCTGGATCGACGATTACTTTGACTGGCTTTCGATTTCTCAAAAATGTTGCAAACAGTTCAGGGAAAACGGATCGTTTTGCCCGCATCAGTGGTCTGAATGCGAAACTTGCGAAGTAACCGTCGAGGATTGGCGTCCTCAACCAGGTGACTTCAAGAAATATTTACCTTATTTTCTTAATGACAATCCGGACATGGTCTGTCCGAAAGCCGGCCATCCTGCTTATGGAGGAGTAAGTATGATTAGTTCTAGAACGAGAGAGCTGAATCGAAAGAAGCGCAGTAACGAAATTCTTATAACAAAGTAAATCTGGTTTAGGGCGTGAATTTCGAGCTTAACGATGAAGGAGAACTGGAGGTGATGGACAATTATTTTATGGCTTACCATACACCTCTGAAAACTTCTCGCGACTTCTACAACGCTCTGGAAAACTCCCGGAAAATAGCAAATCACTTGTCAAAAGTTCTCTCCTCCAAACTGAATAGAACAATCGAAGTGATTTCTTACAGGTAAACCAATCCAAACAGTTTATAGCGAAAGATGTTAATATAAAACCCGTTTTCCAGATTTCTTAAGAAGTAAGAAATGGGAAACCATAGGTCAGGTCAAGTATGTCCTGTGACGTTACATATCTTTTCAGCATATTTTATGTCTACTATGAGCAGTACCTGACCATAGTGAAAGATGCTCTCGTTTCTTTGAGTCTCTCTTTGGTGGCGGTGTTTGTCGTCACGTTTTTGTTCATGGGCTTCAATCTCAGGTCCTCCAGTTTGGTTTGCGTCGTCGTCACATCAATGCTGGTCAACATGGCCGGAATGCTTTACTGGTGGGACATTACATTGAACGCTGTCTCTTTGGTGAACCTTCTCGTGGTAAGTGACAACTCTGTTCTTTCATACAGAAGAATCATCTAAATAAAGTATACAGTGTAAGTGTACAAAATGAATTTCAGGCCGTTGGTATCGGAGTCGAATTCTGCAGTCACATAGTCCATGCTTTCGTATCGAGCTCTGAAAAGGAGAACACTTCAAAAGCACTTTACGCGATTAGCACAATGGGAAGCTCTGTAAGTTTCTCTCTTTGTGCGTCCTTCACAAAGCAAGTCACATCGCTTACTCGTCTTTTCTTTTCAGGTCTTCTCAGGAATCACGTTGACCAAATTATTGGGCATCATAGTGCTAGCCTTTGCCCAGACGATCATGCTTCGGATTTTTTATTTCAGAATGTATCTGGGAATAGTCGTGATGGGAGCAATTCACGGCCTCGTATTCATGCCTGTTTTGTTGACTTATTTTGGTTGATATCTGTAAAAGGAATTTCGAAGATAATCCCGACATAATCAACTCCAAATTATCCTCTGATTATTGTTATTGTCCTCTTGTTTTTCATTGTTTTAATTAATAAACTTGATTTAACTATTTATATACCTCGGTCTCTGTCTTTTCACCTTATTTTTCTGTTTCAAAACCTGTATTTTGAAACCTAGATGAGCCTGCACTTCATCCATTGTATTCTGCATCCAACAGCGGTTTCACAGTGGGTGGGTGACACCTTTGCCTATTTTGCCATGTTGTTCAGTCAACTAGACTCAACATCCGCATCGTTAGATAGTCCTCTTAACTCAAGAATGTTCTATTGTAGTCAATCAATGGCACTCATTAAATTTTCAGCGACAGAGACGAGTCGTTGTCTAATACCCGTATCGAGGTATGGCCTTATCATAAGAGCTACCGCTAATCCGTAGGAAGATTACAGCCAAGCTACCTCTAACGAGAAAAATACGTCTCACGGATTAAACATTGTAAAACGAAACTCTGTTATCAAAAGTCAAAGTTTTTGGTTTGAATAGCAACTTATGTTTCTTGATAAATAAAATACATCCATATACAGAGTGTTCGTCGTAAATATGTGAAGATTTTAAGACCTGATAAATATGACCATTTGGAAGATGTGGTTGCTGGTCGGCCAGAAGCAACCACGAGTCATCAAACGCCAACGATTGAGAATCACCCAAAGTCAACCAGTTAAAAATACATACAGAATGCCAGTATATGAATTCGAAGGAAAGTGTGAGATTTGAGATTTTCGCGGCTGTTGTTATTACTGTTGGCAATGCTAAGGTTGTGGCTATTATGTCAAATTTTTGGGAGAAAAGGAATAGTCGAACTTTAAAAGGCCCTTCAAAGCTTAACATTACTAACACTAAAGTGCGGAAACATCCTTCATTTTGGGATACTCTGTGCATTATTTATGAAATGAACTATGTGGGAAGAAGTGATTTTTAAAAATCAAAAATTGTATGAACTCATATTAATATCTGAAAAAATTCTCAAACGCTTGGCTTCTGCTACTTCTTCATCTCTTGTATTCGCTGCTTCTGATAGAGGTGATTATGAATAATTGCCTGGAACTGTATAAATTAATATTTAAATTTGTCACTTTTGCCGTAACACTTACATTAGAACCTCATTCAATTGTTCTTTGAACCTTCTCTAAAATTATTACGTTTTTAACTTCTTATCCTCTTACAATACGATTTTTTTGAAAAAGATTATGAATTTTGAACTTCGTTGTGTCAAAGCTTAGTTATCAGAGGTAACTTTAAACGAGGGATGACTGTGTTTTGATAAGCAGCAAAATAAATGCGTTTAGGCCAACTGTAATCCCTTGATTATTTGTTTTTAACTTTTTCGTAATACCGTCACATGAGCTTTTAAATTTATTTAATTTCATTTATTTTGATTAGTACATTGTAAACCACTGGAACAGTACACTTTAATTAAATAGTTAATGAACGATTGTTTGATTCGGAAGAACCTTGAATTTAAGGTAAACTTTTTAAGTATTTTTCTTTAGCAACTAAAAAAAGCTTTCTTGCAGAATTGATTATTTTGGGAAATTGTTGTGAAGAACAAGCCAAAAAGAAAACAAGTTTACAGTTTTTGGCACGTAAATGAGGAAAGGTAGATGACGAATTTAAAGTTCAAGAAAAAGAGGAAAAAAAATTCAGCGAAAGAAAGAACAATGATTTGAGATAATAAATGCAAACATCTTCAGAGACAGGTATTCGGTAATGTGGAAAAAAAGCTTTTCAAGAAAAGAGTGAAATAATAAAATATTACTTATTTATTTATTGTCAATATTGCCTTCTCGTCTCGCGTTTTCGAAGAGAACACATTGATAAGTCGGTCGAATTCACTGTATATGATTCCCATAAGCATTTATGCCCACCAACTAAGCTTGGTAAATGTGACAAATTACTGAATATTTATCACAATTACCGGGTGGTTTATAAATGTCCAACTAGTAATGAGCACTTAACTGAAAGTTTGTTCTCTTGTTTGAAATGTTTGATTTCTGTCACCTCAAGTATTCGCTGCTTGTGATTAGGTGAGTAGAGTGTTGCTTGGCTGGTTGGTTTTGTCATCTCTTTTGTAAAAACATTATTCACTTAAGTATATAATGGACTAAGATATCTATTTTCTTCTCTCTTTCTCTTGACACTTAGTACCTCTCAGGGGCCCCAATCTTTCACGGGCCAAAACTCAAACCCTATATCCAATTTTATTATTTCATTCACTAACGTATCACATTTCCCTATAACAAGCCAATTCTATAAAGGGGATGCACGTAATTTACTCGTTTCATACGGCTGGGATATCTCCTGGCATTTTTGTATCATATCCTATTTCTCTTACCAGCGCCTAAGATTCCTCCCGCATAGAATATATTAAAGGGAAATAAGCTGAAGTGAATTTGCCAGTGAGTACAGTCAACTTGTTAACTGCAATCAAACAGATTTCCTTCTATAGTTTTCAATTTAAAAATCAAAATGCAGATTCTCCCTTAAGTACTTCTTCAGTACTTGATCAGTCAGATCATTCTAAATTTTCCACTCCCTTTCTTCTCAACGAAAGTCATAGTCAAAGACGACTATGGCCCATGACAGCAACAACTTTCTCTTAGTCATGTCTAATTCATCTACTCTTCTTTATATCCTTCCTTCTCTTCACCACCCTCCTTTCCCGCCAAACGTGAAGGTTGAACATTTAGCTTTTGTGATTGAGTGCCGCAACTAATTTTCGGCAGTCGCTACACGAATGACATGCTCGTAAGTTGAATCGAAAGTGCCGGCTTCCGAGATTTTGACCTGTTCGGTGTCGTGGTTCTGTGGGCTTAGCTGCTGTGGGTTTTACAGCTGGTGTATCGAGGGTAGTAAAACCGCTGGTTTAATACGACCAATCGACACAAACAATTAAAGGGCATTTTAGAATAGACATAGAAAAAGGAGAACTCGATTTGCCTTTTCAAAAACAGCCCGTCGACTAACCCTCCGATTCCAAGAAAGCCAACATTTTCATTAGAAAAAGTCACCGTATTAAGTTCTTTCGAGGAAATCTTAAGTTTCATAAAGTTCTGATATCTTTTTCAGAGAATCCCATTAGATAATAACATCACAGATCGCGAGCTGTTGTTTCTCACATCGCAATCGCTCACTATTTTATCTCGTTGCTTTCAGCGATATCATTTCACAAGGAAAAGTGCTAACGGCAGGAGAAAACGTCAAGTCGTACATCAAATTCAACATGACCGAGGTTGTATTCATGTGCTTAAATATTAAGGAACATTTTTCGGCTTGATGCGTCTCTTACTTTCATTCGGTTTGTTGTTGCAGATGTCTTTACCAACACTGGCTTTAATCCTCTGCATTGTGGTAGGTGGTTGTCTAGCCGAAGTTGAAGTAACTCAATCAGAAGATCCCATGGCTACAACTTTTAAATCTCTCCGAGACGAAGGTAAATATAAAAAATGTTGACTTTCACATCTTAAAAAACATGACACATGTTAACATCTTGGTATTTCGTCATAAAAGAGTGAATAATTAATCTAAGCAAGTGTGACAGTTACTAACAGTTCACAACTTCCATTTACTATAAAAAAGAGAATTGTTACAGTGGTTACTAAAGGTTTTTTATTGCAGAGAAAAGTGATTTTTTGGCGTATTTCCTCGCACTCGGTATCAAAGATTGGGCAGAAGACCAACCCAGGCTAGCAAAAAATTTTATGTACAGGGGAGACTTTTTGGTAAAACAATTAAATCTTTCTGAGGAAAAGATACAACAATTCGAGGTAAAGTGTTTTAAATTAAAAATCTATTACATTACCTCTGATCATCATGCCAATCCCTTACTCCGTTAGCCATTTCGTGAATAAGAAAAATTTTTTTGAATAATTTCTAACTTTTATTCTGTTGTCTGTTTTCAGAGTTTGAACATTCCCAAGGACTCTAGGAAAAAATTACTGCAATGGACTAAAACTGAATTTAATTTAACGACGAAAAACATTTTGGATCTTCTGAGAACGGATAGATGTCAAGGAGAAAAGTGCATTCACTTCCCTGACATTGGAGAACTGTGTTGTCCATGGTGAAGAAAGTTAAGGTGGAGACAAAAACAATGAGTTGTGTTCCTAAAAGTGTTTCTTATTTGAAACCATTTTAAAAAAATGTCGTTTATAAAACGTTCGTAACCAATTTGAACAACCTAAGTCTTCATCTCATTAAGGTGACAATGATGAACGTGAATGAACTTACAATATCATAAATAAATTGTATTGTTATAGAATCAAATGAATCTTTAAGATACAAAGGCTCACAATTTATTTGTTACACTACGCTTTGTAATAATAAAACCGCTGTAGCTTCTAAACCGTTAAAGTTTTCAACAAAACGAGAATGCCACATTAAAGAATACAATATGTAATACAATATGTGTCCATTTATTTAAAAAAAATGAATGAAAAAGAAAAACTAAACCTTTAAAATATTGCGATATTTAATATCACATCTTGTTCGGTACATTTTTAATTCCAAAATTATAAAAATTATTGCCTTTTTTTATATTAATATTAGGTATGCATCCTCTCTCAGGGAGCCACACCGTATCCTCGGTGCCTCTTAGGAACATAATTCAGTCCTTGACATAACCAAGTTACCCTCAACTAACCTGAAGAGCTCTTTACTTCAGACTCAACAAGATGGTCGAATGCTCCCTTTATGTCCACCAAGGCCACAAGAATATAGCAATTGGGAGCTCCCTCCGTAATCAGATGCGATAACCCTACGGATCGCGGCCTGTTCCGGGGTATCGGTCGTCTGATCGTCCCTCGATAGGAATCTCTCCAACATCTCCAGTGATGCTAAACCTTCGGTGTTTTCGATTTCTCCGCTTCGCAACGCGTCTCCACCGGCTACCCGGTCCCGAAGTTTCCCCCTAATGATTTTGTAGGCGAAACCCCAATCGCTTGACTCTACGTCGGCAGTCATCCTCCTTCTCCAGGGTCCTTCTTCGCCTTCCTGACGGCTGCCACATAGAGGTTTTGCACCCTCCGGTATGCCGTCGCAATCACCAAGTTGAGATCATCAACCGTCACATCAACTGAATCGCCCCTGCTCCTTGTATCAAAATAAGTCGGCACCTGGCCGAGATCATTCAACACTTTGAGTCCGTAGCGTGAGGTAAACCTCTCGACCCCACGCAGATTACTTCCCCGAGAAAACTACAACTGGAACCGGGCAATAGCGTCGAGCCTCAGTAGCACCTTGTCTAGTCCTCTTATAGTAACCCCCAGGAATGCCATTTGGGTCCCACTTCTTCTGAGGGAGCCAGGTACACACTCCTAACTCCCATCCTCCCACGTCTACGAGCGTGAAGACGCACCAACCGCAGGGATCGACGTCGACCCGGTCACGAAGTGGTCGGAACGAACGAAAACTCCAACTTTCGGCAGGTCAACAGCAGGAACAAATATCCTGCCAAGCGAGCTAAAGGACTTCTCCCACCCCGGCGGCTCCTAAAGCGCAATGACATCACCCGCTCTTCCCCCGGAACCGTGAGCCCCAAGATCACCCCAAACCGCGAACGAACGCTGACAATTTAGCTGTAGGCATTTAACGGCCATAATCGGTCGAACTACCAGTTGTCCGTTAAATTATGCCTGTGCTGATCATGCAAACCTGGGTCAGCAAATCCATTTAAGTCGCACGTTTATTCGCTCAGTAGCGGCTCTGTGCCACTATAATACTCCGTTGCTTTTAAAACAATCAGTAGCTTCTTTAGGTTCAAACCAAAGAGCTTTTGAGTAACACCTGGGCTAATTTTACTCCACTCTTCCAACAAAGCCCAAAAATGACATCCTTTTATGTGAGCAGAAATAAGTGTGTAAAATAAGATGCGAGACGTATTTTTGTCAATTTTCTTAGTTAGATAGCAAGACATATTTTTTTAAAATCTGTTTTGTGTGTTTTTATCTTTGTTAAACATACAATTACAACCTGTCATTCAAATTTCATAGACAACTTTAACGGTAAAGAAGTTACAACGGTTTTATTATTATACGGGATAGTAAAGCAAATAGGCTGAGTGTGGGTGAGCGACTGTATGTGACGTTGAGGTTTAGATAAAAATTTTGCCAATTTAAGGTAAGCAAAAACTTTCCACTCCACGTGTCGCACATCACACAACAAACAAAATAAAAGAGATAACCAAGTAAATAAATTTTTTTAAGACTTAAAAGCTTTCCTATTTTGTGTGATAAATTCAAAACGATTCTCAATAAAAACTTTATTCAGATCTCTAAAAATCTTCTTGATTTTTCATCTTTCAAATTTTCTTGATTTTCTTACATCAAGAATTCTTGAACACTTGGAAAGAAAGTTCTTTCAGACGTTCCTCTCTCTTCAACCATCTTAACTTCACAAACCTGTGCTACTATGAACAACGTCAGTTTCTAACTTTTCCTCTAAAGTCCCCTATCATCTCGTACAGTTTGCAATTACTTGTTTCATTTCTTCGATTTTCCGAAGTTCCATTTCGAGAGAACTGATTCGTTTGTTTAGTTGCGCCATTTCATCTGGAGTCTTTTCTTCTGACATTTTCCTAACTAATATATCGAGGTTTTTCCTAAAATTTTCTTCGTTTTTCAGTGATGAACTTAAATGTCTCAACAATGTTTCCTTTTCGTGCTAAATTAAAAAATAAAAGATCAACATAAAAAAATGAAATTGTTTCAAAGTTGTTTCTACAGAGCCACAGGCCTCATTCAAGGGGTCCGTGGAATATTAAAATTGATTTTGAAGTCCCTGAACAATGTCAGACGGTCCACGCAAGGGCCCTCTTAATGGAAATTAAAATAAGTAATTTCGAGTGTGCTTACATTATGTTTCACATAGACAGTCCAATCTTCATTGAGTGATTGTTTAATAACGTTTGGCTCATTGAAACTATGTACTCTAACGATATTTTCAACCTTGACCAATTCGCTGATGACCTGAATCTCTCTTTTAAAAAGAGCTCTTGCCAATGCATCGGAACACTTGACGAAAACTAAAATGCACGTAACCAAAATGAATAACTAGCCACTTAGTATTTTCAATCAGCTACCACCAATCAGGCACAAACTTGTTTTCATGTCAAAAATTTAACGAGAAGGTTCTGGAGGAGACTATATCAGGACCGGAAATGCTTACCGCTTGGTTTTTCCTGTCTTAGATGGTACATGACTTTAATGCCGCGTAAAGCCGTCATCAGTTTTAAAATCTTTTCAACATCATTCTCCAGTTCGAAGTTGCGAAACTTGTTCCAATCTTGAACGGTCGGGAAATTCGTTTTTGTCACACTCTCCAACTTATCCAACCCTTTTAATTGTGGTAAACCGTGATACAAATGTTCGCTCACGAATGGCATAAACGGAGACAACAATCGAAGAGTTGTTTCCAAGCAATGGTAAAAAACAGCGATGACTGCCTTGTGTTTTGATAAAGATGAATCCTGTTTTAAAACTGACTTTGAACTTTCCTGTAATTCAATATTCATTAATCACAAACAGAGACTGAGAAAAGCTGTCTGATTATGATAATAATTTCTCACCAAGTAAAAGCTGCAAAATTCTTCCACCACAAAGAGCCTGATAGCGCGAGTTGCGCGGTAAAACTTATAACAATCTAAACTAGATTCCACAATGTCAACAACAGCGGCCAATCTACTGAGAATCCAGTTGTCAAAACAATTCATATATTTAGGCTCGAACTGAAAATGTGTAAAATCAAAGTCGCCATCTTTTTGGCAAGCCGACTTAAAATTATTCTCTATTTTAATGAAATACAATATAGCTTGCCAAATCTTGTTGCAGAAATGCCTGTTTGAATGGCATAGGGTTACATCAAAATTTATGACACCAGCTAAAACACAATGAAAATTCACATTTTTAAAATAGTGATCATAATCAATAAAAATTTTAATTGTAAGAAAAGAGAGCTGTAACTCAGTTCGCTTCAAAGACACTTCACCGTAGGGAGGCTAAAGTTTAAAATTAAAAGCGTAAATCAAAATTTATTACTCAAAATATCGCTCGAACAAAGGGTAAATCTAAGAGCGTCCATTCCACATTCAGGAATTCCGTTAGGAAATGACTTCCGCTGGTAACTTAACGCTGTTTGGTATTCCTTCTTGCTTAGCTGTCCTTCGTCAAATTTTCTTTTGATTTCGGACTGCATGTCTTCAACAGATCGACCGTTCACAATGTCCTCTGGTTTAATGACGTTGCCCAAACTTTTGGACATTTTTTTTCCTTTGTCATCACATATAATGCCGTGGAGTAGAACTTCCTTAAAAGGTAACTTACCTAAGGATAATTGTAATTTTATGAGAACAAGCTTCTGGATTTAATCTGCCACATGTCTCAATTATAAGGCACTCAAACAGTGGTTAGGTAACGCACAAATCAACCAAGGCTTGTGTATTTTTTCCAACCATGTTGAAAATTGACCATGTTCATCTTACAAACATAAGTTTTAACTGAGTTTGACTGATATGGTCAATATAATTAAGTTTGGGAACAAGCAACCCCCTTCATTCTTTCAATGAAACCAATTATTGTGCTCATCAAAAACATAAACATATACAAAATATAATATCACTCACCTTTTAAATAAAGGCTTAGCATTACCATTCTAGCTACCCAAAAAAACAAAATGTCGTGACCAGTTACCATCAAGGATATGTTCGGTTCATCATTAGTTGCTTTATCAGTGGTTGATGTAATATCTAGTGGTAAAAGCCCTGATGAAAACCATGTGTCCAGAACATCTGGATCTTGAGTAGCGACTATATTTTCTGAAGAAGTTTCCAAGATCTTAGATGCCTTTAATTTCGCTTCCTTTAAAGTGGGTGCAGGCACCCAAATATTTTCTCCATGAGCTTTACATTCATACATGGGAATTTGATGACCCCACCACAGTTGTCTTGAAAGATTCCAATCTTTAGTTTTATTTAGCCAATCATACCATACATTTATGAAATTTTCAGGTTGCATTTTCAAATCACCTTTTTCAACAACTTCTATTGCCTTTTGTGCTAATGGTTGACATCGTAAAAACCACTGTTTCTTCAAAATTGTTTCAATTACATCACCCGATCGAGAGCAAATTGCTATTTTCATAGGGTGTTCCTGGGAACCCCTAAATAATCCCAAGGTTTTTAATTCATCTAACATAATCCTTCGTGCATCAAACCTTTTCAATCCAAAGAATTTCTTGTTATCACCTATTCTATTTATACAACCTTCTTCATTAATAACATTTATGCTTTTAAGATTGTGGTTAATTCCCACTTCAAAATCAATTGTTGAATGAGATGGTGTTATTTTAACAGCCCCAGTGCCCAGATTTCGATCCACAAATTTATCAGCTATAATTGGGATCTTGACTTTCCTAAAAGGATGCCAAACTTTTTTGTTTTGAAATCTGGTATACACTGGATCATCTGGATGCACTGCAACTGCAACATCTCCCAGCATTGTCTCTGGTCGAGTGGTTGATACAACAATTTCATCCTCTAAAAATATAAGTGATTTAAACATAAACTAACAGAGATGAAAGCCTCAGTCCTTTGTTTCAGTCTGGCAAAAATTACCTTCATCACAAACTTTGTAAGCAAATTTATATAAAATTCCAAACTCAATAGGTATGTTATACCCTGGCACATTTAACTTTTTTCTTGAGTTGATTTCAACCCAATCAACTTCAATGTCTGATATGGAAGACTTTAATGCACAAGACCAGTTTACTGGACATTCAGAACGATGGATCATACCTTCATTGTACATCTGGATAAAGGCATCAATAACTGTTTTAGAATGAATCTGAAAAAGAAAAAGCTAGTCAAAAGAGCACACACCTGGGTTTAAAATCTAAATTACAACTTGAAAACTCACAGGATCCATTGTAAATCTTAATCGACTCCAGTCTAGTGAAGCTCCCATTTTTCTAAATTGTTTAATTATTGTTCTTTCTTTATCTGCCTTCCATTCCCAAGTTTTCCTTAGGAATTCTTTCTTTCCCAGGTCATGTTTTGAGACATGTAATGTCTGACTTATGTATTTTTCTACAGCAACTTGAGTTGCAATTCCAGCATGATCTACCCCAGGAATCCATAATGTTGACTGTCCTTTCATTTTTTTCCTGTAAAAAAAAACTGCTTTGCAATTCTTAACATTAAATGATAGCAGGTAAAAACCATTGTCAGACAAATTTAAGCTTGAAACTTACGTTCTAACTATAACATCTTGAATAGTTGTTGTTAATGTATGTCCCAAATGAAGGGTACCAGTTATGTTGGGTGGTGGCAATAAAATGACAAAAGAATCTTTTTCATTTTTACTGGGTTTAAAATAATTTTGGCTCTCCCACCATTCATACCATCTTGATTCCACCCCCTTTGGTACATATTGGGCCTCCAATGATGAACTTGAAACTTCTAAATTAAATTTTATTGTATATATTCATAAAATTGTATAAGTTATAGAATGTAGGCATTCACTTAATGGTCAAAATACATTTTTTGATCTTGTAAAAACCTGATATGTTACAACAGTATCTTCTTGTTACTAGCATTCTTTAAGTATTTAACACTAAACTTCACTACGGTAAGAAGTTTACAAAAATTAATATCAGGTAAGTAGAGGGGTCTACCCAAAACCGAAAAACATAGAAAGGGGTCTACAACACAAAAAAGTTTGGGAACCTCTAATATAAATAAAACTGGAATAATTTCTTTTCAAAATAAAATTAATTCACGCAGCTATTCGGTAAACTTAGTAGAATGCAGCCAATAGGCAAGAGAAATTGTTTTTTAATAAAATTTAAATTGTAGACAGTACTTTTTGTCTCATGCTTTTCTCCTATGAGATATATATATTTTAGTCCTCAGATAACTGACCTGAACATGTGAAATGAAAAAAGTTCGAATACTTTAGTACCAGTCTCACCTTTCTTCTTCAGATAATTCTGCCCTCTGACACTGAAGAATCGTGCAAAATTATATTTATGAAGGTTGTGGATACGATTTGAGCAGTCTACGCAGAAGAAAACATTTTTTTTCAAACTGCCAGACATTTTTTAAAATTAATCATATCCTATAAACTTTATTAAAACATTTCTAAATCAACAAAATATCTCAGAACTGCAACCGACTCTTGAATCCCACGAGGTTGTACCTATGGTTTTGCAATGAATTCACGCCGACTTCTTGCACCTCTATGGTCACGAGTTTGATGCTTAAAATGGAGTATTATGGTTTTGAGTGATCAATAATAGCAATACATTTAGTTTAATAGATTAACATAATAATTATGGCCAGTTATGGTAAAATGTTCGCTCGAACACTTTTTAGATGTTCTTCATCAAAGTTTGGTCAATACAAAAACATTAGTTCTTACGCAGATAAATTTACTTCGAATTTCATAATGAGAAATATTCGCGAGCGGCCTTTTATTGCCGCTGGTGTACCGGTAACAGTATTAGGAGCTGGATATTTTTTGTACAAATATAACCAAGTGGATCGAAAGGAGATTGAGCAGACAACTACAAAAGAACATACTTTTCTAGTGTCTAAGCCGAATGTTCCAGTGTCTCGAGTAGTAAGTTTTTTAAAGCCCAGTATTTTTTATTTTTGTTCTGTATTTTAACAGTAAACATGGGAAATATTCTAT
Source organism: Columbicola columbae (assembly GCA_016920875.1). Lineage (NCBI taxonomy): Eukaryota > Metazoa > Arthropoda > Insecta > Psocodea > Philopteridae > Columbicola > Columbicola columbae. Next base: position 12,113,691 of record JADMLL010000012.1, read on the forward strand.
AAAAAATTCAAGGTCAGATTTTTTTGTAAATATCTTTATTCAGTTGGCTTTTATGTCTTTGAGAATTTTTTTTGAACTCGCCTAGGCGTTTCGTCTTTTTCTACAGGCTGAAGGCATCTACTGTGGAAAAAACTCATAATTCAGATTTCAGTCAACCATCTAAAAAAATAAGTGTATTTTTTTGTGATTATGGTCAACCATTTATACTAGTATTAAAATGATGACTGCAACAACATAAAAACTTACTAAAATAAATTTTCCAGATAAATGGTTCTGTTGAAAATTTTGATATAAATTTAACTTTATTTCAATATCCTACTTGTCCATTCTGCTGCAAAGTTCGAGCTTTTTTGGATTACTATGGACTGCCCTATGAAGTGATTGAAGTTGATCCTGTTTTACGACAGCAGACTTCTTGGACGACATATAAAAAAGTGCCGATTTTGCTGGCCAAAGTTGAAGGAGGCTATCAACAACTTAATGATTCTACATTGATTATATCTGCCTTACAATCATATATTTTGAATAAAAACAAAAATTTACAAGATGTATTAAGTTATTATCCTATTGTTGAATTTAATGAAAAAGGAGTTGTCAAGTCTGATATATTAAATAAATATTTTTTGATGTTTAATGAAGATGTTCCTAAGGAAAAAACTACAAAAGTTGTTTTGTAAGTAACCAGATTTATAAATAAAAAAAACTATTTTATAGGTTTTTTTAAAGTATTTTAAATGATTTACTCATTTTTTATTTTGTAATCAAAGTACATTTGTTGAATTGCAGGGAGGAAAAACAATGGAGAGAATGGGCTGATAACATACTTGTTCACACACTATCACCAAATGTTTATAGGACTCATGAAGAAGCAATGCAAGCTTTTAATTGGTTCTCAGAGGTTTGTGATCTGAATAATTTAAAAGTGTACTAACATTTTCTTTTTAAAAGATTCTAAACAAGTTTTAAAAAACACATTTAGAGTCAATAGAAAATTAAATAAGTTAGGTGAATCATTTTTCTAATGTACCTCATTCTTTGTCAGGTTGGAGAATGGGACAGGCTGTTTCCATGGTGGGAACAAAAAGTCATTGTGCACATGGGTGCTTTGGCAATGTGGATTATTGGGAAGCGCTTGAAAAAACGACATAATCTAAAGGATGACGTACGAGAGTCTCTCTATGATGAGTGTAGAAGGTGGATGAAAGTTATCTCTGAAAAGAACACACCCTTCTTGGGGGGTACATCACCCAATCTAGCAGATTTAGCAGTTTATGGAGTTTTATCAAGTATAGAAGGTTGTTTAGCTTTTAAAGATTTGCTTGAAAAAACTAGTATTGGAAAATGGTACTTTCCTATGAAGGAAGCTGTTAAGAAACATGAAGGAAAAAATCATATAATGCTGTAAGGAAAAGAATGTTACTGGTTCTTCAGTATTTTATGAGAGAAACAAACCTAATGTGCTTTAAACTTAGTAAATTAGGGAGGTTTTATTTAGCCTGTAAAAATGCATTGTGAGTTTTGCTCTGAATGTGATTTTCAACAATACATTACTGGCAAATTAATGTGAAAATGAGAAGACCATTGTGATTAAACACTAACATTATGCTCAGTAAGTAATAAAATCATAAATACTTTTTTTAATGCTTTTTTAACATATTGTCTAAATGAAGCATAAAAATATTTCAAAAAGTTTTCTGCAGTAATCACCAGAATCTAATAGCTGTTACCGCAAATTTCATCAAAGACATGTGAATTTATATATTTTACGGCATCGTTTTGACTTTGGAAAATCTAACCACTGATTTACTGAGCAAAAATTGAATGAGGAATTTTAAATCAATACAGAACTTTTTATTTAACAATTGTTGTATTATTGTACATTATAGTTGAATTTCAAATAAAATATTTTTACAAGCAACTTCACTATTTTTTCACTCCATCTTTTGCATCTATCATTTTACAATTCAACACTCACCTATCAAATTGACTTCTTGCAGTCCTTTATACATTTATTTAGGATGGAAAGTTGAGGGAAAAAACTTTACTCAAAAAGAGTCAAACCCGAAATTCTGCTCTTCAGATGTTTTCACTGTTTCAATTAAAACTTGAACTTTTAAGGTATGTTGGGTATTTGATTCACATTTTTACCAGATTCACCAGTGCAGTATGAATTCTAAAATCATAAAAGAAAATTATTTATTATTATTATAAAAATATATCCGAAACTGAATGATGAAAGGCAAAGTGATTTTTACTGCTTACTCACCTTTATAAAAGAATGACAGCATTTATATCCCCACTGTCCATTTTTCCAGTAAGATCCAAAAACTGAGGTGTGATTACCAGGATAAACATCTTCTTCATATTTACTGCGAATCACAGGTCTTTCTTCTCCCTAAAAAAAAAGAAGAATTTTGAGCCTCCAATAAATGTATATTGTTTTTTAAGCTTTGGATTATGTTAATATGGATCTGACAAAATTTTTTCAATTGTTTATTCATTTTCTCAAAATTGTGCCTTAGAAAATTAATTAATCACCTTAACAACTTTCCCATATCTTGAATACTCCACATAATGCTCAGTTTGAGCCAGAAGTAAACTTTTAGGAGGAGCTTTCAAATGTTCATCTCCACCATACTTTAATAACACATTACTCCTGACATCATTTTTAAATTCTTCTTTTTTCTGGTCATAAACTTTTTGAAGCATTTCCAACTTGGTGGGTTCTGCTAATAAGTGAACATCAACACCTTTTTCATATGCTTCCCAGGCAAACTGTTGAGCAACAGCATGTTTCCTAGTGTCTCCAGTGAATCTGACAAAATTTTCTCCAGCATAATCAGCCCTGAAAATTGTAATTTGAAACTCTTAGTAACAGTGAATAGTAATCATGCAGAAATAATAAAGTCATTTAAGTTACTTACTCTTCCAAATTGGTATTATTATCTGCATCTGGATTATCCCTCATGGACCTAGTTTTCGGATCATAATAAGCTGAATTGGGATCCAAATTTCTAAGATACTTTGCAGTATCTTCTCGAATTCTTAAATTTCTCACAGTTATACGTTGTTTACTGTCAACTTTTGTACCAGGCATGTCAAAGTCATCCACATACTTGTCTTCATCAGCTTCACCTTCCATTTCCCCAGTCTTTTAATGTACACAAATAAAATTATAAATTCAATCACGAAATGCAAAGTTGGAAATTAATGACATAATATATATAATATACTAACCATTCCATCTGCATCACTCAGTTTTTCAGCTCTAAGTTTACATTTGGCTTCTTCAATTTTTTGATATTCTTCAACAATGGTTTTGTGTTGTGAAGGATCATATCCTGCCCATCTATCTCTTTTGCCATCAAAATCTAATGACAAATTAGGTTGTATAAATTCATCACAACCTATACTCACACCACTGTATTTTGCTCCAACTTTCCTAGGCCTTTCCATACAGTCTTTCTTTTTGTGAGTAATTGCACCACAATTCGTACAAGCTCCCTTACGAAACTTTGTGTATATTCTTGACTGCAAAATAATTGTTTTTTATACAATATCTAAAACTGAAGGAATGATTGCCAAAAAATGATCCTGACTATAAAATGCACATAATACCATTAGTGTGCACTCAAAAGGCCTTAACATAATTAAAGAATTTAAAAATTAAAAAAGTACAACGAAAACTAAAAATACCTTATCAATTCCTCTTTTGTACCATTCATCAAGTCTAGAAAATTCTTTTTTCTTTTCTGGCTGAGGCCTTTGATGTTTTAATGTGGGTCCCTTTGATCCAAAATACCATGGTGCAGATGATATATATTGGGGAATATGTGGATTAATGTCTTTTCCTTCTTCATCAACAGCAGCTGGAGCAGTACCTGCCTGAAATTTAAAGTAAATTAAAAATTATGAGGCATAACCCACCAGTGACAGGTTACTTTAGAAACTATGAAAATCACCTTTCTAGCTTCTTCTAGTTCTTTGGCTTTCCTCCAGTCCTCTCTAGACTTTTTCTTTGGCTCATCTTGTAACCCTAAACTTTCGGAGTCTGACTTACTCCGAAGAATTTCAGATATAGGCACACTTTGACTGCTTGTCATATTTCAAGGCACAATATTTGTAAACATTAAACAATTTTTCAATTCCAGTAATGTTAAGATACGTCAAAATGTTACTCTGTCTTCAAGTTCTAAGTTATTAAATTCGAAAAAATTTTCACTTGTGGAACTGAAAAGATTCAAAAGTATTAACAACACTGACTAATAAAAATTCTATAAGTAGTTTTCGTAAAAACAATCACAGACATATTTGTCGGCCATGATTCACATCAAGATCACATATGTAAAAACAAAATGGAAAAGCCTCCAAAATACTGTTGTTCGCAATGTTGCAAAACAGAGACATTTTGCTACGGTTCAGATTTATTTCAAAAAATCATATTTAACTTATATAAAGGGGTATTTCTATAAGAAAAAAATGAAGGATCATAGAAAAATGGCAGAAGTATTTCTACCTGCTTCAATTTTTTACAAAATTTTTTAGAAAAATAGAAGGTAAATAATGATCTGTTTTTATCACCCTTCTTTCCACTCATAATTAATTGTACTTAAAAAGTTTTAGGGTTAGTTAGTATGTTTCTTTTATTTTAATTAAATATTTTGTTTGTATCGGTGTCCATGACGTAGTATGTGCAATTCAAACTCAAATTTCGGTCCTGGAATATTAAAATCGTTGTAATAGTTTCTCGTATTATGTTTACTTGAAAATTTAGGTTTAAAAGTGAAGTTTGTTGTTAGGAGTTTTTGTTAAATCAGTGCAAGTCATGTTATAATGAAGAACCAATTGTTTTTTAAGTTCATAAATCGTACTACTAAGAATTCGTGTGTTTAAATCAAAGGTCTGCTTTTGTAAGAACATTTTAAAAGTTTAAAAGATTTGTGACACAAAAAGAATTATATAACCTGAAACACTGTACTTTTATTTATTTTTAAATCGCTTATGTTAATAATAATAATCTTTTATTTATAAAGGATTACATTTGTGTGAGTTTTTTTATTCGAACAAACCTAATAAGTAGGAAGGCATTTCTTTAGCACAGTTTTTTTATTGATTTGTGTGATACAGCATGTGATGGTCTTGATATTAGAGTTGTAAATTTTGTATTTAATTCTTTTCAGTACATTACGAAAGAAGGAAAAAATTTTAGTACTGCCAAAGGATTTCGAAGGATATTAGGTGAGTGTTGTCAACTTATGAATTTTGATTATTCTTATTTTGAATCCACACCTTTTGTTGATCAACAACTTTATTATTAGAAAATTATGTTTCTCAAATTGGGCATTGATATTCTGGTTACTTGAATATTTTAACTTTTTTGGACATGATTCATTTAATTAAAAATTGTAAATTTATAATAATAATAATAAATCAGTAGTTTGTAATGTAAAAGCAAACAATTAGTTATCTTTTTAACTTGAATTGTGTTAAATTAAAAGTAGAAAATGTGTCAGAAATTTGACCACAAGTTTACACTGATACTTTTATATTTTTTCTCAAATAATAATAGATCTGGCACAAGACCAGAAAGTTTTTGAGTTGTCTGATTTCTATCTCGATCTAGGGAGGACTGTCTTACTTGGTGTCCTTTTTTCTTTTATTGAGGTAGTTAAATGTTTTATAGACTGACATAAATTTTTGAATCTTATATAAATGTCATAACATATTTATCATAATCATCTCAACCACTTTTTTTCTGAGAAAACTGATTAGGGCTCTTCCCCCTTATTAGGGGTTTTGTTAATGGTACAAAAGCTTTTGTTTTGTATATATTTGTGGGGTTGTTACAAGAAATTACTCTTATTGCTGTGAAATACCTTTTTTAAATAAAAATTTTTCTCTCTTAAAAACGGAATTGAAAAACGTAATCCAATTGCCCGTGACGTAATAAGCATTAACAACTATTTTTAGCCACTTTAAATATGTTTCGGGTTAAATTTGCTTGAATTAAATGAAAGCTTGGGTACTTTATTATGTAAAAATGAAAAACATGCGTTGCAAATCAAAAACATTGTTTTAATGGAATCAGGTTTTTAAAAGAACTGCAAAACAATTTTATGGCACTGTCAAAGCGGAAAAAAAACTTATTTACGTTTAGGATGAATTTGTGGAGACAATTTTTTGCTTTGAAGGTCGCAGTATCAAAATTAAAGGTTTTTGATTTGTATGTTGCGGTAAAAGTGATAAACTGGGTATTATGTACAATTCTCTACGATTATTCATAATAACCAACAAAGTTTGGTAAATGCGATGAATATTTACAATAATTCCTTACGTTTACAAAGCTAAGTAGTGGTTATGAATAATCGCCAGGAATTATACATAATATCCGATTTTATCACTTTCACCCTAACATATGTAACAATTCCAAGACTATAAATGAAATTGGGCGGATATAGATTACGTTAAGCTGCGTAAATACTGCACAATCTTCTTGATAACTCATTTCATAAATGAGTATTCACACTATGTTAGAATATTCATTTCATTAGACAATATATTACTATAAAATAATATTAAGTTTATCACTTCTATCCTACCATATATATTTTCAAGCATTCATTAAAATTTGTTAATGTCATTTGAAAGTAATTTGGAGCTAATGATATATTTAAAGGAAGTGTCTGTCCCGTTTTAGAATTTATATTTTAACAATTTCTTCCCCACATGATTTGAAATGTTGATGAATTGGTTGAAATAGATTTCTGTGTTGGCTGAAGTTCTTAATCCAAATTTTAAAATGTAATTGCGGAAATTCAGTTGTAAGAAGTTGTAGTTAAAAAAAGTATTTTAAGACAGCTTTCGGTCATTCAAATTTTTCAGGGGTCCCCAATCCTATTGCAGGAAACTAAACGCAATGAAAATTATTTATTTCATACAAATAAATTTAATTTTAGATAGTAGGACATTATATTTAAAAATAGTCTATAAATTTATTATACTTTATATACAAATTAACTATAAAGTATATATAAGTTGGTCGACAAAAAAAGGTTGAGCACCACTGTATTTCTTCAGTCACCATCTCGAAACCTTTTTTGAATTGATTTTTGACTTTTGGGCCTTCTGCCAAATCTTTCAATTTTACTTGCCTCCTATTTTTCTCCCACCTAATTTCTTTTTGCATTTTAGAACACGGAAAACGACACCCTAACAAAAATGACTCAGAAGTTGCAAAAAAGAAACAATTTAACGATTTCTTCTTAGTTCAACAAATCTAATCGTCTCAAAACCTTTTTTTCGGGAAATTTTTTTTTCCTTTCTCTAAACTTCTTTATAAATATTTTAAAAACTTTATATATTTGATAATTAAAAATCCTAGTGTTGAGCTGATTACATGGAAATTAAATACAAAACAAAATTATTATTGAATATTACACATACCGTCGAGGACTCAAAATATGAAAAATTTGAAATTATGTGTTAGTAAAATAATTGGATCAGAGAAGTGAAATTGCGCGGGCTTAGGAGCATAGTGACACAAATAAATTATTTTCAGTTCTTCTCGAAGTCGAAAGATGGATGCAACGGTGTCGCCATATCTATTTTTGTATTCCTAATTAGTTAATTTATTTTTTTATTTATTAGTCTTTGCGGTTTTCTTAGTTAGACGACTTAAAGTGTTATTAGAATTATTTTCCTTTTTTCAACTCATTATGTGGGTGTACCTCTTATGGATATTTTGAAGAAAAAAAGATTCAAAAACCTGGTGTTTGTGTTTCATTAATTAAATCATCGAAATGAAATTTGCCGAAAGCATTGAAAAACCTTTCAAGGTATCCTTGTCGTTGATATAATGTAGATTATAGTGTGAGCAACAGTAGAATATGACTTTTTTTTCACAGTTGCTGATAATATAGCGTGAATAAGTCTTTTTTTTAGTTTTACACATTTATGTATTGTATATAAAAAAGAGAAACAAAGCTGGTGGTTTGGTTGTTAGATTCTAATATGGGTGGTTCATCTTGATTCTTCCGCAGTATCCTTCCTGAATGGACCACAAAATCGCCTACGTCGCTAAAAGTCAAACTTCTAGATTCCATAACAAGTTTTTCTTAGCCTAATGTTTCTCCTTTTCCATCTTTCTTAAATATTACATCTCTTATATCCTACTCTGTTATTTTCCTTTAATTCTGTATAGCATTTTCGTCTTTATTTGTCTTCTACTCTCCTCTCTTATTTTTTTCTTATCACTCCTCTTTTTATCTTCTTATTTTTAAGCTCTACTTGGACTGAAGTGAGTTTCTCTACTCCAAAATAAGTTTACTAGTGTATTCTTTATCCTTCTTAGATACAAAAGCCAGACCTACAAACTAATCAGGGTGTTTTATTTGGAGACAGGTGGCTGTTAACTCTAAGATGAAATAAAAATGTAACGAAAATGGAGGGATAGTACTTAGTACATCTTAATCCCTTTGTCCCAATTAAGGTCTTGTTTCTTTTTTTCTGTTTTCCTTTTAGTAATTGGAGTCCGATTGTTTTTCCCTAAGGTAATGGACGAATTGGTTTTCACTTCATCGATCTCGAGTTCACCCTCGAAGAAGATCGCAGTTAACGTAATCGAGGGCCTCAAAAACCGGTTGTTCGAATCGGGAGCGGCGTCCCAGAAAGTGGCATTTAAATCCCTGTTCACGGCGATATTGGTTCACCTGGGCCGCGTGTTGTTTCAAATAGTCGTCACGATATCCGGATTTTTCCCAACCCTCGTCATCCTTTCCCACATCGGAGGATTCATATTGGAGCGATGGCTTGAAATCCTTTATACCGAAGACGGTTTTCTTCGGCTCAAAAAACTCACTATCACAATTCTCCAGATCTCAATATTAGTTTCTTACTGTTATTTCCTTATATCATTTATATATGCGCCCTTATTTTTCGTATTTGTTGATTTCTTTTCTGTCGTTTGAGATAAAATATTAATTTAATTGAAGTGTTTTTGACCAATATAATTAATTCTTAAATTAATTGCCCGCCTCTTTTTTTGTGATTTTTGATCAGAATGAAATATGGTTGCCTTACTGAGTTAGTTAGGTTATATCCTCTCTGCAAACTAACTGTGTCTATTATGCTAGAGGATTCGAAACCTAATCCACCATCTGCTATGTCACCTATACTACCTATACAAAATGAATAGAACTGAAAGAAGGAGGTAAAAATAATTTTTACTGTCCTTTCAGCTAGTATTACAGTGAGGGAAAAATAGCAGAATGTAGGTTTGACCGTGACAAAAGGATGTTGGATAGGAAAACTAAAAATCATTAATGGTTTGACTTAAATAAATAAATAAAACAAAACTTCATTGTAAATGCCAAGGTTTTTAGTTTGACTTTTCTTTTTTGGGCTTAAAGTAATCCATATGTGTGGCTGTAGGGCCATAAATCGTCATTTTTGCCTAAAATTTGAATGGCGAAAAATGTCTACTTGTGATCCGAGTGAGCAATTGTGTCCATGTTCAAAACTCTGGGTTTGGAACTCGAACATTTTGGAAATTCGTTTTGAAGTCTTCCTAGGAGCCGAAATTTTTGTTTTTCGGAAAGCGTGCACGTCGTTCAAAAATAGTTTTTGGGATGATCGTGGTTGACGCATGACGTCGCTAAAAATCTCTTCTCTCTCTCTCTTTCACTTTCTTTTTCTTTCTCATCTCTCTCTGACCGTCTCGAGAAAGAGAGAGCTTTTAGGACATTTGATAGGAGTTGTAGCCAAGGGTGGGATGGGTGACGTAAAATATTTTTTCGTCTGCATACGCCGGTGCAGTTGGAAATTTAATCCACTTTAAATCGTCAAAAATTGGAGTAGACCGATCACGTTTTAGGATTTTCCTTTTTCTTGCTGTTGTTAGTCTCACTTTAAATGATTTGATTATTTATTAAGTGTATGACTTTATTTATTTATTGTCTACATTAAAAAAACTGGGAGATGTGTCCCACATGATTTTTAATATTTCGAACTTAAAGTTGGAGGAAATAAAAATATTTAAAAGAGTTCTTTGAAAACAAAATGGTAAAGGTATTTAATGTAAATTGAGTTTAAAATTCGAAATATACCAAACGACTTGAGCAATTCTTAATATTAACCAAATTCAACCGTTGAATAGTAATTAATATTTGAAATAGATCACGTGGCCGCCGAACGCCTTATTACTCTTTACTATCCCAAGAAATAAGTAACGAGACTAGAATATCGTTTCTGACAGTCCTGACTCCTGCAAGTTCTCAGCTTTTGCCATTTCAACTTGAAATACCATGATTTAAACTGTCACATTAGGATAGTATCAAGAGTGATGTGAGGAAAGCTGTGGAAAAAGTTTTTGATTCGAATTAAAACAATTTTTTGGTCAGTTTTGAGCAACGTTTTCTCTTTCTGTGACAGGATATGGTTTGCGCTTTGGAAGAGAATCTGGCATTATGCGTAGTTCAGGATGCCAATAATTCAGGGTCCATCAAAGCCAAATTTTATCTTCCAGCGTCTTCGACGGTCGCAGACGTATTTCAGGAGGTAGGCAGAATAATAGAGTGTCATCAGGATTCCTTCAGTCTAGTACTTCAAAAGAGTCAAAACGAATATGTGGTAAGTCTCCGCTTTTGATAAATTTTTGTTTTTAATGTCTTAACGGGAAAAAAATTTCTAAAATAATTGAATTTTTGTTTAAAGGTTCCTCTAAACTTCGCGAAGACAGAAACCATCGAAATGGCCGGGTTTAAGGTAGGACCCAATGCACAGAACACTTTAGTTGTAACGCCATCGCCGGGAGTAGAGCTTTCCAAGGCTGAGGATCTTCGGATGGGACCATCAATCAGCCCCTCATCATCGGGAGACTATGAAACTCCAGCCGTACCTCCTCCGCCACCACCTCCCGCAACTTCTTCAAGTAGTGGTGATTTCAGCTGTAGCACGATAATTCGCCCGGAAATCGGTGCGTTTCTATTCATCTTTTGTTACCTATTAGGGCTTCTGGCTCACATCACAAAATCAAATAACGAAGTTGAAATCGGCCATTTTAAGCTGTAAATAATTGAACTTTGTTGTTGTTACAGGCTACGTTGGTTTAGTGAATCAAGCCATGACTTGTTATCTGAACAGTTTGCTTCAAGCTCTATTCATGACTCCAGAATTTCGGAACGCCATGTACAATTGGGAGTTCGACGGATCCCCGAATGAAGAAAGCAAGTCAATTCCTTACCAACTTCAAAAGCTTTTTCTGAATCTTCAAACGTCTAAAAAATCGGCGGTGGAAACGACAGAATTGACCAGAAGTTTCGGTTGGGATTCGTGGGAAGCTTGGCAGCAACATGACATTCAAGAGCTATGCCGAGTCATGTTCGACACTCTGGAGCAAAAATTCAAGAACACTAAGCAAGCAGATTTGATAAACCGTTTGTACGAAGGGAAAATGATCGATTATGTCAAGTGTTTAGAGTGTTCGACGGAGAAGTCACGGGAGGACACATTTCTAGATATCCCTCTTCCTGTGAGACCTTTCGGGAGCAATGTCGCCTATGGAAGTGTGGTGAGCATTTCAGATAGCGCCCTACCCACTTTCTGTCAAATTTTCACGGATAACAATGGTTGAAAAAGAAAACTAAACTATGTCTTTCTTTGACTGCAGGAGGAAGCTCTCAGGGCCTTTGTTCAACCGGAAACGTTAGAAGGAAACAATCAGTATCATTGTGACACGTGTAATAAAAAATGTGATGCGCATAAAGGATTGAAGTTTTCCAAATTCCCATATTTGCTGACGTTACATTTGAAGCGATTTGATTTCGATTTTAACACATTGCATAGAATTAAATTAAATGACAAGTAAGTGCTGATTCAAGTGATAGATGGCTTTTCGTTCTGTTCAAAACAAAGTTTTGATTTTGTTATTTCGTCACGCAGGGTGTCTTTTCCTGAAAAACTTAACTTGAACAGTTTTATCCCTCAAGAGAAAGGAAGCGAATTGAACAGTGAATCAGGTAGAGAAGAAACGGCGATCAAGTGCGATGATTCGTGCACAACGGACAGTGGCTCGGCTTTGGATGACGAAGGTTGTCAAGGAATAGATGCCGTCAGTGTGTCCAACTCTCACGAAAATCACAACACTGACTATCAGGTAAATGAAATAATGGTGAGTGCGAACTTTTGATTTATCTAAATTAGTACTAATGATATGAAATCGTTTCGTTTTAGGAGGATGATGAAGGAATTGATGTGGGTCAGCAGCACGAAAACGAGAAGAACAGGCAGAATCTATCCGAATCGGGACCTTACGTTTATGAATTGTTCTCGATTATGATTCATTCTGGAAGTGCCGCCGGAGGGCATTATTATGCTTACATAAAGGATTTCAAAGATGGCGAGTGGTATTGTTTCAATGATCAGAATGTTGCTAGAGTGAGTAAAAATTTTTATGAGTCAAACTTCTGCTTAGAACCGTATTAGGATGAGTAGATAATGAGTCGAAGTCTATCAGATTCAAATCAAGTTCTGTTGCTTTTGTAGATAACTTATGACGACATTCGAAAAACTTACGGAGGTGGTCCACTAAGAAGTTATTATTCGGGGGCGTACAGCTCGAGCACAAACGCATACATGTTGATGTACAGGCAAATCGATAAGGAAAGAAATGCGAGTGCGATGACTGTCGAAGAGTTTCCGGACCACATCAAAACTCTGCATAAAAGATTAGAAGAGCAAAAGCAAATGGAAAGTGTAATGCGCGAGAGGGATTTCGACACTTGTAAGCTGAAGATATACTGTCATTATCCTCATCAAAATGCAATTTCGGAGACGAAAATGTATGTTGACAGTGAATTTACGCTAAAAGAAACAACTCAAGAAGTTTATGAGGTTAGTCTTAGTGAGATGGTTTTCCGATGTTGGAAACCTGAACATGATCTATAATAGTTTTGAATTGTTGGGGCAAAATAACTTTATGTGATATATTGCAACAAACTGCTACCATTTCTTTTTTTTTTAGAGGTTAAATTTAGAAAAGGTAGTTCCAATTGACCGTTGTCGGCTAGTTAGTTACGATAAGTTAAAGGACACCATAGAATGTTCCTTCGAGGGAAGAGAAGATGATACTATAGGGGATATTTATATGAATCATGGAAAGGATTTCCTAATGGAGATTCGTGAGGATGACGAAGAATTTGAAGTGTACAGACCGGAAAGTGAGTGAGAGTATAAATTATTTTGGACAGTGATGGGTTAATCGTATACAAAGAGCCAAAATTAATTTCGCTTCCCTTTTTGTGTTCTAGATATAAATACAGTAGTGATTCTAGTTAATTTAGAAACGGAAGATATCGTAGGTCCAACGATGATTCGGGCGAATTTATGCGAGTCAGTGAAAGAGTACAAAGAAAACGTGGCAAAACAATTAAAGTTACCTGGTGATTTGTTACACATCGTTCTCGAGAAGTTCAGCAACGAGCCTAGGCTTTTGCAAAATGACGAATGTTCACTCAAATGCGAAGGATTTTACGACAGCATAAAAGTTTACATAGCCACCGCGTTGAGTAGCGACGACATTGAAATCCAAAAACCTTTCATTATGTGTAAATTGCACAAGATCATCGACAGGTTCGAGCATGTTATCTCACTTCATGTGACCTTACCTGACATCGATAGTGGTAAGTCTGAACATCGATTTCCCCTGCAATATATTGTCTCTCTGACCCATTTTTAATTTCAAACAGATCATCAGGGAACAAAATTAAATTTTTGTTTTGTAATTTTCGTTTGTAGAAACGCTAGAGAGGTTGAAAATACCACCTTTGGATGAGTCGCGAGCTGCTAGTAGTAGGCAGATGGAAGATTTGTCTAGTGGTCGTAGCAGAGGAACTTCACCCAGTCACAGAGATCCATCTCCTCAACCTTTACCTGATCCTGAAGACGAGTATGGTCCCACTGGTCATCATTCTGATCAAAGTGCAAGCGAAGATAGCAGCTTAACTGATAGCGAAAGGTGTCTTTTGTTGATGTTGAGAAATAGTTTTTCACAAAACATTGAAAATCGTATACATTAAACACTTTTATACTTAACTACAGACGTTTTGTCAACTAACTAGACGTTTTCTTTTTCTACAGGACAATAGTCGGCGATAATCTTGGCGAATGCTTGGCTCAGTTATCACCTAATAGCTCTCCTGTTGGATCTGATCAAAATGTTTCTTCATCCGAAATCGAATTCAATGATTGTTCCTTTGCTCGAAACGAATGCTACGGAGGTAGAGTTACTGTAAGTGGTTTTCTAATACAAGACTTGTTTCTTCTTGGGAGGTGCTGACTGATTTCAACTTTAATCAAACGAGAATCGTTTCTTTTTAGAGTGAGAATTGGGATGATGATGACCAAGAAATACCTCCTAGGACATTTAATTATTATTTCAAAGCTGTTCCACATACTGAAAGTAATTCAAACCAAAAAAGTGAGTATTTGTTTATACATTTATATTGAAGCATGTTTGCTTTTTTTTAATGTTTTCTTTTTGAGCTTGATTTATTTATTTATTTGAATTGCTTTTGGCTTTTGTAGAATATCCATTTTTTAACTTTTAAAACTGAAAAATTATTTCAAAACGGTTTAAAATGTCTCAATAGCAATATTGAAATTGCTGGCTGGCAATGATGAATCGTGTTAATGACACATGCAGTTTGTTTGTTTGTCTTAAAAGCAGAGTATGAAGTGAATTCTTAACAGAGTGTCTTTATTACTGGGTTTTTCGGGAAATTTGTGCTGATTTTGAGTGGGGAATTCAACCTTTCGTGTATAGGCCTATTGATTAAATTATGTCAGGGCCATTCTATTTCAAAATTATTCAAGAGCAACAGTAGAAACACGTGACTAGTACGCATAAAATAGTGGTCTTTGAAAAAAATTTAGGGATGCTTGTCTGACATAAATCAACATTTATTTGATTGAGGGATCCTGCGTACGAGACACGACTAGTAAATAACGAGACTAAGATGTTCGTCAAGTGACCCACAGCTGATTAACGTGCAGTATTCACTTTCGAATATCATCTCTCGCTTCTGTAAATAAATTCGTACAAGCTTAGGTGTAGTTTTGCTGTCTGGTGAATGTGATCAGTTAGGTACAACATCTCAACTATGCTCCAGAAATCAAAGGACGTGACACCGTGCGAGTGCGGTTGAATGCAAAACCCTTTCCATTCCTCATTTTCGCTCAGTTGCTGTATTTAGGTTTTTAGTAATATTACCTCAAAATTAGTGGTGATTTTTCCCGCATTTTGGACATTTAAGTGGAAAAATTATTACTTTTTTTCCAGGTGATACTAAATATTTTTTTTCCAAAAAATCCCAAAATTCCAGGAGTTTTGGTAAAAATTAGGAAAAACCAACAAAGACCAAGATAAACCTCTTCTAACTGTATGAAGTATCGTCTGTTAGATTAAGTGCACATGTCACTGTTTTGTGTATTCTTGAGATATCCTGACCTGTCTGTATGCCGAAAATCAGCACCAATTTTTCAGAAACAACTCACGTATATTAAAGAAGTAAGGGAAAAGGAAATATACAGTATTGAACATTTAATGAACCAGAGAGAATAATTTGGCAGGATTTTGTAACATGTCAGTTGTTTGTTTTTCTTCACTAAAAAGCGAATGTTGAGATTTATTCGTTGAAGTTGACGAATTTAAAGTCTGTATGAAAATTAGCCTGAAGGAATGCAATTTCTTTTTTCAGTATTAAAAGTGTTGGTAGATAAAAGAATGAATCTTGGAACTTTTATGCAGTACCTAGAGCCTTACGTCGGTGTATCAGTTGAAAATTTCAAAATTTGTAGATCATATAGTAAACATTCGGACTTCACGGAGTGTTCGAGGCTCTCCGAAACATTAGACATATACAAAGAAAATGAGAAATTGACTGTAAAGTTAGGAAGGGCTTTGAAAAAAGGGGAATATCTCGGAAATGTATATCTTTTAGATCTTAATAATGAAAAGGTAAGGAAATGATTCGGGTGAGGATCCTGTGAAGTGATTTCCCTGAAGTAGGCTTCTCGACCGTCTGTTCTCGCTTTTGTTTCAGCCTGTTAAATATTTATTCGAATGGATTATATCAAACGGCACGCCCGTGTCACTTGTAAAAAAGGAAATATTAGAAGAGATGAAAAGGAAATGTGCCATAGAAATTCCCTACGAGAGGTGTAGGCTGAGGAAGAAGAAGTGGACGGTTCCGATGAGGCCGTATCTGGATGGAACCACGTTTGAAAATTTGGACAACAAATGGGCGTTGTTTGTCCAGGAACTGCCTGGGGAAGAGCCTGTGACTAGCCCTAATCAAAAATTATTAATCGTTCGTCAGCTGTGTATGTCCACGCAAGAGTGCAAACCTTTTGAAGAAATAGTCCTCGAAAATAGTACCGTTGGAGAATGTAAGGAGAAGGCAAGTGTTGGCGGGTGTGAAGTCTTGATTACATTTTGATCATGGTATAGATGAATGGTTGTTGTTGATTGTTGTTTTCATGAATAGATTTCAGAGATTAGCGGGATTCCTGTCGAATTTATAGAAACAACCAAAGCACCGGGATTCTTTCCCTGTCTCAACTTATCGGTTTTAGCGTCTTACTTGGATGTAGATTTTATTCCGACTGTTAAATCATCAGACATTTACGACGAAGGTCACGTCATACTATATAGGTAAGTTACTCATATATATACAGGATGGACCGTTTTAATCTCCTCAGTCGAATTCCTCGGAACCTAAGGCAGTTGGCAAAAAATTTTTGTTGAGAAAGTTGGTCGGTTGCCCTTGCAAGGGCTAGCCCCTTTGTTTAAAATGGTCCATCCTGTATATTATCATTACTATTTTTATTTTGTATATAGATACAACAAAAAAATCTGCAACTGGGGTCGCATCATATCTGTCTCTCATATTGTTTTGTTACAGGGACAACAGGGACAAACCAAAATATCTTTCGGTGAATAATAGGAAAGTTTTAAAAGACAGACGGAACCGGATGTATTCACCAAATAAAGAGAGAGCTTTAAAAATTTTCTTAGATGCGACGCCGCCTCGCAAGGAAGAATCGGATGTCGATTGATGATAGGTTTTCCGTTTTTAAAACGATTTTACCTTGTTTGAAAGGTTAGCATTTATTTTGTAATCCAGAGACTTCTGTTTTCTCATTATTTAGTTTTGTTTATTCATTCCTTTTTTCAGATTCAGTTGCAGTTTCGTACTAAGAAACAGTCAAAATCGATATTCGATTCGATTTTTTTTCTCTGGTTTTACTCGGGGAAATCATATTTCGAGGATTTGTCTTCTGTCTTTTACTCAGCTCTTGTCTAGTTGTCATCTCAAAGCAGAAGTGTCAGTGGGATGTGTACTAATTCCTCGCTTGTCCTCCTTTTTTTATTTGCTCAAAGGAAAACTCGCGGAACGTAGAATATGATTTATGTCTGATTTATAGCCGGTCCTTGTTTTTGATATCTTCGTGCTCCGCCATTTTTTTATCGAGTTTTACTATTACCATTTTTTTTATTTTAAATGATTTCAATTAACGTTCTCTGTCCGATTTGGACTCTTCAACCTGAAAAAAAATTTGAGTTTTTGTATCACTTTTTTCTCTGCTATACACGGAAGTGGTCGGGTCGCATGGTTGTTCGCGTCGATGAAAATGTTTTGTTTAGGGTTTATGTCTGAGGGACAGAAAAGTGAAGAATGTGCGAGTGGCAAAATGGGCAGATATTTTTGCCTTTAATACCATCCTTAAAGTTTTCAGAAAGTTTCAAATTTTTTTTTTTGTTGTGAATTAAATAACTTTTGTAATTGAACAATTTGAATGAATAATCGCGTGATAATGAAAAAATAAAAAAAAACAGATTTGTGCTATGAATGTTCATTTGATTCTTTTTGTATTATTATATTTTATTGTTTATAAATATTGTTGATTTTTTTAGTCTCTTAGTTAACTATCAGCCGTCTTTACGTACAAGACTACTGAATTACTACTAGAAACAACTAGGTAATAGGCTCCTGCTAGCACCTAACAAATGACGCAAAGTAATACCGGCAAGTTGAAACACGCTCTTACATGGTATATAGCAAGAATAGTAGTTGAACAGAGAACTATATTAAAGGAAGGTGCGAAAATACTTGCTCAGAGCTTTTAGAACATAAATTGCTTTTAAGAGTATATATAAGTTTACATTAGTGAAAGGGTTGTCATTAATGTTTATTACGTATTCTGTTTCAACACAGTAGAGGCTTCCTTTTTCTGTGCTTCGCTTCTCCATTAATATTTGTCGCTCCTTCAAGGGGTCAAAGGCAAGTGAGACGGTTTTGATGGCTTGGGTCCATGTTGTGCAAATCATCTCGGCTCAAGCACTAATAATTCATTTTAATTAAACAAAGCATTTAACGAACCAATAATCATCTATTTTTTCCTAACAATATACACATCATCAAAAAACAAAGCATTGTTTATATATATGACAATTTATAAAATGCAATAAAATTTTTAAAACATTTTGCAGCACGGCTCTTGGTGCACAACTCATTTGTATAAGTAAATATTTATTTAAAGTTAAAGAAGATGGCGAAACTCACAGATAGTTTTCATTTATCAACTAATTTCTTAGAATTTTTTCTTGTACTTCTTCACATTATTGGTGACAATAAGAGGAATAAGAGGCGGCGGTTCGCCGTAACTTTGTAATTTCTGCATCCGCTTTTGAATAGGTGAAGGCTCAGCTTCGCTTGAGTTTAAACTAAACGAAAAAGGTTTGATGGGAGTGCTCGAGGCCGAGGGTTTTGACTCGAAGCCGTTAATATGACGGAACTTTGCGGAGAAGGAGTCCTTCAGAGTGGAATTATTGCCTGAAGAATTTCTGCTAGAGTGTCCTTGCCATTTTGACTCCTCCAATTTTTCCACTAATTTCTCCTCGCATTTTGTTAGAAAACCATTTTTATCCTGAAATGAAATTTATTTTACAAGTGAGAATGGATATCAAATCATTTTTAGAGTATAACAATAAACTGTCACGCATAACTGAATTATGTCAAATAACTGAAAAGATATTTAATGTAAATGACTATTTTGCCTTGAAGAAACAAATTACCTCTGGCATGTTTTCCTTCAGCCTTTCAACTTCCTCTTTTAAGTAAGAAAGTTTCGGATTCTCTGTAAATACGGTGCTTTCATTGACTTGAAGGGAAGGAACTTCTTGAAGACCACAACTTTTCTTCCACTGAAGATTACTGCAAGCCACTATGGACCGAACTTTTAAAACGTTTTCCCAACCGTAATCCTGCATGAATTAGAAAAATAATTTCACTCACAAGAAGTTCATTCACGACTGTTAATCTCACATAACATCCACAAAATAAGATACAAAGGTACGAAGTGGAAAGTATTTTACAAGAACTCTCGAATTAGGATTTCAGGTATGGTAGTCATAAATTAGTAACTGTTGAGTGAACAAACTTTTGGTGAATTATACAGATTTCAAGCCACCAAAACAGTGCTCACCAGTGCTCACTCAAGCCTTTACTTGTATTTTGTGTACTCTTCCTCTTTTCTTTTTGGTGTGTGTCATTCATTTGAATTAAAGTCGCAACAAGTACTTATATGTAAAACAGAGTTTAGCGGTCGAGAAAGAGAGAGAGAGAAGACACAAGTTCAAGATAGTAAAAATAACCTTGCCTTAGGACTACCCCAAAACACAATTCCCACAAAATGAAAATCTAAATCGGCCAAATAGATGATCTGGGATGACCTGGATCCGTAGGAAACGTCTTTGATGAGAGTGACGATACCAACAAGATCGACTTCTTCAAAAACTGGGCATATCTTTGAGGCAACTTCCCTCAGAGGTGTCAGCTGCCTCGCTGGATACTTGGCCTTTGAAACAATCTCCTCATACAGAGTCTGTCTGGTCGTATTGATTTGCAACGACTTGTAAGTCCTGCAGAGAAAATAATAAATTATAATTTGGAAATTATCTTTTTATGACTAATCCCCCTCAACCTTGGTTTCACCTGGACTTTACCTAGAAGACTTGCTGACTGCCACATTCATTAAAGACATCACCTTCCCCTCAGCAAATAAACCGACTACTTCTTCATTCGGATTCCAAACGGTGAGAATGGCTGGATTATTGTAATCCGGTTTGCGGTAGTCAACGATTTTCATTCGTAAAAACTGACTCACATTTCGTCTGTTTAAGTTTTCGTTATTGAACTTTTCTTGAAATTTTTCAAGCATGTCTTCATCGAGATGATCATTCTCTTTAAGGGAATCATTTTGATCTTCGACAAATTCCTGCAAAACATGGTCTGAGATTTAAGAAAAATTTTTCCATAAAGAATTAAAAAATTTAATATTATCCTCGCCTACACGTAGCCATTAATTGCAAGTGCTCGTATCTTAAAACCTTTTAAGCCACTTACTTGTGAATTAGGAAAATTATAATTTTTATTTGTCGAATCACATAGATTTTTGTCGCGTTCGAAGTTAGACAATGTACCGTTGTATACCTTTTTTATTCCTTGAGCCTCTTTCATTCCATACTTTGACATCTCATCATATATCATTTCCATCTTGCGCTCTTGAAGTCTGCAGTATTCTAATTCCGCTTTTTCTTCCGACCGTTGATTCCTTGTCACTAAAAACAAAACCAATTCCATGAAACTTTCTCATTATTCTTCCTCTCGGATTAAATTTTTCCAAATTATGAACTCACCGCTATGACCTTCTAAAGTCTTTTCCATGTAAAGCATTGGATAGATTCTAACTACGATGACATCTATTTTGCTGATTTGTCCCCCCTGAGGTAAAATGGAACTTAAAGAAATTGTGAAATTGTGCGGATTTTTTTGAAATCCCAATTTTGTATCCCAACGGACTCGCCTAGTCGAATTCGTGAAAATTCTCAAATGCACGTCACTGTTTGCCTAATTAAAAATTAACAGAAAATCCTGAGAATCGAGTTACACGAAGTACAATATTCGTTATTTTCAAAAAATGTCGTGTCATTAGAAAAACTGCAAAGTGTCGACAAGTAATTACCAGTCGTGTACTGTCCGTTTCGTTTTATTTACAGCGATGTTAGTGTTGTTACATTAGAATTTTATAAAAATGTCTGATGACGAAGACATTTTGTATGTCAAAAAGCAAAAAAGGGTCCATTATGGGTCACTTGAAGAGCAGGAGAGGAGCAGGTTGGCAGAAGTTCACGCACAAAATTTTAAGGACGATGTAGATGGAGATGCCGGCCCAACAGTTTCTTCCGGAAACATTAACATTTCCGATGAGTATATGGATATAGAAGATGAAATTTCTAAAGACAGAGCCGCTTTATTGGAAGAGTTTGAAAGAAGAAAGAGAGCTAGGCAAATTCACGTTTCGACCGACGACGAACAAGTTAAGAAAAATTTAAGACAACTTGGTGAACCGATTTGTTTGTTTGGAGAAGGACCTGCAGACAGAAGAAGTAGATTAAGAGACTTGTTATCGAAATTAGGTGAAGACGCGATTCAGAGGAAACAGGAAGAGGAGGAAAGCAGAATACAACAAGAGAAAGATCAAGAAACAACTTGGTACCATGAAGGTCCTCCTGCATTGAAAACAGCTCGAATGTGGATTGCTTTTTATTCACTACCCAGAGCCCAAAAGAGAATTGCAGAAGCAAAGTCAAATGCCCAACAGCCAGATACAAGTAGGACAGCTAGAAGAAATGAAGTACATAAAAAAATTCAAGCTATAACAATATTTGCCAGTCAAATAGGAGATACAAGACCCATTTCATATTGTCAGTTTTCTCCAAACTCTCAATATTTAGTGACTGCTTCATGGAGTGGGCTATGCAAATTGTGGTCTGTACCTAAATGTGAACTAATTAAAACATACAGAGGGCATAACTGTAATGTAGGAGCAATCATATTTCATCCCAAAGCAACCATAGAAGGAAATCAACTCTGTTCATTAGCTTCATGTGCTTCTGATGGAACTGTCAAGTTATGGTCTTTAGAAAATGATGAACCCATAACCAGCCTTGAAGGCCATGCTCCGTTCAGGGTGTCAAAACTTGCTTTTCATCCTTCTGGAAGATTTTTAGGTACCTGCTGCTATGACTCATCCTGGAGGTTATGGGATTTGGTCCAGGGTCAAGAAGTCCTACATCAAGAAGGTCATTGCAAGCCTGTTCACTGCATAAGTTTTCAAAATGATGGTTCCGTAGTAGCCACTGGTGGCCTTGATGCTTTCGGAAGAGTATGGGATTTGAGGACAGGAAGGTGTATAATGTTCATGGAAGGACATTTAAAATCTATTTACAGTATTGACTTTTCACCTGATTGTTATCAAATTGCAACTGGGAGTGAAGACAATACCTGCAAAGTCTGGGATTTGAGAAAACGGGAATGCATTTATACAATACCAGCTCACATGAATCTTATTTCTGATGCAAAATTTCAAAAATCAGGGGGATATTTTTTGGTGACTGCTTCATATGACAACACAGCAAAAGTGTGGTCAAATAAAACATGGCAACCATTGAGAACTTTGTCTGGACATGATAATAAAGTGATGAGTGTTGATGTGTCTCAAAATACTCAGTTTATAGCTACAAGTTCGTATGATAGGACTTTTAAACTGTGGGCACCAGAGTAAATGCAAATTTTTGATCCTATTTTGATTTGTTACAATTGATTAAAGTGAAATTAATTTTTTTTTTCTAATCGACATATTAAACCCCTTCTTATCCCAATTATTTTCACTCTTCCCCATTTCCTATCATCTTTTCACTTTTTTATTTGCCATGATGACATCTCAGTGTACGCATTAGAGCATTGGATCTTTTATACAGAAAAGACATTTACTCACTTGGAGCGGGGATGTTCCTTGTTCACAATTGACGAGAACAGCTCCTTGTGTGATAAGTTTCGTTCCAATCCGCAATTTCTCCTTTTCTATAAATCGTGTCAGGGCAGAATCCGACCGAGCTGGAACACTGTACCATCCGTCCGTAAGCTTTAATTCGTATTCCACTGTTTCCCTACTCATCACCTGAGTACATAAGTAATAAAAAATGAGAGGTGTCATCATTTTTCATGTGAGTAATTGATTTCCTTCAACCACATCGATTTAACTTACCTTTTTAATCCCGCAGACGCACAAAACCATTCTCTTGACGGACGTATCATCTCTCTCTAATATTTTCTTCAAAGCAGATCTTTCGTTTCTGTCTATTTCCCTGTCGTACCGATATTTTAATTGCAGCATGACATTGTTCGGATTCAAACATCGACCTCCGAAAAACCGCGGAAAGGACCTCTCGTAATGAGAAAATTTCCAAACCAACCACTTGTAATGATTTTCCACCCAGCCGTCTGGTACAAGGTTTGGTTGAACACCGGGAGAAGCCAAAAATGCTCTTTTCACTTCTTTCACTCCAAATTTGTTCTCTTCGTCAGGTATTAAGAAGCAGCCATCGCCCGTAGGGACTCCGTCTACATTGTTAACACATGTCGACCTGAAAACTTTTTCTCTTCACTATTTGCCAAAACTTCGGTCAAAGTTTTATGGAACAAAATGTTTATATCTTACCCATAAAAATCCTCTGCTCTGAATTTAAAATCACCGGCACTATCAACACTAATCCGGAGGACGTCTTCTTTTACCCCCAAGCTTTTAAGAAACCCATCTGAATAAACGTCCGGAAAAGCTTTGTCAACAGCTTCCATCCATTTTTTCTGTCTTTCCAAAACTTTCTTCTGGAGATGCGACCCTCTTAAGGGTTTGACTTGTTTCTTTTCTTTACTTGTGTTTTCTTGTTGCACCCTCGCTTTCATTCTCTTCTCCGTAACATCCAAATACGATTTTTGTGTTTCTGCAACTGAGTCAACCTCAGCCTCGAAAAACTTGCCCTTCTTAAAAGGAGCAGAAAAATCCATTGAAAAGCTTAACGAAGTTCGCTTCGCACTCGTCTTCTTTCCACCATCTTTGTACGGAACATTGAAACTTTTGGACGAGGTTCTTTCTTCCACTTTTGTTTCCTCTTCAACCTCTCTTTTTCTTTTTTTCCCTTTATGGTAAAATCTATCACTCAAACCCAAAACAGGACTTTTCACTATATACTCTCTTATAGGATTTGAAGATTTTCCGTCTTCATGTGAAACGACAGGAGACATCTCGATTCTGTCTGAAGCAAGCGATGGACTGGTATTGTAGACGTGGAGCCAACTAGGAATAATCTCTTCCCAGTCACTCTCACTGAATAAAGAACCATCAACCGTCAAGTTATTGACCACATCTAGTTTTTCGGGATTTTTTTTGGTTCCTACGTTTCTTTCATCCTTCGCTCCAAAAGATCTTTCTGATTCTTTTTCCTCTTCTTTCCTACTTTTTGAAAAAGTCAATTTGACATCATTGTCTTCAAGAGGAGGATCCCTTGATTTTTTTGGCAAATCTTGACTCCAAACCTCAACTAAAGTTTCTCTACCTTTTCTTAAAGCGTCCTCCGAAACTGTCACTTTAGACCCTGCAACAGTCGAGAAACACATTTGAGGAATTTTCATTTGTGCTTCATTACCAAATTCTGTTTTGGATGAATCGGTAATCACAAAATCTTCCATCCAATTTTTTGTTAATGTTTCACAAGTCTTGGTGGAGCTTTCATCGCATTTCGACATCAAAGTTCTTGCTTTGTTTAAAGCTTCCCCGGAAATTTTTATACTGCTCCCCGAAGCTGTCGAAAATTTCGCCATCAACTTATTTATCTCAGAGTCATGGGTTACAATACCTTCCATGTGATTTTCCTCCACTTTTTCACACATCTCCAAGTCTTCAACACAACACTTCGACATGAAATCTTTTGCTTTTTCCAAAACAAGGCCGGACACCTTGACTTTATCACCAGAACCAGTTGAAAATCCTGTTTCGACATGAGTTTCCACATGTTTTCTTTTAATTGAATCTTTGCTCACAAAATTTTCCATCCAGTTTTCCGTTAAACTTTGACTCGTACCTTCGCAAGCTTCATCACAGTTAGCCATCAGTTCTTTAGCTTTCTGTAAAGCTTCCTCAGTGATTTGTATCTTGTTACCAGAAGCTGTTGAAAATGCCCCCATCGACTGAACCTTGTTTTGGTCCTTCCCTTCAAAATCTATTAACCAATCTTTTGTCAAATTTTCACACACATCTGTTACTCCTTCATTACATTTTGACATGAAAACTTTTGCTTTGTCCAAAGCTTCTTCGGTGATTTTTATCTTGTTACCTGAAGCCGTTGAGAATCTTGTAGAGATTTGCATTTTAGCCTCATTTTTGGCTTTAACTGGATCTTTGTTTACAAAATTTTGCATCCAATTCTTTGTTAAACTTTGACTCACATCTTCGGAAGTTTGATCGCAGTTAGCCATTAGTTCCTTAGCTTTCTCCAAAGCTTCTTCCGTGATTTTTATCCTGCCACCTGAAGCTGTTGAAAATCCCATCATCACACTTTCACTAGTACCTTCAAACATTTTTTCACTGCCCTTATTAACCGTTTCCTCTTCCTTTGTAAATGCATTTTCAGATTTACTTGAATCTACTGCACTTATGTTGGGGTTTTGAAAACTTTCGTGACTTTTACTAAACTCTGCTAATAATTCTTTATCTTGTGACAATATTTCTGAAACTGAAATTCCCAAACCTGCAACTGTAACATCTGACAAACTTAAATATTCCTTATTATTTCTATCTACTCTAATTTTATCACAGCTCGAAGAATTTTCCAACGCTTCTTGAAACCCTTCCATCCATTTTGAAGCCAAATCCTCGGAGGTTTCCTTCAAACTTTTTTCTTCGCACTCCGCCATTAAAAGTTTTGCTTTTTCCAAAGCTTTCCCCGAAATTTGAATATGTTTACCAGAGCCAGTGCAAAACCCTCCCATCGAGCTTGATGCTCCTAAATCTTGAAAACCCTTTAAAGACTGTTTTCCCTCCGCAGAATCACGTTCAGGAACTGTTACTTCTGATCCAAAAGCGGTTTTAAAAGCAAAACTTGAGTTTAAATTAACTGAAGTACTGGCCACTGGACCTTGAACTTCTCTCAGTGTATTTATGTTGTCTTTCAGATCTGAAAAAAAATAAAGGATTCAATAAATTCTATTAAAGGCCTCGCATCCAAAGTAAAAATGTTTTATTTCATTGACTAAAGTCCTAAAGAACATACCTAAAACTGTTCTATAAATTGAATGTGAAGTCATCTTTTCATCACCCTTCAATTGAACGCTATCCTTTTTAACTTCACACTTGTCTTCCCTTGATTTCTCTGCTTCTTTCTTATTACCAAGAACCTTATTCTCCTGACTACCAAGAGTCTTTTCTAATTTTTCAACTGTTTCAAATATTTCACTATCATTCATGTTTAACTGACTTTCAGACAGGTATTTACTCATTGTGTCCCAATTTGAGCTTTCATCATTTTCTGTTTTCAATTTTTTCTCTGTTACTTTACATTTTTCTACAGATAATTCTGAATGCAATCGTTTAACTGTATCACTTGTGGATGAACCTTTAACAAATGCATCAAACCTTACAACACCCTTCTCAGCAACTGACCTATCAATTCTTTTACCCTTTAGTATAACACTCTTTCCCTTTTCAAATGCTTGAGCATGCTTGAGTACTGTACGGAGAGATGACACTGAAGAAATATTTGAATCAACTCTTGACTTATAAAATTGTTTTTGAAAGGAAGTATCTGTTTTTGAGTTTAATTTAACATCACTTTTGTCTTTAAAACTTTTATCACAGTAATTTTCAAATGTCTTTGGTCCTGCAGAGCTACTGGCTTGTTGTTTTGTATTAGCTAAAGTTTTGCAAAGCTCATCTATACATGTGAATGAAATACTTTGAAATGAGTCATCATCCATGAAATTTGTGTTTTGTGAATTCACCATATTCATTTCATTCAATTTTGACTTATCAGTCATTTTTTTCAACATCTATATTGTTATCTATGGAAGGTTCACACTTATTATCTAATTCAGTTGACTTCATTTCATCTTGTTTTCTCTTTGATTTTATCCCCCTTGATTTTTTTTTTTGTTTTCTCATTTTAATAACAGGTGAAGTTTCACAGTCTTTATCATTCTCCTCATTTAAAGTCTTTTCACAAACATTTGGTATTTGTTCTAAAGACTTAACTTCTAGTTGTTTAAGAGTGGCACACACATCAGACAGCCTGATATCAGTTTTATATGAGCCTTCCTCACTTTCTGAGCTGAATGACAGTGGTTTGCAGCCAAAATCATCATCATGGGTTGGTGAAAATAAAGCTCTTGGCTGAATCTAAAACACAATTTATACAAATGTATCAGGTAGCACTACAACAAAAATTTCTAACAGTTGAAGGAAGGTTCGTGGCAAAAAAAATTATCTTACATTCTGAAAGTTTTCTTCTGGAAAAAATGTAGCTTTCTCAATTGTGTTGAAGCCACTTCCAGGAACCTGAGGTGGTGGAGTAGCCATTGAACTAATCCATGATATATCCTTATCCATCATTCCCAAACTTTCAAACACACTACTATTCTTCTTTCTATCTTTTTTTACATCGCACAAAATCTTATCATTTATGTTAGTGTTGTCCGTTTTGGCTAAATTCCCCAACTTAGAAACCGTACCCAAACTATGAAAAGAAGGAGGTTGGAACTGTTGAGAAAAACTTGGAATAGGAGAAAAACTAGGACTGAGGGGTAAAACTGAATCACCGGTTTCACTTTCGGTTTTTCCTGACGTCCTACGTTTGACCGATTGATTTATTTGGTAACTCGGAATGTCATAATCAGAAAAGTCGCAATGGCTTACTCGCTTTGTTTTGTACTGATTAACACATTTAAACACAGGGCTTTCGGATCTGGATATGGTTTTAGGATCTATTGGGGTCTCTTCGGCGTTAATAACTGTTTTGTTCAAGTTTTCAAATTCAGAGTTATTGCACCCGTTATCCATGTCATCAGACAAGAAAAGAATAATCCAAAAAATAAAGCCCAGCTCACTCTAAACTGCTTGTAAATAACCTCAGGTGTATTTGGTTTGGAATAGCGGCAGAAATTGTCGAAGACGTGAAAACGTCGTACCTACGGGTAATCGACAAATTTTCAATGTAAAACTTTATTTTCCTAAATTTTAATTATTACTTGAAGAGAGGACCTACATTTAATAATCAATGACTTATTAAAACCAAATTTATTCTTTGGGCTTCTGATAGAAATTTCATCAAATATCTTGTCGCAAAAATCAGAATTTTGTCGTAATTTTACAGACGTTATACAATTTCAAAGCATGGCACAATTTGTATGCAAAATGTCTGCGAAGAGGCAAATTTTTAAATTAAGTACACTGAAAAAGCTTTTAAATGAAGAAAACAGCTGTGTGTCGCTCGTGTCTTGTACCAGGCTCCTTTTGATACCCCCTTTTTATTTGAATGATACAAAAGGTGGAGTGATATTTTCTCTTAATAAATTATTAAAAAAATATGACCAACGGTAAGTACTTGATTCTCATGGGACCGCATCATGCATCCGTTAGTTTAGTCTCAGAAGAATCGTGATTTTAGAATAAGTTGTAAAACACATATGTTCCATATTTTAGTCTAAACGGAATTATAATAGGATATCAGAATATAACGATTATACTGAATGAGGATTCTGGAATAATTCGAATGGGAGGTTGTGAACCAGAGTTTAAAGTAAGAGTTGAATTTTATGTTTTTCAACCACGAATTGGAAATATTTTAGAGGGTAGGTACATAGTTTTAACTTAAAGTTTTCATACGTTTTAAAATTGCACCGCAATGTGTGTAATTATAGCTTTAAACTAAATCAATCCAAACAATGTAAAACCCCATCGATTCATTTTTGTCATGTAAAATATATTGTAAGATAGCCTAGTTTTACTTTTGATTAAAAAGAATTTTTTTTGTAATTTCTAACAGGTTTGATCAATAAGAAGAGCGATAATCACATTGGATGTCTAGTACACCATTGTTTTAATGCTACAATTTTAAGGCCGGAAGATGTTACTTTTGAAGACTGGATTTGTAAAGACTACAATATCAATGATAAAGTTAAATTCAAAGTAAAAGATTTAGATTTTACTGGTTCTGTGCCCTACATAGAAGGAGACATTGATGAGAGTTTGTTTAATCAATGTAGTCCTAACCTTAAGAATCCAAATTGTGATTTACCTAGTAATAAAATGCTTGGTGAAGAAAATGAGGCTAAAGTTAGCCAGAAACCAAGTATTGAATCAGAAAATGTTTCAAGTTTTATAAAACATGAGGACAATATAAAGGATGAAAAGGTAAAACACCTTTGCTTTTATTATTTGTCAGAATAATTGTGTTCTCTTTGACTATGGTCTTTGAATATATGATGCCATTTAGGAATTTTAATTTAATGAATTATGTGTTCAATGTGTGTTTGTGTATGTGTGGAGCATTGTTTGTGTTGTACTTGAAAAATATTTATAAGACTGTTTTGTTGATATTAACTGCCTTTTCATTTTAACAACCTTTAAAAGACCTGTGCAACAATTTTTTTTTCTTTTTTTCAGAGTTAGTTTAAGTGATATATCAAGATAAAAATCTCTCAAGGTTTAGTATTAAGAGTTTAGTATTAAGGTTTAGAATTAATCTTTTAATAATGTAGGTAGTATTTTAACCTGGTTGGAATTTTATATATAGCTCATTTCCAGTCTGAAATTTGTTTTAACTTCTTGCAGAAGAAAAACATTGGTAAAAAAAAATTTTTATCACAAGTAGATCATTCAATTGCATTAAATTCATTAAAAAGTGCATTAAACAATGCATTAAACAACGATTTAAATAGAGAAACAAATAAAATAATTAATAGTGAATTAAAAACCAATGAAAGTATGAGAGGCAACAACACTGCAGACATTGTTGAAGAATTTGTGGGAAAAAAAACGGTAAGCGAACAATGTTGACTCAGTGTTTTGTAAACAAAATTTTTTCTCTTCTAGTGAAATCTTAAATTTCAGTTGTGTTGGGTTGTCTCTGGAAAGTTGGTGCCAATTTCCGGTAGGTGGCATAAGGAGAGGTCCTCATATATATGTACACAATACTATAGATATATATATGCTTCGATTAAGGATAACGATTGAACTTAAAACGTTTAGAAATAGTGAATAGGAAGCTTAGTTGGGAAAATTTTTCGCTGGAAAACTTCGTTCGGTAAGGAGGGAATATTCAAGTTGCCTGAAATATAGTGAAAGGTTTCAGAACAGAAGGGCACTTGAATTATTTACTAAATACATAAGAAAACATAAGTGCGTAGCGTTTCAGTCTACTGTGAAAATCGGTACGAACTTTCCGGACGGTTCAATAAAAACAAGGAGTGAGTTTGATTATTTGTCTAATTACTATAAATATTTTGAAAATTCTCTCATTTGTTTTGGCGAAAAATGTTTCAAGACCAAGAAAATGTATCAGGAATATTCTGTTAAACTGTTGGTACTTCGTTGTCTTATGTTTTTTTTAATTTTTCTGTATTCAGAGGAAACATAAAAAGAATCAAGACGAAGTAGATAAAGGAGAAGAAAATGAAGAAGATGAAGTCAAAAAGAAAAAGGATAAGAAAAGTAAGAAGAAGGGTAAAGAAGGTGGTCAAATGCCAGTCGAGGTTCTTAATACGCTTACAGTAAGTGTGTGTTATATTAAAATCAGAGTTGGAAGCGTAATTAACTAGGCGATTAACTCTAATTAATCCAAATCGGTTGCTGGGTTTTGTTCGAGAATCGAATTTAAATTTAAATTTTGAAAGTGGAAGTCTAGTTCTATATATCTAGAGCGGGACAATGTCAAACTTTATCTGGAAGTATATGATCCCAGTATTCTTCTTTTCCCCTAGTTAACTGCCACCTGTCTCCAGTGTGGGGCATTGTAGCGAACGGTTGGTCTGACTTTAACGGATCAATGTCTTCACCTAATGTAATAGAATTCTGTATTTACTGTAGTGGGTAGCCAGAATTTTTGGGCCTGTGAGAAAACTTGATTGGAGCCCCCCCTTTTTATATTCATAATAATTATTACTTACCTGTCCCCGAGGAAGGGACTATAAGTTGTTGGTAAGACCTAGGGTTTGGGGTTTGCTGGAGAGCAGACCATTGTCCAGGCTCCAGGAGTTGACAGGGGGAAGGGAAAAAGGACAGGAAGGTGGATAAGAGTAGGTGGGGTGAGAAGTGGGGGTGGATAGGGAGAGGAAATTAGGATAGACAGGAAGGTAGGAATAGTAGCGTGGAGTGGTTAAGGAAGGGAAGGTATAGGTTGAGAATGGAGGGTATTGAGGGTATAGAGGAAAGGATAATCAATCAATAAGATTGGAGGAAGGAATTTCCTAAAGGAAGCGTGTTGGAGCCGAGCGGTTTGTGTCCTTTTTTTAGTCGACGACGATCATTGCGTTCGTCGGCAAGGGACGATGCGCAAGGATTGGGGTGGTCCACCAGTCTGGAGGAGTATTTGATGGAAAATCTCCGGATTTCCTCTTTAACAGAGGGGATCTGGAGATCCATACGGATGAGAGAGTTAGGTACATACCATGGAGCGTTGACTATGAGTCGGAAGGGTTTGGCTTTGAGCGCTCCGGGATCTCTAGGTTGGAGTTTGCTGAGGATCCCTATAACTGGCTCCCGTAGGTCCAGATGGGTTTTAGGATGGCTTTTTAGATAAGGAGTTTATTACCAGAGAAGTTTATTTAGAACTAACTGGGCTTGTGTTCGTTTTGCTTTGATATGGGTCTTCCAAGTCAATCTACGGTCGAGATGGATACCGAGATACTTGACTTCTGTCGACCGGGGAAGGGTTGCCATTGATGAAGACCGACGGGCACTCCCCTCTGCTCAGAGTAAAAGTAATATGTTGGGATTTGGTTTCGTTTGCCCTCACCCTCCACCTGACCAGCCAACCTTCTAAGTGATCAAGATGAAGTTGAAGGAGCCTGGTGCAGCTATGCGGGTCACTGTCGTTTGACAGGATGGCAGTGTCGTCGGCAAACGTGGCCATAGTGGTGTAGGGGTAGTCGGAATGTCGGCCGTGTATATCAGATAGTGTCGGGCCCAACACGCTTCCTTGAGGGAGGCCGGAGCAGATGGAGAAGAGGCCAGTTTGTTGTCCACGGTATTTCACGTAAAAGCTCCTGTCCTCAAGGTATGAGGTCAGGATGGGTAGGAGGTAGGAATGAACATGGTCCCTCAGTTTGACCTTAAGACCCTCGTGCCAGACCTTGTCGAAGGCTTGGAACACTTCAAGGAAAACCGCAGAACAGTACTCCTTATCCTCAAGGACGCTGTTGATGGAGCGGACTATTCTGTGGACTTGCTCCACGGTGGAGTGACGATTCCGGAAGCCAAATTGGTAGAGGGGACCAGATTGTTGTCGTGGAGGAAGGAAAGGATTCTGGAGAGAAGAACTTGTGAGAAAAGAGGAAGGAGGCTGATGGGACGGTAGGACGTTAGCTGGTTGGAAGGTTTGCCTGGCTTGGTGATCGTGACGATCTCCGCCAATCTCCGCGAGGAGGGAAAATAACCTAGAGAAATGGAGATTTAATAAGCAAACAGCAGGAAATGCGAATACACGTTTTATTAACACAAATTTTAAGATTTAAATGGCCCACCCTGTATAATTTGGATCAGAAGCTCCTCAATACCGCGGGTCTTGAGCAAGTGTAAGCACTTGCTATGCGATGGCTGCGTTTCTGATTTGTCGAGACAGTATTAACGATTGATACTAAATCAACCTAAAACCACTTAAAAGTATTAAACCAAAATTATATTGAGAAGGAGTCAAATTTTTTATTTTTTATTTTTTGTCTTTTACAGGAAGAAAATTGCGTTGGCGGTTTACACGATGATGGTGTGAAAAAAGAAGGTTTCGACCCTGAATTATCGAAGAGTAAAAAGAAAAAGAAAAGGAAAAAAAGACGAGCCATCTTCTGAATCAGAAAGTCCCAAGAAGACGATGGAGGTAATAAATTGTTGAAATGTTCAATGGTTTGCGTTTTCTGTGTTGTTATGCTAATTTTAGTTTTTTTTGTGTTTAGGTTACCTTGGTAAATGAAGAAAATGACAACGTTTTTTATAGTACTCAGTTAGACCCATCGAAAAAGTCTGAAAAATTGAATATAACTTTCTGTAGTCCAATTCTCCCCGAGCCGGTTTTAGGAAATAAAAAGCGCAAGAAGGAGAAGGACAAACGTCAACAGGTTTTAGAATCATCTTTGGCATTGGTGAATAAAGAAGAAAAAGAATCGAGTACAAAAGACAAGAAGGAGAAGAGTCTGAAGCGGAAAAGAGAAAGAGAGTCTGAAAGCGAAGGACTTTCAACTCCGAAAAAGTACAAAAATGGAAATATGTACGACGTCGTGTACTCTCAGTCACCTCAAAAAACATACGTCGAGAACAAAAGCTTGTTTTCGGATTCAGAGCAAAGCTTTAAAATGAGTCCTTTTAAGAAAGGAGTCAAGTTATTAAACGGCGATATTCACGATGTTTTAGAGAATTGTGACACTGAAAAAGATGTTCACAAACCTACAGTACAAAGTTTATTGGATGAGATTCGAAAGGAAGTAAGTGAAAGATTTCAGGGTGAGTCGAAGATACAAAATCGGGAAAGTTGTCAAGGGGATGAGAAGAATAAGGAAAGTAAAACGGTAAAGGTTCAAAGCAAAGAGGAGAAGACAACGAAGAAAAAGAAGAAGAAGAAAGAAAAGGAAAAGAATAAAATAAAGGAAAGTGAAGAAACGAGTTTAAAGGAGAACACGGCTACCTCTCTTTATGAAAAACTATTACAGGAAGCCATGAACTCCATAAATCTAACAAATGACGATGTTTCATCCGCGTCTTCTGCCTCAAAACCATTTGAAGGGAAAAAACAACGACGGAAGAAAAGAACGAAGGAATCAGTCATGAACATACAGAATCTATCTTCTTGACTAGTTTGGTAAAGAATAATTTCAAATCTGATAGAAAAATTATTTACAACTAAACCGGAATCATAACAAGAAAATAATTTCAAACAGGGAGGATGTAATCCGTGCTTACGCCCCTAATAATAAAGTTAAAACGAAACACAAAGCAGGTAGAAAGAGAAATAGTCTGGTTATATTCGTGTATTTAATTTTATATTATATTTTAAATGAATTATTTTCCCTGATTAAAGAAGAACGATTAATCACAAATCAGTGGCGGAACCAGTCATTCCATCATCGTCTTCTTGCGAACAGCAAATCCAGTGCTGCAGTTACGCCTCGTATCCTTGTTTTCTTGCGGAGTAAACTTCGTCTTTTTCTCCCGGTACGAGAAAGAGGTAATCGTCAGAGACTTTTAGGTCTTCCTCTTTAAAATTTTGTGTCGTTTTTAATATATGAAATGTTGATCATTCAGTGGCGAATTTCATTTCAGTTCCTTTGTAGAAAATTTGACTGCCAAACTTTGATTGTTTTCTCAATCTTTAACGTCACTTAGACGAGAAATTGGTTACCGGAAAAGGTGGCTCTTTCTTTGGCTTCTGCGATCCAAACAGCAAACAGCCCAGTGCTCAGCTTCAAACAATCTCATTAAAACTTGATAGAAAGGCGATTAAAGAATTCGACTGCCCTCGAAGGCCCGTAGAAGTTGCTAGCAGAATAGATGCTGCTTATGGCAAAGGCCAGGGCAAGCCAGAGAAGTCTACGGGGCCTCCTAGCCCAGCATCCGCTTCAAGTAGGCTCATTATGACTGCCATTGCCGCCTCGTCGTTGCCGTCGTTTGTAACCGCTTGCTGAGGAGACTGACTCATTACGGTTCCACTCATCATTTCCATCATTTCCGTGTCTGGCGAGATCCCTGAAACGTGCGAGGAGTCCGTTGAATCATTAGAGAGGTGTGACTCTGTGTCACGTGAACGGTTGAACTTACCCGCATCTAACGCTGATGTTGACAAAGCTACGTTATTCCTGATGGCACTTTTAATGGAAGAGGCGTTGCTTCCATTGCTGTCGCCCGCGTTTAGTCTCTGCAGAGAAACACTTCTTCGGCCCTCATCGTTTGTCACGCTCGTTGAGATGGTCGACTAGACAAACAATGACTAATTATTAACAATTTTTCGGGATCATCGTGGCGTTCCAGGTCTTAGGATGGGGGCCTTACCTCCGCACTTGACGCGGGAATGTTACTCTCATTGTCTATTCCACTCGGAGACGGGGTGCTGCCATTAGAACTATCCTCTCCTCTTCTCAAAACTGCTTCTCTAGCTATTTGCTGACCTATTAAACTGGCACCAACGTGGGAGGTGACTAGTCTGTGAACACTGCCGATTCCATTACTAGTCGACAACAGGTCGTAGTTTCTACCTGACTGTGTGGGTCCCTCTGAGCGAACTGCACTGCTGTCAACCGTACGAACGTCCGACCTGCAAAACAATCATTTTACCTTCGTCATTCCCATTAGCCCTTACATTTCACCCTGGTCTCCCCTCCCTCCTCCTTACATGATAACAGAATTCTTAGAAATGAGATATTCTATGTCTTTTGTCCATGGATTCCTGAAAGGCCTCCACTCGCTTTGTATCCTTACGTAGCTCCCTTCTTTCGTACGGAATCTGTAACTTTGGGTTTTCACTGACTGAAGTGACTGTAAAGCTAATTTATGAGTTTCTGAAAGTGTTCGAATGTCTTCTTGATGAAAATATTCGTAAACATTGGTGCCGACTAGTTCCTGAGGCAAAAATCCCAACATCAAAGTTGCTCTGGAACAAAATTTTCAAAATTTAAACTTTGGAAATGGAGAGAGCGACCGAGTCTTTCAGTCAGACTTCTGCCTGTACCTCTGGTCGACGAAGAGAAAAGTGCCGTCGATGGCATGTCTCGATACGAACGGGAAGTGTTTAATGTTGGGCACTGGTTGGTAATGGTGTGACGTCACTTGGGATTGAACACGACCAACGGCGACCAAGCACGACAGGTTGCAAACTTCACTGTCGTTTTCTCCCTCGGTTTCCTCGAGGCCGAGTTTAGTCGGAGCCCACGACTTCAAGTAGCCCGTGCACTGGATGACGCTGTACTTTCTGTCAGAGTTTTGCTGCTTTTTTCGGGGTCTGTGACAACCCGTCGTCGTGTCAGCTTCTTCCTTGACTTGAACGGATCCGCGACATTTCATTCGACATAGAAAAGAGCGTCGGGCTCCTGGGCACAGCCTGGTCACCCCTTGAGGTACATCAGTCTTAACGGGGAGCATTGCTGGAAAAAACACTCTCATCACTTTTATTGTCCTCAAATAAAGCTTGCTGACTCGTGGAGCTTTGGGTTAATGAGAAAGACATACTCTTAGAGTCGATAAGTCTTTCTCTGGGACTAAGATCAGACGACGAAAGCTGTTCCTTGACTTTGGCCACATCCTTAGGATGCAAAATATCGAACCAACTCTGACCCAAGAGATCAGACTGAGAATAATTTAAGATTTGCGAAACAGATTCCGAGACGAAGAGAATTCTTCCCCTGTCGCAACCGACCACAAAGAGAAACCCATCAGCCGCTTGAAGAATGAGGTGCTTGAGCTCTTCGTCCGAGAGGAAGGTCGGCTTGTAGTGACCTTCCGTGTATGAATGAACTGCACCACGTATCGACCTGGGGATGAGTGAATCTGGGTTACCGAAAAAGTGGCGGAAGAGTTGGAGGGGGGAGGGGATAGAGGGCAAAGAATTGTACCTGAGATGCTGAACGGCCATTCTGAGAACGGTCAGTTTGTCCAATTTCCTAGGATTTGCGTGACACATGGGAACCATGCTCGCCAGTTCTGTGATGTATGTGTTCATCTTGTCTCTTCTTCTTTTCTCTATTTCGCTGTGATTTTGCCTGGAACGGAACGTGTCATACAGAATTTGATGAGCTAACTCTTTAATTAAAATCTGTAAAGAAACAGGGCTAAACAATGAATTAAGAGAAAATGTGAGAAACGCGGATTCTTCATATTTCGCCTGGCTAGCTGAAAACTGATATATTGGTCATTTTGCTTCCTTGGGAGAATCGCATTTAGATAAAAAGTCGAGGCGAGTCTTATTGCCACAGACGATGGTATCGTCCTCTGGCTCCTCACAATACTCCAGTCCCAAATTCCTTTTCTTCTTCTCTTCCTCCTCCCCTTTCCCTTGCTAGGGAGAACACTGTATTCACGAATCATATGACTTTCATTTGTACGTGTACTCACTTCTTGTCGTCGTTGGTCCGGACAGACTTGTCATCTGTACTCGTTTCGTCGTCGTAATCGCTGACGTCATCATGGAAAACAAAAAACCGTTAATGAGTGTGACTCCATTTGAAATTTATTCGAATGAAAGTAAAGTGGGCGTGAGGAGACGGGGATCCGGACACAAAGAAAGGACAAAAGAGAGGAAGCCCGCGGTGAAGGGGGAGGCTGTCGAAAAGGCGCGAAATTTGAAAGAAACCTTACCAATATCTTTTCCTCCGTTTCTTAAAGAAAGTAATTAAGAGTTTTGAAACCGAGTTAGTTAACGGGTTTCTCTCACCCCCTTCCACCCCTCATTCTAATTAGCAACTTCACACTTGCACACTTCCACTAATTAAACACTTTCATCAATTAAATTATGGGTGAAGCCTAGCCTTTATTATTATTATTATTATTATTATTATCAATTCAAATTCTTTCGTGAGTTACTTTTTTTGTCTTGAGCGATGACGTAATTGCTACGTAAATAGCGAAAAGGTAAGCGAACGTGATCGAACGCCTCAATAGCCTTTGTCCTCCGATTTCACCGGACGAAAAGAAGATAGAAAATTTATCGCGTGGTTGGTTCGAGGGCTCTCTTCTTTGAGGAAAAGAGCGTGACGTGGACAACAGCGGCCCTGGACCATATCTCAGACTGGAAATCCTGGAGTTTGAACGAACGGAAAAGCCCTCGTTTCTCGTTTTTCGAGGGAACGACTCGTTAATGAGATATAAATTTCTTGTCTCCAGAGTCGTTCTGATGCGATGAACCGGAAAATGAGGGCCCTATGGGCCCACAGCCAATCTGTTTCCTCATAATATTCGTAATCGGGTTCTTAGAACACTCGCGTCGATAGATAATTTTTGTGGGTAAGGTAAAGGCGAAGGGAGAAGAGGAAGAGGACGTGGGAGAAGTTTGTAATGAGCTACTGTCAGTACTCACTGGTGACAGGAATTCTTTCGTTTTCCTAAAATCTTATGTTCCCTAATCGTGGTCAACCTTTCTACTTCCATTTTGACACCGGTTGCGTGTGTCTGCAGCGTGGTTTGACCTCCTCCGAGGTACATGGACGTGGAACAGGAATTTCTGCAAATCAAAATAAATAAATAAATAACCAATCACTATGTTGTGGTCTGTTGTCCAAAAAGCTCGTTTGTGCTTCGCGAACCTAACAGTCAATCTCGGAGGAAGTTTCTCTCAGTTCCCAGCAGGTTGCAAGTACCTCCAACTATCTCACTCAGTACCTTTTCAACTCACCATTTTTCTAATTAACACCAAAACTCATATCAAACAACTTATTGCTTTAAGGCAGAGAAGAATTTCAGCAATAATGGTATAAAGCAACGTTAAAAAAGAAGCTTGGAAGGCCATCCTTAACTCGTTTCTCCTGGTGTCTTCCTTTGAAAAAATTTTTACTTTTCTAGTGCGGTAATGTTAATGAATGGACCAACCCAAATTAATGTATAATTTTATATTTTCTTCGATGTACTTCATGGGGTGAGATATTTAAATAATTTATGAGGGTTCTATTGGTAAAATAACCCAGATAACGATCCACATTTATGTAAAATGGTTTACAAGTATATAAATGGGATGTTGGGGGTACAACCAAGAGGAAGAAAGTCTTCAGATTTGCAATAAAAGGCAGAATGGGATATACAGTAAAAAATGCGGTTGTTTCCATCAGCCTGTTTATAATCTTAGCTCGGTTCCCATCAATTTCATGCAAAAATTTAATTTATTCGTTGAAAGAGAGGTTCAAGTATTGTTTAAGTGTATTTCTGTTGTATAGTTAGGTTACAGTAATAATGATAAATAGGACCAACATATATGATTCTTGTAGATTAATCGTATTCACCAAATAAGCTTGGTAAATGTGATTAATTACTGATTATTATCACACTTATCGCTTAGTTTATGAAATCTCCTATTCGTGATGGTGAATTTAATAAAAGTTGGCTTCTGTCACTTTTCTTTTCATGTATTCGCTACTTCTGATTTGAAGCTTAGCAATCTGTCCTGGCAAGCATAACTCTTTGTATCTTGTCAAAAAAAGTGACGGAAGGTAAGCGTTCGAGCAAACTTTTATTAAATTCTTCATAAAGAGCTGGACATTTTATAAACTATCCGGTAATTCGTCACATTCACCCAATTTTGTGGTGATTATGAATAATTTATATATATGAATAATAATTTATGTACTGTATATTATATTCGCTCGACTTATCAGTTTTATCCTAACGGTTATATTTCGTTTAGAAGAATGGTAGTCTGAGTATAAATCGGAAAACAAGAGTTAAGAAAACTGTTAAATGAAGATGAGTTAGATTTTAGACTTTGTTCTGTTATTGGTACTTTACTTGTAAATATATGTTTTATTAAACTCAAAATCATATTTAGT
This sequence comes from Columbicola columbae, assembly GCA_016920875.1. Classification (NCBI taxonomy): domain Eukaryota; kingdom Metazoa; phylum Arthropoda; class Insecta; order Psocodea; family Philopteridae; genus Columbicola; species Columbicola columbae. The sequence continues at coordinate 12,153,368 of JADMLL010000012.1, forward strand.
ATCGTATAAATAATAAGTACTGAGTCCAAAAGTAGCCATAAACAATTGGTGACAGATTAAACTAGAAACAAAGAAAAGAGAACACGAGACGCCATAATTGGGAACGGAAGAACCAGAATGGTGACAACTTTCCTCGTCGATAAAAAAGACTATGCATGAGAGGGTAAACGAGAGACAGAGACAGACAAACGATCTCGGTTGTAGATTCTGAACCTGTCAATTTGTCAACGACTACTTCTTATTCACCCGAACCGAGAGAAAATTAATTATTTATTTATTTATACAGCGGCCATTTAAGAAGCAACATACTCGGATAAGTAGTCACATGACTTTGTCGCAATCTTTTTTTCCTCCTCGACTTTCTTTCCCAGCTCGCTTTGCTAAAGACGAATTTCCCATTACAACAACAAAAAACCTGGAAACTTGTTTTGTAAAACTTGAAGTTCCAGCTTCTGGTTTATTGCAACAACAACAAAAATTGTTTGTGTCGAAATAACGATAAATATAACTGTTAGTGAGTAATTGCACGATTGGATTTTATGAGTTACTATAGAAAGGAAGGAGCAGAGTTCATTTTATGAAATGCTGACCAGAAGAATCGGAAAATGTTCGCGAACAAGAGACGCGGCTTTGAAAAAAATGAGCCACAGAGGTTTCAAGTGATTGGTTGGTAGGAAATTGGCCAAAAAAGAATTTCGTTGTCCTCTTTTCTTTCTAGAACTGGCCAACAGTAGTTTTGGAAATCCTGCCACTTCTCCGGCGATTCTAGAAGTTTGTCTATGACGTCTTCTATGTTCAAGCTGTGAAATGTTCAAAACGTGATTTGGGAAGAAAGCACTCGGGTGCTTTATGAGTTTATAACAAACCGCGTAAAAAAAGGCGTAGAATGACAAATGATTTATTTTATTGACAAAAAGACGCATCTTCGAGCTTTAATAAATCTGATCGATCTATGACTTTTTTTATGCGGTTTGTAATAAGCCCATAAAAAATGTTACTACTTTCATCACAACGGATAACGGTCGGGAAATTTTAAATAACATTATCGTGACGATTGTTTCGTTCTGTCCGTGCTTACTGGCTAATTGCCTACCACTGGTGGTTTCAACTTAAATAGTTTTCGACCTCTCAAAGGTAAATAACTTAAGGTTTGCTGACTTTACTACCTTCTACTCTAATTCTTTCTTCTTTTCAAAGTGGTCTTTCAACTAGAGGACTTGTACGATTGGTTGCTGTTGTTCTTCCTCACTAAAAATTGGGCTTAACTATTGGGCATTATTACAATGCCTGCCTTTTTTAAAGGTATTAAAGGTTCGGCAAAGTGACATTAAATTACTTCAGTTTTGTTTACTGTCGTGTATTTCGCTCAGGTTTGTACAACATAACCGGAAGCTGAGACACGTCACATAAAACCGCACAAACTAAGTTGAAATTATTAAATCAAAATAACAGCCTTCTACTGACATAATCAGAATCGACCCGGCAAGACTTGCCAACATGATATTCCGGTATTTTTCTTAAAGAAGAGACGACCGAAATAGTTCTCGGAGACGGAGGAAGGTCTAAAGAAACTAAAAATCAAGAAAATCCATAACAACGTGACACTCTGAAAAAGAAAGTACACTCGCTTTACGGCCTAGATACGTTCCACGAAACTTGGCCGTAATGCGAAAAGCCGTATAACGAATCAAGTATTCTAATACAAATTCATACTAATTCAATGAGATTGGTTCCAAATTCGTTAAAAATGTAACATGGCGTGTCATTCAAAATGCATTTTATCTCGTTTACATCAAAAATACACAAATAACAAGTACATAGATTTGTACATAAAATAATAATAGACTCCAAAAGTCCATAATAATCTATAAGCAAATATGAAACAACTTGTGAAAAAATTTAAGTATGTATACATACATAGTTTTTTAAAATGGCTTTGATCAGAAGATGATGAAGAAATAAAAACCTGCGGATCACTGTCGTCATTATTTTTCGCTAGTAAGGATGGGCCTGGCTTTAAAAAATTGTCCAACATTGTTGGTCATAGCTACGTTCGACAACAGGATCGGCTTCAAGGAGGATGTTTAATGATAAACCTTCAAAGCCGAGATTATGTTCTGGATCCAAAATTTTTTGCCTAATTTCGGAAAGGAAATTAACTTCTGTACCAGTACTTTGACACATTTTGGCCATTATATCGAAACATTTTAGGCCGTATATCGAAAACGTGCCATAATTGAAGAAAGCCGTTTTAACGAAATGCCGTATAAAGAGCGGCCGCATAGCGAGGTATAAGTGTACACAAGCCATGTTAACGGGACAAAATCCGAGTTCAAAAGTGGCAGAGCTTAGTCTCCTGACAGGAATCTATGGAGAGAAAATGGAAAAAACAGTTTTGAAACTAGATGGCTTCCAAATAGCCGAAACGAGCGAAAAAATAAAAACAATAAAAAATATAAAATATCATTTTCCTCCCCCCTTAGCCAGCCACCATAACATTATCAAACGTTGACCGCTCCGTAGCGATAAAAAGGATGGCTACCACTGACCTAAAGGCTGCTGACACGAATTTCACTCTGGTTACACAAATGGAAAGCCGTAATGTTTTAACAAATGAAAATTTATCACAATTTTGTAGGGAATGGTAGTGCACGACATACAATTCAGTATATTAATTAAACAATTCTGTGTTACACCATATACATCTATATATTCTGTATATGTCTTAAACAATTCGTTTAAAAAAAGATTAAAAATTACTTTACAATCGAAATCAGAGTGAGTTGATTGAAATCAGCGTTGACATCAAAACAGGTTTTTTGCTTAAACAGAAAAAAAGGAAAATAAGCGAAATCATTTGCCACAATTAACATGAGTTTATTATTTTTATTTCCTCAAAATTATTTTCCTTCTTTCTAAAAAGATGGGGAATTTTGTTTCCCGTTTATGCCTAACACGAGGTGAGTTAGCCTAAGTTCCTAGCAAGGCAGTGACGTACTTAATCTCTCTCCTCGATTCTTTTTCACGAGATTCGTAAATCAAATCGGTAGCCACTTACTGAATTAAAGAAGAAGGAAGGAAACGCAAGAATATTTTGCAAAACCCTTACAGTACCAACTTCCGGGAACAAGTTTTGTCCTTGTTTTGCTCCATATAGGTCCATTTTTTTGAAAGAAGACCAACTATGAGCTAACACATGATAAAAAGGGGAGTAGAATCGAAGCCACTTTATTCCTGCTCAACTCTCAAAGTGAATAGAGCACCCCAGAAGAGACAAAAACAACTCATCTAGGTAATTTGAATAGGTTTTTACACATCTTCAAACGCCTCACTGAAGCAATTATAAAGGCAAAAACGTTGAATATACTTTCAATAATGTTATTTAAGGCCAGTGCCACTGCAGCTGCCACCGAACTTCTTGTAATGGCCCAAAGTGTGTAAGACACAAGCGCTTATCTAAAGTGACCACGTTACTCTTTGGTTTTTCACTTAAAATGTCACAAATTGTGATATGATATATCATAGAAATGACCGTAATTTGACCAGATCAAAAATAGAGTTTGCAATTATAATACAAAAAACTCGAGTTATGCGATGGAATGACCTTGGAAATGAGAAAAAGTACAAAAACATCAATTTTTTACCGATTTATCTTGTGGTTAACTTCATAAGTAGATCTTGGATTTGAAATTTGAAAACTCGATTCCTTTCCCTTAATTTCCGTTCCCAATTCAAAGGGTTGAAAGAATCCTTGCTAAAATAGTCCTTCGTCATTGTGGAGGAAACGGGAAACACGAAGAAGGTGGGCGGATCGAATAAAGGCACTGAGCCTTATTTCCTCTCGAAAGAAAGATTCGTGGTCCATGTAAGTGGTTGTGAACATCTCTTGATGGTGCAGGCGGATGTAAAACACATGCTCGCTTGCAGGTCTGCATGTTTTTTTATCTTTTACATTTCATTTAAATGATTTAAAAGGGTATTCATACCTAATGCATAAGTTATGAGAATGAAAATGATCGGAATCATGACGACATGATTTTCCCCTTCCCCCTGAAGGCACTGGATCGTCGAACGAGAGGAGGTGAATCCACTTTGAAAACAACATGGCCATTCGGTGGTCCGATGTGATAAAACACCTAAAATACAGAAATGTACTTACGAGGAGACAGGCATGAGGTCATAGTAGGCGTTCGGCTGTAGAGGATTTGGCTGAACGATTTGCTGCAAGGTGACCGCCATGGGATGTGCCCTCGGCTTCAGGTTTTCCATATCGACATACTCCCTCTCATCCCCTGACCCGTCCAGGATTCTCGAATAAGAAGACGGTTCTTGCATGCCAAAATTAGATGCCACCATACTTATCTGCATGTTTGCTCTGAACCTCGCTTTCAGTGACCGGTGGAAAATATGTCGAATACTCGTATCTCTCCTCTTCCTTCATCTTTTTCCTTTTTTCTTTACATTTTACAATTTTCCCTCATTCTCGGGTCCTGTCCTCGAACTCAACGATATTCAATTATTTTTTGATGAGTCCGCGAATGTGTGGTGAGTAATCCTCCTGTCAGCATGCGAGAAATCGACGTCGCTCGATGATTTTACGACGCTCGCGATACCTAAATTTATACACTGACAAACAACACGTGCCGTTTATCTTTAGCAACCGACAATTATCATGCAAGGAACTCGACTTATGCGACAAAATGACCGCCAAACTAAGAAAAACACCTCCAAACGCCAAGTGATCGTTCCGCACTTTGGTAGACCCTCTGGGGAAGTGAGAAAACACAAAAACTGATTATTCCAATCTTTGACAAACGTGTCACTGTTTCTCTCTCTCTCTCTCTGTTTTAAACAGACACTTTACTGAATTCAATAAACATAACAAATTAGGGTGATCTAAAAATCAAAATGACAACCCATTAAACCAACTAAAAAATCTCTTTTTTTAAGTATTCTTAGGTTCAGAATTTCAGTAAAGCAATGATGACGTCAACAGAAGTTTGCATGAAAATAAGCAGAGATTTCAGAAAAATCAAAGGAAGAGATGGTACAGGGAAAACAAAACAAACAAATTCCTTCTAAAGTCTAAAAAAACAGTGACAAAAACTCAACCAAAGTTATAAAATTTGGGAACCTGACACTCAAACCGGGTATGAATGACACCAACGACAAACTTTATTCAAACAAAATTAATGAAAAGCTCGCGCCCAAAAATTCCACTCCCGATCACACCACATTCCGGTGACTTTTACTTATTGCACACACTCGGAAAGTTTCACTGTCACTCAAAATGCTACCGAAAAAGTAAAACAAAAAAAAACCAAAACGAAAAGAAGAACAGGTGTTGCACAACAGAAGAGAGTAGGACAGTGATAAGTATATATAAATAAATAAATGAATAATTAATAAAAAAAAAAAAACAACAGAAAGGCCGATCACCGACAGCACAACTTGGGAAACTCGAGTCTCGCAACTGATAATTGGATTCTAGCTAAGGATTGATAGAAATTCTGTCACTCACCTGTTTCGAAAGTTGAAGCCCCGCAATAACGAATATGTCGGGGCATGCGCCCCAACCCCCTCCTACCCTCTCATTGGGAAAATGTCTCGCTACAGTTATTCCTCCTCAACGGACGTCATTTCCGCGGCTTTCCCAACTTTTTTATTTATTTATTATACTTTCTTTGAATAGATAATCTGGTTGTCATCACTGCTTATTTTTTTTATTGTTTAGTTTTTGGTCCGCCAAGAGGGTCCTTGGTCCTTCCGAGGGGTCATATCAAGGTCTATATTTGCATTTGTTTTCCATAATTTCGGTTACAAAAGTTGAAAAGTTGTTCGGGCTGTTGACGTCTTTTGCTGTTATGTTTAGGAAGGACCTATCAACTTCATAGAGATTTCTCTAACCTCTCCATCCATGTTCTATGTCATGACAAGCATGTCGTTGGAAATTTAAGCAAATATCGTCATCACCTATCTTAAACCGTTTTAGCCATTCCCCAAAATTCCAATTGTCCAGAGAAGGCTTCGCTGGTAAAATAGTTGACACCGACTTTTTTATTTTTCATTCTGGCTTCGAAACTTGAAGGTAGATCATTCCTTACCTGAGGATGTCCATTTGCCTTGCCATTTTTTGTACTTGTACAAATTTACGAGTCTGACTGTTACTTTCAGGGATAATTCATTGTCACCATTTATACCAATTCGTCTTTCGGTTAAAAAGTTTTTATTCTGCCAAAAATGGAAGATGCCAGTGACAGATACAAAATAAGCACACAACGAAAAAGAAACCAACGTTTCGATAGCTGTGGACACGGGGACTTGGGACTACTTTTCCCACTCTATTTATCAGATCATGCCTTGGGGGGTGGAATATGTGACAAAGTTGAACAAGTGAAAACACTAGCAAATGTTTTGCAGTGAAAAACTGAAGGATTAAAAAGAAATGAATCGAACAAGTTTGTGTATGCTGGCAAGAAGTGTGGTAATTTCTTTCGTCAACAGCAAAAAAATTTTAATACTATTCGGTTCCCAAAATATTTCGTTTAGGTATTTAGGGTTGAAGTGGAAAAAATAAGCAATATTGAATCAGTATATTTAATATCAAATAAAAAATAATATTTGCATGATATTAAATATTATATTATATTGAATATACTTTTAAGTGAAAAAAACAACTGAATTCAAATAGACTATTCATAAAATAAGAGAATTATAATAACATTTTTATATTCAAATGAGGCACTAGTTCTTGATTTTTGCGGTGTTGTGAAACACACTATGTCTTGAAAACGAAGTTTAATCACTACGTTACAATATATGATAATATAGTAAATAAAAAACACTTAAATTCTTATAGGCAAAAACCACCCAAGTTGGTCTTTAGTGGTTACAATGGGTTTTGGGTAAAAAGTAATTTTATATATTTTATGAATTTATCTTTACAGATGTTTATTTTGCTTATTTATTCTAGATATTGCCCAAATTGTGTAAACTCAAAATTTTAAGAATTTCTCATCAACGGCTAACATCTCTCATCGGGGGCCCTTATGCCCCAAGCATAACTCGTAAGGCTTTGTTGGATAAAAGGGAGATTTTAAAAAACTGACATTCTTTCGAAATAAATTTTTCAAAAAGATTTTGGTTTTTTTGCATTTCAATTATTCCTCTGCTTTGTAACGATATCTTTCTTCTCACAATCTCTTTCTCTCACTCTCCTCTTCAGCAAACAACCCGTGTCTGTTCGGCCTTATTCGATACATAAAACTTTTCCTGGTTTTAACGAACTAGAGCGGATTATGGTAATCCCGAATTCTTTGCCCACAGTGTCATTAAAAAAAATTGAAAAGATAAATCAGAAACCTCTGATTTTCTAAAGGGGGACTGAGGAGGAGAGAAAGAGACACGACAAGGTAATTTGCAATATGGAAAAAACACACAAAAAACGGGGATAAAAACAATTAAAACTGATAGAAACCAGAAGGAATAATGAAAGAATTTAGGGGACTATTCATCCAGAAGAACGTGCTTGCATAGTGGTTGGTCATCGGTCACATATTAACACGAAACGCCCCCGTCCCCACTCGGATACAATATCCTCGTTAATTTTTTCCCTTTTCTCATCTGTCGGGCTCTACTACAAGAGTCTATTATCCTAAGTGAGCCTGGGTCAAGAACCATTCACCTTTCATGCTCCCGCTACCATGCTACCGCTATTTCCTTTAAAGCTTCTAACAATACTTTTGTTCAGCTTTTAGAAAGACAACCACCAGAACTAGACAATAAAATTAAAGAATGTAATCTCACCTTAACCATGGGCTTCCATACATTTCCATCGCATGAGGGAAACATGGTGAGCTTTTACACGGCACCACGGTCAAACTGACATCAACCGTAACAGAGCCGTTGCCGAGCGATAATCTCCAACCAATGTGGCCAACGCCCAAAAAAAAAATGATATTGTTTTTACAATGCAACCTGAAGGACGTCCACATATTGGAAATAAGTGGGGCCCTAAGTCAAATATTTTCCGGGCTCCTGGAGTTATTGTCATCTATTTCATGTGTTTCGTTGTTTGATCGGTACTAATGAAAAGAAGATGCCTTAGCACCACAATTAACAACAGATTGGATTAGAAATTCAGAATTTAAAGCTAAAGCCTGAACAGCACTTCGAAGCTCCCAAAAACAGTTTCTAAACCAGGTCGTTAAGTTTTCCAAAGCGGAACGTGGGTAACTTTGGCCAAGGGACCAAATATTATTGGCATCCACCTTAAAACAAAGAGAAGTCGAACAGTCTTCGCATCCTAGCCACAGGAGATGAGATGAATCACCTTCAAAACTTCAAAACTAATGAATGATTGTAATCGATGGTGATTTTAGGTCGAAGAGGATTAAATTAAGAAATGGGAAAGTGGATTTGGCACAAGGGCCCGCCCTCTAGGCGAACTGTTGCTGTTCGGACAGACGATGGGTGATCGGGTGTCACCTAAAGGAAATGAAAAAAAAAGAAGTAAAGTCGAAAAATGAAACTCGGACGGTCGGTCGTTAAGTCTCAGTTACACTTTGAGGGTCGAAGAGAGAAAAAGAGAGAAGAAAAAATGTCCGTAATTATATTTCTGGGAAACAAGCGAACCAGATATTTTTAATTGAAATGTCCCAAAACTACTAACGAATCCGTTCGAGTAGTTTATAGATTTTTTTCTCTTTGCTCTTTATTAGTGAGAAATTTCTAGAAAAATCCTCCCACCAGAACAAAAATAAATTTCTAAAAACTGACTCTGATGGAAACGCTTTCAGCCAATGGATGGAGGGCAACAATCAAGAACGAAGAATGAGTTCTCCAAGCGAATGTGTATGTTAAGGAGATAAAATTGATAAATCGGGCGAATATAAAACCCCAGCGTTTATTCATAATCACCAACTAAACTTGGCAAATGTGACAAATTAGTAAATATTAATTACATTTATCGGCTAAATTATAAAATGTCCAACTTAAAATGGGGAGTTTAATAAAAGTTTGCTCAGGTGCTTGTCTTCTGTTATTTCTTCACCTTATGTATTCGCCGCTTCCGATTCTCCTATTCTTATGATTACTATCAGTATCAATAAGAAAATTTCTGGACACATATTAACTGACTATAAGTGAGCATGGAGATCTCCACTAGTCAAGAGAACGAAACTTTGGTTTACTTTTACGAACATGACGCGGTGTAAAAACCCAGGATATAATGTTTTCAGTTTCAAGTTTGACTGCCGCGGATGCTTAATTTCAATAATGAATATATCAGTCTTGATATTTAATCAAAAAAGTTGATAAATGGTGACATAGTCACCACCTACAGCTTTTCTTTGGCAATGTGAGGAGACAATATACACAATCTTTCCTTCTCCCATCTTATCGAGAAAGAAATTGAAAAAAATAAAAACATAAAAGAGATTCCACATGTACATAGTCCTCGGAGCGTTGCAATGCCCAATTTTCGCTGATGTTGACAAATAAACTAATTTAAATGAAAACACGAAACGCTATGATTTTTATTTAAGATGAATGAGGGGCCCCCTTTGACCTTTTTACGTACAAATAATAAAAAAATAATGATGATAATAAATAAGTAAATAAAATGAGCCTTTTCCCTCATTTTCACCCCACCCTCAGGGGTAACGAATCTGAGGGAAAATTAAATTTGTTAAAAATAAAATAAAAATTTTTTTTTAACATTCAAAGAACAAATAAATTATCTCTCTCATTATTTTATACTTTTTAACGAGGGAGCAAAAAATCGTTATCTAATTAATAATAAACAAGATCTTAAATTATGTCCCTGTTCTGTGATTGTGCGTTGACAAAAAAATTCCTTATTAGTCACTTCGTCTCCTCTTCTCCTCCTACTATCCTTTTATTTGTCTTCTAATTTTCCTTCTGAATTATCCCCCCTTCCTCCCTTTCCCACTCTTTCTCTCTCCCTGCATTGCCCTCCTCCTTCCATCTTCCCACGCCACTTGTGGATTCAACATCCGAATCTCCCTTCTCTACGGTGGAAAATCTTTATTCTGTTTATTAGAGCGAGTGGAACTCCCATGTGTACAAGTGCCGGTTGAAGGTTTTCCTCAATTTCATCTCCAACACGGAACTACAGCCCTGACAAATTTTAAATGGCGGTCGTTCAATTCAGGTTTTCTAACTCACATCGAAAATGTCATACGAACCAGGTTTCCGATCAGAGTGATTCAAGGACGAGCCGCGATGTGTAACCGATTAAAAGGAAATTACCTTGTGATGTGAGAGGGGCACCCCGAAATCCAAAGACTGAGGGGACACAAAGTGGACGAAAAACCGAAATTGAAGATTATAATAATAATAAGTGTGACGTTTTTCTTTTTTTGGATCAGGCTCCTACTGTCATGACTTCCTCATGTGATAACCCAACGGTTGAACTTTCCTCGTTCTCTCGGTTCAGTCACTTCTTATCCTTCAAAAGAACCGTTGTCCTAAACACAGATGGGACTCTGCGAAAATCAGAGGGACGAACAGTCAGTCACAATCGAAAGCCATGCCTGAAAGGACTCCACTCATGTTCTGCTAAAAGTTATTCTTCTAAAGCCCTTCTTTCTACTCCTCAGTGTTTCATGTAATCATAACTTGATTCGAAAAACGTGAGGAGTTTCCCATGAAAAATGCAAATATCTAAAAACTATGGCAATTGGAATAAAAATTCAACAAGAAAGTTCGAGCAACCAGAATCTTAAGGTACAGGACAGTTCCGAAAGTAAACTGAAACTGTTAAGCAGTTTGAATATCCAAGAAGCAAAATAACATTTTTGTAAACGCTTGAAAGAATTTTATGACAAGTTGGAAAAAAAAGTTTTATTCTCGTCAAGGTCTCATCTCCAGCCAATCATTTCTCTCTCATCCCCGAATGAAAATTTCATTTTCAACAAAAATATTTCGTCAGCTGCATCTGATTAACGAACAATATTGAATGGGGCCTCATGTAGAGACCAGAAAAGGTTTACGGTTCGTTGGAACTGTCTGATGTAAGACAAAGGACAAAAAGTAAACCACCCCCTGCCCTTCATATCTGTCCCTTTCCCCCTCGCCCATCTTCGTCCCGTCTGGAAAAATGATACCAATCCACGTCCGAAGGAAGTTAGGAGCATAAGCTGAGTACTTCAAAGATCAGTGTCTCCTCCCCCCCACCCCATTTCAGTTTCTCCTTCATTGTTTTAGCCCCTCCCCTGGAGTCTTATTAAATTTCTTTTTTTTTAATTTTAATTGTTACCATTTTTTATCTGTTTTAATTTCGTTTTAAAGATCTACTCTGAGGCTAATTTATTTTATTTTCTCAGCCTTAATTTTATTGGAAATTTCCAAATGGGTTGTCCATCTGCCAATCGCTTTATGTGTACTTCAGTCCTCTGATTCCGCTTCATTGCATACAAAACATCAATGTAAAGTGACATAATAGTAGTATCTCTAGATAAGACTAGTCGCATGGGTTATGTTTGTGATAGAAATGTAAAATTGTTTAAATTATCACAAGAGCAATTTTAGATATTATTATGTAAGATTTACGAGGATGTTTAAAAAAGGTTTATGAAAAAAGCAAAAAAAAACAAGTTCGATGAGCTTTTTTTTTGTTTCTCAAATAGTTATTACTACGTGTAGCACTTAGACAATTTTCTTCTCTCTATCTTTCAATCCCATCGAAGGAATTTTCTTTTTTCTTCATTCACGGTCCTTGCCAAAATATAATATCTGCGTTATCGCATTTTAAAACAATTAAGAAACACGAGTTCTTTACATCTTTTACATTTTAGAATTGCTTTAATTTTTCCTTCTTCCAATGACACGTTAGAAATATCAAGGCATTCATTCAAAAAAAAAAGTAAACAAAAACTATCATGTGTAATATTCATGACCTTGACATTGAGACCTATGTTCAGGCTCGTGTTAGAATAACCAGCAAATAAGTGAGATACTCGGGGAAACCGACTTTCCTCTCTGATCCTCAATGGGAAAGCAACCGTTACTTATACGCAGACGTCAATTTCACCTCTCCAACACAACCGCTCTAATAAGCACCGAGGAAAAACTTTAACACTTTACAGCAAGTTTTTCTAATGACCCCCAAAAAGAAACATTAAAATAAGAGGTCCCGCCGTTCCCACTTTTTTTTAAACGTGTTCGTTACAACTTACCATGAATGTCGGTGATAAAGTTAGTGGATTTTCAAAATCAAACTACGTTATTTTTGTCACGAGAAAAGAAACAAATGGCAGTAAAATTAATTTCACCACGCGTCTCCTAGCTCTTTAAAAAAGAAAACCACAATAGAATCACGAAATGAAAGATCGTACATTATGATTTCGATCAACTGCCATTCGATTTGAAAAGAAAACTGAAGTAATAACGTGTCACTTGACAACTTATTGACACGTTTGAAATATAAAACTTTTTTTTTGTTGTTTTTTATTTAAATTGGTCTATGTTATCAATTATTTTTCGCCAGTGTTGGAAAAATAACTAAACTGAATATATCAAAAAAATTTCCAAACGTAACATTTTAATTACGATCGTAAATGATTCATAAAATAGGTTAAATATTCGCAGTAAGGATCAATTTATTTGATTTATAAGATAAAAAAGGAAATTTTTCATTAAAAGTTTACATTGAAATTGCATGAGTTTAAAATCATTATATTTACATGAAAATACTTACAAATGCTCGACTAAATTTATGCACGAAGTACAGGTCTTTCATTTTTACCTTCAAGTTTATCATTAGTTTTTGAATAGCCAGTTCCACCCTGCAAAAATATATATCAATAAATTAAACTGAACATTTGGTTTTACAGTTGTAAGATACAGTTATTGCTGAATTATTACTTACTCTTTGTAATAATATTATATCAGATTCTTTAATTTTCTCATTGGTCAGTGGATGTATCCAATCCTTTTTTATTATTTTTTCAACACATTCCAAAGTTACAACATCACCCCTAAGTAAAAGAAAAAGAAAAGTAAATTAAGTCAATATCCAGTTCTTCACACTATCAAAACACAATAAATTTTTAAATTTGTAAAAAAAATCACAAGTGTTCAACACTGCTAATGCTTCAAAAAAAAAACAACTGTTTTTAACCATATGATGCTAAACACAATTTGAGTTATGATGACATCACTTTAAAATATAATCTTTCATGTGACAAAGCATTAAATAAATTCTGAAATGTTGAAAGTTCAAATTTAATAAAAAGTACCAACGTTGGCTTTAATACAGCTGCAGGCACCGAATTACTCAAAATGTCATGAGTGACTGGACACATATATCGAACTTTTTTAACAATTAATGATTTCTTTTTGTCTTCTGGATCTTTCACTTCAGTAAATACAACTGGAATTAAGTCTTTCATTTTCAGTGGCTTTCCACTCATTGGACAATAAATTGTTTTGTCCTAAAAAATTATGAGATTATTAATGAAACAGATGCTATAAAACCATACATTAGAAACATTCTTCAACGACAAACGAAAGTGATATATTGTCTTAAGAATTTTATTTTTAGTTCAATCAAAATAATTTCAGAGAAATCCAACCTCTCTCTTTCCTTCCTTTCTAAAATGAAATTAACAATTTTTTACTTACAGGTTTTTCAATTCTCGATGTTTGTGCTTCTGGTGTCATTGAAGGAACCCAAAAACTTGGTAATTTCTTATCTCTACCCTCAGCCATATTTGAAACTGTTGCTTTTCCTTCTTGTGACTGTTCACTTTTAAAATGATTGACTCTTTCAGTGACAATATTTTTTTCAGATGCTAAGAAGTTTTTAACTTTAGACAACTGTTCAGCATTTGCCAACTCTGCAAGTTCTGTTTCTTCCTTTTTCTTTTGTTTCTCATATTCTTTTAACTTTCGGCTGTACTCATTTTTTTTTACAATTATATACTCCAATATTGCCTCTTTGTCATATAAATATCCATCTAGTCTAAAAAACAAAAATTGTCTCACTTGTTTTAGTTAAATACGTATATGAATTCAAAGCCATGGGATCAATTTCACTTTGAAGAGCATTTATGGCAAAGCAAATGTTACAAGAGACATGACCTATATACAGATTTATTACTTTGCTTTGTTTTTGAATATACTTATAATTGAGTTGTAATCCCATTTTCACAGTTTTTTTTGGGTATAACCAGATACAGCAGGAGTGTCTGAACTCATAACTACAACTTTGTGGTCTGGCACTTAGCCACTACACCTTTAACCTCCAGCTGCTTTGTTTCAAAATACAACAAAACATTTCGTTAGACCTAAAATGGGTGTCAAGTGCAATAAAAAGGGCTCAAAAACACATGAATTGCTTTGGTCCAAATTTTCATACATTCAGTCTGTTGCCTGGCAACTTTTTCAACAACTTTGTCTCCATGGCAAAATTTAACAATATTGTTTTTATGTGTTTCTTACCTAAAGAGTGAGTCTTATCAAATAATGAACAATAAATAAGCTTCTGTAGGCTTAATAATAAATAAATAATGACAACATTGAAACTAAATAAAAACCAGTACAAGTCTTGGAAGATTGTCTGGTTAACAGTCACAACATTGAATGTGAAAGTCCAATGGCTGAGAGATCAAAGCACCTGACTAAGAAAGTAAAAGTTGAGAGTTTGAGCCCCTCCTACATCTTGTTACACAGAGGGTGAAGAATGGGTTTAAAACTTAACAATAATGAAAAATTTTTAACGACACCATCAACTTACGTCACGACTGGATTCCTGCAAGGCTGTAAAGTTAAACAGCAACAGTCAAAGTCTTTCACAGAGTCTTTGCCCACTCTTTGATTTTCTGTTCCATATCCAGATGCTGCTGCGTCCTTTTTCTTTTCATGGTAAGTATATACCGCACCAGCGGTACAATTTCTGGCGTGCCTGGTCATACTTCAACACTACAAAAATATGAACCAACAGAACAAATTCTCAATTTTATAAAAAGAAATAATAGTGTTACAACCAAACATAAACTAACAAAATTAGTTGAAATTTAATAGGAATTAGTTATGAAAACGAAGTTGTACATTGTTAAAATCAATGCCAAATTTTAAAATTTTAATTACCTATTCACTAGGAGGATTGACAAAATTAAATATTTTTGGGTGACAGACGTAACAACAAAATCTAGAAATCAGACGTGTCTTGAGCATTGTATTTACACGGCTTGTTTAATAACAAATCTTCTGCCACGAATAAATGAGTTTGTGTTTGTTATTACATTTGAGATCCATTTAGCCTATTCCTCCTCTTTAATTTATATCTAATATGATCTAAATTAGTTTTAATTTACAAAATTTGGTCAATCTTAATGTTCTTAAAAGAATCGGAACATTATGAGTGGCGCTAACTGGTAGTCGCCGAGACCGAGTGACGTGGAGATTCTCAATTTTTAACCTTAATTCGTTAGAAATTTCGTTAATTGGGCAGTTATAAAAACTTTTAAAATGTTTGAGGTGACAGATATGCAAAGTGAGTTAATTTCTAGACTATAGCTTTAAAAAGCTAACTATTGTATGAGTATATTTCCTTCCCAGAATTATAGATTCACAGAACTAGACAGATAAAGATAAAAGTTAAAATTTTTTCTTTTCAGAAATTGGGGTGGGTCTTGCAGGTTTTGGTATTAGTTTTTTAATCCTTGGTATAATTTTATTGTTTGATAAAGGATTACTAGCCAT
This sequence comes from Columbicola columbae, assembly GCA_016920875.1. Classification (NCBI taxonomy): domain Eukaryota; kingdom Metazoa; phylum Arthropoda; class Insecta; order Psocodea; family Philopteridae; genus Columbicola; species Columbicola columbae. The sequence goes on from JADMLL010000012.1 coordinate 12,169,097, forward strand.
AGGAAATGTAAGTTTGAACATAATACAGTGATACTGCAATCCACTAAATGACTCTCTCACTGAGCATTTTTTCTTTCAGATATTATTTATATTTGGATTGGGATGTGTTATTGGTTTGCAGAGAACTTTCAGATTTTTTTTTCAAAGGCACAAAGCAAGAGCATCAACAGCTTTTTTTGGTGGAATATTTATTGTGCTCTTAGGTTGGCCCATCATAGGAATGTGTGTGGAAACTTATGGATTTGTTTTGTTGTTTAGGTATTAAAAGTTTTAAATGAAACAGTTTCACTTTTATGCATTGTTGCTTAGCTTCTGTTTTAAAATTTTGTTTTCAGTGGGTTTTTCCCAGCTGCTGTCAATTTCCTAAGAAGGGTGCCTGTATTGGGAACTGTTTTAAATTTACCTGGTGTCAGTATGGTGAGTTTCAAATGAAGTATTTAGTATTAAAAAACCCTAAAAAATTCATGTGTTTATTTTTACTTCAAAGAACAAAAAGTTATTTTCATTGTTAGTTAACAATTTTTAAGTGAAATGGACTTGATTCCCTCCCATTGTCTCTTTCATTAGCAATATTATTTTCAAGCACTGGTTTTAGCTAACAAAATTATTTAGATAAAGAAAGGAAAACAGTCAAGAACATTGTTTTACAAAGTTGAAACAAACAAAATTAGATGAGGTTAAATGTTTCTGAAAATGTCTTACCTTTCCTTAAAATGGTATTGTCAGCAGAAAATAATTTTGCAGTACTTTCAAAATATTCTCTTGTTCTAAGTGGTTGACAGTCAATAAATTTTTTGTTACTTCATTTTTTTCACTCTGAATGACTTCTTTGCTGTTAAGTTGCGTATTTTCAAACATTGCACTTGCTTGGTTAAAGTTCAAACTTTTATTTACTGATTTGTGAGGTGCATGTAGTCAGTTTCTTGAAATGAATTTTATGTTGCTTTTATTTCATTATTGACATTTTATTTCCTTAGCTTTCATATTTGGAATTCTTCATTTTGAACATTTCTATGGGTTAGTTGAATGAACAGCATGTTTAACAACTCTCTCCTCCCATCCTGTGATTGCCTAGGATGAAGAACAGGATTGAAATTCAAATTTTGAACTTTTATCAAATATTCCACTGCAGATAATATTTTGAACTTTTTTATGATATGCAGAGCCTATATGATTATTTAAATCATAATCAGTATCACTTTACAATCTTTTCAGAACCTCTCAAAGTATTCTCCCTCTTGCATCGACGCGCCGTTGTCAACCTTTCACCCAGTCATTAAAGGCGCCCCGAAATGGCCCAGCCAGCATTGCTAACTACTAAAATTATTAAGAATTACCTGCCAGTTTGTGAAAAGTTCAACTCGTAATAAAGACTTTAATGAAAATTTGCTCCGATGTCACTTCTTCATCTCATGTATTCGCCACGTCTAATACGGAGGTCCGTAGGCTGTTACTGTCCAGCACAGATGGTTGTCTTGCTCGGTCTTGGGTAGAAAATTGACAGAAGTCAGAGACGTGAACAAACTTTTATTAAATTTCTCATTATGAGTTGAAGATTTTATACACAAGCCTGTAAAAGTGTTAAATATTCATTGAATTATCATTTTTACAAGGGCGTCCAAATTTATTCACTCTCCCCGAAACGTAATAATTTAACTATATACCTTGGTATCTACTATATGCCTTTGGTGTTTTTTTACAAACCACATCAAGGGTGAACACTTGAAAAAGCTTGAAGAAAAACCACCATTTTAGAACCCAGAAGTAACAGAAAGAGGACGCTTAGGAAAAGTCGGATGTTTCCTTGAGTTTTTGCCCTTGGTGTCGTACACGGATTTGTCAGTTTGCCCTTCCTTTTAAAACTCTCCCAAACTTCACATTTTAAATTACTTCAATTTTTTCGGCTCTAAAGAAAGTAGCATCAGCTTTGAAAAGATCTCTTTCATCAATCTCAAGCTGTGTTAGTGCTTGGGTATATGACGTACACGGACGTCATGCATTTCTTTGTTTGAACTCTCACATGACGTTTTGATACGGCTTTAAAGTCGAAGCAATATTAACCACATACTTTTATTGTGTTTGCCTGAGAGAGATATTTGTGTCGGTGGCTACAAAACAAATATTTTCAAATTTTTGAAAGCTTTGTTAGAGAGAAAATGCACTATAACGACGGAGCTAGAGATTCTATAGAATATCAATTTGTAGCTGGGGCCACAAAATTAAATTTACTCAAAGCTGAAAATGTTTTTAAAGAATTTTGTAGCCAAAAGGTCAACTGAAAATTTAGAAGAAAAATCAAAAAAGTTAAGTGATGAAAATTTTCAAATGCAAGCACTTATGATTTTTTTCTTTTTCAGGTACTTGATAAACTTTGTGGTGATTCCAACAGGACAACAGTTTGATTTATTTCAATAAGAAATAAATTATAGAATGTATCTCGGTTAAAAACCAGATTCGCCGAGTTTTTTTTGGGCGTGAATGGAATGAAAATGAATTAGAATTTCACATTTTTGTACCTCAGGATTGTTAGTTAAATTGAAAAAGAAACTATTGTAAGAGACAAAAGACTTGATAAAAATCTTTCCAAGTATATTTTTAAAAATTAAAATAAATAAATAAAGAGGCAAAGCAAGACTTGAGCTAAAAAAAATTTTTTCCTATCCCCAATTTTCAGCATCCCAATATCTGTTGGAAGTCAGGTGCACGTTTCGAGGCCTTTGCCAAGTTAAACCGCAGTTGCAGTTATTAATAGTCCACGAACATGTGACTGAGTACAGCAGTCACATTTCTAATTTTAAAAGAAAAAAAGAATTTTTTCACAGCTAACTAATCAGGTCAGTAGGCCATTCGAATTTTTTCTCCTCGTAAAGCTCACAACATTTCGACATTGGGAGATCTCAAACAGCTGTTTTGTGCAATATTTGCGAGGAGAAGACTAACTATCTCATTTAACTGTTCAGGAGTTATGACATAATAGAGATCAGTTTGAGAATGACGTCACGGCTACGTCAAGTAGACAAGTTGCCAAAAACTGGTCTCAATGAGATCTGGATTAGCGGACACGAGATTTGGATTTTTCCACCATTTGTGTTTGAGGAAAGGCCTCGGACCGATGTTCGTGAGTTCTTTCTGGGAAGAAATGTATTAAAAATAAAATATCAGAAATACCTCTGAGTTATTTTTTCGTTATTGAATGTTAAATGACTTAAAAACTGTGTTTTATTATGATAAGCGACAACGGGTTTGTCTTTTCGTCGGCAACATCCCCTCTCGATGAACGAAAGGACCGAAGTCATTTCAAAAGATAAACCTCTGGGCTTTTTAACTTGCTTTTTTTAGTTCCGCCTTTTACTTTTCTATTTTTCGTAATTATTACTTCTGCTGTTTTCTTAATCTGTCACTTTCCCTTTCTCCTCACTCTTATAATTCCCGACAACTTGCCCTTCCCCTTTTGCTTATCTCTTTTTAACCTAACTACTGGTCTTTTCTTTATTTGAATTAACGCAGGAACTTGGAGATGTGTACTCTACTACTAAATAAAAACAAAAAAATTTGGAAACTTGATCCTTACCCATAGCACTGCTCCTTGCAATTCGTTAAAAACCGCCTTTTTCACTTGTAATGCGAAACATGGACATTCGTTTATCTGCTTCCACGTCAACCCGATCCAAACGTGTCATTGCCAAATTCAATCCTCGTTTGTATTGATAATAATTGACCTTAACTCCAATAAGTTGATGACGATTACCATTTATAGTAGATAAACTATAGCAAGTCATCACGTAGTAACAAAGGTGGATGTCAGAAACCTAACTCTTCTGGGTCCTCCGAGAATAAATTAAAGTTCAGTAACACGACGTTCAAGATAATTTTAAAACTAGAGAATCCATAGCAGACAGAAAACGTTATTTTTTTAAAAATCAAATGTGCTGTTGTTAGAGAACATGTTTTAAGACCTTTAAGAGGAAGAAGTGGACCGTTCACACGTTGATAAACTCAAAATTATTCATAAGACGTACAAAATTTCTAACGGTTTTCTTTCAAAAGATATTTTTCAGAATTTTACGATAATTAACCCTAAGACTTTACAAAGCGATAAGATTTTTAGGCCTAAGTATTTGAAAACATAATTAGACACATAATCTTGACCTATGTCCACCTCTACGGGATAAAACAAAAATGTGTATATGCGAAAAATCAAAAACTTACTGACTAGGGTAATAATTTTAAAGAAAAGGCAGTCGAAGCAAAACGAAAGGCCCACCAAAAAATAATTCTTCATCTTCCGTCAAGAGAGCCAGCGACAACTTGTATAATCCGTGGAATAGGGTCAAGGTCGTCAATTAATTAATATTTTCAAGTACGACCGATAATTCTATATTTAAAGCATAGGATGTATCAAGTACATCAAAATCCAAGTCTTGTAAGCTACGATAAAATCTATTTGGCTGATATAACGCGCTTAATAAAATCGACCAACATCCCAACACAAAAATTCTGACAAGATTACAACACACCATTTAACCCTTTCGCCCCTAAGGGGACACATATAGTCCCAAAAGCTTTTTGAAAAATTTAAATAGGATAAATATACACTTAACTTCAAAGAGGGCTCGGCCCATGTATCCCACACCAAAGATTTAATTTTTACATATTGAAAAGATCTCATTTACTTCAGGGGTATTAGTCCATCTACCCTGATGACTGAAACTGAAGACAAAGCCGAGGCGAAAGAGTTAAGTCAACAAATCAACACTCAAAAAACACGTGTCAAAATTTAAAACTCAACCACTAAAGGCAGTGATCAAGATACATTTCTACTCAGAGCCTGAATGTTAGCCCATTAACTGCCATATTCCCCACTTGGGGACACTACAACAACTAACGCCTAAGACAATAATACAGGATATGATTCCCAAATATGAGTCAACTAAGACTAAGGTTCCCAATAAGACTAAAATTCCAATTTCGAGGCAGATCGTCATCCTGTAACTCAAAACAAACAATTTAGGCGAATAGAAATAAATCAAAGAAAGACCCCTTAACAAAAAAATTTGGCAGTTATTGGGTTAATCACAACCCAATCAAACAAATTCGAAATCCCTAAAATAAATAAAAAACTTACAAATCACTATAAGTTATCTAAGTGTTGAAGGTCAACTTGAAAGTAAAACCAGAATTGTTTTCCTTCTTCTGACCCCTACCCTCCCCCCAAAAGCCCACCGACGAGTAAACTCACCAAAAGTCAATGTAGGTCAAATATTTAAAACAAAAAAAAAGTTGCGTCACAGATACACACGTGATGCCAAACAAAATTTATTTTTGACGGCACTCGGCTTTTTTTGAGTCCGTGTTCAAGGCGCTCTGTGAAAAATAAAAATCAAAAAACCTTCTCTTTCCTTCAGATTTTTCCATTTTTATTTAACATTTATCATATTTTATTAACATAACTTATTCGATTCACATGTTTTAAATAAGATTTATTTTTTACAACCGGTCTTCATATATTTTTTATTTGTTTTTAAAGAATTTTATGAACCTAATTTCTCATTAAATCTTGAAGTCAGTCAAGGTCATTAAATGCTATTTTTTATTCAAAATTATTTACGAATCGAGGTCTTCTGCCATTACCTTTCATCCCTTATTATCAACCTCTAGTTTACAAAAACCGAATTTCGATTCGATTCCTTAAAAGAAAATTATTTTCCTTAAGGATGGGGCAATCGAATCGGAATCTTCTTCTCAAAATTGTCACATGACTTCTTCAACATTTTTGTTCAATGTTTCCAAAAAAAATTGAAATAAAAATAAATTAATAAGAAAGGGATATACAAGGAAAACGATAAAAATAATTTAAAAAAAAACCCTCGATTATCTAAGGGTTGATTAATACTTTATCGTACCTCGACAATATTCGACCTACTGTGGACAAATGGAAAATACTAAATGTTTGCATGAATAAAGTTTTACAAGTCCTAAAGAACACGTGTTTACAAGAGGGCCTTGATTTTGTCGTAGAACACGAGTACGAGGGCACCGCCGGTACCTCGGAGTACGTTGGAGAAAGCTCCCTTGAAGAAAGCACCGCCACCCTCTTGCTTGTAGATTACAGCCCAGCAGTGCATTGTGTTCTTGTAGATGATTTCTGTCTTCTTACGACCGGACTGCATCATCATACGCCTCCTCACGGTGTCGAATGGATAGGACACAATACCAGAGACTGTTGTTACAGCCTGTTTTGACACACAAATCAAAAATTAATACGTGCCTGAGTGGGTCAATCAGCTCTTTTCAACAAATCTTAATCATTACCACTGTAGGTAAATGGTCAGGATAGGAGGTGGAGGTGGTTGTTGGGTGCTGCAGAGCTCATCCCTCAAGGTGGATGGATTTCAGGAAAGGTCTGACAATCAAAGAGTGAAGAAAACATATTAATAGTAAATTCTTCCAACATTAACTTAAACAAAACGAAAACTCACCTGAGCAATAGCCCAAGAGACGAGGAAAGGTGTACTCTTGGGATCCGGCAAGAAATCTCTTGCTGTGTCGTACAGACCGAAGTAAGAGGCTCTGTAGATGATGATGCCTTGAACTGAGACACCGAACCCTCTGTACAAGCCGGTTAGACCGTCCGACTTGAAGATCTTGGCAATACACTGGCCTAAACCTGTGAATTCTCGGTCGGCTCCTGCTTTACCGACATCAGCGGCTAACCGTGTTCGCGCAAAGTCAAGCGGATAGACAAAGCAAAGAGAGGTAGCACCGGCTGCACCACCGGATGCAAGATTTCCCGCAAAATGACGCCAGAATTGGGTGTTTTTGTCAATTCCGCCGAGGAAAATCTGCTTGTACTTGTCCTTGAAAGCGAAGTTCAAAGCTTGCGTGGGGAAATATCTGATGACGTTCGCAAGGTTACCACGCCAGAAACTGAGGAACCCTTGTTCCTTTGGAATACGAACAAAACAATCAACGATACCTGAAAGAAGAGTAAAGGAAATTGATTATGCTAAACAATAAAACGGCACAGGAATCAAAAGCCAGTTCTTGAAGCTTAATTTCAACATCTTTATTGTCCTAACTAATAACCACTCAAGAGAGAAAGACCTAACCAAGAATTACCATCAGGTCTAACACAACTGACTTGAGTTTATCTTAGGGGAGAAGTGAGAGGTTACCAGGTACAAAAGATCAGCATGACTATTTCAACATTTTCATATTTTCACAACTGATACAAATTATAGAAGACTCAAATAATATAACTAAACAAAGGTAAGTTTTTAATATTAAGGTCAGGAGTTAGCAAGCAAATAAAACAAATGAAACACCTTTTTCATTAAATTCTTAAACTGCTTTATATACTACATCTCATCAATAGTCTCGATTTTGATTCAATTAATGTACCATTCACATTTATGATTATGTGACAACATTCATATTTAGTTTAATTTTCAAACAATGCTCATTTTGATAAACTTTCTTCAAAATGAAGTCACAATTTTTTATTGATCCAAGCTATAAATTATTACTATCACCCAACCTAAGCTCTAAGAGCTAATACCAAAATTTTAATTGTGCATTGGTTCTTATGGGTACTTATAATTTCATACAAAAATTGTTGTCCATTAAAAAACAGTTCATTTCAAATATTATTGACAGTAGCATTTATAAGATATACCATACTAGATAAAAAGAAAAAGAAAAAATAACAAAACGAGGCAAACCCAAATTATGCAATTCTGTATTTATAACAGACATTTGAAAATTTAACTTGGCAATGGACTCAATCTGGGTTAATAAAATAGCTGTTGTCACTTTTCCTTCCTTTCAACAGCCAAAAACAATTTTATCTCTGAATAAAACCTAAATTTTGCATTAACTGATTCTAATTTGCTTATCAGTCCACTACCCGAGATGATTTCAAAATCACATTGATAGCAGAAATTTAGTCCAGGGTTGAAAGATTTCAATTATATCCTTAAAACTTTATTTTTTCTTTTTCATTTCATACAATGAAAACTTTCTGGCATTCAGCCCATTTTCGGGGTATGTTCAAAAATTCTCATTTTGGGCTCAAGCCTTTAAAAAAGTTTTTCAGTGATTTTTTAAGATAAATGTTTTATTTTATTCCTCACATTGATTGGGTATTTAAGTAGCAAGAGGATGACATGAGAAAAAAATTGGGTCTTCGCTTTCCTGACACAAATATCTAAAATCCTTTAGATAAGGTCGGATTGCGCAGATCGATTTTCCCAAGGCGAAGACTGGGAAAATTCATGCAAAATCCCCTCCCATTTTTCTTCGGGAAATAGGACTTACACTTTTAAACCCTTTTTTCATTTATCATTTTAATTTTTATAAATAATTTCTTCAATAAAATAGTAATTTAACTCGGAAAGCAAAAGAAGGCGTTAACATTCGGGAGAAATTTTTTTTCGCTCGACAAAAACCTTGAACTAATCGCAATCCGCCGCCATCTTGTTTTCTTCAGCCTAGTTTTCACTGGTTCGTTTCCTTTGAATCCGGCTATTTCCCCTCAACATTTATTCAAAATTCTTCATTTGTCTCCAAAAAAAGACGAATTGTGTTCTCTTCGACCGATTAGAACAGTGAAGCTAATTAATTTATCACTATTTTTTAAGCACTTAAGTCTTTTCCACACGTGGCACTCATTCGACATAAATCACTAATTAATCTACTTGTTAATAATACCCGTAAATTAAACAAATCAAAAACTTAATTTGCACAGATTCCTTATACCCCATGGCTTATTTGACTCTGTGAATAGTTATTACAGGACCTTTTGCCACAGCGAAATTTTTTTTCTTCCCAATTTTCAGTATCGATCTCGTGACCGCACCAAGGACAATTTAAAAAAACCACTGAAAATTGTCTTAAAACTAGGAAATCTCTTTACAGTTCGTTTGGAATTGGCTTGAAAAAACTAAAAAACCTATTTGAAAGAATAATATGAACTCACCTTTGTATCTCTGTTCCTCACTAATCTGCTTGGAAATGTGTTGAACTTGAAGTAGAAGTTTCACTCGTTCAATAGGTGCTACTGCGGTTTTAGAAATAGCTGCGGATATGCCACCGGCAGCAAAATCCTTAACAAATGAAATTGGATCAGCAAGATTTTTCCCTGACATTGTGACGGTTTTTTTCTTAAAAGTGCACGAATTCACCAAAGGGAACGATGTTAGGGCCTCGACTGTTGGCCGAAAAGAGGTCCTGTAACGATCGAGCAACGAGAACGGCGGTCGGGAGAGTTAAGTCGAAGGGCAGGGGGGCGGGACTTCACTGAGTCGCATTAACTTTGACTGCCATCTAGCGGCGAAACACTCGTACTATGAACAGCAGACAATATGAAAGCGCTTGGATGGGGATTTTCTCAACGACCTTTACACTCATTTTCTCACTTCAATTTTAACCCATTAGCCCACTATTATTATTGTACATACCGCATTTAAAAATACTAATTTGTTTTTAGGCAAAATTAATATTTTCTACGTTTACATTTCACTCATGAAAATTCATTTTTATGAAACTTCAATATGTAGGATGTATAATTTCCTACTGTGAGGTTGACTTGGTTTCTCCCGTTCCAAGAAATTTATTAAAAAATTATAAAATTGCAATTATAGTTCTATATAAGTTGCTTATACATCTCTACAGCCGTCTAAGCTCTAATTAACATTGCAAGTTTCCTAAATCACAGATTTGTGTGGTTAAATATACTGAACGTACTGTGATTATACGGTTAAATATACTAGAAACTGTGAAAGCCTTCAGTGTTTTTGTGTCTGGAAATATTTAGGAAATCAGTCGGTTCCTAAACAAAACTTCTATTGATATTTGGGTCATCCACTTGTAAACAATAAAAGTGCAAGCTGTCAATAAAACGCAGGCATTCGCTCAAACACAAACACTCATGCAGATTTAAAAAAAAAAAAAAATGCAAATCTGGTAATTTCAAAAGTTAGCTAGAACCGTGAAAACAAATTACATCGCGTATTATATTAAATTAAGTATAATTTTGAACCATTTTTTCTCTCTTCAAGGTTACAAATTATTAACTAGATAGATTATCAAGGTGATAATTAAATAAAAATGGATCAAGCACTTAAAGAGTAAACGACTACAATTATACGGCTAAAGATTTACACTAAATCTATTGACGGATTTCAAAAAATTATGAATAAAACGGTGTTGTACCTGTATGATACGTAATGACTTGTTCTACAAAATATATTGTATTAATATAAACAACATATTTGTTTGGAAAGCACGGCTTTTCAAATTATTTGGTTTTTGGGGAAAATTTCAGTCATCTTAAGTGCCGGGACCGGTAGATCGACCGCTCGTATGATTTATATGTTAATAGTAGAATACTATCGAAAACTAAATTATAACAAAAATATTATAAAATTATCACAATTTACTTATTTTGATCATTTTCACCGACACGTGTGCTCGAACTTCAACTACCCTGCATCGGTAGCTGACATGATTCATAGCCGTCAAATTTCGGTATGGTTTTGGAATCTGAACAAACATTTTGCGGTCTATTACCATGTTGTATGTTTCCTGTTGTACATTACTATTTAAAGAACTCGAACAAAGCCTCTGAACTTTTTTTTTATCTTACAATATCTTATCTGACATGTTTTTTTTGTTTGATTCCGACATTACTTTCCAACTTTTTTGTAACTTCTCTTAGCTTGTCTGCTGTTTTTGTGACCCTGTACGTTTTCTAATTTATCCGCAGTCTTTAACATTCAATATTTCATTCAATGGGCCTATAGTCAAAATAAAATACAACTGACTACTTCCTTTCATAAATTCTCTTAAGTTGAGTGAATATTTTCCTTACAAGATGAAGTGGAGGTGTTGTGTTAAAAACTCCTGAGGTTTCATGGCTATCTCAAAGTTCTCATTCTAGTTTTACCCTTTGTGTTATTTCTGGGCATTTTAGAACGTAGTACCCAACTTCAAATCCTGGGTTAGACATAACCGTGTTGAGGATCCGATGAAACGTTAACTTTATGAGAAGATTAAAAAAATCCTTGTGGGAGAAAGGTTGTGGCAATGTGACATGGACTTGCACAACTCTTTAGAAAGTCTAAGATTTCCGAAGGAATAAAATCAAAAAATTCCGCCAAGAACGTTACGACCCCATAATGCCAGAGGGATGCCATCTTGGTTTGAGAAATGAAAGAAAAGGGAGGGAAAGAATGGAAAATTCGGGTCGGAAAATGATCGGAGATCGATGGACCCGTCATGCGCTGTCGAAGCCTCGCTTTGAAAATGTGATTTCGTTGCTCCAGTCCACAATTTTGTCATCGTGTTTAGGAAGGGAAAAGACAAAATGAAAGGGGATTGCTGATATACGAAAAAAGTCTCATGTTATTTGTTTTGTTTTATTTTTATTTTATTTTACAAACATTCATTTAATGCGAGACTTGGAAAATTTCGTTTTACTGGAAAATTGTGATTCATGTGCAAACAATGTCTTTCAAATGACTTCGTTCAAACGAAAAGATTTAACAAATTAGTGCAACAAGTTCTTTAGGAAAGAAAAAACTTTCATCCAAAGCGTCTAGTTGTTTGTGTAAAGGTGAAGTTTTGCAAGATGGAGTTCACCGGGAGATGGGAATCGTGGAGCCTGAGCTCGTGGAGATAGAAAGAAAGAAGAATGCAAGTGCCAATGTCAAGCCTGCCGTCTTGGGTCATTTTCATTGTCGTTAATTTTGAGTATGGATTTCCTTCGACAACAGGTGAGACAAGTGTTGTTCATATAATTAACTTTAGTGTTTAGTGTGTTTGGGTTTGCGAACCAAAACTGATAGAACAATAGACAAATTTCAAATTGTGCAACTATCACTTCTGGATAAGACCATCTTATTCTGGATCCTTCTTCTTCTTCTTCTTCCATTTTTATTACTTAACTAAGAGATTATTCTGTGTATTTCCAGTCACCAAGTTGTACGGAGAAAGATGTATTTCCGATCACGAATGTCAGACGGGAGACCACAACTTACTTTGCTTCAAAACGGACATCCAAATTTGCAAATGCAGAAGGTTTGTAGAGGAAACATGACCAAAAGTTCTAGAAGGGAGAGACTGAAAGTGACAGTATGAATCGAGAGAGTTACCGAGGGGTTGAAGAGTGACATCACAAAAAGCTAAATCCCACGAGTTTCCACCCCTTGAATCAATCGTCTTCCATGACTTTTTTCCTCTTAGGACTTCACATTATAGATATTCAATTTCACAAATTCAAGTTGTGATGGCAATCCAATCAAGTTTCATAGAAACGTAAATTGACAGTCAGGGAATCCCAGTGATTCAGAAGCGAAGAGTCTTGGCTGAACAAGAAACAGAATTATATATACTTGTCCCTCCATTTCAGAGGCTACGTTTGGGACCTAGAAAGAAAGAAATGCCTTCCGACGATAGACGACGACATGTACAATGGCAATTTCGATCCTGTTAGAGATCTCATAATACCAGGCCTCATCATAATGACAATAGGCGCCATGGTATATCTGGGAATCAAGCTTTTTTGTAACTGGTAAATTCTCTTTCGTTCAAATATGTTTTGCGTCATTTCCTCGTATATAATTATTGTTATGTTGGCAGCGGGAAGTTATGGAGAAGGAGAAGACACCAGGAAATAGCGAGAGAACTCGAAGAATTAAGGTCAGGATCCCATCAGCAGGCATGGATAACTTCCTACAGAGTGTTCAGCCCCTATGGGAGCTCCAATCGGCCGCCGTCTGCTTTATCCACGAGGTCATTTCCCCTCGACCCGACGACCTGCATGAGTAAGAAAACAGAAAACACTTTTTCCTTCACCTTGTTACTTCGTGTTATTATCATTACTATTATTAGATAAAGGCAAGCATGCCAAGTTAATGATAAAAACAGTGTTAGACATGCTAATGGTGATAAAGGACCATTTTCCATTTAAGGTCTGTTCTTATCGAGTCAGTCTCTACCTCAAAGTCCGCCGCCCTACGAAGAAGCTCTCAAACACAAAGTGATAATGAGCAGTTACCACCCTCCGGGGAATCCGGTCGTGCCGATACCTGTGTCTGCCTATACCGTACCCACATTGGATGTTCCTAGACGGTATCAAACACTTCCACGGAACCCTTCTACGGTCTCTTCGAGTTTTATAGTCAATTCAAATCCTCCGAATGCTCCCTCGCTAAAGATTACGGGCCAAAGACCCTTCCCAGTTGCTATAAGCGACACTTACGGAGGGATGTCTGTGTCCAACGATTGGTCTCACCTTCAGTATCCAGGTAGGTAAAAATCCCAGATTTCGTACCCCTAATTCAACGAAAAGGTTTTCTTGGACATTTTTTTTTGTTTTAGGAACCACAGGACAAGTATGGGAGGCGTGCGCGTCCTCCCCTGGACCATGCAGGATTCAAGAACCATCTCCCTCACGCGAGAGCTCAGAAGTGACCGCACAACATTCCCGAGTCCCTCCAGTAGAGGTGTGGACGCCTAATCATAGGAATCCTCATGTGCCATCGTCTCACCCTCGATCGGGGGTACACCGACCAGGTCAAGCTCAAAAAATCTACCACGGAAATGGTCCAGGTGTACATTTGCGGAATAGTAATCGCAATAGTTAAATGAGTAAGTGTCTAAAGTTTTAACCAACGCAAGACCCAGAAACATTATACAATCTATTACAATAAATAATTACAGAATATTATAATCTAAACAAATTATAAAATCTTTGTCCAAAATATGATTTTGTAACTGAAATTTTTAGTTTAAGTATTAATAGAACAAGCCATGAGGCTCTGGTAAATTCTCATCACCAAAAGGACAAAAGTCGAGGAAAACTCCTGTTCGTTTCCATGAGCAAGACTTGCTAATCAAATTAAAGAAAACCAATAAGGAGTCTCCATATCTGTGATTACTTTAGCTGTACGGACCAGGGGTATCTCACTGGATTCGATCAAGAATGACCATCGTAGCTTTTCCAATAAACGGCTTTCTTCACGTCCTTGCTCCCAAGCGTTAATTTCATATTTGGCCGTCATGTCTCACAGTTAATAGGGTCGCTTGAGAACCTATCTACACCACTCCCAGAGGCTGGACACAAACACTCACGAAATTCAAAAAAAAAAAAATTATTTTTATCTGCACCAATTTGGTTTTACTTTACCGTTGTTAACCCTAAAATCTTACATGTTGCTAATTGAAGGTCCATTGTAATCCTTTTATTTCATAAGATATCCACACTTTTAACGAAAATCTTACTTCATAAATACCGCACATTTATAGAAGAATTTAATATGAAACTCATGCATTTATCAGACGAAAACTAAGCCATCATCACAGCCTACATACCATTATGTGATAACACCAATACATTGTACAAGTCGCTGCTTACAGACTTGTAAGTGAAAATGAAGAAGTTTACGATGGTCACTTGAATCCCTATCAACTCATGTATGTGTGATTTCCATGAATTAATATACAAGTATATATGTAGGGGTGGAGAATAAAATTCTCATTCGACTCAGAATAAATGTTTTTATTAAAAATGTTTTTAAATATGGAATTCATACTCTAAAAAAATTAACGCTAATACTAATACTAATACAAATAATAATGATAATAATAATAATAATTACTACTATGGATGGCTACATTTATAATTCAATAAACCTGTCTTTATCAACTGATAAATAACATTTGATATCTTGAAAACCCCAGCTTACGGTTTCCATTCACCCAATCGCTAGAGTGCTGAAACAGATATGCTTTCGGCGAGCTTAAATGACGTGTAATGTTTAGCTTCTGAGTGTATTTCGACATAAACTTATCTTGTATAAATACAAGATATTAGTTTAAAATGAAGCGGTTGTTCCGTCTGAACATTTCTTTCACCCCGATTATCGCAATGCAATAACAGAGATGACCTCCCCCCACTCTTTCAGCACCAGCGGTCAAGGTGCAAGTGGTGTCATTTTAGAAATTAAGCAGTAATCCAGTCTTAACAGTTTCATATAAATCTTTCAAATACGGTGTAACACAGTTTAGATCTTAAGATTGTTGGTGGCGGAAAAGCCAGAGCCGGTAATGGAGTCCACCTTGACTGCATTTATTTGTCAGCAACTGAAAAAAGCTCAACTTCAATGTTATCAGCAACTCTAGTCATGTTTTTAGCTGGTTTGTTTGTACCCCAAATTGGATCACTGTAGTGTGAGGTTCAGTTCAATACTTGTACAAAACACAACTCATATGCGTCATCACAATGCTTCAGGCTCCCCGCCTAGTCACCATAAGGAGGATCTATCCCAAAAGTTCCCAGTGAGCTTTCTTTAAAATCATTTACTCAATATCAGTTTGAAAGAATAACAGAGAATGAAGTAAACCGAAGGATTACCATCGTTTGAAGGACATCAGCAAACGAATAAAAGAAAGGAAAGTTTAGCGTTCGGAAGAGGACTTAATACAAGCAATAAATAAAAAATGGTTTAGAAAAGGATGGGAGTGAGAAACAGTGGAGCAGTATGGGAGGGGCCTTTACCCTTGAGTATATGTATATAATCATTGTTCTCTTTTTAGTCTAGGTATCAACCTGACGATGTCCACAGCTAACGAAGTGGACGAAACATTGGTTTATTATACAAAAATGTAGCGGTGCATAATGTGTTTAGTTTCAAGTTTTACTGCCGCGTAATCTTAACTTTTCATCAATCATTGTTGTACTTTAAATGTATTAATATTACTCGAAGTCAATATTGGTTGACTATTATTTTCTTTTTTTTTTTAACACGAAGACAGATGTTATTTGTCGGTGATGTAGCTTCCGGTACGATCCAGAATGCAACCAGGATCCTGAGGAACGTATAAGGTGACGTGAGTTTTCACAGCACCTTCAGCAGGATGTGCGCTATTTCTTGCACAGCCCAATCTTTTGTTTGGCCAATATTTTTGCCAGATTATTAGGAAGTCTGCGGGGTTCAAGGTCTAATGCACCAACCACCACAGCTATGATACCTCTTATTATAAATAATATTATTGTTTCTCTTTTTAACAGAACCAACACGTTATTTGTCGGTGATGTAGCTTCCGGAACGTTTCAGGGTGCAACCAGTATCCTCAAGAATTTGTCAGATATTTTTAACTATGCCAATGAATGCAATTTCTTGCATAGTTCAATCCTATTATTACTATTATTATTATTATCCTAATCATTACTTTTTTCTTAATATTATTACTATTACTAGTACTAGGCTTATTATTACTATTTTCCTTTTTAACAGAATAAAAAATGTTATTTGTCGGTAACATTTTTTATGTTTTTGTTTTACATTTATTTATATTGTCGGTAATGTAGCTTCCGGTAAGTTCCAGGATGCAACCAACAAACGTTCTTGAAGTACGTGCCCCGTAACGTGGGTTTTCACACAACCTTCTTGATGACTTGTGCTATGCCCATTAGTGTGGTCTCTTGGACAACCCAATCCCTGCCATATTATTATTACTATTTCCCTTTTTAACAGGATAAAAGGTGTTATTTGTCGGTAATGTAGCTTCCGGTACGTTTTAGTATGCAATATTTTCAAAACCACTCAAAGTACTTTTTCTTGCTTCCGAAAAGAAAACAAAGAAAAATGAAAGGAAAAATAATTTTGAGAACTTTTGACACAGATCCTGTGTTCACTACACCATATTCGGTCACTCTCACTATTCCTGTCTATGCCAAATTTAATTGGATTAAATTAGTTAACCAAGAGCATCATCAGTTGCTGATAAAGTTCTCCATTACTGTCCTCACGGTCCATTTCTAAAAACTGCTTATTTTTGTCATTTCATGTTAAGACACGCCTTCCTTTAAAATAAAAAATGTAAAAGTGATCGATGATTGCTACAACTTAAAAACAGTGCTTATGGATGCACGAACCATTTCAAAAGTTCAAAATAGGCATATCATACATACAATAATTAATTAAAATCGACTACAACAATAACAAAAACAAAGAATGGTATATAAAATTAAAACAAAACATAAATTAATAGATAATTTTCAGCAGACTAACTAAAGGGAAACAAATCATCGATTATAGATTATAGTGAAACAAAACTCTACATTTTCTCAACCAGTTGAGGAAACGAGAATTATGTCCATTACTTTAACCGTCAACCATGATTAAAAAAAGGCCACAAAAGATACGTTGCTTCATACACATTTTTACACTATTTTCTTAAGCTAATAAAAGACAACCGAAGAGCCATCTGTAATGAAAGCTCAACGGATTCTCGTCTCTCGTTCATCCTCATCATGCTCACTTTCCATATTTCTAAATTTTAAACCGAATTCGTAGTTTACTTCTAAATATTTATGTAACAAACGAACGAAATTTTTATTTCTATCAAAGTCTAAAATGAAACGGGTTAATCAATTTCCTCTTATTAACTCACGAGTTTACTTACTACCTTAAAGGTGAGGAAAGACTTGATCGAAACACCTAGCTGTCTCGTTTTAATTCCGTTTGATTATAACTACTTGAATAGTAACTGAATTGACAATTCATTGGCTGAATTTCCTAGTTTTAGTGCTTTAGAATCACAAAATGCCATAAGTGTAAGTAAACGCAGACCCTTCAAACTACGGCAAGCTACTCCTTGTTTAAGCCTACTTGAAAAATTTGGAAAATGACTTCACCGAATCAATGAGATTTTCGTTGGCACTTTGGTTTGCAAGCCTCCCTCAAGTTGGTTGGATGTGGAATGAGCAGGGACAAATCAGCTTGTCTTTTCCGGCATATTGATGTTACCCAGCCACCTCTCCCCACTGGATTGTGGCACTTGACATAGACCTTAAAAACCTGAGCTCCATGGCCCTGACTGTTGCGTTCGGGCAGTTCGTCTTTCAGAATGACAATTATCACTATTACTATTACTATTTTCATTGTTTTCAACTTCAATATTCTCATGGATTCATGTTTAGGAAACTGTTTTGAGTCTTTAGCCTAATGTTTAAAAACACAGAGACCAAAACAAAATAATCTGAACTGGATAAAAATATAAACGTAACAAATAAGTTAAAACAAGACAGTGTGTTGAGGGATCAAAAATTCCAAAATAGTAAAAAGCTCTTGTAAAGGAGATAAAAGAAACGGAGATCAATACAAGGAATAAATGTCAGTTTCCCTGTTTCTGGGTCATTCCCAAACCTAAATATTACACAACAACCATGTGGTGAAAAAAATTTTATAAAAGCAAGCAACACAAAATCTCTTACTGTAGTCAGCTCTGTCCTAATTTTTGGAATGAAACTTTGAACGTGATCTGTTCATACATTTGATGATCTATGAAAGATCTTAAATAAATACTCGGAACAGTCTCATGAGAGGATTGTTAATTTTAAATGCTTACTTGACACTAAGCCCGAGGCAAATAATCACAGGCGGAAGTGTCAGCAGTTTATAACTGGAGCGCATTTTCCAGTTGCGAATTCAGGAACACATTACATATATTCACTACTATCGATTTTTACCTGTCTTTATCACCAAAAAAAGCATTATCTTATTTACTTTACTATTGCCAACGTTTATCTCTTTATCGGCCATGTGACACAAATGAGCGGTGTCACTTTCAAATGACCGACAATTCCTACGGGTTCGAATTTGCCCCCAAGACTTATCATAGCGAATCGATGTTGTTGAGAAGTAGAGCAAAACGGTGGGCCACTCACTTGGACAATGTGCCACAAATTGGCTGTTTCTGGGAAAGGATCGAAAATGACAATTGATGTTAGTGTAAAATTTGATATTTTGTAAAATTCCGAATAAAAACTAAAGCAAGCGAATGAGAGAAACAAAATAAAAAACAAGTCACGTCGAAAGCCACGTTATCGAGTAACCACAGAAGATAGGTTCCACGTGGAACTCACCTAGCTACCTCATGCTAATTACATTGTGCGACTTTGACAAGAAGAACGACAACGCGAGTCGTTCCTTTTTTTACTTAAGTCATTTCAGACGTAGAACCAGGCCTTTTGGACACCCTGTGAATGAGTTTCCGGAAAGACGCCGTCCATTTGGACCTTTCGAGTTTGCTTTTGCTGTTAGTACTAGGAGGAGTAGAAACTGACTGTTTCGGATCGTAGAGTTCCGAAGAGAAACCTGAATCTGAGGAGAAAGCTCGATTGGTCGGCGGAGCGGAAGTGTTTGATGTTAGAGAGGCATCAGGACCGTAAGCGCAAGTGCAAGCCGACATGTTGTACGAACTTTCTCCGGCGCACGGAGGAATGTTGAAGGATTCTTCGCCGTGACCGGAGTCGCTGCTCGATTCCGAAACCGTGCTCGTTTCGTCGATGTAACTGATGTGAGGATTGGTTAGACAAGAAAGCGGAAGACTTGGACTGGGACTGGGAGACGACAACGACGTTGTTCCTCCTCCTCCGCCGCTGCCTCCTCCCCGACCCAAGGAGTACGTGCGACGGAAGGAATAGTCTGACCTGACGGAATGATACGGTGAAGACTGTTGAATGATCCCCGGGCAACCATCCAAGCTCTTGTCCAAGCAAGAAGATGGATATTGTAGATCCGGGAGACATTTGTCGACGGGTTCCAACTGTCCGGGCATCGGACGCATCCAGTTCCTTAAGTCCTGAAAGGGTGATTGGAAGCACGCGAACAGCTTTTTACTGCAAATCAGAAAACATTGGAGTTAGGTCGAGTTACAAAAAACACCGTTACAATGACAAGATAAGCAAACAACATATGAACTCACTCGTTCCGGCCGGCATATTCACCGAAGGAGGCCTTGGTGTATGCACAAACGGAACATTTCTTCCTCCTGCATGTGGCCAAATGTTTCATTGCTTTCTTCAGCTGACTGTTGAGAGTCGCCGTTTGTCTTGCGGCCAGCTTCAACTCGGACACCTCCTTCTCCAACCCGACCACATTTTCCGACATCCTTTTCTTCTGCATGCTGAGGTCCATGAGACAATGTCCTGCCCCGGCCCTTTCTACTTCCAAACGTTCTTTCAGCTCTTCATTCTAAGAAAAGGAACAAAAAAAAGTTCCATTAGCTTTAGTAATAACAACAAAAGAGGACACGAGTGTTTGCCATCGTGAAAAACACGTTCCGTACAAGGAGAAAGTGACCCTCGGAGCAAACATAAACTCGTAGAGCACTGCCTGCCAGCCTGCCACCCGGCTTACGTAAGTACCAAATACTTTTCTAGTGAATCGCATTCGAAACTATGTTGCCAACAATAATTGTTCAACACAGATTTCGAGGATGCGGAAGATGATATAATTAATAGCAGATAATGATAATTTATCTCGGACGTGTGGCGTCACCGTTCACAAAATGTCCGGGGAAACCTGGCTTTGAACCTCACGTTGTTATGTCACGTAGGCTCGTCATCTATTTATAAAACCTTTTGTTTCCTCTCGACATCTTTCGGGTTTTCTTGCGCATCGTTATAAATACACACTGGATGTGGCACTCATGATTTCTGACGTCATGTATGACTCTCAACATTGCCAGCTCACCAGTATCAAGATAATTATTCCCAGGGAAGAATGACTCGGAAAAAAGGGAGAAAACTTTGGTTTTTACATTTGCAGTCAAGGGACAAAATTTTTATTAATCGCACCTAATAATAAAGGATCTTTTACCTCGCGTTCCAAAAAGTCTTTTTCAGCAGATATGGCCGTCACTTGTCGAACTATTTCCTGACGAGCTCGTTCCAGTCCCCGTCTCGTATTTTCCGCTTCCTGAGCTTGCAATTTCAGCTGCAATAAAACATAAATTTTAGTCAGTGTTACCATCTAAAAGAGGAAATCGTTTCGTCAACCATACGTGAGGCTATTTTCACAGTTATTGCAAACGAAAATGGAGGCATACATTCTGATAAATCGTTCAATTAAAAACTTTTCTTGCTTCCAGTTTTCGGATAAATATAAATGTATATTAATATATATGAAATCGTTTCCAGTAAATTCACATCTCTTCCAAACTCTACCGCAATGTCGTCTAAATATTTTCCTTTTTAACAGTTAGAGTAAAATTAATTTCAAGGTATCCGTCGCTGCTGGTTGCTTCAGTCATCACCTTTGCCAAAAAATTTGCAATCACAAAGTGGTTTCTCATCCAGAGCTTTAACAGGAATGTAAAACTCGTGAAATGTCTACGAGGCCAAACATAGCTTCCTGACATTGGAAGCTGGTGAAAACCTGTCATCCTAAAGTGTAGAAGGTAAGGTGTCCCTTATTTTTCGGCGCTTTTATTTTATAACGCATACCCCCTTACTATAATTTGTGCACTTGATCCTAAAACACTCGATGTCGTGAGTATGCGTTTTCATTTAAAAATAAAATAAAATAGTCCAAAAAAGGAACCCTAGTAGAAGCCAACTAGACCCCAAGCTATGTCCAATAAAACTGCACACCAACTCTGCGCACCAAACTGTCGGCCAACTTGAATTAGTGATAATTTCACTGAGCGACAACAAAGCTTAAGAAATCGGGCCGTAGGTAGTTAACATCAATTAATTATTATTTATATAGTACAAACACTATTTTTCGTGGCATAGGAACATGATGCATAATTTTAACATTACTTTCTACTGGTAAATTATTTTCTATTTTTTGATCGGTTAATTACTTCATTAGACATTTATGTTAATCATTTTATTTTTGTAGAATAATTTCTTGGAAGAAATTAATTAATTAAAAAGTTCTCTTTAATTTTGCCTAGAGCAGTTAGCCGCTGCTTAGGTGTCAAAAGTCAGACAAGTAAAATTGGGAAACTTTCACAGTCGACTACTCTTCGGCGAATTCGGAATTGCACTCGAATCCACCCAATCGTCAGACTTCGACCTCAACTTAAATCTCTCATTTAAGAGATATCAATTATAATAATCATCATTATTATCAGTTTCCTTTTCTCTAGTTATCTGCCATCTGTCTGTAGAATATGAGTAGTTCCTCTGGCTTCAAAGGGGCTTTTTATCTAGGAAACAGATCAGTGCCTTAGCCTTAGGCATTAGACACAGAGTAGATATTTAGGAAGGGTGAAGAACAGAAGGAGTAGGGGGATGAAGCTAAGAGAAGCGTGTTAGGGAGTCGAGTGGTTTATGTCTCTTGAGGCGTCGTTGGTCATGTGATTCGTCAAAAGGGTATGATGCAGAAGAACTGGGATGGACCATCAGTCGAGAGAAGTATTTGAGGAAGAATTTGCTGGTTTTCTTTCTTTACGGTGGGAATGAGGGAGCACTGATCATGATTGATAGGCTTTTGAACAAGAGGCGTTCGAGAATTTCCAGGTTGGAGTAGTTAACATTACCAGGTATTCACTAGGCAAATACGGGCACACGTTCTGCCAAAAAAGACGTTTATCATTCAGTAAACGCTTGATCCTGACGTTAATATCAACTCAAATAAGAGCATACAGCTCAGCACGTCTAGTGGGATTTGAAAAGATGCGAACGCAGCGCTCTCTAGTGAGCGTTACACAAACTTCTGGGGCATATACACTAAGAGATAAGATAGTGAGGTTTTTAAAGAATAAAGAAAAGATAAGATTATCTTAAATTATTCAATGGTCCAAGGTCGGTATAAATATTTTACAATAAATACGGCTGGATATGTCCTGTTCTACAGCAGAGCACAGAATTACCACTCAGAAAGAATGCGTGGCAAACAAGGAGTCCAAAGGCAGATTGAGAGATTATGAAACTGTGCGGATGAAAACTCATAGGATTTGCTTAGAAAATTTGTGATTGTAATGGAAATTCCATTGTGTCACACTAAAAGCAACCATTCTATACTAACATTAGTGTAAAGAAGACAAAATCTAAAACTAAAACAAATTAAGATATTTTATTTTACACGATTCTCTCAGCCATGCAACCAAGCCCAATTCACTTCCAGTTCTACACACCTTCCCCCCTCTTACTCTCGCTTCGTATTAGTATTATGCAGACATAATATTTACAAGCGGAAATGAGTTATCGGTCACGGACGGATAAGCCATCAAGAAGTTGCTTGAATCTCGTGCATAAAGAAAGGAGGAATCTTGGCCAAACGGAGGACGGATGGCTATTGCACCCGACACAACTTTGAGCCTCGATCCCTAATTGAACTAATTAACGGTTAATTAACGATAATAAGCTCTGCGATTATGAAAGAGAAAAAAAAAGACTTCACCTGAGCGTAAGCTTCATTCCTTTCCTTCTCCAGTTTATCCTTCCAGTGAGCAAACTTTTCCTTTTCTGCCCGAAGCTGTAACATTGCCCAGGAAAAAAAAAAAAAAAGAAATCAGTTATGTTAATTACAATGAATGAATGAGGCTACGATTACAGGAGATATAACCCACTTCGCTAAGCAAAGCTCTATAGCTGGTCGGATAAAGTCTCATCCAGTAATCTGTCGAACGATCCATCGCGTCTTAACGTCACCGAATCTCGTGAAAAACTGAGATGAAGTTCAGATCGACAAAGACGAAAAGACCAATTTTTACAATCAGCAATTAACCAATTAAACGCATTACATGTTCAAGCCTAATTTTATTTCATATGTGTGGGTGGTTCGACTTCTTTTCGTTTCCGGCAAGAGAAATGAATGTCTTCGGCCCACCCCCCTCCCTTCATCACTGCCTTCAACAGACGCCCAGTTTATCTTCACTACAGTCTTTCCAATTACTACTGGCATTTCATGTTGTCGTCAGGTACTGCCGCCTTCAAACCCAACCGCTGGTATCGCTATAAACACACGATATCAACATTTTTTTAAAGTTAGTCTGCTAGAGGAAAAGAACCAATGTTTAGATTTATTTGATACCGGACGCCAGATATCGTGGCAGTAGTTTCAAAGCCCAGCAAATCAAATTTCCAGCCAAAACACATCTGAACAAATGTGTTCAAAAAAGAATCCGATCATGTAGACGTCCACTAACCTTCCTAAGAAAAAAGTGGCCAACCATCCAATATTTTGATTTGTTATCAAAACAACATAACCTAAGCTAAACAAAGAACTCTCAAAGAAACATGTCCGCCACAATGTAAATAAAAATAAAGAAAATGGTGGGAAATAGCATTTTCGTACGGGCAAAATTAGGACACTAGATAACTCCAAGATAATCACTCCTCGCATGAGAATCCGTCAACAGGAATTAAGGCAACAGAGAAAGGAAAAGTCGGCCCGAAAGAAGAGGGAAAACCAAAGAACATCTTGACAAAAACACGTCCATTTTTCTCAATTTCCCGAAATTAAATTACAAAAAACCCATCAGAATGTAAAAACGACAGAAAGCAACCGTCCACGCAAATTCACATCACAAACCCGCTTATACACCGTAAATTAAAACATAAAATCTGAGATGAAAACAATCAAGAGAACCTTTGTTATTGTTTACT
The DNA here is from genome assembly GCA_016920875.1 of Columbicola columbae. Classification (NCBI taxonomy): domain Eukaryota; kingdom Metazoa; phylum Arthropoda; class Insecta; order Psocodea; family Philopteridae; genus Columbicola; species Columbicola columbae. Next base: position 12,193,506 of record JADMLL010000012.1, read on the forward strand.
TGACCGGCCATCATTCAAAATGGTGGCATGTCAAACAGGGAAATCAGCACTGCTACTCAAATTCAAATTTCTTCGAACGGAATCCTCCAGAATCGTGCTGACCGAATACGGACGTTTTGAAGGGTTTGGTCGGAGAAAGATGAAGTGAGCGAGGAGGCTGTCGAGACGAGCAACGAATGAAGGGTGTTAGAGAAGCCTTGTGTCGTGGAAACCACCCTGAAGAGGATGTCAGCGACTCACTGTCGGGGTTCACCCGTGGACAGGTATTAGGAATCAGGTCGATTCGAAAACAAGAAACAGGAGTCAGTGCGCTTGTTGATTGTCATTCTTTTGTCAACCAAAGCGAATCGTCAACAAGAAAATATTCGACCGTTTTTGTCGTAGAGAATTTGTGCTTCTTTTAGATAATATTTTTTGGATTTTTCATTAAATTTGATTATTTTTTAGTCACCTTTTTAAGAAGAAATGCGTGAAGTTATATCGTGTCATACCGGTCAAGCGGGCGTTCAAATCGGAAATGCGTGTTGGGAACTTTACTGTTTGGAACACGGGATACAACCGGATGGCCAGATGCCATCAGACAAAACTGTCGGAGGAGGTGACGATAGTTTCAACACATTTTTCAGCGAAACGGGAGCTGGTAAGCACGTACCCAGAGCTGTTTTTGTTGATCTTGAACCCACAGTAGTCGACGAAGTCAGGACAGGAACTTATAGACAACTTTTTCATCCCGAGCAGCTGATTACGGGTAAGGAAGATGCAGCCAATAATTACGCGAGAGGTCATTACACCATCGGAAAGGAAATGGTGGATTTGGTACTCGACAGAATTAGAAAGTTGGCCGATCAGTGTACTGGACTTCAAGGTTTTTTAATTTTTCACTCTTTCGGTGGTGGAACAGGATCGGGTTTTGTCTCACTGTTGATGGAACGTTTGTCAGTCGACTATGGCAAGAAAAGTAAGCTAGAATTCGCCATTTATCCCGCTCCTCAAATTTGCACGGCTGTTGTCGAGCCCTATAATTCCATATTGTGCACTCACACTACGCTCGAGCATTCGGATTGCGGGTTCATGGTAGATAACGAAGCCGTCTACGATGTTTGCAGGAGGAATCTGGACATCGAAAGGCCGACGTACACGAATTTGAACAGGCTTCTGGGTCAGATCGTGTCTTCAATCACGGCATCGTTGAGATTCGACGGCGCTCTCAACGTCGATTTAACCGAATTCCAAACGAACCTAGTACCCTACCCCAGGATTCACTTCCCCCTAGCTACGTACGCCCCCGTCATATCCGCAGAAAAAGCATACCACGAACAACTTTCAGTAGCCGAAATCACAAACGCTTGTTTCGAACCAGCCAATCAGATGGTCAAATGTGATCCTCGACACGGGAAATACATGGCCTGTTGTCTTCTCTACAGAGGGGACGTCGTGCCCAAAGACGTCAATTCCTCCATCGCTACTATCAAGACGAAGCGAACCATTCAATTCGTGGACTGGTGTCCCACCGGATTCAAAGTCGGTATCAACTATCAGCCACCGACAGTCGTACCGGGAGGCGACTTAGCCAAGGTCCAAAGAGCCATATGCATGATGTCCAACACGACGGCCATAGCGGAAGCGTGGTCTCGACTCAATCACAAATTCGACTTGATGTACGCGAAAAGAGCTTTCGTTCACTGGTACGTGGGCGAAGGTATGGAGGAAGGTGAATTCTCAGAGGCGAGAGAAGATTTAGCAGCACTCGAAAAAGACTATGAAGAAGTTGGTATGGACTCAGTCGAAGGTGAAGGCGAAGGCGGTGAAGAAATGTAATAGTTCCCAATAAAATAAATAATAAATAAAAATTAAAAAAAAATTAACCTACCATAATAATCGCGAAATAAACAAAAAAAATTAAAAAACCAAAAAAAAACGGCAAACAATCATTACCAACACGCAAAAGTTATTTGCATGAAAAGTTAAATTGTAAATGTTTTAACTGTTCGTTCTGTATGTTTCAATAAATATATTTACAACATAGTACACGATAATAACGACCATTCAAATTCTTTAGCGATTCCTTAAAACCCCTCCAAAGTCAACAGTAAACACCTGTTTTAAACGTCTTTCTTGTCTTCCTCTACAACCTTCAGAGCAAATACATAAAGCAAGAAGCTTCTTCACCCACCAGATCCCAAAAACCTGTGATTCGATTACCTTTTCGCAGTCCTCTTCCAATCGAACAACTTTTTCCAATTGCAAGAAAAGCTCTTCCTCCTTCTCGTGAAGCTCCAGTTCTTTCGTTTCCAGTTTTCTCTCGAGTTCTTTACGGGCTTCTGCCAAACCATCTCGCTCAGCCTAAAAGAAAAAAGATTATGAAAAATCTTGATTCCAAGGACGGAAAAAAACCCCAAAGTCCTGGGTCACAGGTCAAGGTCGCGTGTTTTGTATTTTTCGATCACTGTGAAGTGTGCTGCTTGATAACTTCATATCTACAATTTTAGGCTAATCTCTTAGAGTAACAACAATAACTTTTATGATAATAATCCTGATAGAATTGTCTTCCTTTTAGCAACATAACAAAAATAATTTAACCAAATTTTTTATATCATTTAGCAATATTTGGCAACGATCATTCCGTGGTTTCTGAATTTAGCCCAAAAAACCCTCCCAGACACTTACCACCCTGAAACTTCACGCATCTATTTACGTCTAAATCTGCTTATCAACATTTCATCCATCTTGTCTTTTTACTTTGACAGGAGATACAGACTCTGATTGCCAATATTTTCAGAAGGAAATCCAGAACCTCTCCCCCAAAAATTTTTATTATCCAAAGACTTGTGACCGCAGAGAAAGCTGTTTGCACGTTGAAGTCTCAACACGACACAAGAGAAACGAAGAATGAAAAATGAAATCCAAAAGAAGCACGCAAAATGATTAATTGAGTACCGTCCGTGTGAAATAGTCTTAATCAGCAAAATTAAAAACAAATTCTGATTTCTTTCAGATGATTGAAGGAGAAAAGAGCGAGTCTCTCTCTCTCTCTCTTCATCTCTTTATCTACTTCCTTCCTCTGAGCCATCATCTATTTTCAAATTCTCTTTTAATCTATTTCATGCTCTCCTTGTCTTTTGTGTTCTTTTCCTAAATTCCTAGTCCAGTAACGCTCAAACTATATTTTAATTTTTCAATTTCAAAATTTGGCTTCTAGATATTTAACAATTATCTCGTCCTAAATAAGAAAATACTTAAAAACACTTTTTTACATTTTTGGGTTTTGCATAGTTCTATAAATAGAACAATGGACTAAGATTGTTGGAGGTTTATTTACGTAATAATAAATTTTAACATGTGCAGTGCATATATATGCAATACATACACTATAGAAATACTGTATATAATTATATCTATGACAACCTTAAGTACCAGTGCGATTTTTTCGGTCAAAATTAAATATGTTTTTATAGACTTATATATTTTTTCTACATAATCATAAATGAGACAAACTAAACAGACTGACCCGGGAGCCCAACGGCGACCCAGAACGAACAGGAACATGGGTGCCCCCCAGGCTTTGCTACATTGCCTCCTGCTTTGGTACATGGCTTGAAACTTCGGTCTAACAATCATTTCTCTAAGCAAATTTTTAAAAAATCAATTTTGAAATATCAGCCTACCCTTATCCAAATCAATCTACAGCGTCAACAAATGAAGTTTATACTAAATATTTCTCTTCAAGAATAACATAGTAAAAAATATTAAAAAATTATGTTACAGTATGTGACTTTTAGTAATTCGAAGCGAAGTTGGAAGTTAGGTAAACACAGAATTAGCTTAGAGAACAACCACTGGAACAAATTTCAGACATTAGGTCATTGATTTAAAGAGTCCTTAGTATTCCAATCAAAATTCTGAATGTCCGTACTTCCCTTTATTCTGCCATATTCAGAACGAATCTCGCCAAAACAAATACTCTCATCACTATCGTGCAAATCCTGCACACGTTCATGTAGATTTTTTTTCGATGACTAATTCCGAGCGTGCTTACAAGATTTGTTTCCAGTGATTTTCTCTCCCTCTTTTCCTTTTTTTTGGCCGTATTACGCAAAAAAAAGAAGAGTCGATGATATATCACGTGTATGACCTAGTTGTGATACACGAACAAGTTTTTTTACACGGCTCAAGAAGTTAACCGTTGTCACTACGCTAAGACCACTAACAGGGGAAAAGGACTTGTCCTCCCCAACAAGGGGTCTACGGCAATCTGCCACTGAGGAGAGTTTCTGGTGGCCTTACCAAAATTCTTCATTAAAAATCATGATTTGCCGCTTTCGGTTGCAATGTTTCTATGATTGATAACGCCAAGGAATTCATCAGTCTTCTCTTTCTAACATCCTTGCTGCATCTGAATCGATTTTTCCTTCTACTTGGAGTTCTTCAAGCTAAAAACTTCGCTAATCCTACTTTTTGTTTCCTTTAGAGTGGAAAAACTCTTTCTTAACCAACGCACACGAATAAAAGTAATTCGTGACCTAATGGACTTATTTCCCCTAAAGTTACTTATGTTCAACATGTCCAGGTATGACTACAAAAACTGGTGTGAACTGAGGTGAAAGTAGACGTAGGGTTTTCCTATAATAAGATTCTTGAACCGAAATAACAGGGTTTGACAAGGAAGTTGACGTAACCTGTACAGCCTCGGATTTAGGGAGGGTCACTTTGTATCGCTTTGGCTAAATTGGGCAGGTAGCGCGTCAACCAGAAAAAAGAGATGAAAACGTATAGATAGGAAGGCCATATCGGGAAAATGGTATAAAGTGAATTCAGACTTAATTAGAAGATTCAAACACTTGGAAGTTGGGAGAGGAACCATAACTCAGGACAGAAACAACAGGATAGGAGTTTGCCCACGCTTAACCTTCACCACCAACTTGGAAACAAACAGTAACAACCCTTTCAATGAATAAATCCAATTAAATCAAATAAAACTAAAAATAGTCCACTTGAGAGAGAGGAAAATAAACTTTGGCTAAGAGTTTTTGAGACCCTTCTCTTCCAAACTTAAAAGTCTGGTTTCATGGATTCTGTCCAATTTCTAACTTCACCTCCTTCCTACCGTTCTAAAAAGAATAATAATTAATGAGCTTAAAAAATGTCTTTTCTTCTTTCGAAAAGCTTTCAACTTTTCTCTGACTAGTCTCCAGACCATCATTTTTAGACAAATTCTTTTTTCCTCTTCTTCATTCTTTGTTTGGCACTGAAACACTTCACTAAATAAAAGCGACATGCTCGTTTATTGTCCCACTTTTTTTTACTTTTAATTCAAAATAAAAATTTATCTTTTTTGACAATGCCACAAGTGCTTGTAAGTTTTTAACCGAATATTTCTGAACTTGAGACATCAAGGAACCATTTAAAAACAGCTTTCTTTTCCCCCACGGATTTATTATATTTCCTCCGTTTCATTCATTTTCTGTAGCAAAGTGTTGTTCTGTGAATTTTCTCTTAGTGCCATCATCGACACTAAACTTTTTTTTTTTTAAACTACCATCTGTCTCCAACACGAGACATTTTGTAGTTGGTCTAGTTGAGGAGGATCTGGCTGGGAACAGACCAGCGTCTTTGCCCAGGAGTGGAATTGGGGTCACACTAAACTAAGCTCCTTTTCATCCCGGCACACCACTTCCGGTAACAAAAATTTACCGGCATGTTCCTGTAGGTTTTTGTCTAGATGCGTCCCCAGTGGGAAGGTCAATAAGGCAGTCTTACTCACTGCAAGAGATCTTCTCGTCTGGATCTCCGTAGTGGAGCAGAAGGCAAACGGCACAGCCTAAGGAACGCGATCTACCCGGGTTCGATCACTACGACCATCAACCGTCAATCATTCTCAATACCAATGACTGCTATTTTTAAAACCAGATTTAGGGAGAACTCTGTTTTCAGTTTTGGTTCAATTCTGTAATACAGCAACTTTCTCACTAGGAACATAATAAGGTGAGAAGATCAAAATATCAAAGTTACCAAGGATTTCGAAACCTTTTCCGACTTCAGCAAATTCATTTCGCAAACGAGAGCAACTAGGTTGTGCAAATAGGAAATTGTATTGGTTAATAGCAAGATCCAATGGAAATCCGACCATGATTTCCCCGCCTTTAGGAGAAACATGATTGCACGTTTGCCTAAAAAATGTCACCAATTAAAACCACATTATCTTTCCATTACGAACCCTTTGGGATGAATAAAAGTGCAAAAAAAATTGCCAACTGCTTCATGACAAGTTCCAAATGCCACGATATCCTGATTATGTTAGTTAATATCTGGAGAAAATTTTTTTTCAAAAATGAAATCAAGTGAGTCTAATCAATTTGACCCTGGTTTTAACGAGGTATTGCCGCCGTCACCACCACAAGGTAAAATACCCCTGGGCCCACTCAGTACAAAATGTTTCTCACATTTCAAAAAATCTCTATTTTTGATCGATTCATAACTATGTCAAAGCTTTGTTTTCAAAAGTATGTTTTTCTATGTTTTAGATCCAACCTTACATAACAATTTTTGAGCTCCAAAAACTCTATAAAAGTTTCAACAAATATTTTGGCACAAAGTCAAATATTATAAAACGTACTTATTAAATGTAATTTTTTGGTAGTTTTGAATGAGAACCGGCGATTATGGCGTTTTGTCAACAGCCAAAAAAGATGAGAGCCCTTACGAGTGCCAATTTCACCACTTGGTGCCATCACCATTGACAACGGTAAGGGCGAACACTCCTTAGAAACGACCTAACAGCTCAGGAATTCGAAGGCGTTAAATGCGATTCTTCCGATCAACGTTCAGTTTGTCAGCCGAAACTAAGCAGATCAAATTTTTCCAAGATTTGGGAGAAGCTTAGGGAGACGATTTATCGAAACAGAATTTTTTGAAAAATTCTGGAAATAGTGCAAACTAATATTGAGTAAATGATTTTTAAAGAAATACATACAAAACACCATTCCGGGAAATTTTAAGACAGGTCCTGTATCCTAAACCCGCAGAAATGAGGTATGAAAAAATGGTGTAAAATCGGAGATACGCAAGGAAATCACACACACAAAGACAAACACACTGAAATCCTAAAAATTTTGGCGGTAGTCAACGTGTTAAAGAATTATAACTAATTAATTAAGTGAGATTTGAAATTTTCGCAGCGAAATAACCAACTTTAGCATTACGAACTATTATATAGGTAATCACAGACTGAACAACAGTTCGGGTGTTTCAGTGTAGTCTGGACCGTAAATACTCGTCAACAAACCTCTTCTCATCTTGTTGTTGTTTACTCCAACTGATAGTGATTTTTGTTTGCTATAAAATAGCTGAAAAAGGTCAGCGGTACATTACTTTCGTAAACAGTACTTCCTTTTCCAAAGTAAAAACAAACTTTGTCGACATTTAAAAATGAGTAAATATAAGAGATTTCAAGACGGGGAAACACGTTGAGATTTTCCTTTTAAATTAAGTTCAAAGGAGACGCATAAGTGAAAGGAGCACTTTGGGGCTAAAACCACCTCTAGCCTGAATTTCACGATTGGGCGTGTTTAACTAGTTCTCCAACAACTTGGATTTATTGTTTTATGCAATAAACTCACATAAGAAATTGTTCATCGCAAAAAAGCCAATAAACGAAGACCGACGACCGCAATAACGGTTTTTTATTCTTTCACAGCCAGACCCGTTTCAATGAGGATCCGTCAACACGTGGCATTAGTTATCTAATTCTGTATTTTTTAACTTCGAGGGTTTGTAAACACATAAAACTTCTTTCTCGATAAGTTCTTAACAAACAGGATATGAGGAGGGGTGCTCGACTGGAGAAATCCTATCACACAAGGCATTTGGAATAGTCTCCAGTCGCCTCATGTTAAAAGCCTTCTTTTATCTTAATCATTATCGCAATCGAAGAATTGAATTTCCGGAAGTTGTTACCACAGTGCTGAGTCTAAGTCAATTTTTATGTTTACTAAATGTAAGATAAGACCTAGGAGTAATGTCACTGGGAAACCTCAACCATTGTTCACGTGTATCGCTCGCTACATCTCCACAGCCTCCCTGACCCTGTTCAAAACAATTTTAAAATAATTAATACTAAAAAACGTATAATCTTCGAGGTTTTTTTTTGGAATAACCTTGAACATTCTACTATTTGTTTATTTTCCGCTGAGATACCTGGATAATTGGATGAAATAAGCTGTTTTTATAGACTGAACAACTCCTCTAATCTCTATTATGCGTGGCGAGTTCTCGAGACTGGAACAAATTTATACTCATACCCAACATAAATATTTAGACCGACATTATAACTCGGTCGCTACCGGATACTTTCAAAGAAATTCTCCAGTTAACCAACTCCCTTCTACTCATTCAACGACAGAAATTAAACCCAATCGTGAGTGGTGACGAGTTAACTCATAACTGTAGTTGAATTATTTATTTCAATTTATAAAATCCAAGGCAATATATAATATTAAAAGAGGTTTGAGCATGCCGTTAAGTCATGTGAAAGAAGTCAACCGTGCAGATCAGTATTTGGAAAATAGTGGTATCTTTTGAAAAAGTAATAAATGGTGTAAAACAACGACATTCTATTTAACCAATTTTATGTCGTTTAATAAGTTCAAAATTTACTCTAACGAGTCACGAAATAAACTAAGATATAAAAAATGTTTACTACAAGTAAGCGTGAAATTGACGGTCAGCAAAATATTAAACAAATCTTCGAAACATCAAATTGAAATTAGTAAGGATTTGCCTAAGAAATGGGAACGAGAGACCATTGTTCAATCACTTAACTCGAGTTCTCCCTTCCCAAGTAGTCTTTTCCAAAACATTTTTTGCTCCAATTTGCCGAAAAAAGGCAACTGATAAGTTGATTTTATTTGTTGTCGAGTCATTTGCTGTATAGAAGAGTGTTCATCTGTTCGAAAGCCGCCATGATTAACTCCCTAAAGCTACCAGTAAAAGTGGCAACGGTTAGCTAGACCAGGTGTCAATCTTCGGATTTGGGACAGCTCATGCCAGTGACATGTGATTAAAAACGATACAACCGAAATTTAAATAAATAAGCAATTCAAATCAGACGAAAAAAAATTTTAACAACTCTCCTTCCTTAGCGAATTCCTCGTTAAATTGCCTAATTTGACCTTCAAAGATATTCTTAATTAATTAATAAAAAAACTTTAAGTAGAAATGTCGACAAGTGAAAACGGGATTAATTGCCCACCAGTGGTAAAAATGTTTTCTCAGTTGCCTAAACTTACTTAAAAAAAAACCAACCCTACTGGGACTAGACTGGTGTTTAGTTAATATCCGGTGAGTTTTATGACTTTTTTATGAAGTAAAAATTAGAAAACCAAGGAAGGGAAAAACATAGAAAGCCTTTCTCTGACCCTGTTTCCAAGAACAATTGTTGACATGATGATTACCTTGAAAATGTTGAAGCTTTTGCCTATTGAGTTTGAGGAGGAATTCCCTTCGAACAGATTTTCCCTCCATTAAATAAAATAACGATTATTACTATTTTTGAGGAGGGTTGTATGCACATGGTAAACCTGACATCGATCAAACTTAACGAAACTCCAACCACTAAAAAAAAGCTCAGGAAAAGGAAAAAACTTGTCAACGGAAGTACATTAAACTAGTACAAAAAACTAGTTAAGCCTCATGCAGTTTTATCTTGTTAAAGGAAAGCCACAAAGACGAAAGATACCACAAATATTTTACTTGTTAGCATTCCTTTTGAAAAAGTGTACGAAAACCTTTCCAACTCAGAAAAGTGCTTGTATTTAATATCTGATGCGAAAAATATTTCCGAGGGCATTAGGCGAAGGGTTTCCAACCCGCGGCTCGCCGATATGTTTTCTGCGGCCCGCCAACAACACTCAATAATGACTACAAAAAAATAAAAACAGACTTCAAAAAAATGGCCATGGTGGGCAAACTTTAACTAATATAAAAATAAATTAATTAATTAATAAAAACTCATAAATCAAATAAAATTCACTAAAAAATATAAAATAATTATCTTATTTAGTTACAACTAAATACGAAATATTAATATGAAATTACTTTGTGAAGTCGATGCCAAACAAACTATACCTATAAGCGAGTGTATAAAATTTTAGTTATTCAAATTCCAATTAAGAATTCATTGTTTCATCATTCTGACCATTGCGAATAAAAAAATTCTTACAAAAATACCTATGGTTCGACTCGCTGTGCAGAAAAAAATGTTTTTTTTGGCCCTTGATTAGTAAAACGACTTTACTAACAGTACTCCTCTAGTACCCTTTCTCTCTGACCATCCACTATTTTTTCGAGAAAGTTTGTACAACAAAATTTTCTCCTTTCTCGCCACCAAGAGCAAATAATTAAAGTATCTGTGTGGCCTTTAAGAAGAAAAAATCATTCTCGTTCCAAATTTCAAAAGCCAACATGAAGTCACTATCACGAGCAAGCAACTTACCAGAGGTTGCTAGGGGTTTGTCACGCGAACTCCACACCCTCAGATATAAATTTCAATGACGCATCCTTGGAACTTTTTCCCTTACAAGTTCCTATCAGGCTGTCGTTACTTTTAACATGAAATCTGAAACCACCTGACTTGGTACACAGTCAATAACAAACCTGATTCTCATCCTTTCCTTTCCTTCTCGTTTTCCTGTCTGGAAGAAAGTTGACATGTATACTAAAACTAAAGCGTCTCAAGAAATGTCACAACAAAAGTTCGAGTTTGAATCGTTTATTCGTCTGATTGTTGCTCGTGTCATGTCTTGAACTCTGGTTTAACCAAAACCTACGTCTAACCGGCTCGACAAATCTTTACTACTCCAATGAACAATTCGAAACAAGAGTAAAAGGTAAAGAAGAAACCACCTATCAATCTATAAATAATCGCCGGGAATTATATACGTTCACTCAATTTATCACTTTTATCGTAACAAATATCAAGAGACGAAAAATGGGGCTTTCGTGAAAACTAAACTTGCCAAACTCTCAAACGTCCACATCAAAGGCATATGGGGAAAAAATACCGTGGAGAAGTCTCAAACCACACCAGGACTTCATAGGAAAGACCAAATCAATAAAAGGAGTAAGGTGGATGGGAGAGGAAAAAAAATCCACAGCGAAAAAATGAAAAATTTTTTATTTGAAAGATACGTTGTTCCTAGGTCTTCGTCGGATTGACGAGGAAAAGAAAAGTAAAATTCCAAAACGTGAAAAAGTGAAAAACGTAGATCGTAAAGATTCGTACAGGATAATGAAAATGGGCGAGTTCCGAATTGGCTTCCTGTCCACCCATTTCCTCCGGATTGCCCAAGGAAGACTAAAAACGAATCCGCCCTTGCTTTCCATTATAACATCCAAATTTTCCTTAAATTTAAATAGTAAATGCTTTGATAGCCCTTCCCTTCTCCCCCCAACCAATCATCTTAGAGAATTTCCGTAATGAATTTTTATACATTTCATTAATCTTTCATTACCTAATTAAAAATTAATTAGTAAAAAACATTGTTGGATTAGTTGCAGACCCAGCAAGAAAAGAAATAATTTTTTTTACTTCCCTTTTTGACTTTCTGAGAAGAGAAAAATCAGGTTGAATGAGTTGCAAAAACACCAATAAAAAGGAAAAAAAATCTCAAAGCGCATTAAATGGCAATTATCGATGATTTCCTTTTCCTTTCACCGCGACCACTTAGCCTCGCTGAGAATTTTTCAGTCTGATGTGTCAAAGTGAACGAAAATTAAGAGCAAAACTTTAAAAAATTCTGCTCTAACGCCATTATCTGCTTTAAAAGAAGTTTAAAGTTTTCCAATTGTATTTAATAATGTGTTTCCGTTTCCGTTTCCGCGACTACTTCTGATCACTTTCCGTAAATATTTGTTTTTGAAGCAGATTACTTCTAAATTACTGTAAGTAATGTTTGTCTTTCGACTGTTACGTCGCTTTAGCCAAATTTGTATTGGATAAAGTTCTGTCTTAGTTTGCTCAAACGTTTCGTGTTTCGCCTTCTTTCACAGTTGAATGTTATCATTCTCAGCCAAAGAGGTCGGCTTCGAATAGAAATCATTTCATAAATATTAAACATTTACTTGGAGGATTCATTTTAAAAACATATATTTGGACTTGACACCAAACTTGCTCCCATCGAAGGCACTGAAAATTTGACTACAGCCGCATAATAACCATAACTGGTAAATCACAACACAACTTCCTCCAAATTCTATCATTTAAAGTGTGATTTTGAGCAAATGAGTCGGATGTTTGGGTACCAAAACATCCGAGAAACCACCGACTAACAATTGAGGAAAAGAGAACGGAACATCAGGTAGCAAGAACTTGAACCCATTCAAAGAAAAAAAAATCTGCAAAACTGCCCCCCTAATTGTCGTCCTGATTTGGTCCACATTATAAAAATTTCAAACATAATCATTATATCCATACCCCATTGAATTTTTTCCCTTCACAAACGCACACACACCAAGAAATTGCCTCACTTTTATGACGTGGTTATGAGAACAGGGTTTGGTAAAATGCTAATCCCCTTAACTACTAGCCAACCAGCTTCTTGTAACAAGGCGACCACTTTAAATACCGGTCCAGAAAAAAAATTTGTACGGCCCTGAGTCGAGAAGACGCTTCACGATTTTCCTAATCTCCATCTTGAGTTTATAAATGTTCACTGACTAAATTACTTCGAGAGAAAGCCATCAGCCAGCTTTATGAACATTTAAAATCAGTTCTCCTCTTTTTATTTATTCTCCTCTGAAAGAATTAATTAGCGGATTTCATCAAGATAAGTTCTCAAATTATTAGAGAGAGAGGCTCTTGATTCCGTCAACATCAAAGCGACCATTCATTGCTATCTAGTAATAAACGGTATCATATTCAACATATTAAAATTTAAAAGGCAAAAATAGTTGACAAACTACGACGACAAGGTCAAGACCCTACATGCCTGATAAAACGCTCTCTGCATCTCATCTTCGAGTATTTTCGAAAATTTACCCCTTCAATTCTACCGGCTATATGTTTATTCTCAATTAAATCAAACCTCAGGTTTAAACGCAATTCCATTCCCTCAAATGAATTATCCTCCAAACAATTTGATGCCATTTTTAAAATTATTAACTCATCAACTATTAACCTCAATCACTTTACAATCATCAATTACTGCTGATCACCTCTCACGGCTAAGCGTCTTGCTTGGAACCAATGAAACAAAAAAAATTAAAATTAGAGCAAATGAGGCTGTTCACGGTTATAGTACCTAATTGACAATTGTCAATACACCAAGAAAGCGCATAGATATGGGCACATATGCAATAAACCCTAAAACATAAACCACGGCAACATCTGTACAAATGAGTCGACAGAAAGAAAAAGTGTCAAATATCATCGCGTTACACTTATGAGTTCTTTGGCATTTATGAAGAGATACTGATCACGAGATGAGCTGAGATTTATTCAACTAGGAGAAAAGCATTGGGCAGTGGTCAACTAGTCAAAGGTAGACAAGTCAAATAGCAGCAAACAATTAAATTTCCAGTTTTTGAGATTTTCGTGGCTGTTATCATTAGTGTTAATAATTTTAACCTTTTGGCTATAATGACGCTCCGGTGAAATTTTTGGCTGAACAAGAGAGTTTTCATTGACTTTTTCTAGACGTTTCGCCTTCTTTCACAGCTAAAGGCACCCTTAGTAAGGTCTCCACTTCAAAAATTTATATATGAAGTAAATATTCTAACGGTGCAATATTTATGACATAGTTTCAACTCTGACTGAAGAAGCCTTTAAAAGGGGTTCTTAAGGCTAAGAAAAAGGATATAATGGAATGGCAAAGGAACGGATGAGTGACGTTTTTCAGAAATAAAGAAAGGAAAATGAGGCAAAAAAAGAAAGAAACAACAAAAAATTCTTTTATCCAAGTAAAAATTTGACTCCAGCTGCTTAAAAGTCAAAACTTAGCATTACTAAATATTATTATGCTTTTCAAATTGGACAGTTTTTTTAGAAATCTTTAAGGAAAAAAACTTCAACTTGAGTCATAATTAACTGCGGAAATCATGATGCAAGAAATGGATTATTGCGACTAGTAAATGGTTTTCAAAACCATGTCATGGAGCTTTTAGCAATCAACATTCTTGACAGAAAGTTCAATATTTTGTTACAATGACAGTTTTATTAAAATATACAGAAAGAAATGGTGGATATGAACGATAAATAAAGGCCATTCCATTTTTCCTTTTTTTAAAATAAATAAATGGTTTTTTTTTTAACCTTTTCCTCAAGAAAATTTCTCCCAGCAAGAAAGGGGATTTGAAAGGGTTGTTAAAATTAACTAAGAGTAAGGTAATAAAATTTTATTTATTTTTATGAGAACATAATGCATATCACAGTCGCTTTCTCATGTAGAAACGCACGTATTCAGATTCAACCAAGTGGCTTTCCACGAATTACTAAACTCCAGCTTCAGCCATGTCACCCTAATTTCCGTTAACTTTCGACCATCGAATCCACACCAATATTTCTAACTTTTTAATTAGCCCTAAGAAAAGGTTAGAACCCACTACAGAGCTCAAAACCAACATTTTTGCCTTCGCAGGTTGGAATATTTGAGCTATAGAGTCGATTTCAAAAATTTTGTCAAAGTCCAACTTTTTCATCGTTACGTCGTGAAAGTCTAATAAATTTTGCGTTAATAAATTGCAATTTCGGTCCTTCAATGGTCCTCCTTCCGACATAAAACCTAGAACCAAGTCGAAACACGCCACTTTCATGCATTGTTTGTCTTCAACATCAAATCCCCTTGCAACAAGATATGTCGAATTGTTTTTAAAGTTTTCAGCAAGTAAAATCTTGTAATAATGACGGTAGACATTGAAGGGGAAGGTTACAAAAACGTTTTAAATTTGCTCGGATTCTTGGCTTCTGGCACTTTCATGTATTCGCAACTTCCAATCCAGGGACTCGTAGACTGTTACTTGCAACGATAGCTGCTTGGTTTTGGTTAGGTCTTTTGTTAAAGACGCCATTACGAAACTAAACACATTATACACTGGGTTTTTATACCGCGTCATGTTAACAAACTAATCAAGTTTCATCTAACTTATAAGTTACCAACATAAGTACTAACATGAGTTTCATCCACTTCGATAGATGTGGATAGGGTGAAACCTAGAAATTGTAAATAATACTCAATTTATCACTTTGACCGTAACATACACAGTATAATGGTTAGAAGTTACTGAGACATGGAAAGAATGATCGATTGATTAATAGGTGGCTTCTTCTTTACCTTTTACAACTGTTTTGATGTCGTTCATCGGCATAGTAAAGATTTGCCAAGCTAATTTGGCTTTAGTTGAATGGGAGTCAAAGATTTCAAGATGAGCAACAATGTGTGACTTTTAATGTAATAAGACACCATACTGCTTTTAATAATATTTTAAATTGATAAAAATAAAAAATTGATTATGAACAACTTTGAGTTCAAATACTCCACTGTGCCTTTGGTCTTCGGTAAACGTAATAAATTCACCATTTTTGACTCCCCACGTCCACAACAAACCCTTAAATCTGGAACTCCATAGGATTCAGTGTTTGCCAATTGGGTCAAGGGCAATACAAATCACGTGAAGACTGTCGACGCAATGCAGGGAGAAATCTGATCTCCTAAATTTCAAGTCTTTTTTTTGCGGTGCCTTTGAAACGGGAAGGCTTGAGTGCTCTTAAATGTCTCGTATAATAAAAATAATAACAAAAACCGGAAGCTGCAGTCACTTTTTGAAATGTTTCAGTGTGTTAGTACAAACAAAGAACATCCGCCTATTTTCATCAACGTATCATTTCCCTAGCATGGTAAAAACATTGTCAACAACACTCCAAATTCAGTTACATGTTAGACAATGTCAAATTGAGAGACTGCTTCAAAACATTTCTCATCATGTTCATTATACAGCAACAAAAACAAAGTGTCAGTAAAAGGCAAAATTCGAAGAACGACAACCCAAAAAGCAGCCCTAAGACCTAGTAGTGGGTTCTCAAAAGGAAAGATTTCCAGAAACAAATCCGAAAAATGGATCGAAATCAAATGGTGCTTCCAATAATTTTGAAAGTTCTTAACATTTATGCACACGGTTTAGGAGCCGCTGGATGAATTAAGTCTCGATAATTTTTTTCTTTCAGTGCTGCCAAGTAAAACAGGTTCTATTCGACACTGGTGGTTCCACTGCTGACAAAAATCTAGTTCCCAAAGACATAAAGCAGTAAAAGAAAGTTGTGGATGCGATTAGATTGGCAAATGACTAGATAAATATAGATTTAGATTCGCATTACAATTATTTTATTCATAAACATTAATCACGTGATATCTTACAGAAATTTCTTTAAACGCTGAATATATACAGGACATCAGATAAATAACTCACTGTAAATGTTTTTTTAATTCCTATTTTGAAAATGATAAGGATTCTGGGAAAATTTCACCCGCTTACAATAGCTTAAAGAGAGTAGCTTAAACTCGATTAAAAAAAACATTAAAAATTAAAAAAAATTTTTTTAATTGTACTTACAATATTACACTCAATAGTCACTTAACAATACCTTATTGATTACAGCACTCTGAGATTCAGAAGCTTAGGTTTTTATACTGTATGTTCCACAGTAGCAAACCATGATCTCGAAGCTTCTAGAAACCATTCGAACCTTCTAGAGTATTTTGGGAGAAGGTTGTCGCAGTTTCTGAAAGCTTCGAGATTGGTCCTGGTGGACCTGATGCAACCTGTGCAGCATCTTGATTTGTTTTGTGTGTCAAGGTTCCAAATGGTCACCAAAGAGCTAAAACCGGATATTTCCAATTTTATGGTAACAAAAAAATTGTTGAAAATATAAAATTTTACAGTAATATTGTTTTATATCAACGGTTTGAACTTCCACGTCAGTTGTCATACTTGACATTATACACATTAAATCTGCTACGCCCCACAGTAACCTTGTCTTTCGTAACCCTGGGCTCATGCCCCCTGGATGTCACCACTGAACGTTTCCAATGCCTATTTGCATAGAACACAATTGGAAGGTTCCAACACTCCCTTTGTTTCAGGTATTAACCTTATTTGCCTATGTCTTCCTTTCTTTTAGTTTCCTAGTCTAACACTTATTGACTTTATCAGAATAAAGACTAAAGTTCGTATTTAATGTAAAATGATGCCTAGTTACTATCCAATGGATGTAATCTCAAAAATGTGTTTGAACACAAGGTTCTGGTCCACATTAGACACTTTCCCAGTGACATTTCGAAAGAGGAAATCAAACCTGAATCGGTTGAAGTGAGATCTTTATTTTTTATCAATTGTTCTTTCCCTTTCCCTTCCTTTGTCCTTCTTACGGTAGCTTTCTCTAAAAATGTTAAACTTGGCCTTCAACCTTTTAAAGTCTGTTTTATCACCGCTTAAATCTTTCAACTCTAACTGGACAAGAATTTAAGAGTAAGCACGATGGTTTCATGCCATCCAGCTCCCGACTGGGCCTCTATGTTTATTGTATCCTCCTTTGATTGACCCTGAGCATGTGAGTTTTTTCCCAAACATTTTGCATGTTCTCTTTGAATTTCTTATCTTTCTTGTGTCCAACATCTTCTTTATTTTATTAATCAAGGTCTCCAACGATTCAAAGAAAGGAATCTTGACAATGTAATGAAATGAAGAAGTTGAACGATGAACGGGTGGACGGCTCTTGGGATAGGCGAATAATGTATACTTCACTTCTTTTCTCTTCAAACCTTTTATTTCTATATTCTTATTTTACTTTATTTCCTTCACCAGCTCTATAGATGCCCTTTATTCTTTCATTCGCAATTCTTGCTCTCTTCAGCCTTTCCTCAGCTGGTTTCCCTAGCTAACTCTAGCTCTCGAGCCTGACCTCTTCCTACCGAGTCTACTTTACGACTCACTTTTCTTCAGCTGGCCTATCCCCAGCTGGTTTCCCGAGCTAACTCTAGCTCTTGATTCCGAACCTCTCTCTCTCTCTCTCGAGTCCTCTTTCAGACTGATTCTCTTGTTTTTCCCTATCTTGGATCAAGGCTTGATTATGACTAGTTTTCTCACCCTTGATGCCAGATAGTATTATCTTATCTTTTCCTTCCCCATTTAAAAAAAAGGGCTTATTGAGGGTCACTTGTATCTTTTGCTGATGAAGGCTTATTATATCCTTCATCACCGTGTTATCCTTTATCCAGTCATATAAACAACTCTTATTTATGGTTGGCTCATGACTGATTCAACACCTTTGAACTGTTGAGGATAACCCAAACAAGTGGCTCAAAACCCTTATCTATATTTATTCCAAGACTCAAAACAAAGGGCACTTCGGGCACTAATTGCCCGGACCATTACAACAAAGTAAATAAAACTAGCGAACCTCTAAATTATTGCTAGGAATATTAGTCTTTTGGCGGTTTCGCGTTTCGTTTTCTTTCACAGGTAAAAGCAGCATCCTCAGTTCAAAAAAAGTTCGGCTTAATATCTCACAAATATTGCACGTTTTTTTGGAGAGTTTCTGGTCACTTCTGACGATAATAGAGATAACTAAAGACAGAAATAAAAAAAAATCAAAATACCGAGAGAGAAAGGAACCTCCTTTTGACAAACCTTTTCTACAATCAAGGTTTTCATCTCTGAAACGAACGTGCTCGAAAGAGAAATGTCTACAATATTTTCAGAAGAAATTCGAAGTTAAAACCTGATTCTGGTCGACGTGTCTGTCTCGAACACACTGCAAACAAAAATCCGAAATTTTTCAAGGATGACCTCGGTTATTGCGGATTTAGTTAGGTTTTGTGTTAACATTTTACCACGTTTTCAAACAAGTCCTTCACCTCGCGAGTATTATTTACAAATTATAATTAGTACAAGGATTTAAAAACGTAACTTTTCAAAACGAGGCAAAATTGCTGTTTGAACTCAGGTAACTGGCCGATGATCCTTCAGGTTGCCAAGAATCAATCCCTGGTACCTGATTTTCCACGCGTACCTTTGCCTCTGGCAACTATTTTCCTTCTTTTTGAAAACAAATTATATTTTACAAAAAAAATCTTTTCTTTGAATGAAAGGTCGCAGAAGACGTTCTGCTCAGTGAATGTGCAGCAGGCGAAAACTCGGTGAATAAATGGGAAACACTAATGGCGATGTTTGGTTGTGAGAACTTGCAATACGATACAGACCTTCCCTTTGCTTATTTTCTTTTATAAATTTGAAATAACAAAAATTGTCAAAAAAAGAAGAAAAGAAAAAAAATAGAAGAAGAAAAACAAGAAGTTTATTTTTTACTCTTTTTTCAACTTCGTCTTATTTTCTTAAACAAAATTCTGGGGAGCTTTTACAAAGGAATAACATGAATCGGAATAGGTAAAGTCCCCTTTGGCTATTTGGACTACTCAGGGTGTTTCATCACGTCACTATTACCAACTCAAAATAATTGTTTTGAGTTTCAAACCAAAGACGAAAACCACGTGACAAGAATTGTTAATGTTGTTATACCACCGCTTTTATTCCAATAATGACGGGAGGATCAGAGTTCACACGTTTCTAAACAGTAGAATACGTGTTACAGAACGGCAAAAACCTTGTAGTGCGTTGAAAAGATGTGCTCGCATTCAACTAATCTTGTGCTTTTAGTGAACCCAGTCCGTCCCTGCTTTTTAACGAATTTGTACTGGACCAACTCGCATAAGCACTTTTCGATTAATAAATTTCCAGCGTTCAATGTTGGATTCGCATCGTCGAAGGTAGTTAAATGAGTGCGCAAACACCATGCAACTTGCCATCTCGAACTTGTAATTCAACAAGGTCGTTTACTGTTTACGTCAGCGAGGAATGTGTGCAATTCCTTCGGGCAAATACTTAATTTATTGAACGAGTATCAGGTTCTGCTTTTAGGAGGACCGCGTTTACTAACATGCTAGACTTCTTTTCTTCGTTTCGACTGTTTAAAGACTGAAAGTTTTGCACGACTTGGAAACGCCACGGGTACTAAAGTCCGACTCACGAATAAATATAGAAGAAAGTCAAATGCGGGCTAAAAACAAATAAAACAAAAGACAGTGTGCGAACTTAAAACAAAAAAGGGAAGATGCAAATGACCACTGTTTAAAGAAACCTTTGGTTGAAAAGTGTTTAACCAAGTTATTCCCATTTTCATTAAAAAACATTAGGCACTGAAACCATGAGGGAAAAAAGAGGGCTAAATTTTTTAAATATATTTTTTTAAATTTTACATTAGAACACATTTTACAGTCCCAGAATGTTACTTTTCTACTATCAACACTTTAGACAATGCTTTAAGTAACGGGGTTTGGTTTGTCCTTCTCGGCTATTAAATTATTAAGGCTGCCAACTGAACAAGGCCAGAGTGCCATTTTCTATTAAAACTGGACTCCAATGTTCAAAAATTAGGCCCATTAAGTTTTGGGAAAGCCCCTAAACTCAAATCCATAATCCAGAATTAACCCGCGTCGTTTTATTATTCTTTTTAGTGGACAACAGCATTTCCCAACTATTTTTGCTCATTAAAAAATACACCGGAGTAATCGTGTAATCTAATTGGCATTTATAGTACTCTGTAGTTATTTGGCTACAATGTGTGACAGAAAATAACCGGGTACGTTGTTGTGCCTGGAAGATAAGTTTTATGATCCAAGGCAAATTTTTTGCATTTTTTATGCTTAGTGGTAAGTTTAGACTTGTTACGGTTGTTCGCAACGACTAAGAGACATAGGCCATTTTCTTATAAAGAAATTCATTATTATAGAGAGAACGAACATTATTTTATAAGTCGCACAGTCCGCGCTTCTTAATCTATCGATCCTTGCGACATGTGGAAGCGACCAGTAACTTAAGATTATGTGATGTAATCATAAAGCCTTGCAGTTTAAATCCAATTCTTCTTTGGTTAATGATTTAATTTTTTAATGTCTTAAATTTCGAACCATCTACAAAGATCAAGCTCCTACAATCACTTGAAACCAATAATACGGTCCAAAAGAGAAAAATGAACGAAGTCCAAAAGAAAGTGGAGCGGAAGGTATGAAACTAATCAGTGCCAAGGCCTCACCTAAAGAAATTAATTTTTAACAAATCCCTCTACGCTTTAATTAAATTTCAATCCGAACACACAAACAAAATAAACCCTCTTCTCCTCCCTCTCGTCTCTTTAATTTTCCGACCAAGATGATCATCTTCTGCCGTCTTAATCTTGGCCAGAAGAACATTTTCACGGGATTACAGCGAAAAAAAAAACAAAAGTTGTTTCTTCGGCGGTTGAATTCAACCATATTGCTCAATCATGCGAAGTTTCAAAATCAACAACCAGAACATGATTATTGTCTTCCCTTCACACCAACGACACTTCTCAAAAAAATTTGTTCACGGTTCGGCATCATTTTTACCTTTGAGAAAATAAACTCGAATCCTAAAATTTAGGTATTGCCAGAGAATCAAGAAAAACTCTTCACGATACGGTTGACGGTTTTACCACAAAAAAAGTTTCGTAGACGGAAAAAAGCCTAGGGGTAAAGTAAAGAGGATGGCAATCGGTAAAGCAGTACAGGTGCGAGTTAAACGTAATTCAAAGACCTCAACATTGTGGTAATATTTACACCCATTTGGTCTGAGTCGTCTTTTGTATTGTTACAACGCCCAGAATAGTTAGATGCACTAAAGCAAATCCTTATCGATTCGGCAAATAATTCATTCAAAATCATTCTATTAGTCTAATTCTGACATTAGAAGTACTTAAGGGCAATGCACAGGAAGTTGGTTCACATGAGAGGAGCTGCACCTCCTCATCTAAGAATCTTCAGTGTTCTTGCACTACAGACACGTGCAAGAAAAGTATAAATTCGACCCTTTTACCTTTCGCAGCTAAATAATGCATTACACGTGTTAGCTACCCACGTTGTACGGTCACCATCACTAATATGCTTTGGATTAGCATCAATTCACACGGAAAGCAATGACCTATAAATAATTATAATACTTTTTTATTAATACTTTGAATCGAACCTTCTTCCCTCCTCGTCCCCACTCCCACCCACCTCATGGTTCATGCCACCATAAAACAGCATTCATTAACGGTTTCGCAATCATTATCAATTTTAATTTAGGAATCAGAGCATTGAAGCAGCTGAATCCATCGGTTTTTCTCTGTCGAATGGTTAAACTAGCTCTACAACCGGGAAATTATGAGATTTTAAGACGCTTTCCGGTTTTCAGGTCCGCTTAAACGTCACATGTTTTTCTTTTCAAATGTTGAACCACTAACTCAGTGCAACACACGATAACATGTACCTTCTCGAAGCATTCACGAGTGACAAGTCAGAACTCGTCCATGTCCTTGAGTATCAGGACATACGCCTGTGCCACACGACTGTTGCTCCAATAAAGGAAGGAGATAAAGATGAGTTAATGCTGCGGTATTCGGCTTCTAACAAAAGACCCTTATTCAGTACACTTTTTGGAGAGAAGGAGGATTACTGGAAGGAAATTTGAAGCTTGGAGGAGGAAGCCTACTACGAGGATAAAGGATAACAGTGCCTTAGAGTTTTTTTGTACCCCTAAGTTATAAGTTAACTGCCACTTGTGTTGTAGAGAATGATGGTTTGTGTCGCTTAAGTAGTCTCGTTGTCGTTTGTCGAGGAGAGAAGTAGCGGACGGATTGTAATGATCAGCCAGTCTGGAAGACCCTTAGAAAGATTAAACTGGCTTTTAAAAGGCAAAGAGAGAGTTATCGCAGTCCCTAAGAGAGGATAGAGTAGAACACTTCCTACCAGGCGAAGTCTGCTTGGATTGTGGTTTATGTGATATTATAATTACATGTTATATTGTGTAGTATTGTTTTTTTTCAAATCCCAAGAAGAGTATGCAGTAAATAAACAAACAGTACCTCTTGCCAGGCGATAAAACAGCGAGAGATAAATACACTACTACAACACGACAATGTGTAGAAATAAATTAAACCAAAGCTAAAGGAAGAGCTCAAATTTTTTAATGTATTAAAACTTCAAAAACAATTAATAAAAAAAAATATTTCTTCTTTCCTCAGGCAACCGACAACTGTATTTCGGGTTGTTCGGAAGAAATAATTGCTTGATTATTCTTTTTTCTGGGCCATGCCCAAATCGTTCGACTTGATTTTATCTATTCTCTTTTCATCCTTCAACGACTTTAACCATTTTTATGCAAAAACCCGTGATCTGTTAATTTCAGTACTTTACTTTTACATTAATTTTCAACGGAAAAATTTGGCAAACTGACCCCCCCGGCCTCGACACCCTTTGGTTAAAGTTTCGACAAAGACTTGGGAAGAGTTACCCCTAAACCGACAACACCTGACAGGAACTTAACAGGAACGTCCAATCTCTGGGTCTTTAATTTTTCATTCGGTGTCACACAACATGACATCCGGTTCGTATTCACACCTCGGGCCCAAGAACAGAATGATGATAGGAATAGTGTACATGTCGATGCCCCTGTTCTCCTCCCACGTTCACCACTTTACCTCCCTCCGCTTCTCATGTAACATAAGAAAGAAAACAAAAACATTTGCTCGTTTCATTTGAAAATTAAATGAGTTTCGATCGTGATTGCTTTGATTTTTCGAAAAAAAAGAAAGAAAGAAAAAAAAAAATTACCTCTGCTCGCGGTTTTGCGTTTTCTAATTTTGCCTTACGTCAGTTTCCTCATTTATTTGAATTTGTTTCCGTTGTGGTTTTTACTTGATTGCCATCATTTACATCACGTAAGACTGACAAAAAAAGAAAGAAAAATTGGGTCTAAAAAAATCGAGGAAACCTTCTTTTTTTTACGGTAAACAAATTTCAAAGGACCTGCCCCATGTAAACCATATAGACTCCTAACGTACAAATTTTTGAAAGAAAACAGACTCGTATTGTGAGTATAAAAAGTTTCTAAATAACTATCATGAGCTTCAAACAGGGGGTGGTCGTAAATATATATATTGTAGCAATACAAAATAAATTCCCTCCCTCATGTCAGTTGATAAAAGCATTGAAGTTATTTTGAACGAAATTTGAACCGTACGCCCCCTTATTCATTTTGTGTGGGCATACACTCATAAATAAGACAAACCTATCATGGATCACAACGAAAAGAATGCAACCCTCGCGCCTCGGAGCCAAGTCGATGACTAAACACTCGACCATGACCCGCTAATTCAAAGAACTTGAGAGTTTTGAGTATTTCCACCGAGCAGATAACGACATAGCGAATAGTGGATAATGTGAGAAACGGGGGCACTCGAAACATATTAACCTTCCTGCACAGATAATCCCAGACAAGAGAAAAGTTTATTTTCAAACAAAAAGTCATTAGCTCCAGCCCCAATGAAAGTCTCTAGATTCGGTTGACTCCTTCACTTCCACGCAAACAGGAAAAGACCGAGTTTCCGATTCACGGAAAATCAGGATTTCCGAATCGCGACTGAGCAAAAGTAACAGATATCATCCCTTCCGCTCGGTTACGCAATCCTTGGTTAATTATGCTGAGCCGGCCCTTAATGAAATGCCATATTTACACCATCACGCGACGGAGATGCCATTACGTGTTGCAAATTGCTATTACTATATGAATAAGCAAGAGCCTTCAATCGCTTTTCACATGTGACGGTTCAAAAACCCCAAGGAAGCCACACACCGTAAACCAGCCTTCGCCCCCAGCCTCCTCTCTCCACTTTTGCTTCCTTAATTGGATCTAAAAGTGATTATTTGCAAAAGTAGTTCGAACTAAGAGACAACACAGACACCGATATCGCCAGTGGTGATACATTCTTGATTTTATGTTTAGCTAGCCGACAAATTAGCTGTTTTTGTTTTCATAGTTGAGTCAGTTTATTGTCCTTGTCCCTTTGAATGTTTTATTTTGACCGTATCTGAGACATTTTTTCCACATTTCAACCAAATCCGGAAATCCAAACATAATTTCAGGTTATGAGAAGGAAATTCATTAAATGCTGCATTAAGTCTCCCAGTGCTGGTTTGTTCGCGCAAAAAAGGTCCTATTCGAAAGGGGATAAAAAGATGGATGTCAAAATTGTCTATAGTCTTTTGTATTATACGATGATATTTGAGTGGAAAAGAACAAATTAAAATATCTTTAATATCCTACCATCGGTAACGACTACGAAAGAGGAACGAAAACTTGAATTGTCCGTAAAAGATCATTATATTACCTGGAATTTCACACACAACCCTCAGTGCATGGTTAACAAAGAGTAACATAACACCGTCTAAGATAATAAATAAATAAAAAATAATAATCCTGGTACCAATTTGAATAGTCCACTATAAAAGTCAACTTGTATCTTTCATAAGTAACTGAACTTCAGCTTCTCGTTTTCAAAATTGTTAATCCTTTTAGGCATGAGAATAGAATATATTCGCAAGTCAATAACCACTTTTTAAAACTCATTCAACTTCTATGTAATTTTTCATTTCAAATATGTTTAGGACTTTTTATCGCATAAGAATTAAAACTGACCACCAGAGTTGGGTTATAATGCATACCGCAAAAATTTAAATAATATCATAGAATCTCAAATATAATTTAAATCTTTTGTTTTGCTGAGTTTCTGTCACTTTTCTGACAAATCCAAGCAAAGTAAGCAGCCGTTCTCTCAGAGTAACACTTTACGAACCTCCGACCTGAGCAAAATTTTATTAAATTCCCCATTATGAGTTGGAGAATTTACAAACCATTCAATACGACAAATATTCAACAATTTGTCCCAATTACCAACCCAGGTTGGTGAATAATCGCCGGAGACTGTGCATAATGCCAGATTTATCACTTTTACCGTAACAGATATAAATAATAAATTAGGCAATAATAGCCGGCAAAATTTGAACAGTATTACTATTACTTCAATGTGAAAAGTAATAAACGAAGTATCCAGTTAATCTAACACAAACTAACACTTCCCTTTGTTTAATTATATATTTTAATTAAACGGTAAAAAAATTATAAAAAGTGAGATTACTCGTCGATTATTTTTCGTTGACCGCCAAACTTCAGAGCTAAGTGCGCACAGTACAAAATAATGGGAAAATCGAGAAAAAAGAAAATAAATTACTACAGAGAGTCCGGAACTATGTTTGACTTTTCCTAATGTTTGTTATTTCCTTCGCAAAATGAAAAAATTTTTACAATCGACTCGTACAATTTCCTTTTGCAAGACTCTAGATAATTCACTGAACGGTTTCACGGTGCGCGTACTAATTAGAAATCAATTAGACCGATTTTAAACAAATTTGAACACGCTCGAAACAACTCACAAGGGCTCTGAACTCTCAGAAAAAATTTTATTAAATTATCCACCAAAAGCGATTGCATAATTATTTATAAATTATCTGAAATATTCAAAAGACCCCTTAATGACCGTCTGATAGTCTATTAATCCTTTTCGAAATTCCATGGACCATTATAAGGTCTTTGTAAATTCAGTTGGAAATTCCGACTTTGTAACATTATTATTAGACAACTATAGACGGAACATCGGGTGGAATTAAAGCATCGTTGCGGCCTGGTTTTTCGGAAGGGACTCAGAGTATTTGTCATGTTCATTGCATAACTACTGTTAAGAAACCATGGAGTCGCAAAATTATTGTCAACTAGCCATGCAACCTCGATTTTGACACGATAGACAATGAATTGCGTAAAATACGAGACAAATACCAGGGTCCGATCATTCCCAATAATTGAAAAGTTTCTGATTTACAGAAAGTTGTTTCGACTAGGTTTGCAGGATGTAGTAAAGATAAAATGAAAACGTGAAACTGTATGGCTCAATTACTTCCATCCTAACGGCAGCCACGAGAAAATTCACACCAACAGCCATCCCTAAAACTTGCATACATGCTCGATCCCTAACACGCCTTTCGTTTTAAAGCTTTATAATAAACTCAGTATGGGTGACGAAGATAAAAGCCCGCGAATAGAATATTATCCATATTAACATAAATAGTAATTACCTTAATTTCGTGGTACTTTTCCTCTAAATAATATGCGATATTCCTGGCTTCTTCGTACTTGAGCGACAGTCGCAAATATTTGTCATAATGACTCTTGAAAAGCACGAACCTGGAAATCAACAGGACATTTAAAGTAATTTTATGAAGACATTTTTTACAGATATAAAACCGAGAACCGCTAAGATTAGCGGAGAACCATCAGGTATATTCGATAACTATTGCGCAAAGGTCAAAGTTAGCGTTCTTTTCCCATGACCTTGAAAAGAAAAAGACTAAAAACTTAGGTTCATTTTGGTCATATCAAAAGTTTTGTCACTAATTCCCTGGGACAAAGTTTTGTCGGGATTCTTTCCTTAAAATTGAAACAGTTGAAATGAGACAAAAGCTTGGCTAAAACAAAACTTAAAAATAATGTGACATGCACGACGTCAAAGTGAAAAAAAAGGTTCAATACACGAACAACAAAACCACCTGCCTACTCTCGTGGTTTTATTCAAATACGTATTTCGGAAATACCATCTGGGAACAATGCTTACTGCCTGTAAATATTATTACCTTTACCAGGACGCAGAATTTAAACAATTTTACGTCACAATATTTCCACGATAAACATGAAATTGAACCCCAAAATTTGCTTCTGTAGGTTTAAGGTCTTTTGAATCAAATTGAAGCTTACGAAGCATCTGTATTAAATACTGATCGAGCCATTTATAATGGACAATGCATTTTTTAGTATGTACCTCAGTGTATCCCTCTCGAGTTTTTATAACAAAGAGCAAAAAATAACGTTTGATTATTTTGATATCCCCATGGACTTATTCCTCCATTTATACCTAGGGCTTTGCAATCCCCCATGATGTGTTACTCACTGTCTACTTTAATACAAATAGGGCATCTTCTTACGTTTTCAGTTTTCATTGACAGCCACAAAATAGTTTTGGGGGTCTTGAATTTTTGAACTCTGGAAATTTTGCAACAGATGAATTTCAGAAATTTTCAAATATGAAAAGGATCTTCCTACTTCCACAAGAGGTGAAAAAGATTCAAAGGAATTCACAAAAACTTTGCTGTTTACTCGTATCGGTGCGTTCACCTCAAATCCTCCATTATTTATCGGCTTACGACGAGAATTTACTGAACAAATGACTACACCTGCGAAATAGTTTCCTCCTTCCTGATTACTATGTTGTGTAAAATTTATAGAAAATGTACTGCAGTATATATAAATCGAGTAAATATACCTAATTTCCGGTGATTATTCATAATTGCCACTAAATTTGATAAAAAGTGACAAATTACTCAACATTTGCACACTTGCCGGCTAGTTAATAAAATTTCCAACTCGCAATGACGGGTTTATTGGAATTTTTCTCAAATTTTTTGCTTCTGTTCCATTTCTGAAAAAATCCAAGCAAGCTGAGCAGCTGTACTCACAGATAAATAGCCTGCGAACGTCAAATTAAAAGCCGCGACGACATGAGATGAAGAGCTGACAGAACCTATGTTTAATACCTAAGCAAACTTCTACTAAAGTCCCCATTATGAGTTGGAGATTTCACAAAGTAGGCAGTAAATGTGGTAAATACTCAACAATTTGTCACATTTTCCAAGCTTACTTGATTTTTACGAATAACCGATGGAATTATACATAATATCCGTACTGTAACATATACAACAAACACACTTGCAAATATAGACTGTACATATTTCCTTCTAAATAAAACCCAACTAAATATTTTTTTATTTCACAACTTTTTGTTTTACTTCCGTTTCAGGCTCTAATATTTGTAATATGAATGTAAACATGTTCCAGTTCACACACATTTCAAAGCAATTCGTTTGGTCAATTATAGCCTAATTCTTAGTTTTACTTTTATTTTATAATAATTTTTTATACAATATTTGGCTGATATTTGTTTTCAATGTACACCGTCCAGCAAATCGCCCCGTCCTTCTGCCACATATTCCCATTTTCTTTTAGAGCCAATTAAAAAAGAATGTTTCAGAATTCATCTTGAAACATGAATTTATGCTCCCTGCTTTAGGTTTTGATTAATGAATCTAAAATTTTTGAGGATTGAGGATCAGGGATAGTTTGATAACAGAGTGAGGCTCAATTTTTAAATCATTAGTAACTGACATATTTACTTTTCATTCATATTTCAGTTATGAACACAAGCCCCACACTCAAGAAGTCGATTAATACTTAGAATTCCTCTGGTAGAGAAGACATTAACAAATTATTATCGTAAGATATAATAGTAGTGTGCTGGATGTTTAGAGATATGTGGCTATTCTAGGGTTGAGAAAATTTCAACATGTACACAAAATTGTCTCAAAAGCAAGGAAATCACATTCTCACAAATCTACCTTGTTTACAATTTTAATTATTTCTTACTAAGGAAGGGGTTTTTTATTTATAATTCTAACCTGTAAAAATCATTTTCTGAAATCATATCCCTTATGCTGTCCTCTGGATCAACATTGTCATAGAGTCCAACATGGCGAGATGACGAAGATGGTGCATTTAATTTTGAACCATTCACTGGCACACTTTTGACTTTAATATTATTCACATCAGGTTCACTGTCACTGAAATAAGTACTTTTCGGTCTGCCACCTGACATAACGCATCTTCCCTCGAACGGCAGATTCGGTGACAAGGGTCGGGGTTGAATCTCCTTTGAAGGACTCTCAACAGGACTGCTTTGTAACACTAAATCATCACTTTTGCTGTGCTTCAATTCTGTATTGAGTATGTTTGGCTCCGATGGCCTGTATCTCCTACAGCTTTCAATGCCAAGTAGATTTCCACCATGGAAACTCTCACCATGGGTTGAAATTAAATCTGTCATTTTACTCTTCCCCCACTACCTCAAAATCTGAAAAAATAAAGGTTGAATACCAACTAATTTACAAAAATGAAAAAATTTTTTTGCTGCTCCTAAAGCATTTAGGATCATAATTTGTGCACTTAAACAACAACAATTGTTTTCTGATTATCTAAATGGAGCCTGACTAATCAACACAAACAAATGATAAATCCATTTCTTTTCAATCAAAAATATTTGTTTCAAATTTTTGCCCTCAGGGTACTTAAGCAATATTTTACTTCAAACTAGCAATCAAGATAAATTTTTTTACATTTAAATAGAAAAATTTTTTAATATATTTTCAAAATACCTATTTATCCTATAATTATTTTAAAATGACCTAGCAAAACCTAAGTTATATAACAGCCAACATAAACTCATATTATAAATATTTTAAACACTATTTTCTAATGAATCAATTATGATATATTAGCAAACCTGGAAGACAACATTTTCTGAATTATTAAATGAACCGTACTCCTTTCAAACTTAAAGTTAATGAAAACAAATTTGAATATTTCTTAACAGTTGCAATTTAAACTTCCAGTCGACGAAATTAAATAAAATTTTAAAGCTTAAAAATTACTAGGTTGTATTCATGAAGAAAAATGAAAAATTCCGCCATTTATCGATCATGATAAATTATTCCACCCCACAATTTTCTTCTTTTTTTACTTTTTCTTACCAGTTAAATATATTAAAACGTTTTATACTATTTTTAGAATGACTTAATATTTCTAAATTCACAAAATCACTTTAAAAATTGAAATCATTTGAAAAAAACTACAGTTTTAACAAGTTTTCGAAGTGGCCGACGAACACCTCGTAACAGTACCATCGCGACTACTTGTCGATTGACAGTTCGAGTTTTAAGCATATGGATTTGTTCGTTTAGAACTCAGTTGTCAGTGTTGCCAACTGTTAGCAAATTTTCCTGACTTTTTTCCCTTTTTTTATATCTACTAAATCATTATTAATTTTGTTTTCTTGAATTATTTCGTACCGGTTTTACGATATTTTCATTAAATCTTGAATACTTATTTATTTTTTGTTTTATGTTATCTTAAAAATTTTTTAATTTTTTTCTCCATTATGATCCACTGCCACCTGGATCGAAGAGTATTTCCTTAAATTTTATATTATTTATTTTTAGTGATAGTACGGACAGAAACTTAGACAGAGTTTTTATAAATGTTTTAACACAAGTTTTAAAAGTATTCCAATTCTTAATTTTTGTTTTAAAGGCAAGTGGTATTAAAACCCTTTGACGGGGAAAAAGTTAGCGAAGGCAGTGACTAGTGGTACAGTAAGGAAAATGTTTAATGTGATAAATAAACTTTTTGAAGTTAACTACCGTTCCCCTGTTGTGACAATTGTCAGGCACCGTAGGTTGAGGAAGCCAGATCCAATTCCTCCACAAATGCCAGAAAGTTTGGCCAAGAGGCTTGAAGGTAACCTGATGTCTCATTAACAAATTTTTTGTTCATGTAATTGTGTAACTGCTTACCTTTGCTTTGATATTTGATTTTTTTAATAGATTTTAATAGAGTGGATCCTGCTCTTGCATTTAAAGTAGACATTGGTTTGCCTCCCAGAAAAATTTTCTCACACAAGGATTTGAAAGATCAAAAAAAGTACATCTTGGAAAGGAAGGCAGATCTCACATTGGAAGAGAAGTCAAGAAAACTAACTTGTAGGTATCAATAGTGTAACTTCTTGAATTTTTGAGAACTTATACATATAAATTGCATGTATTTTTAAGATGTATGGACATGTTTAAAAACCAGTAAACAAGTATACAAATTTTTCAATTTCAGTGGAGTGGGATATGAATGAAATTCGGGAAGAATGGATCAAAACAGCTGCTCCAAATCACATTCAGACAGTTGCTGAGCATTATAATATTTATGATGATCTGTTTGGTGATGCTTACTTCACTCCTTATGTTATAATGAATATAAATTATCAACAAAAAGATAGAACATTGATAGCACCAGTTTGTAGAGGAAATATAGTAAAACCCTCAGAGGCTGCATCTCAACCATCTGTAGAATTTCCATCTTTACCAGAAGAATTATGGACTATGACTCTTGTCAATCCTGATGGCCATTTAACAGAAAGTAATATGGAATATGTTCACTGGTTTGTGTGAGTAAAATTCTGCATAACTTAATATATGTATTATTTTTTAATTTTCACAACTTCAAAACACATATAAGTCAATAAACACACCAAATATACTCATTTATACCAATATTATTAATGTTGTAATATGTATGAACTTCATTTTTTAGGGGAAATATTCCTGGTGGTGATGTATCTAAGGGTGAAGTTATTTGGGATTATTTACCACCATTCCCTCCTAGAGGAGTGGGGTTCCAGAGATTTGTATTCATTCTCTATAAACAAGAAAAGAAAATGGATTATTCTATGCTTAAAAAACAAATACCTTGGTAATTCTGTTTTATATGTAGGTTTCTTTTGTAGTTTTTATTAAATTTAATGAAGTTTGAATTTTTTTTAGTTTGGAATTGAAAGATAGAAGTTTCAAAACACTGGAATTCTATAGAGAAAGGCAAGATAACCTGACACCAGTTGGTTTGTCATTTTTTCAATCAGACTGGGACAAAGGATCAAGAAAAGTTTTTCATGAAATATTGAACATGGAAGAACCAGTGTTTGAGTATAATTATGAACCAAAAGTTCTGAAAGAGCAAAGATGGTTTCCCAAAAGAGAACCTTTTGATAAGTAAGTGTTTGCATGCTATTTTTCAGTATTTGGATTATATAACAATACAAATGAGGGCATTGATTAAATTGGGAGAAAGATCTCTGGATGAGGTAAGAGAAAATTGCATAACCAGCACATTAATTATACAGATTTAGCCTTGAAACTTTAAAACTTTTTTCAGAGGATGACCCTAATTGTCAAATTTAAAATGCTTTCACCCTTTTTAGCAATAGAAATAGCGAAAAATTGCTTTTTCTACTTGGTTTAAATGAATGTTGGATTAGTGAGGGATTTGATTTATGTGTATGCTTTGATAATTTTACAATGGTGCTTGTTTAACTTGAATTTTTCAACTGATCTCTTGAACTTTATCAGTAAAGGTTTCAGATCGTATAATTCAGTACTTGCAAGATCTAAAGTAATCTAGTGCTATACAATCATGCCATATTAATAATGAATTTAATAATAATAATAATATAATAGCGCACCCTTTGATAGCCCTAGGGCCTTAAAGGGGAAGTTTAGTTCTTTAAGGTCTAGAGGAGTGTTAGAGGTTTTAAAATGAAAATAAAAAAGTTTACATTATTACGACTTGGTGAACAAAGCTTGTTTTTACTTAAATAAGAGAAAGCTTATCATCAGTCCATTTATGACACAAAAGTAGATGCTTAAAATTATTTCTTTGTCTGTTCTGATGAGGAACTTGGCCAGTTTCTTCATGGTACTAGTTCACTTGCACAAAAATGTTTGGTAGTGGTTTTAATCCGGTTTTCACCCTTAATTTTTGGGTATAACAGTATGCGGAAGGATGATTCAAATTCAAGACCATTTGCGTCCAAATCAGGAACTTAACCACTACACTACTCCTCCCACCTTGTACAAAAATACAAAATGGGGAATGGTAGTAATTATGAATTCATTATGGTCTTTATGAAATTTAGAATGCTGTAGTTAGTTCTGTTTTCTTATACTAGTCATAATTTATTATTCTTTATGAAATTCTTTCTTTGTAGCA
Source organism: Columbicola columbae (assembly GCA_016920875.1). Lineage (NCBI taxonomy): Eukaryota > Metazoa > Arthropoda > Insecta > Psocodea > Philopteridae > Columbicola > Columbicola columbae. The sequence goes on from JADMLL010000012.1 coordinate 12,227,193, forward strand.
ACTTTAAAAGTAAGTCTTTAGTATCTTGTGTTTGTATTGCATAATACTACTTATTAGTACATAATACTGACAATACAGTTTAAGCCTTCTTTATGTCAAATTTTTAAACTGACAGGACCATGAAAAAGGAAATTTATACCAATCTTATTTTCTTGTGCTCAATTTTTACAAATTTCTTTATTAATAATCAGTAATCTCCTTCAGATCTCATTAGATCATACAAAGTAGCTTGAACCAGGTGAATATTTTCTTATTACAAACCTTTCAAAAACTCATTATTCAAAAAAAATATATATATACTTAATTATGTAATAATGCTTATGTAATATGCTTAGTAAATTCCACTTGATAAAAATCCAGGAGGGAAAGGAAAGGAATTTGAATGCTAAAAAAAGGGCAATGAATGTTTATAAATTTATTTATAATAATCATATTACAATGGTAGTTTTTATGGCCTGCAGAAAGGTACTACTCACATTAATCATCTTTTTATATTATCAACTACTCGCACTAAATCATCAAATGAATTTTGGAGTTTATCCACTATATTACTTAACACTGTCATTTCTTCTTCAGTCACTGAAATATAATTACTAAACTCTATTTCTGTGGTTGCTGAAAGAACATTATAGCCTAATTTTTGTAACTTTATATTAGCACCCTCAACGTAATTTGGCTGACATTGAAATATAAGTGTGTTATCATCAGATTCAAACACTTCTTCAACACCAGCATTTATTCCATCTTCTACAGCTTTATCATATGCATTTTCAACATCTTTTAAAGGCTCACCAACAATAATTCCCTTTTCATTAATAAGATTGTTAACATTCTTCTCTAACTTTAAATTAACTTTCTTTGTAAATGAATTTATCCTAGATACAGCACTTGATGAATTAGCTGTTGTCACCTCAAATCCTACCATAAGACCTGATGGTGCTGTGTAAAACAACCAATAAGGTTTTTCAGTTGTGGCTGATTTGGCTCCTTTAATAATTTTTTCCAATGTTGAATTGGGCATGTTAATCTTTTTAGCTTCATCTATAAGTTTTTTTAATGTAAAGTTTCCTTTTGGATCCTCACCTTTTTCTTTAACTGCGGCAATAATTTTGGAACGTAATCTTAAGAACATCAAACTTTTCATTTGATCCTTTGATGCTTTTGTGTGCATGATGTTTTGCCATTTACTATGACCGGCATAACGTTTTGTGATATAATTAAATTGCGGGCTGACGTTTGATTTAGGTAACGAAAATAAAGTTTTCACTAATGTTCCTGAAAACCTTAAGTAACTGACACGCATTTTCTCCTCCTTTTTCACACAATCAGGCGTTTTAATATTGAGTGTATCAAATATCTTGGTTAGTGTTTCCTTTTAGACGAAATCGTCTACTGGTTTTGATAATTTTAATCATAGATGGCGGTGAATGGCGGTTGCGTAGATCATGGCGCCGAAACATTCGATGTCCAACATGCTTTTTCGCCCCTTAAAACTTTTTTTATATGTATAATATAAATATTTTTTAGTTTTGGTTCTTCCTATGAATAGGATCGCTAAGGTCATTAGAGATATACATGTATAAAATCCCCTAACACTATATACTCTAATAAAAAGATGTTTATTTGGCACGGTATTGTACAAAACAGTCTGTTACAGTACATTTTACACAGGGAGGTCGTGTATTGGTTTATTTTGAATGTAATTGATACATTCTTGGAAACGAGTTGATGGTTTATACTGTGAAGATAGAAAATATTTATAATAATTTTTTCCATTGCAGGTATTTGGATAGATATAGGGATCCAAGAGATATTTACAAAGAGTATTTGTTAAAAAGATTAAAAGAGGTCGATCCTTTTAAACCTCCGAAAAAACCGTTTCCTTATCCACGTGCTCTACAAGGGGTGTATCACCCAGACACACCTTCTTGGTTGGTTCAAAAAGAAGATTACTACAGATCCGGTTTGGGACGGGTTACAGAACAAATACGAGATGAATACGAATAGATGTATGCTTTTTTCTTTAAACAAATTCAATGTAAAAATAGAATAAAGATAAAAAAAAATATATTTTTGATTTTTCTAAAGACGAAAATCATTAGAATTTCTTCTTAGGTCAATGTTGGAGTGCTTTTCCCCCTTAATCGATAGGAAAGTGAATCCAATTTGAAAATCTCAGTTATACATTCCACTACAGGAGTTGAAGACACGATGCCAGCAGTAATAAATTTGTGTATTCGAAATTAATCTGTACTTGAGTAATCACAGGGTCATAGGAAGTGTCAAAAAATGTCAATTTGGTCAATCCCTAAGGTTTATTTTTAGAATGCAATTCTGAACAGTTTCGGTGAGCCACAACTATGTTTTGGATTGTACGTTTAAATTGTCTTATGTCGACTCCGTCGGCTGTAATCAATCCGTAATTGTTTCCCCAACGACTTAGTACCTCCTGCTATGGTAATCTTGTACTGGGTGGTTTTATGTAGCAAATGGTATCTTGAATAATATTTGACGATAACGGAGCCGCATGTGGCTCTTTACTCCTTGGTCATGGCTCTTCCGCGAAATGTTTAAATATTTGGAAAAAATAGACTTTCTTCTTTTACATTTTCTTGATGAAAAAATCACAACTCCTAATGGGAAGTGGGTTGGCCCTAATGGTTTTCTAGATCAGGGTAAAAATTCTCACTAAATACCCCTGCCTGTACTACTATAATATAATTCCCGTATTACAGTATAATTTCTATGTCCACTGTATACATGTGGGAATTATAATTCAGTTGTTTGGAACTACTCAGATTACTTACAGTTCTTAGAAACGACTTGATTCGTGTACCACCATTTCCTCTTGTATGCGTATGAATTTTTTGAGACTTGGGCTCTTTGGCTGAGACTTTGTTATTATTTCAAGCTCATGTTTCTTTCATGTGTTTTGGCAAAATCTTTGATTCAAAACCAACAATGGGAAGGATGTCGTCCGGTGAGACATTTAATGTAAACGTTTTACTCGCTGAATATTTTTAGGGGTCATGGTTGTGTCATTTAAAAAGACCATATTACGTTTGGGGTAGCCATTTTTAATTTTGCGCAGTCCGTTTTGTTAAGACTCAGTTGAACTTTACCCGACGGTGCTTCTTTATTTTTCATTTCTGTTTTATTTCTTTTGTGATTGTGTCTTATTTTCAGGTGTTGTTTTCATTGTCTGTTTCTTGTGTTCTTTGTATGTGTTTTCTTATTTTTTTAAACGAAGGAAACTGGATTTTCGCTTTTGGGGTTAGTTTTTTTTTGTTGAAGGGTTTAGAAGAGAAATTACAAAATATAGGTTTGAAATTGGTCTATATAAAATATTGTCACCAATTGTTTCTGGATACTTTTGAGCCCAGTATTTTTTAAACGCAAGATTTAGCAACTATTTTTATTTATTAATACGATATTTAATAAACTTTTAAATTTAATAAAGCATATATTTCCTAGTTAAGTAGCAATAATAGAATAAATTTCTAAAATCAACCTTACTAAATGACAGTATTTCAAAGTCATTAATCTCAAACCCAACTTTGACTAAATGTTTTTATATGATATGACACCTGAACAGTTTTCTCAACTATTCCTTTTTGAAGAATTTTCCTCGATAGCCTTAAATTTTATTCGAGCCTTAAATTTTTAACCAATTATTACTGCACAACAAGAATACACTCAAACTTCTTTAACAAAGTTAAATTTTCCATAAAACTGCCATGACGCCAAAATTTCTAAATATTAATTATGAGGTTGCTAGGCGATTTTGAAGTTGGCTACTGGGTCCAGTATACTTAGATATAACGGAAAAGTTAAGTGTCATTACAGTCATTACAAAGTCGGGGAGAGGTCACGAAATTGTCATGGCCCTCGGATCTCAAAAGCAAAAGATTGTCGAAAACACTTCACCCAATCGTCCTTGAATTTAATGAATTTGAATCTTCTGTTTCTATAAAAATTCAAGTTTTTGTTAGGTTAATATGAAAGTCATTGAATATTTATAAACTTTTTCTCCATAACGTTCGGTTTTGCACATTTTGAGTTCACGTATGTGAAAAATCAAAGATATGAGGTCGATGGACTCAAAGCAAACTCAAAATATTTTTCTGTTGTGAAAATTCATGTGGTCAATACTCAGTGTAACAGTCACAGAAGAGATAAATAAATTACAGTATAAATATTATTAAAGTTAAGCTTCCGGGCAGTTAAACTTGAAATTAAAAACATAATAGGCTGGGTTTTTACATCGCGCATGTTTGAAGGTGAGACCAACGTTTCGTCCGCTTCGATAGCTGTGGACATGGTGAGGGTGCCACTCTGGGACAGCTAGCTTGTAAAAACTATAAATATTGGGTAATTTGTCTCATTTACCATGCTTGGTTTGTAATTATGAAAAATACCGGGAATTATATATAGATTTGATCATTTTTTCACTTTTGCCGTACCATATATAAACATTTTCTACAAAAAAAAATAGAGTGTGCAAATACACTTTTGCGCCACCGAAAGTGTTAACGATGAACGCATGGTATCATAAACCACGTGGATAATGTACATCAAGTCTCATTGGACGATTTTAAATTAAATTTAAAACCAGACTGAGGGCCTGACTATCCGCTAGTGAGGTGAATTGTGGCGACTTCCCTTACCTCTCTAGATGTATATATAGAGTGAGAGAGAAGAGATTGACCCCTACCACGTAGGTCCTGTGACATGTCTTTGAGAAATGTTCGCTAGACAAAATATGAATTTTAATGGCCTTTAAAAACAAAAACGGAAATCGAATGATTTTAGTTGTTTTATTCCAACGGGGGAAAGAACTGAAACTAAAAAAAATTTCCGCTTTCATACTTTTCACTTTTTGCTTTACACTACTCAGGGACCGGAGGGAGGGATTGCAGGTACTTGAATGGATTCATTTATTAAATTTTTTTTATGTGCAGATAATTTTTAATAAAAAAATGGCGGAGGATATTGATGCACTTAAGTCCGAAGAATTTTTGGACAGCGAAACCGGTGAAAAGAAGCAAAAAGTTATTTACTTAAAAATTCAGAGACGGTCGACAGACGCAGAAACGGGAGAACCCGAATTACAAGAGAAATTTGTCAGGAGAAAAACGTTTAAAGTACCTCTCAAGTACCTTCATTCAAATGAAGAACCTCATTGGGGGCATTCCAGATTCCGAAGAAAAACAGAGAAATTCTCTCTAAGAAAAAATCAAATCCAAGGCGAATTAAAAGGAAAGAATTCTAGGAAGCAGAATGTCGGTCCCATCGCTTTTGTCCTTCCAACTCTTCTCATCTTTCCCGCTTGGGCTTCAATTGTCTGCCTTCTGGGCGAAGCATGCATGCACATTTGGTCACATAAGCGGTAAGAGTTAATTGCGTCACACTTTATTTTAGTCGTTTTACTTTCAAAGTTTGTAATCAGAATGACAGGTCTTGAATTTTGACGGCAGGAACAAAAGCAAAAAAAGAGCAGACATTGAGTACCGGTCGCCTCTTCACTTGATTTCTTCTCAGTTTTGTGTTCACTGCAAAACACAAAGATGGATGGACAAAATCAGCCAAATACAAGATAAGCGAAAGCTTAGGAGGAGAATAACGTGTTCGAACGTTCGGCGGGGAACTGTATCATGAAAAAAACTAATTGTTCTAGTTGTAAACCTATTCCGTCCGTCAATTTGGAAATTAAAATAAAAATGCTGCGACTAATTTTTTTTGCTCTATCCTGAAACGAATTTGCCTACAGGGGTCAACTTTGGAGCTCCCCTATAAACTCTAACCTGAAAATCCTCGAACGCTTTCAATCCAAAACCCTATGAATCATGGTCAGTGTCCTGCTGTTCATTTCTGAGTGCATTATCTGAAAAAATCTGGCGATTTCCACCATAAAAGAGGAAATCGGCAGATTGTCTCTTAAAACATAAATCACTCCACTTCACGCTTGTCCTAGCTTCCCGTCCTCAGATGCTTGGCTTTTGCCATTTTTCATGTATTCGCTCCTTCTAATTCGGAGGTTCCTAAACTGTTACTGACGAGCACAACTGCTTGAATTGCTTGAATTTTGTCAGAAAAGTGACTGAAGTCAAGTGTCAGAGTAAACTTATTAAATTCTCTATTATGAGTTGGATATTTTTTAACTAGCCCGTGAATGTGATAAATATTCAGTAATTTGTTACACTTAGTACGCTCAGTTGGTGATTATGAATAACGGCCAGGATTTTAGTACAATAACCTAAAAGGATTACAATACCGCATAGGAATATTAAAAGACACAAAACACGCACTATTACTGTTTAAAAATTACACCAACTTCATTTTTTATCCAGTCACAGCTGTGAAAACTTTAGGTGACTGACGATGACGACACATGACCAGTGTTGACCAGTTATGGTATTTTTAAAATTGTGTACGCGTATTTTGCTTCAAAAACACTTTAGCAAAACTTTTTAAATAAATTTTATGTTGGATTAATCGTTTTATTTTTTAAAACAAATTGACCTCGTACAAAACATAGAATTTCAATAAATTAAAATAATTATTTTGTAGAAAACAGAATAGAAAAAAAATTCTAGTGACTCATAACGGCCTCCCAAAAAATCATCGGAAGGTGTCATGGCTTCAAACGTATTATCTCTCTCGTAGCTATGCGGATGATTTTATTAAAGTCTTTATCGATGTGCTTTCTCCAAAATTTGCACTTGAACCAGATTGAGGCTGGATAATTGGGACTTTGGATTCCGTGGAAGATTCTCGCGATAGCGCGCCCATTGAAAGTGTTGTCACGGTAGCTGCTCAGTAGCATCCGAACGTCTTTTGCCAAAGCTTCTTCGTCGAAAACATTTACCTAAATACAAATATTAGATTAATTAAGAGTCCAAAGACTTTTATAAGTAACAGACTTTCGGTATAAGTCTTACCTGTAACTCTACCAGAGGTATCCCCGTGAAAAGTTCTTCCTTTTCGAAATAACTTCTGATGGCTCGTTTCAATTCCTCGCTTTTCGCTTCATCGAAACCGTTTCCTCCACAAGAGTAATCGTCCGAAGCAAAGAAGTCGAACGTGCTGAACGTGATGTTCAACTGAGTGAAGGCTCTCTTGTCCCGATCTTCAACCCTCTCAATCAAATAATCCAAGGCTTGATCTAGCTCGGATGGTGTCAAATCACCCCTCGAACACACTCGAAATCCCAAATCTGAAAACTCCACTGCGATCCCTGTTTTCTTCCACCTAGAATCCTCAGTCAATTCCCATTCTGTTCTTTTTAACTCGTTTTTGACGACAGTGCTGTCCCAGGAAAGTCTGTTGGCGACTTCTAATACGTTGAATTCGAGGATATTAGACTTTTCCTTCGAATTCTCCCTGAGCGCACACGCGTACGCTAAAGGCGGGCACTTTTGTGCTGCCGAATGGATACCTTTCACTCCTTTGTAACTTTTTATTTTACAATTGATGTACACGGGAGTCATTACTTTAACAAATTTCTTGGAATTGAGTTCTAGATAACACAAAAGGGTGTAAATATTTTCTTCGGGTATGTCCAAAGCCTGAATAGTGTCAGAACAACCGAACGCGATTTCGTGTCCTTCACATTTCTGACTCCCACCCTCTCCCTTGCAATTACACGACTTGAATACTCTTTGCAGGAGTTTTCTCAAAACATGTCGATCCACCGAATTAGCATAAATGTGACGTCGTAGTTCGTTCAAATCTTGACCTAATGAATCTAAAAACAAATGGCAGTGTGCGGGTAAACCGTCTCGGCCGGCTCTGCCAACCTCTTGAACGTAACTTTCGAAGTCTTTGGGCATGTTATAATGAATCACTCCACGGATATCTTGCTTATTGATGCCCATCCCGAAAGCGATCGTCGCGACTACGATTCTAAGATTCCCACACATGAAAGCTTTTTGAACTTGTTTCCGTCTTGATGCGGCCATTCCGGCGTGATACGATTCCGCGCTCCAAGACAGACACTTGGATTTGCTGTGATCTTGTATCCTGGCCTCTTGAAGAGCGGTTCGTAGGAAGACAGCGAGTCTTTCGCATTCGTCTCGACGCGTACAATAAATTAATATAGAGTTGAAGTCGCTGAATCTCGGACTTTTGAGCAATCGAAGTAAGGCTTCGTCTTTGTTTTCATCGCGCGATACAGACAAGCATAGATTTTCTGGAAGAGGAGTGTCTCTTATGATGCCATCCGTCTCGGAAATCCCCAACTCTTTTACAATGCTGTTTATCGTCGAAATGGTGGCTGTTGCTGTAAGACCTAGTGTCACAGTTATACCTAACTTTTCCTTCAAAACCTGTAAAAGGATTTTGCCTAACATTAAAAAAGAACTTATTTTGTAATGTTCCTCTCACTAGTATGCTAACGTACCTTGCTGATCATTAGATAAGAAGGCCTGAAATTATGAGACCATTGAGATATGCAGTGAACTTCGTCGATGCAAGCAAAAGCTATCGGGGGGTAACTGTTTAAAAACGGATCCGAAACCATTGAAAGTCTCTGCTGACACGACAGCTTCGGGAGAAACTAGAAGCGCATACAATTTCCCATTTTTCGCGTCTTGTATAACACATTCACGTTGCTTTTGAGTTTGACTAGTGTGAAGACAGCCAACTTTGAAAAACGAAGAAGATCCCGCTACCTAAAAAAATAATCATATTTATTTATGAAACACGATTTTGGCGTATAAGGCACCACTCGTTAGAAAGAAAGACTAAAAAATAAGACCGAGGTTTCCTCAACTTTGAACTTTTAGCATCATTAAAGTCGATGTAGTACAAACTCCACCCCAAACCCCAAAAATTTCAAAAACCCTTGGGTCCCCCAAAAATTCTCTCGATCATCTTTAATTCTAAGGGATATACCAAACTCTTTGCCAATGTAAAAAGAATAACATCAATGGAACCAAGGTGTCCCAATAAGTCCCACTTAGTTATTCCTATTAAAAAATTGCGCACGTTTACCCGTTTTATCTCACTGTCTTCCTTTAAGAACTCAATCTCATGCAGTTGTTCTTAAAATAGACACGACAATGTAGTACATTTAGTGTCTCATGAGGGTAAAATTTCTCACAACAAATATTTGAGATGGAAAGGAAATTTACCTGATCTTCCATTAACGAAACCAACGGAGACACGACAAGAGTAATGCATTTACTCCTATTGGCGTAGAGATAAGCCGGTAATTGATAGCACAAACTTTTCCCTCCTCCTGTCGCTATAGTTAACAACGTCGACTGACCGCTCAATATCCTCATTATCGCTTCTTCCTGTCCAGGCCGGAATTCCGAATGACCGAATTTCTCGAGAGCGCAGTAAACTTCCGGAGGAGTTTGTTTAATGGACCCATTTTCATTTAACTGGTAATAAGGTTCCACTTTGGTTTCTAACCATTTGTCTACAAGAGGCTGGAAAACAAATATACGTATAATTACAAGATTAATAAAAACACTACGAAAAGGTAGATCTGCCAAGTTCTGGTTTCCTTCCTTATTTTGGACTTTCAAAGTCTACATTTCAACTGAAATCTTCAATTAAATACGTTATGTACTGGGATTTTACATCGCGTCGTGTTAAAACCCAGTATATAACGTATTTAATTGAAAGTATGACTGCAGGGGAAGCTTAATTTCAATAAAACCTTCAATGTTACAGTTACACCTAAAATAAATTAAGTGTCGTTTACCTTTTCGAAATTAAGTACACTTGTCTTTTTGATTGGAACTGTCTCAGCCTTTTTTCTCGCCATCTTTTCTGCTTCTTCCAAAGTGGGTAATGACTCATCATCACTTTCCTCGTCCGCCGACAGCAATTTATCTTCATTTGACTTGGTACAGTTTCGGGAAAAATGACCAGTTTCGCCACACTTATAACACTGAACAGGAGAATCGCATTTACTCTCATCTTGGAGATTTTTTCTCTTGTTCTTCCATTCTTGTTTCTTATATCTGGCATAGTTGAAATTTTTCTTCCCTCGAACGAAAACTTTTTTCTTTAAATTGATTTTAACATAATTATCGTTCAGAGTTCCATATTTCATTTTCTTTTCTAGAATTGACCTTTTCACGTCTTTCTTGGTTTTTGGCGGGTCACTATCGACAAACTCGTAAGGATCTATTTTGATTTTTTTATTTTCATGTTTCGCTTCCTTTTCTTCTGAAAGATTTCCCTTTTCGTATGAAGCCTTCGCGTCTTCAGCCAGAAGACAAACATCTGACTTTCTTTTCTGACTTGTACTTATAGTACTACTGACTTTACTTTTCTCGTCCAATTCATTATCGCTAGCTCCTATAATATCATTATCAGAGGAGTCGTACCCATGACTAGAATCCTTTACAGCATCTGATAAATCTGGGGCGCTGGATTCCATAGATTCAAATCCAGAATCGCAATTTGACTTTCGTTCTTCCGGCTTTTCATCCTTGCTGCATCTTTCCACCCAACCGGCATTCAAACTTCTAACAGTTTTTAAGGCGACAGACGGGTCGGAGGCAATTGCGTGGATTAAGCTCACAGGCTGAATAATTTGTTTGGAGTTTGTTTCACTACACTCCTCGTCCTTAGACTTACTTAGAATGGGTGAAAACGGTACTGACGATGTAATTAAAGCTTTCACATTGGGTGAACAATAGTCTTCCACACTAAACGATGTCTCATTTAGGGGCTGACTTGAAGAAATCGACGGATCTTGACTTATATCTAATTGTGAGTCAGGCTCGTCGAAAAAGAAATCAAGCGAAGAAATCTGTTGAAAATCAAAACTGGTGTTACTGTCTTCGGACAATGATTTATTGGATTTTTTATTTGTCAGTGACAGAGCTTTCCTCGGATTTCTTTTTTTAAAACTTGAACCCTCAAACAATCTCCCAACAACCACATTGTTTAGCAAGGTGCACTTTTCCTTTTCGATGCTAGATGTAGTGTCCCTTCTATTTAAGTGAGCACCCCATGTATCCTTGTCAATATGATCGGTATTGGTGTGAGAAATATTTTCTTTTGGACTAGCTGGTGAGTTCTTTTCAATATCTTCTTTAACTTCTTCTTTTGAAGTAGCTTCAACTTTTTTAGGGCTTGCTAATGTATTGGTGGTTTGTTCTTTTAGGACACCATCTGAATTGGAAGGAATAACTAAGTCAATCAGAGGGGATTTGTCCTCACCAAGTATTTGTTCTTCCAAAATTTGAATTTTTAATTTCCAATATTGTTTGTAGTATTCTTTAATCGAAATATCTGACGTTTTGATGTCTGCCTGTTAACAGAAAAAATTATAAAAATCAGTATAAGGCACACTGTAGCGTAAACATACCTTTAACCCTTTGCACATTTTTTGTCCAAAGACACTTATGACACAGTGATACATCCTTGAAATTGAGACAATATTTAACATGTTCATGTCATGTCAAATCTTGTTTATTTGAGTGAAACTTGTATCAGTTGCAACAGAAAAAATAATAGCAGTATTTTGTTGAATCTTTTTTATGATAAACTGCCCCATAAAGTCAGAAATATTTTTTACAATAAGTCATAACAAGTTTTAATGAGGAAGTGATTTTGATCAATCTGATGGAGAGTTTTTGTCATTCTTCAAGTGATTATAAGTAATTTCAAAGTGAAGATTATGAAGACTACAGCATCACAAATATCAAGAATATCATAAAGCCATTATGCATTATTGATTATATTAAAGATACAGGTGGGGTTGATAAACAGGATCAATTGGTATTGTGCTTCCCCGTCATAATAAAAGGTTTTTCTGTTAACCAGATGTGGTTTTTTATCATAAAAATGTTTCCGATTCTAAAATTACTTGTTTCCTCACATATAACTTTATATTATTCAAGCATTATTACACAAAATCACATTGGCAAATTATAAAAGCTGTGGATAACCTTTTGCTGGAGTGAAAAATAAAGAAATATAAGTAGATGTTAAAGAAATAAGCATAATTTACCCATAGTAAACTGGGCAGGTGAAAAATTTTAAGATTATCATACTATGAGTTGACAGACTATTTTCACTAAGTGAACAACTAACTTTATGGTTTGAACTATGTGTTAGAGGATATCAATTTTTGAACATTTGTTATCATCTTTTTGATATGTGTCATAAAACTGAGCATGACAACTCAATCTAGAACATTCATTTATAATAAAAAAGCAGTTTCTCATACCAAATAATAATAATAAGAAACCAACTGAAATTTACTACCAGTCTGTAATATCAACCACAAGGTCTAATGCATTCATATATACTTAATACATGTATATAGCACACCCCTTGATAGTCTTATGATCTTAAGGGAAGAATTCATTTCTTAAAAATCAATTTAAAAAATTTCATCCAATGACTCGATGCACTAAGAAAATAACTTCTTTTCACACACACATAAAAGCTTTTTATCTTCAAAATATTTATGATGTACAAGTAGATGCTTAATGCTTTACTTATGTCTGCATCTATAATCATTAAGCAGGTCGATAAGACTTCACAACTTGATATGAGTGCATTGCTGAGTTTTATAAGAGTTTCTCAGGGTGCTGTAAGTTCAAAAAGATAAAATGCTTGGTGGGTTTAAAGCACAATGTTTTTTTGGAATCCTGAATACTCTTTTATAAATTATCAAATGAAAGGGTAAAAAATGGATTGACTTAAATGAAAGGTTTAATTTCACAACCACTTGTTTTTTGTTGTCCTTAAAACACAGTTCAAAAGAATGTACTACTCACAACCAGAAAGAGTACACATCCTCCTGAAATACTGGAAATTAGGTTTTGCAGTAGATGTCTTCTGACATACAGTTCAAATTATAGATGCAATTGGTGAAAATAATCCAATTAACTCCTAGTATATTAATCATGTATTACCACTGCCTTCTTTAAGCTCTAAATATATATCACCATTGACTTCATCTAATCTTCATTAGATCAAAAGGTATAACTATTGCAACTAATGACACAAATGTACCAGCAAAAGAAATATTAACCAGAAATCTTCGAACTAAAATTTCACTTTTCTAAAGAAGAATTATAAAAACAGAAAAAAAACGCTGCCTTATAATTAAGCGGTTTTAATAAAAAAATTAATTACATTTGCCAACCATGTATTAGAACAACAAAACAAAAGAAAGTATTTTTTCTTTACCCTTGTCGGTTGTCTTCCATTTTCCGCGAAAAACTTATCTTCCCACTGTTTTAATTTATATTTACATTTCAAATATTTTTTTTTAAAGTCTTTACTATGAATATCATTCATTATTAAAGAATGTTTGTTTGAAAAATTTTATTGGCAGCAAACCGGTAAACAAAGCAAACGCCATTAACCGCCTTATTTCGGATCATGTGGCGTTGCCAGCATGACGGAAACTCGTTCTTACAATTTTTCTAATTGACTTTGTTTCTGCCTTCCGTCCGCGAAAAATCAAATGAACTATTTTCAAAATGTTGATCAAATTTTTCATTAATGGCTCGCGACATTTAAAATAACTTATTTCAAATGTCATTTTATTAAACGATCACTAATTAAAGGCTATATATTCCTCATTTTTAAAAGTTTAAAAGTTCATTTACTAAGTAGAACACACATAAACTCAAGTTAGGGATGTTTGTTCGCTAATAGGAAGTTAATTGATGGTAGGCTTGATTAGATAATTTGGTGAAATGAAGAAAAACATTTGTTTTCAGAGTTCTTTCATGATTTCGTTAAGTAGGAGTAAAAAATCTGTTAGTTTTACCAGCAGATAATAATTTCATATATCATGATATGGTTTATTTCCATAAAAATAAATTTCCAAATCTATATGTCTATATAAATTTATAGGTCAGAATAGACAGACAAACAGAGATATATAAAGAGAAATTATGAGAGTAAAGAAAAAGAAAGAGAGAAAAAAATAGTTGATTATTTTTAATATTTGCTGAGAACTGTTTAAAAACAAAGTGAGTCACGTGGTTCACGTTCTTCCGAGAGGTGCTGCCACAATACGACGAATCAAGTGTTGTTCAGTTCTGTACTAGATCACAAGCAAAAATGCCATATTTTTACAGTGTTGTGTTTTTAAGGTGAGATTTATTTAATATTTAGTGAATTTTTTCAATGGATATCGCGACCATGGCCGACGTAAATATTGACTTATCCAAACTCCCGGAGGACATCAGGGAGAAACTAGCGGAATTAGATTTAGAGTTATCAGAAGGTGAGTGGATACGAAATTAACGCTCGTATTTTGTCCTTCTATTGGATTTTATTTTGTTTTCAATCAATTATAGAAAACTAAGGGCGTATTCCTTATGTTATGATAAGCGATACGAGAAATTTTTGGTTTTTTTTTTTACATCAAAAGTGAAATGTTTATGTGTCGCTTTCAAAATGGTTCCGCGCCGTATAGCCATGCAGCGGCGTTTGGGGGACGTTGAAATATCGATCTGACCAGTCAGTGATATGTAATCGTAGCGTTAACTTCTGTGGGATAAATTGACTGGTCGTTGTGCGTCTCGACCATCCCAACATCCCTGTTTCCTTAAAATTATACTATTTATGCTGTCGGTGTCGTCTGTTCATTTTTTTTGCTATTTCGGTTGGATTATAAACAATAACAAATATTTACTTATCTTTTAATAAACTTAAACATTATTACTTATAAGAGGAACTTGAGGATTTGATATACTCAGAAAAAAATTATGATTCAAACAGAAGCATTTATTGTTAAAACTTTTCTCTTTCTTCATTAAAAAATTCTATAAGTGTAAATACTTGAAATGTTCAAGAAAGAAAAGAGAGTGATTTCTCGCTCTGCTTATCACATATCTAATATCATTAATTCTAACAACAAAATTTTATTTATTTAAAAATAATTATGATTTTTGATTCTGAATCAACATCTAACCAAAATTGATTTGTCAGGACACAAAATGATAAATTTTGGCAATGTTAATATTTTGATTACCTGTCTAAAAAGTTTCCTAATGGATTGTGATAAGTGTCCATGTTTGGGTTAAAAAAGACAGTTGTTTTTTGTTGGTTTTTTCTCTGAGAATCTTGAAACTTTTAAATTAATTGATTCGGCAATAAAGTTTGAGTTAATAATTGGTGTAATCAGAAAATGCTAAAATTTGCAACCCTGTCTAAATAATAAGATGGCCAGAAAGTGATTTTGTTAAGTTTAAAAAAATTTGTATTGGACTTTTTTTGAAATGGCCGAGTATTTTGTCAGCTTTAGTACATGGAGTCCTTGTATCGAATATATTGAAAATTATTATTGATTATTTTCAGATGATTTGTAATGAAGATGTTGATTAGTGTTTGCATTGACTTTTCCTAGACCACTTTTTTTTTCTTTTTCTCCTTGCCAGTATACTGTACAACTTTTTCATTTTGTTCCCTTCAGTTGAATATTTTAAAGCCAGAAACAAATTACATGGTAACCAGTTGTTCATGAAAGTATATGCTTATGAAAAATAGAGAAAAAAAAATCAAGGTTGTTTTCTTTTATTTGATGTTTACTTTTTTTCCTTGTCATTCCATTCATGAGGTGCAATGATTTGAAAGAAAAGAAATTAAATTAATTAAAGTTTAAAGTATAATTTAAAGCAAGATTGAGGTAGGGCAAATTTTACATTTCATTATTGCAAACTTGGGTTTTGATCATTAGAAAGAAAAAGCAAATTTATTTTACATAAGGAATATCCAACATGGCTTACTAACTGATAGAGCTTACCTAAGGCCATTTATTTGAATACTGGTATATCACATAGAAATCAGAAAATTAATAATATTGTAGCCAATGTTTTTACTTTTTATCTTGCTTTTGGGACCAGAGGATAATTTTTCGGTTTTTGCCTTTTGGTGAGGATGACTCGAATATTTTATCATAATTATCGCAAAAGGAGGTGTGAATTTAGAGGATCTACAAAGATTTGGCCCGATATTTTGTGTTGTTAAAATCATCAATTGATTTTATAGTAAAAGGTACATTTGTATCGGTGCTGTATATGTTATTGTAAAAGTGATAATTTTTGGTAGTAACTGCTCCTTTTTTCTTCAGTCATCACTGGACAACTCAGCAAAATTGTGAAGAGTTATGTGGCTTAAGCTCCAGTAGCATACTCTCTGGTCCTTTGCCTCATACAGGTAATTAACGGATTGGAACATGGCCATATTTTGTAGCCTCTTTGCTTCTTCCCTTGTATGCTAATATATATAGCACCTCCCACATTGTGGGTGAGGGGTTTGACTAATGTTAGGAGGTATTTACTCCTGATGTTATATTTCTAATGTTTGTATTTCCTCCTATAGGGTTGCCTTGCACGACATTTTTAACGTTTTTCTTTATTTTTTTACTTTTAAAATCCAACTTTAAATTCCGTATATGGCTCATTACAGTATCCGTATATTGTTGCTTCCTCATTTTAGAACTTTTTACCGTGTTACCTCTAAAACGTTTTTTTCTTTCAAGTAAAATACTTGTATCCAACTTTCAGGATTGTTTGAAAGCATGACCGTGTTTTTTTCATGGTAGTTACAGGAAGGAAATACAAAAAAGTGTGATCAAGCGCTAAACATGAGTTCCAGTTCGCTCGATCTAACAATGACCGCTTCAGTCGATGACGTGACTTAAAAAGCAGAAGACACTACAAAGTGATTCATATTAATAGGCTAGAATTGTTTTTCATTTAATAATTTGTGTGGTTGCCTCTGCATGTTCGATGCATAGTATGTATTAATAAAACGAATTGACTCTTGTGTGACAGGAATTTTGCAGTGTCCCCCTTCGAAAGGGCCGGGAAGTCCACCAATCAGTTTCATTTAATTTGGGTATCGGAGTATTTTGCAAGGAAGACAATCAAATGTGGCGCGACAGAGACAACATCGATTAATTTGACAACTGTTAATTATGTTTATTACTTAATATTTATTCAAGGATGTCCTATCCCGATTTTTTTAGCACTTATTTATGATTATCGTCACCGAAGAGAGAATTTTTTTTATGTGGAGAGAAGACACGTACAGGATATGGTGAGAAAATAGATCAATTCCTAGAGGATGAAAATGTTCATTGAATTTAGTGCCTAAAAATTTAGTCAGTATCACTCCCGTTTTCAGGTACCGTTGCGGTTTCCAAGTTTGGTTACAACAATATTATGGGGATGCAAGCGAGAGTGGTTGTCCATATGAATCCAGAGATAAGAGTTTCTAGAATTGGGTTGCTTCTATTTTGAATTATCTGGAAGACTGCTTCAGTTTGACTCAAGTTGGGGTGCACCAGAAGACAGATACTTAACTCACAACTAATTTTTGACAATCACAAATCGATTTCAGTGATAAACAAAATTATTAAATAAAATTATTAATGATGTCAATTTTGGTAGGATAAAATTGGAAATCGGTCAGTCAGGTTTCTAAAAGATTTTTTTTCAGTAACAGTTAACAAGTATTTTCTTCTTATTACCGAAGGGCAGATCAAAAAAAGATTGTAGAACATTTTTCAGACAAAAATTGCAATTCATTTCGCGAAGAGTGTATTATACTAAATAAAAAAAGGAAAAAAGAAGGAAACCGGTTTGATAAAGAGCTTATTGCAGGTGTCAGGATGTCACGTGTAACAACAAAATGAAAAAAAGTGCCGGAGGTCTTGGTGGCAACAGCTGGCTACCCAAAGGAACGCCAAAAGAGATGCTCCCGTAGAGTTGGCTAAAGTTAAATGGAGGAGATGAGGCCTCCACATAATGCCGGATTTTGGTGTTTTATTATTATTATTATTATTTCCCTTTTTGCACTACGAAAGGTGTTGTTTGTCGGTGACATAGTAACCGGTACGTTTCAGGATGCAAATATCTCCAGGGACGTATCGAATGATGTGCGTTTTTCACAGCACCTTCCGGAGGATGTGTGTTCATTAGTGTAATTTCTTGCCCAGTCCAATCCTTTGCCTTTCCAAGTATTTTTGCCAAATTATTGGGGGACTGACAGGTACAGAGCTTGATTCATCTACCACCACAGGTATGATTTCAGTTTTCACTCCCCACAACCGCTGCATCTCTATTTCTACGTTCTTATATTTCGTGCGCTTCTCTGCTTTCTTTGGTTTTAAGGACATCATTTTAAGGAGATGACCACGTTTATGATTTGGCAAGATTTCCTTGTCAGGTAATATCTATTTTGTTTAATCTAATTGTAATATCTGGGTTGTTGGTGACCACTTTCGATCCGTAAGAATCAGGGTGTTGTAAAGAATGACTCTGCTCAACTTTCGTAACTTCCTTGGGTTCATGCTCTTACCATTTCGATGGAAGCTCAGGAATCCCAAACTCTTTACAAATGTGCCAATACAGATAAACACAGATGTCATGGTGCTGTTGGCTAGGCAGCCTCTAAACGAGTGGTGGTAGGAGATGTTGTTTGCCAATTCCCGTGCAACGGTTTTCTCTGTATGCTCTTTGAGAGAAACTCTTGTGAATTGATGTCAAACTTGTTGGCCAACCCCAGGATGCCTCTTGTTTGATTTTATAATTTGCTGCATGAACTTGTCATCCTTGTGTTCTAGTACAAAGTTTACCAGTCCGATAATAGCCAAAAGGATGCTTCGACCTGTCAAAGACCTTTTTCACCTTCTCGAAGACTTATGTATAGGCGATGAACGTCCTCCGTTGGATGAGAATCTTGATGTGTGGTCAGTTAGGGTGATTTGGGGAATTCGACGCTTTTTTCAGTGAGTTTTTTAAAAATTAGTTGATGGGGGAGGGAGGTTTAACGGTGTTTCCTTGTAACTTGGGCGATGGGTTGCTGGATGGAATTATAGAAGTGGCTGTCTCAAAAAAACATGTGTTTTTTTAAAGTTATAGGTTAGTTTTGCTAGGAGCAGGTAGAATGAAAATAAAAATGACTTAACAATGAAAAGGGGGAACTGCAAAGAAGACTGAATGGAAATTAATAATGTAAGGCGGTGGAGCGTGAATTAACAAAAAATGGCGGGGATTCTTATTTATATTAAGTGTTTAGGTTTTTATATATTTTTAATATATTTATATATATATATATATATATATATATATATATATAAACAATAATTCAAAAAGGTAAAAATAAAGTCTTACAGCATTCAATAATTAAATGTATATATAATATACATAAATATATATATATATATATATAATTTTTACCTTATATATATATATAGAATAAACCGACAAAATAAGGCAACCTTAAACAACCTCAACGCAAATTCTTTGGCTTTTTCGAAGAAGAATGAATAAATTTGCATTTCAATTATTTCCATGGTCGATGTATACTCAGCAACCTCTGGAGAAAGAGAAAAAAATTTTTAATCTCCAAATATATATATATATATCACTCTAATATCTTCAGAAAATCTGATGACAGTGTTTGTGATTCGTACCGTAGAGTGTATCTATGATTTCTTGTTTCATTGTATGCAGCTTTTGGTGAATTTGGGCATCTCCCTCTAGCTTTTATCACAAATTTCACTGACAAGTTTAAGAAATCAACCGAGTTACGTTGATTAGGATGTTGGAGTGTTACAAAAGACATAAATTGGTTATTCGATTTCAGTATTTAAGAATATATGGGTACTAGCAAAAGAATTAGCTCTTAATTTATAAAATTCAATGTACCTTCCAAGTACAACCAAATACCACGTTCTTATTTGTCACATATTGTAGCCAGATACTGAGTATTATACAAAAGATGCAAATTCGATCATTTAGTTGGAAGTTGCATATAGAAGATGTGCTGTTCTCAAAAGGGGGCTGTGAAACGAAACGAAGACGGCTTATTACCACTAAAAAAATTGTAGAGTGGATGTTTATATTACTTAATTAGATTATAAATTTTATTTGAGGAAATCATCACTGAACAATTGCACTTTTGGTTTTGATTTTAAAGGGTTGGGAAATTATAGTAATTGGAGTAAATGATTAATCATCACGTAGTTTAAAGTTTTTTTTTTACTTGGAATACTGTATTCTTCTTTTAAAAACATAATTTTTTTTCTCCATGTTAAGAAAAATTTGTTCACCGCAAAAGTCAGCCATTTTTCGTTTTTAATTTTTCGATAAGCTGTCAGGCGGGAATAGAAAAATTGAATTTTTACGTGCTTTGATTTTTTTGGAGATTTAAAATTTTTTTTCTCTTTCTCCAGAGGTTGCTGAGTATACGTCGACCATGGAAATATTAGAAATGCAAATTTATTCATTCTTCTTCGAAAAAGCCAAAGAATTTGCGTTGAGGTTGTTTAAGGTGGCGCGAAAGGCTTATTTTGTCGGTTTATTCCCAGAGAAGTTTTGAGAGATTACTTATTTGCTTACGTTTACTGCTTTTTACTATGTGAGAGGTCTAATGACTCTGCGTGAACTTTAAATGATATAAGTGTTTGGGGCGTGGGTTTAAAAATTTTTTTTTGAACTTTAATTAACCTGAACAATTGAGTCTTACAAGTGTCAAAAATCTAAAATTAATGTCATTTTGTTTTTCGATTAGCTTTGATATTCGACGGCAGTCACAGTCTGTTGTCGCTCGAACCTTATAAAATACCGTGTAACCCTGAAGTATGTTGAGTGTTGAAAGGTTTCAAACGTTTTATCACAAATCGTACAATCACCTAAAAATTCAGGGAAAATTTTGGGATTGTTTCCTCCGTCCGCTTCTTAAAGAAAAAAGTGTTTAGTAATTTAACACGATGGGAATTTATGTTATCTTTCTGGCTATTCCAAATTCATGGCCTCCATTAATTGCTACTTATAGAAAAAGATTTCGTCTCTGTCGTTGCTCATTTTAGAAGATTCATGGGAGTAATTTGCACGCGAGATAGAGATTAACATCGTTCAAGGTTGCCATAAATCGCATATTTGATTTCTAAAAAGGACAATAGCATGGTTGCGTATGGAATTGTCTAGTCAGCCGGAAGAACACACTCTTCAACAAAGAAAAAAAATGGTGACGAGAAGAGTTGGAAAAAAACGCAAACGGTCACATTATTCATGGTCTCTTGGGTTCCTCGGACTCTCCCTTTCTTAGAAGAATAAAAGTAACTAACCTTAATTTTCTCACAACCTTTGTAGCGACAGACAGTCGTTTTCAGTTATTGTAACGTAACAAAATGTTTGTTTTGTTTATTGCTCTTGAGTATCTTAGTGTAGTGCTCCTTTTTTTGGAAATCATCCTTTCCTTTTTGTATCTTCGTTTTGTTACAAAGGCTGGCGAATGACAGATTATACTCTATTTTATTAACTATAACATGCGTTTGGTGATTATGAGTGTATAATGAAAATTATATATTTACCGACTATAAGTTATATATCGGTTTTCGTAAGCATTCCCAAAACGTTGAAGACTTTCTCAAAAAATTTTATCTTATTTTTGTTGTTCTGTACAGCAAGGCATGAGACTTTTGAATAATGTTATAAAAGATTTGTGTAAAGTCGCAGAAGGTTTGTGGTGTAGTGGTTAAGTGCCAGAGTAAGAAGTTATAGTCACAAGTTCAAATACTTCTGTAACCCGTTACACCCAAAAAGGGTTAAAAACCGGGATTAAAACTCAACTATATATTATAACTATAACTATAGTATTTGTAAAACCTTTTATCTAGGGTTTTTATCCCTTTTATTTATATTTTTTTAAACATTAAAAAAATTTTTTTCAATTCCAATCGATTCCTTTTTTGAGACGTTTTGCCTTACCCAGCTGTTTGGGTTAAGTTAGCTTTTCAAAATATTTCTTTAAAAATAAATATAATGTTTTTTTCTCTCTTTAAAATTTTTATTTTTATTTTTTAACTCTTTCAATACTTATTCATTTCGCATTGTCAATTGTTCTTTGGCTGCATATTCAAAGTCTGCTGTTGATTCCGTTCAAATTTTTAAAGTGCATACACCTTGTGTTGTAAGTGGTCGTGAGGTTCGTTCCAGTCGTACTTGAGAAGATATTTAATCTTTTGTTCAAAAACTTACTTTAACTACTTGCGGTGAAAAGTAGTGGCACAATACTGGACGTCCAGTATTGTGCCACAGTATTGTGCCAGTATTCTCACACGTCGTTAGGCGATTGTGTTTTTTTTTTTGAAAGATATCACATTCTACAAGGTTATTAAGACATAAATTTAGTATTCATATTTATATAATTTTATCATCAGTTGATGCGTCTCTGTCTCTTAGAACCTCCCGAGGTCTGTCTGAATGTGCCCCGAAATCCCTTGTGTCTCTAAGTGCGGTGGACTTTAGGAGTGAGTAAAAACTGCCTTAACTTTTCCTTAAATTCTTAACTTTCTGTCGTAAACTTTAAAAGCTCTTTATGACTTGTTTTGATCTTATTTGACTCATGCCGTTGTCTCAACGCTTTTTCTGTATTTTCTTTTCAAGTTTTAACGAACGCGTGATTATGTGGTTTGAGTTTCATTATCGTAGAAACACTATTGGAGTGTGCTGAAATAAGATTTCTTACGCGTCGTTTTCAACTTGAGGGTCAGGCCCAGTCTAATTTTATAAACTGATAGAACATTGATTTGGAAAATTTTACCAGAAAATCAAGTACCTTTACCATTTGCTAAAAGTATGAGATGAATGAAGTGAAATGTTTGACATCTTAAGCTCTGATTTGGGAAATTTACAAAATCTCTGCGGAGGTTTGCTTAAAGTAAAACAGCGGATCTTGTTGTTTGAGAGAATTTGAAATCCATAACAGTGCGAAATTTGATGTAGGTTTATGATGGTGAAGCGTCTGTTGTGAAGGTTTCAAATTTTGAAATTTTATTAGAGTTTGGGGTCCATCACTGTTTAATCTTTTAAATTAAAATTTTACGAATTTTCTCCAGATTAGGAACAATTTTAAGTGTATTTTAACAATTTTTGATTTTTTAAATCTTTAAATCTACACGCTGGCCCAGAAAATGGATTCTTAATGCATTTATTGAACTATTCAAGATGGTTGTTTATGCTCTATCTTTAAAACCACATGTTGAAAATATTAGCTTTCGACTTGAAGATCGGAGGAAGATTTGAAGGTAATGAAGATTAGGCTACTCTAAAAGTGTAGGTTAATCCAGGGTTTGAATTCGAGATACACCTGTACTGTTCTAAACGTGTTATATTCATTAACACCTGAACATAACAAAAGTCGTGGTTGAAGGGAGAGGCAGCTCACATTTGTTTCACAAATGTTAGCGGAGTGAACACAAGTTACCTCTTTGTAAGAGCCACGGTTTTCGAACCCGTTCCACCTACATCTGGCCATATTAAATAATTAACAACGTTTACTTGGGCAATTAATTGGTGGAAGAGGTACGGGAGTACGGGTACGTTTTGCATGTTTCCCATCCATAAACAGAGGGTTTTGATATATAATGAGAAGGGATAATATAAATCGCAAATATATTACTGAAACTTTATCGGAATTTCGGCTCTGATTGGCCGAAACGATCGTTGTAAGTTTGACTTTTAAAAAAGTCAAAGGGGTGAAGGAAAAAAATTTTTTGTGACATTTGAAAATTTGAGCGAGCGCGCAATAACGGGTTATGATTGATTCTCGTTGCCATCGTGCCACACATAACCGTAGCTGGGCGGAGTTTCACAACTCGCCAACGGCCACGGAACCTGTTATGTGGCCACCGAATCTTTATAGGAAACTGATAATTATTTACGTAAATAACGATAGAAGATAAAAAGTGGGTAACCCCATGAAATTATCCTCGCCATTTTTTTTAGTAATGGTGTTTCAGACTCATCTCATTAATCCCTCGGTCCCATCTCCCCTTGCTCTACTTTCTCACTAGGTCACTTTCTTTTTTCTTTTTTCGTATTTTTCAGTTGAAAATAATAAATCGAAATGGAGGGATGAAAAATATTTTATGTCCGTCCCTTGCAGTTCCCGCTTCATCATTTTTAATTTTTTTTTTTGCCATAATATAGCTGCTTTTTCTGCTAATTTATTGCAAAGAAAGTTATAAGTGTGCTCTCCATTAGCGCAAAAGGTTTTTTTTATATTATTTATACGTTGTTTAAGTGCGGCTGGTGCTTTTTCTGCCTTTTGGTTTGATGCGAAATTATAAAAATATGACAGCCTGTAATTTTCATGATTATAAAAATGGAGGAGAATTTTATAACTTGGTTTGTTCATTGGTTTTTAAGAGTTTCGGGTGTACCACCCAAATTTTTGCCAGCACTTCGACCCCACAGGTGATTGATAATGCAGTTTGGGTGTTGGGTAAAAATGTTGTTTCGTTTTGGTTTCCCCGTTTTTCCTTTTGTACATCGAAAACCCGAAAGTGACCGTTAGGTGTCGAGGAAGGCGTCGGCGTAACGGCGAAAGAGGTCCCTAGTTCGATTGCCACAGGCTAAAATCTTTTTTATTTTTAATATGAATTTCACGGTCCTTCTTAGAAGGAAGATCCATTCGGTAAAATATTTTGCCACCAAAAAAGTTTGTATAATTTTACAAATTTGTAGTTCTTTGGAAAAAGCTTAGTACACGTTTAGGATCTGTCTTTCAAATCGAAGTGAAAGGTTTAATTCGCCCGATTATTATTCGCATTTTCGCGATTTGGCGTTGACTCATTTTAGAAAAATTTATCTGGTCCCTAAATAATGGATTAGTCGTCTGTCTGATAACAGAACAAAATTCCATAGAAATGATACTCAGCAACAAAAACGGTCAAAATCGGATGTTGTTTCGTTCTAGGTGTTTATGAACCTAAGACTCATATCCGGAAACTAGTCCTAATTCCCTTTGTACTTGGGCTGTAGTTGTCTAACACTAAACCTACCGAAATTTGTTGTATACTTATTCTTACCAAGATTGGTCGCTCTGACCGATTCTTATAATATTCTTACTTTTTTCTTATAAGTAATCGTATTAATTGTTTTAATAAATTAAATCATTTTTATAGTTAATTAATAAAATATATTCTATGCATATTTTAGGAAAAGTCGTAATTTTGGTTGCGATATGATAACGTTTAAAAATATAAAAGCTCAGAAAAAATTTGAAAGAGGTCAAATTGGCCAGTAGTGGTAAGCTTAGTGTTAAGAAGGTAAACTCCATATTGCAGTCGTTTGTAGGAAATGATTCTGTGGTTCTAATAATTGCCATGGAGACTAAAGAGAAAATTTCGAGGGATAGTTGTCGCTTATTAAAAAAACTTATTGGGCTGCTAGAAAATTTTAAAAGTTGTGAGAGGAGGGTTTTCAGGATAGAGAAATTAGCTTTTTGATGTTTATTAGCCGTGATTTAATTATTTCTGCCTCAACAAGTGAGCTTTGAGGTTTTTTTGAAACTTTCTTGGTGTCTTGACATCAATGAATAAAGCACCTCTACGCGTTTTGAATCATAAAGGATCCAGAATATAAATGTGAATGTAACGTGTAACGACATTCTCATGTAGGGAAGTATCTGTGAACATCGATCTGTAATGAAAGACTTGAAAAACCTGATTCGTGGAGGATCCACGGAATCTGAAGTTTTCTCAGTTTTTGCCCCGTAATTTTTTTTCGTTTATTTTGTCGAAGAAAATATTGTATGAGTAGTCTGTAACGTAGAGAGGTGTCAAAGGTAGAGAATGTATCTTCGATGAAGTGCTAAAATGGTGCGAAGATATACTGCGCAATCAGGCGCATAGAAAACGACTGAAGTCACGCGAAAGCATTGGAAAGGTTATCCTCCATTTTGGAGTACTGAGCACTTACACTATATTGAGCAACAGAAGCTTCTGAGAATGAATTAGAAAGAGTTTTTATTAATATTTACAAATCGAAGAGAAAAGTTGTTTCGGAGGTGAGAGGAGAACGAATGAGACGAAAAGGAAAAAGAATTGGGATTTATGAGATGGTTAAGGAGAGGCCATCACGAGTTAATTCTGAAAAGAAGGCATCAAATGGGCGCTTTGAGTTGTCACATGGGACAAGTGGCTTTGAGGTCCGTTTTTGTAATTAATTTCATGGGAGAAGCCAATGGCCTGTCGTTTAATTTCATTGCAAGCTTGAAGTGCACGAGCATAAATTCCGTGTTCTCTCGCAAATGAAATGGTAAAGAGAGCTTTTGAGTAGAACGATATTTGAAATTTGGGAAATTTGAGACAAGTTATTTAGTTCATAATTTCGACCATGTCTCTGTGCTCTTGAAGAACATATTTTACTTGATTATACTGAGTGTTTCTAATGATTTTCTAATTTAAAATACTTAGTGATTTTGTAGTGGACCAGTTGCCATTTGTTGTAACTTTCTTCTCGAATAATAATAATAATAATGATGATGATGGTGATGATGATGACTAAAGGACTGGTTTTATTGAACCTAACTGTTCGATTTTTTATGTTGTTGCTGAGCGAATTCGTCCTGAGCTCCAGTTGTTAGGTGTTCAAGTTTTTATTTTAAACTTCAAAAACTGTTATTGTTTGTTGTTAATTGAGTATGTAATGAGATAAACAGTCAAACATAGAATTGGTAACAAAGTTAGGCAAAAAGAAGAAATCGTCAGTTGGTGGTTTGAATCTGAGGTAAATATGTCCTACATTTGACTAGGATCCTCCTTCCTTCCTCCTTGTTACGGGTTCTTAAACACAGTCAGAAATGTTTGAAGTCATCATCCTCGGGCTATGTGACTCATATTGAATACGAATTTTTTTCTCGTTAGTTTTTTTATGACTTAATAACAATCAAAGGGAGAGAGAAAAAGGAGAAACATTAAAAAAATGAAAAAAAAATTAACAATTCTTTCATTCTCGATAGGGCAATAATGGTGTACGCGGAGGTGCAGGGTGGGGGTGTTTTTTTTCTTTAACCAACGATATCACTTGTCTGACACAAGTGAAAGACAGTGTTGAAAGGAAACCTAACACGCATTCGATTTTTTTAATGCTATTTTAAAAACAGGAAATGAAAAGATTCTAGGATTGTGATAAGCGCGCATCACATATTTTGCTATTCGCATAAAATGAAAGTTTAGTCATCATGTTCAATTTCTTATGACATATACCTGGGTTCCAGTTATCGATTAGTGCAATGACTCACGATCTAAATGATTCATCTCTACTTGAAAATCGTGTGTTCGGTATTTTCCAGGGTTCTTTGTTTAGTTGTACTGAATTTTTTTTTAGGCGCGTTTATTGAATGTTTTTATGTAAAACATTTTGTAAAGTGTAACTTTAATTGACGAGGATTTTGATTTATTATTAAATGCTCCATAAAATCGATATCATTGTATGCGATGTTTTCTGAATATTAAGCTTCAGTCGATTAATGCGCTCAAGTTGTATAACCAATTTTTTTGGAAATACAATTAATTGTTGAAGGGACAAGAGAGGTAGCGAAATATGGTATATTTGCCTTTTTCTTCTCATAAGGCTGTATGTTACCTATGATGTCTCTGTTGTCCATTTCAGTCGTCTCAGAGCTCTTTTACAGTACTTTTCGATTGTGCCACGATCTCCTTTAAAAGTTTCGTTCAGAGCGTTAAAGGTGTATAGACCAACTGCTTGATTGGAATGTTTAACCATATTTTGCACACTTTCCAAATCTCGCTCCATCAACGAAATAAAAGCTCACCTCTAGGATTATTTCTTGTCTAAAACACAACAATTTTTAGAAGAAGGCATGAGTAGGCTTTCTGAGAGATAAAACAAAAGGAGTCTTACCTAACAAAATAAATAATATCTTATCATATACGGGATGGACGATTTTAATCTCTCCAGTCGAACTTCTCGGAAACTATGGTAGTTAGCGAAAAAATCTTTTGACAAAGTTGCTTGGTTGCCCTTGCAACCATAGTTTCCGAGAAGTTCGACTGGAGAGATTAAAATGATCCACCCTGTATATGCACATCTTATATAAAATTTATAATGAGCGGCGTAGCAGCCAAACGAATAACTTAACCAACATTGATAGTGACAGCTACAAGAAAACTCATCTAAATATTAATTGCTTGGATTGGGTCATTTTTGTTTATTTGAACCGTGCCTAGGCGTCTAGATTAGGTTTACATGTTGCATTTTCTCATTGGACGAAAGCCATAGGTGTAATTATACAAAAAAATTGTGTTGCCGGCTTTTGTTAAAAAAATTAATGTGTACGAATGAATTTTTTTCGTTAAAACAAGCTGTTGAAAGACATCTTAGAATTACGTGCACAGAACTCTTTTCAAAGTGTTAAGGATTTTTTATTTTGATTTTATTTATAATTTATGGGTTTATTTATGATGTTTAAACAAAAGTTGTAAGTAATATGGATGTTTTCTTTTTCTCTCTCATTGTTTGGCTTGTCCCACATTTGTCATTACTTATGTTGTTCTTTGCTCTTTTTCCCTCATTCTCAACACTTTCTTTTCTTTCAGACAAAGTTCACTGTCGTGATGAAAAAATGATTAAAAAATGAGGGAAGACTAGAGGCGGAGAAAAAATTGGAATGTGATTCAAACATCAGAGTTTAAAATGATTTGATGTGACCAAGGTTGCGTCATTTCTGAGAGATTTTTCTCACTCAAAATTCCATCCTAGTAGTGGGAAGTGGTTATTTGGGCTGAAACGTCGTGAAACAGACAAGGGGAATAGATATACAAGAGTAAAATGACTTATACAGAAACCTCATGTTTGAGGAGTTTTGTACCTTTCCCCAAAACAGAAACAGTTTTCCGAACAGTTGTGAACGCAACCGGTGCGGTTTGTATAGTTAAGACATCAAGTATTTCAGTCATTTACAGTCATTTATAAGCATTGTTGTCTTTAAGTGATAACAACCAGGTCATCACATTATTGACAGAGACTTGCGACAACGAGGCAAATCTGTATGATGTGAGGGTGATGATTACACCAAGATCATAGAGGTCGTGGTGTATCATAGAGACCAAGGCGGGTGTCTGTCTTGGGTTAAACAACCATAAATCAAATACCAACGAGGGTTATTCTGTTTGTTTTAATATTCCACATAATTTTAATGGCAAGTTACTCGGTATAATTTTTATCTTTACACAATTTTGTGTACAAAGATTGAGATTCGTGTGCTTGATCACGCTTTAGTGGTCACCACTAAATTTGGTGAATGTAACTGATAAAAAAATATTTATCGCATCTTCTGTATGAAGCAAATTTCTTGGCATCTATCACATTTCGGACAAAGTTGAGCGATTTTGCTTAGCAAAATTAGAAGCGGCGAATAGAGGAGAGAAAGAAGTGACAAAAGCCAAGGATCTGAGTAAACTTTTATTAAATTGCCTACTATGAGTTGGAGGTTTTACAAACTAGTCAGTAATTGTGATGAATATTTGATAATTTGTCAAATTTACCAAGCTTGGTGTTTTTGAATAATCGCCGGGAATTTTATATATTCGTCCGATTTACCACACTTTTACCATAACAGGTTTGTTTATTCGTTATACTGCCAAGTTCTGAGGATTAAAAACTTTCAGGAACCACTGGTTTAAGCCTATCATATATAATTATATTTTAAACAATTTTATGAGCCCTACATCCTGATAGATTTCCCCAACTTTTAATGAATCCAACATTGAAAAGGTGAGGCTCATAAAGTCGTCGCCTTGAAAATCGCCCGGTAAATTTGTTACAAATAACTATAAACTTATTTTAGGTTAGACTGCGTAAGTTGAGACGTTAGACAAAGTTTCTTACTTTCTAATACCGTATTGTTATTTAATTATAAAGTTGTGATAATGGTCTTCCCGTGCCAGTAGAATAACTGGTGTGGGAAATAAAAACTATTTGTAATTAAAATGTAATTTAATAATATATTTTTCAAACAAAACCGTGTAATAATAGTAAATAAATACTTCTTTACTAATTATCAGGTAGTATGTATTAATAATTCAATTAAACGCGTTGAAAAGAGAATTCTGGTTGCAGACTACTGATTCAAAGGCTCAGGTTCACTATACTTGGCCAACTAAAATGGTTGTTTTCTACATTTATAATAACCAGCAGACGGTATTGAAAGTCCTTTTGTATTTGATAGTAAGGCGCCAAGTTATTATTTTAGTACTTTTATAGTTTTTATAGTTTAACGTGTTTTGCGAGTAACCACACCCAAACTTTTGTAAAAACATTTTTCTCTTACCAGTTCACAAGATCCCTGTGATTAATTTACTAAAATAATTTGGTTTATGAAATCACACTTAATTAATGAAATCATCAAACTGATTCGCATATTATCAAATATACATCCTAGTACGTTATTAATGTATTAAAGTCTTTTAGCCATCTTATAATGGAACCTCAATTCGATTCCTTCGGCAATTTATAGTGACTTCAAGTGACTGATCTCTGAAGGATGACGCATTTCAGGTGCAATCACGCCGCTACCTACGCTGACTATTGTGTGATAGTGGCCCGATCTTTCGATGAAAATAAAACTGTTCGTGACTTCGACATTGGTTTGTTCATAATTGAGTCATTTGAGATTTATGGACGAACGCAGCAATTGAGAAAGCAATGGTTTAAAACTGTATAGAGGTTTAAAAAAATGTTTGTTTTAATTAAATCGATTGATGGACTTTTCGATTCATACATAAAGCTTTATGTTTTGGATTTTGCTCCAAAAAATTTAACCACTTCGAAAAAAATTTTTTGTGTATTTTTGATGTGGAAAAGTAATTTTTTTGTTGTTTTTTCTTGCAGGTAAGGGGACCTTTTAAAAAAATGCAGGATCCCGGTGTTCTTGGCTTTGTTGAGGTAACGGATACTTTACTGCAAGAAACTACATCTGGTGCTTTATTTTGAGCTACATTACGTTTTTATCACGTTTGTGTCATTATTAAGTTTTCGTAATGCGATTGGAGGCGTCCTTGGGTGCTGGGACGACCAGTTTTAGTTAAACGACTGCTCGATAGGAAGGATTTCCAATCGAGGTTTCATGGATTTGTGTCGCTTTTATTTGTTTCTTTCACGTGAAGGTGCGGTCAATGAATGGGGGTCGACGGGACGGAAATGTTTTTTTCTTCTTCCTGCTACCACTTGTTCAAATTCCTGATTTGTTCTTTTTTTTTAAAATCCAGTATGGCAATAGATTCTAACAGGAATTAATTAGTATTATTTTATTAGTATTAAGTTAAGGTTCTGCGGCAGTCAAACTTGAAACTAAAAACATAATAGGTTGGGTTCGCATCATTTTTGAAAGAAAGAAAAAAAAACCAACGTTTCGTCCACTTCAATATCTGTGGACAGTGACAGGAAACCTGATAGGTTTCATGCTGCCACTCTCCACTCTTTTTCAAAAATGGCCCGATGTAAAAACCCAGTATTTAATGTTTTTAGTTTCAGGAATTAATTAGTCTTAATTTATTTATGTAATTTTTCTTTACTCATTTGTACGAAAAGAGGAGAGAGGTTTTGAAATAAAAAACAAAAAGAAACAAGTTGATGAAGGAATTGAAACAGTTGTTGTCAGAAGGATGATTTAAGTCAGCTGATATTAACAGTTCGGCCTCTGGTTTTCTTCTCTGTGTAGGATTTGTTCTTGTTTTGCTTTGGGGTTGTGTGTTTGCGTTCCAGAAATCATGAAAACCTATTTAATATTGTTTAATACCATTTTGTATCATTGTTGTATAATGGGTTATGCCGTTAGGTATCATATTTTAATGTAAGCACAAAAACCTTTTTTGGGTTTATCACATTTTACCTCGATCTTGATGATGTTAATATATCTTAAGTTGGCGAGGCGTCCGTGTTAGTTTTTTACTGATTCTTTCGTACGAGTGCTGCTTTTTATACTAAAATCGCGTTCCTCGCTTTTTGGTGCCAGGTGACAGTTTTGATGCGGTTTGTGAGAAACTCAAACAATTTTGTATAAATATTAATAAAAGTCGCGAATATTAAGCGAAAAGTCGAGCAGTATTGATTGTTAGTTTTCTTTCTAACACTTGAAGTTTTTGGTGGAGTCAGCAAAAAGTTGTCTTTGGAGTTCAATCTCCATTTTTGTA
Source organism: Columbicola columbae (assembly GCA_016920875.1). NCBI lineage: Eukaryota > Metazoa > Arthropoda > Insecta > Psocodea > Philopteridae > Columbicola > Columbicola columbae. The sequence goes on from JADMLL010000012.1 coordinate 12,259,144, forward strand.
ACATACTTTCTTAAAGTGTTTTAGCATAACAAAATTTTCTCTGAAGTGTTTAGAAAGAGGAAAAATAGAAGATTAACCGTGAGGGTAATCAAAGTTTCCTTTCTTGGGTTCAGTGCTTAACGATCATACGGTTAAAGAAATGCTTAAGGATCGTAAATGTAATTCCTGTCGTCATGGCAACCGGAAAATCAAATTGAGAAAATTTCCAATTTAGGGGGTGAATCGTGGCATAAGCAAAAATTATAATATTAATTGCGGGAAGGCTGTATCGTCTGCCGAGGTTTTCTTTTTTTCTTGAATAATTTTTCCAGAGAGGAAATTCCCACAAAGGCAAAAGAGAGAGAAGGAGAGAGTGAATGGAGTTTCGATTTTCTTCTACAAAATCAGTCACCACAATTGCGTTAAAATTGTCGTTTTGTGAGTTTCTTTTTATAATTAACACTGTGATAATTTAGTTTTACGATTAAAGAGACGGTTCAAAGTTTTTTAAATTGATTATAAATTAATAGAAAATTGCATTTAGTGTTTTACATTATACATCATAGTTAGATGTTAAATAAAGGCTTTGGTTTATCGAATTGTTTAGATTTCTTTTGTGGCTATTGTTGGGTAATTAAAACTAAGCCACACTGTAATTTTAATACCAATTTAGGAGTACGAAAGTTTTTCTCACGTGAGAGAAAAGAAAGTTGTTGACGAAACTGGCTAACTTTTTGAGATTCCAAGAGTCACAACAATATCGAAATCTTATCTCGTAAGTTTAAAAATAGTTTTCTTTCCACTTGCATACACTTCATTATTTTTTTACTATTGTAATCACTGGTTTCGTTTGGTGTCATATAATGTAGTACATTGCTTTTGGTCGTTCTTTCGTTTAAGTATGGAAATATTTTCATTTCTTTTGCCACATGATGTATGCGTAGAACCTTTGAACTGCTGTAGCAATATAGGATCTATAAAATTATGACCACATCAAAGTCGAGTACTGTTGTTTAAAAAAAAAGAAAGAAAAGTTTTCTGGAATGAAAAGTGAAGGGAAACTCTCACTAACTGTTTCTTTATCTCAGTTAAGTGCATATCATTTACCTGGTTTGATAACGTGTATGAAGTGTCAAAAGATAGCCCATGGAAGTTCAGGAAAACTTTGGAGGTAAACTTGGAAAATTATAAACTTTCGATGATCATGGTAACGAATGGTTTATAAAGCGTATTTATGTTGAGGTAAAAGTGACACATCCATCAGATATATATAATTCCCGGCGAATATTCGCAACCACAACTAAATTTACTAAATATGTTAAATATTTAATAATTATTTGCTCAGATACTCAGCTTTTTTCTGACAAAAGCCAAGCGTTTGAGCAAATATTTATTAGATTTCCCGTTACGAGTAGGGGATTTTTTAAATTGGCAGATAAATGTGATAAATATTCAATAATTTGTCGCATTTATCAATGATCAGTGATATTATAATCGATTATCAGTGATTATAAATAATCACCTGGAATAAGCATAATATTCGATTTGTACTGTAACATATGTACTGAATGATTATTCGTAGATAGTGACACAAATCAGAGACACATGATACAATATTTGGAAATATCAGAGGGTCATAAGATTGAAGTAGCAGTAAAATAACGGAAGTGAAGTAGTTTTCATTGAATAGGTCTCCTTTAGCAGAGCTTCTATAGCTTTTGAAGGTAAATTGTGCCTGATGAAGTGGTTTGAATCTGTGTCAGACCCATATTTTCCTAATTGCATTATATCAAAATAGATATTTGCTAAAGAGAAATTGAACTGTGTGAAAAGCATTCTGGCACTCGGCTTAGACGTTCTCGAGAGTTGACACTCAATCGTTTATGGTTTTGAAAGAAATGATTTTCCAGAGGCTTTTACTCCATCATTTATTTTCTTTTTAATAAATGCCCGAAAAAAAGGAAGAGGACTAAGTGAGATCGTTGAAAAGGGTCAACAATTTATTTTGTTTGGTGATGAGTAGATGCAGCAGTTGGTAAGGTCAAGGTCAAGTTTTTGTGGTTTCTCTGTCGTCATACTAAGTTATAATTCTAATAAAAATCCTAAATATTGAATTTCTGCGACCGTTTTTCTTAGGCCTCTTGGATATTTTGTGGTTCATTGACTGTATATGAATTTTTCTTTTTAAGGGGATGATTTTGTTCGGAAACTCCGATTGCTAGGGAAATGGAAATCAATGTTAAAAGTTGTCACTGGGAAGTAAAACTTGTGTGGGCTGGGGGCAGGTCTTTCTGACAAATGTGTGGGAAATAAAAATTCTCCTGAGTGATAAGGTATTGAGGATCCGGACTGGGGCAGTGTTGAGTTTTATTTATTTCTTTATTTATAAATCCCTCCTAAATATTAAAACTAGGAATTAGTGCGAGTTCTCACAATAGCTGTTCACATAAAATGAAATTTTTATTGAGAATTTTTGATCGTTGGAAGTGTGATTCGTCATAGGTTGTTCGTCCACATTTTTGTGTTGAAGAATGCGGTGATCCATGCGAACCGTCTTCCTAGACTCGGGATATCAACAGTATTCTACTCTACAGTTATTGTTTTATAGGTACAACCTAGCGGAATCAGTTATTGGTATTGGGTTTGGTTTAAGATGCATTGGAAACGTTTAGATTTAGCGAGGGGCCGAGACTAGATTGAACGGAGCCCCACAGGTAGTAAGACCGAGGCTTAGATGGAGATACTCGATTGGGTAGGTTTAGATTTAGAGCAACTGATAGGTTGTCAAAGGAGAAAAGAGTCTGTTTGATACAGTTCAGGCTAAGTGGAGTTGAAGTAATACTGAGTGTGCGGTTGTGAGCCTTTGATTTTGTTGGAAGCTTCACGGTCATGATAAAAATCGACAATTTGGTTTCTTAAACTGTCTGCAAGGTTATAATGGGCGGGACCAGACAGTTGTGTTTTAGGTGAAAATTGAATGACTGAATAAAATGGGGACTAGATAGATAGATAGAGAGAGAGACAAGCAGACATTGTTGCTGAGGTCATGAACTTCTAGTTGAAGTTTCTGGAACAAAATTTTTTTTGTCTTAAGTTTATTACGCTCGGTTATTAACAACAGAGATACAGTGAGACTGTCGGAGCACGGTTAAAAAGCAATTTAAAAACTTATTGTTTTGTTTTGTCTAATATTGCTAACAAAAGCCGATTAGAACAGAAATAACATTCGTTCACGTAGGCACGTTCATGCGTTGGAATTTTTTTCCTAATAAGTTCACATCCTACTTTTTAATCGCTTATCTTGTACTATTTGGGTGTTCCATGTGGTGAAAAAAACAAGAAAGAAAGAAAAAAAGGCTTTGTTTTGATTCATGGTTGCTTATTAACCTAAATTCGGAGGGAGGAAGCACCGACTGACGTTATCTTGCTTTTCTTTGTGATTTGAAATTCTCGCCATTTTTTTAAAGGAGGACGTTGACCGCGCCACTGATAATTGGACCGGGCGCTTTTCTTGAAGCGAAGTTAATTGTACTCAAGGTGTGAAATACTTTATAGTTTGTTAGTGGTGTTAACCTTAGGAAAATGTCAGATGTATGATTTCGTGTCAGGATGTACTGATTCGCTCTGAACTTCTTCGCGTCTCATCCGAGTGATTAAAAGAAAAATGTGTCTCTTGAGCTTAGTCTTTATGATTACGGAGTTGTCCTTTGATTTGTTCTACTCACATCGAACATGTATGTGAAATATAGGTGGAGGAAATAGGAAAGGCAAGTATTAATGAGTACAAATACGATAAAAGCTCGCTGGTTGTCTTCAGTTCTGGTATACAGTTTTTAATACTAAAGATGGTCGCGGGTAGGAAGGGTGGGGGGATAGTGTAACATAGAATCTTTTAAATTATAATTATAAAAACGTTGAGCTGAGTTGTTAGGCTTATAAGGGAACGAAATGGAGGAAGGCAGAAATGTGAGAAGTTAAAGATAATATGAAGAGTATTATGAGGTATAAAATTTAGATAATAGGTATACAATTGAGGTAGATAATTAGAAAGAGAAGAAAAATTTTAGAAAGAAATGAGGGGATTAGAATAAGGATAGGTGATACAGTAAATCATTTAGTTACGAAGTTTAATTTTTTTGAACATAATCTTGTTCTCTAGAACCATATTTGGGGTCTGGAGTCGGAAAACAATGTTGAAAATGTACCTTATATGACGCTATGATTTTGTTCGTTTGATGTTCTTGTAAAAGTACAAATACTGAGAGATGTTACTTTTGAAATTTTCGGAAATTCTCCTCGGCTCGTCTTTCGTTGAGAGGTGCGAGGATATTTACCAGGCATTCGGTTTCACGTTTTAAAACGAATCAGTGAATAATCACATACTTTCTTATGTCACTTTCTAAGAATCTGATCATAGTGATCGTTTGGAATATTGGTTAACAAATTCTAAATTTTTAATTAAAACTTTTGTGCCACGTGCTTGAAGTGTTCAATTGATCGCCATCTTTCCGAAGCGAAGCTTTGGGAAATTCCTTCTTTGCAAGACGATAATAGACGTTTTCCCTGGAAGTCACTTCAATCGTCGCGGTTACATCACAAGAAAATCATATTTTGACTGCTAAAAATGTTTCTGGTTGATTGCCAAGGCGAATTTGACCCCGTTCAAAGGCTCCAATGACCTCATGTAAGCTGACTAGAGCGTTGAATGAAATTTTCTTCTAGTTTTTAATTAATAAATTTTAGAAATCCATTCGAGATTTCTTCCTTTTTTCTCTACAGTCTTGTCCCTTTTTTAATATGTTTTTTGTAGGTCTATAATTAAGCAGGATTTGCTTTGGTTTTACTCCATTTTGGAACGAAATGCTCCCATTAATCTACGGTCACTGTTCTGAATTTGTGAAAGGAAAGATTAAAATTAGTGTGACCTTGGCAAAGCACCTTTATTATGCAACACTAACCTTAATAGAATATCGTTCTATATAGTATTACGTAAGCGCCAACACTTTGCCGGTTTTTTAAACACGTGAATAAGCATTTGCCGATCTTCAGATGACATTGCCCGATGGGAATCCGATTATCTCTTGCAGTTGAATTGGTCATTTTAAACTGTGAGATGAATATTTCATCTTATTTCCCTTCCCCTTTAACCACTTTCTTTTCGAGACATCATTTTCAATACTTAAAAAAATTTCTTTTTGTAGCGGAGCCAATGTTTTGTATTCAACATATGGCGGTCTTTGCCAATTAGCGAGAATGCAATCATACAATAATGAGAGCAATTGTAATTTTGACAGGGTCGTTTCGCCAAGTTTTGGTTGTTATAATTTCCTGTCGGCTACATACAAAGTTCCTTGGTCTGAAACACGACACACAAACACCACGTCTAGCTTGTCTACTGGATTGTCTGCTTTAGGTGCTTACGAGCCTAAAGACGGAGGGCTGAACTTTTTTAGTGACAGTCTTTCCTTCTAAAATTTCATTTGCTGGTTCGGATTGTTTTGACTAGATAAGCGAGCATTGATTGGTAATTGAAAGATGAATAGAGAAAATAATTATAAGGGAAGTAATTGTTGCATACGACAGGTGACAGTAAAGACAGGAAGAAGGACAACAAGAGCTTTCCTAGCTGGAAACAATCGCACATATTGTTTAGAGGACTAGAACCGAAAGTAGCTGGAATAGATAGATCAAGATCTGCGGCGTTGGATTAAATATAAGATTTCGCTGTATTAAATTTTTATCATCTTTCATTCCAAACCATGTTTGGAACATAGAGAGCACGAGTACACATTGAATTTAATTTTTTCATTTCTATATAAAATTCATGTTTGTATTTTTTATGAATTTTAAATCGCTACTTGGTTTTATGATCTAAGGTAAAAGATCTTGGTTATTAAATAGTTCGCCAAATAATGACTAAGTCTATTTCTTTTTTTTAATGAAAGGATTCGTGGAAGCAATTGTCTGAAGTGAAATTCGGATATTAACAAAGCAGTCTCTGATTCATTTAAGACATCACAACCTCTCAAAGCTAGACTAATTTATCGAAATACCTGTTTGGTCACGGTTATGTAGCCCTTTCTAGGTAGTATACGATTCGAATCCATTTTGTCATAAATTGCATCACGTCAATATTTCGTGTTAATAGACGAAACTTAAAACCCCCAAAATGTTCACGAGTTATTGAATAAAAAAAATATTTAGTATCAATTATAAAGGAGTTCCCAGGTAGAAGGTTGCGTATATGGAGGTACAACCAGTTTTTTTTTCTTCTTTTTTCGTATTCCTGATTAATTTACCATAGACAAGCCGTCTCACAAACGTCAAACATGAAGTCAGGTTTTATTTTTGCAGGCGCAACTCGCGTTTTCATTCCGATTAGTCGTTTCATGCTTCAACTATAGATGGCAAAAGTGTTCAGTTATTCTCGGTCAATTTTGTTATCATTTATTTATTTATTTATTCTTATAGTAACATGTAACTGTTATATATTTTAGGAAATGAATTTGTCAAATCATAGTATTACATGGTTTGGGTGACTTGGATTCGAGCTACCTTGAACTATTAGTGAGGGTGTCATTTAGGGCCGTAATTGGCGATCTTTTTATGATATGGAGATCATGAGTCGGTCTTTTAGCCCTTTTTCATTTAATGGATGTTGCTGTTCTATTTGTATCATTTATTTTAATTTTAGGTGTGTAAAAAGACGTATTTTGTATCTTTTTGTTGGAGACAAACAATTTTATCAACTATTGGATGTTTGAAACTTTAAACTCGTATTTGAAATTGGGAATTGTGGTTGAAAAAGTTTTTTGTTTTTATTTTTAGCTTTAAATTAAATTTCTACTTAATTGTAGTCAACCTTGTTCGATACTCACAGGCACCTGAGATGACTTGTCGTAAACATAAAAGAATATATTATTAAATTGAATAATTGAAATTTCTTGTTAATTTGGGACCTCACCTAAATGGAAATACAAATTTGTGGCAATTTTCAGATCAATCGTGCTTTCGTCACTAACCAATGTGAAAGTGAAATTTTAATTAATAGAAGAAAAAGTATTTTTGTTTGTAATTGAAGGACTCTGGAAGCATTAAAACGTAATGATTGTTTTTCGCTATAACAAAAACGTCTTCAGATCATAAACTCGAGGAAAAGTTAAGAAAACCTAATTTTAAGTGAAACGATCAACTTATTTAAGCGCAAATGATGAAGAAGAAGAATGATGATGATGGAAATCAATTAATTGTCATTTTATTTTGTTAGAGGTTTGAATGGCATGAACTAGATATGGAAAAGCTAGTTTTTTTCTGGTTATTTATTAAAAAATCATTCAGGACCTCTCTTGGTTCAGACAATACTTTATTCGAGCTCACGGATGAAAGTGAGTATGGCTACCTGCATCCTAAAATGAGTCTGCATATTAACATCTCAAGGCCATCAAGGTTTTTCTCCTTGTTTTGGTCTTTAGCACTGTTGCATTCTGCTCGTTAACTCTTTACCTTTGTTAAATCGTCTGCAGGTCTCATATTAAAAAAAGGTTTGTTAAGCATTCGTATACTCGGTTCAGTGACACGTGTAAGATGTGCGATCGCACGCAACGTGGACTTCCCTTTAGGGGAGGAATTCGGAGTAATTCGGAGTGTATGGTGTCATTAATGTGAACTCCTGTATAATTGTACCCCGCTGACTGACTATGAAAAATTTTGGTGAGAAAGTCAAAATTCAGTCCTATACAACGATCGAAAGGATCGATTGTGGTTCTGTTTATTGTTTGCTTTTTTCCCAAATTTTTTCTTCTTCAAAAAACTTAGTGACTACTCCAAGTTTTGTCAATCATGGTTTTTCAGAAATAAGATGCTGCGAGGAGTCTGCCTATGGAATAAGGTGTGGTATGATTTTAGGCAAATTCGTATGGTTGAATTTTTCAAAAATAACTTTACTTTGGTTTGTTTCATCGCATTAAAAAAAAAATAAATAAAAAACTGATAGATACATAATTCCAGGAATGAGCAGGTAAGAAACCCTTCAGTCGGAGCGTCGTAAGATAAAAAGCGAAAGATGAAGAGCTCTACGTCCGTGAAAACCTGAAGAACTAGTTCGGGCAGAGTGTAGCACCTTTTTCTCTTAGAACTTTAGGAGATGGTAACTGTGCGAATGAATAAAAGAAAAAACTCTCGTTGAGGATTTTTATTGAGAAATTGCTATAGCCAGCTGTTTTTTTGCAAAACTTTAGCCTTTTAGTAAAAGTGGACGATGTCAGAGAACTTGAACTCATCAATAAGTGAAAGCTCTTCTTCGTCTAAATCATCTGGATTTCATTAGTTTTTATCACATTTACCAGCGATTTTATAAATTTTCCAACTCATAATGAGGAATTCAATAAAAATTTCCTCAGGTGCTTGGCATCTGCCACATTTTCCTTGCGTTTATTATATTTTATAAATTAGCCGGTAAATGTGATGAATATTCAGTAATTTGTCACATATACCAAGTTTAAATTGTGTTTATGAGTAATCGCCAGGAATTATACATATTCGCTCAATTTATCACTTTTACTGTAGCATATACTGTTAGCAATGATACAGAACAATGGCGGAAATGTAAGCAGTATTAAGTCACATTGTCGGTTACATTCTAATTTGATTTTCGTGCTCGATTTTTTTTTTTTTTTAATACCGTGTACGACAAGTTTGAAGAAAAACAGTTTGCACATTTAGACAGTAAATGTTACGAGTCATTTGGTAATGGTCATGTGTTTTCATTTATGTCCTGCCAAAAAAAAACTCTCCACTGAGGTGCAAAAGTCCCATCAAACGTCCAGTACTAATATTCCAATGGCCTTTAATCTTCTGTCAGGGCCGTTTTTTGATCTATGTTATCTTGATACTTTCACGGCTACAAAAAAGCGAACGTTATCAATCCTCCGATTGAGGTTCTTTGCTTGCATTGTTTGATACAGTAGGTGGTGCGAAGTTTTTCTTCAGCTTTGTGGTATACTCGCTGTGTGAATATGGATGCAATCCAGCCTGGCACAGAACAAAAGTGAAGGGTAATGTTTATGTGCGGAATGAAGGTTTCTACTAAATGGTTATCTTAACAATCGTCGATAGATTGCGCTACTGGGACTTAAGAAAAAAATTGTGCGGTGATTGCTTGACAAAAAGTAGCCTCCGACAATCTGTACGCCTACTTTTACAACTGAAAGACAAAAAAAAACTTTTCCCATTCTTCTTTGCAGATTTAAAAAAAAATTTTTTAGAGGCCATATTTTATTCTTCAAGGATATTTTAATTATCTATTTTATTACAAGAAAAAAAAAGATTTTATAGCATGGATAATAGCTTTGAGATCGAAAGGCATTTAAAGCATAATGACAGAAGCGCTTTTTGGCTTTACTTAACCTTATGAAGATATTATCGATCTTTGAATTGAATATTGGACACAGATCCCGAGAACTGCGTCTTTGAAACAAAACTTAAGGAAGGGAATTAGGAGAGTTACCAAAGGATTAAATTCGCAGACAATTGGCCAGATGGGTAGCCAGTTGGTCGATCGGTCGCCCAAACTGCCAATATGAAACGACGACCTTGGAGGATGAAAGTCAACGAACCTCCTCGACCATAAATTACTATGTAAACTCACACAATTATCATAAACTTGTCTCTCTTCATCTTTTTAAAGTTGATTCCTCTAGGTTCTCGCACTCCTCTTCTCTTTTTCTATTCCCTTGTAACAAAATTCCGGATTCGTTCCTTGTTATAGGTTGAATCGCTCAGAGTTTAAGAAAGAAGAAGGTGGTGGAAGTTATGCCAACCATGGAAGGTAGTCATGTGGATAAATATTGATTTAAGCATTATAAGAAAAAAAAAAGTTTTAAAATGATTGCATTACCTTGAAAAAATGGCGACAAAAAGTCTTAGGTATTTTCCAGAGTGTTTGTAGGTTGGTTTTCATTGTGTGGACTTTGCACGTGTGAACGTGTTGGTTTTGTGAGCACCTGAGTTTACCTCTAAATCGCGAAGAAGATTGCAAATATCGTGTTCGTGGACTCAAATGGGCCAGAAGACAGAATATTTTAATAACAGGTTCATCGAACATCAGGCTTAATAATTTGAGGCCCGGTTCGCGTTTTAAAAAAATGTGGTTCTTAACTGCCTCGGGTCGGGTTCAAATGACTCATCGAGTGCAAACAATAAAATAATAAAAACATAATTGTGGGCAAAGATTAAATTGAAAATGGTCGAAAAGCAGGAATTGATTTGACGTGAGTGAGACACCCACAAGAAGAATTAACCAGAAAAACGGAGGAAATAAGTCCTCAAGGGGGCTGGTGAAGGATTATTGCTTTTAAAGAAGAGCATGAATGGTTTGACATTTTCCTGGAGTGAGAGACCGCTAAAGGTGTTGAGAATGTGGTTCCACATTTTCACTTTTATGTTATTATTTAATTTGAGAAATGATCAAGATAAGTTCATGAAAGAGAAGTTAAAACAAACTAATTCTTTCTTATTCTAAGAATAATATGTTGAGAAAGAGGATTTTATGTTTGAGTAGGATTAATAATAGTTAGATCATTTACCTGTTTTGCTCTTGGAAAACAATTAGAAGAATATATTGAATGCAGAAGTCAGACATACTGTACTAATGTTGTTTAAACTTTCGCGAACGTGCTCATTGTAAAGACTCTCAGCCTTTACAAAAATTGTTTAAATCTTAGTTATTAGACTTATTTTATTAACTTTAATAGAATTAGTGCTGAGTTTGTACTTTGGCACTAACCAGCCTGAACTGTGAACCAAACATTACCTAAAACAAACCATCACCACCGAGTTGTGGGTCACGCTTAAAGCAAAATAAACTGCTGGCAACGTTCAGGCTGTCTTGTCTTACGGTCACCAAATTTGAGTTACCGTAGTTTCGGACTGTATATCCGGCCTCGTTCTTTGGTGTGTGTTAAACATGGCAAAGAGGAGACAACAGGAATGTATTGAACTAATTAATTATTTCAGGTAAGAAACAGGAAGTAACTAACGGTTTTACCGGTATCAGCGAGATTCGTATTTTTAGACTGTAAAGAAGAAGAAGAAGAAGAACGAATTTGTCAAATTAGAAAATGATATTGGGTATCCGGGGAAACCACAATGAGGGACGAAGCCAACCATCGCCGGGACGCACTCAAGGAAGAACTTGCTCTTTGGTGGTCTTTCACTCTTCCGGATCGCAAATGTTTTTACTTTTTTTTTGTCTTTTTACGAACAAGAATAATTCATCGAAAAAGTCTAAATGGAAGGTGATAATTAAAATGAAATTTAGAAGAAACGGCCAGGCAAAAGAAGTTGAAGTCATTGAAAGGTATATTCATTCTTGAAGAAAGGAAAAGGTCGCAAAAAATTAAACATAACTCATTTTACAAATTAAAGGGCTGGGGCAAGGGCAATGATGAGTTTAGGAAGCGGGTAGAGGGAAAAGAGGGGGGTACTGTAATTTACTAGGTATTACGTAGGATTCAAGTTTCGGAATGCAGGGAAATTTAAGAATGAAGAATAAGAAGAGGAAAAAAGCCAAGAAGTTAATAGAAATAATGATAACGAAATTGGCGTGGCCCTAGGGATGCCTAAGCAATAATATATCGTATTTAATATGCACAAAGTTTAACATTGAAGTTTTAAAGTCGTAGTATAACGTATAATTTATCTGAGAGCCCCACTCGAAAATATTATAAGTTTGAAATTATAACAAATGGTGATTACTATCTCGGTTAGAATTGACTTACTGTACGTAGCGAATAATTTTTTTTTGTGGTTTCACTAATGAACTTGGCAAAGTTTCTGCTCATCCTATATGTTCAGTGTTTTCCTTTTGAAACAAGGATTAGAATCATACCTCACCTTATTCTGTTCATTGAATTCTATTTCACCAACCTTAAAAATTCCTTTATCACTCAGTCGATACTGAAGTTTCTTCAACTGAAGTTGTCTTAGAAAGAAACGTTTTAGCGGGGGGTACAGAAAATCGTCTTATGCTTCCAAAAATCTGATATCGAGCTATATGATAGCCAAAAGATTAACATTGCTAACATGAAAATAATGATGTTGATATATGAGAAAGGTCGCCGCTGAGAAATAAAATAAAATAAATAATAGCGATAGAAATGCAATAATTTAAAATCCATTTTGTAATGACTTTTAGGGACCAATCGCTAGCATCTGACTTTTCCTGTGTCCCAAACACATGAATAGAAACGTGCCATATTACGCAATATTCATATGTCACGGTTTTAAGATCATCATCGAGTCGAGAATCATAAATGATTATAAAAGCCAAAAACGGTCAAAGTTAATTGGGAAAAAGGAAAAAAAGGTGTTTTTTATGGAACAGGAAATCTGTGCAGGCACTTTGGTGAGAATCAAAATCAAATTTGATTAGAATGATTTCGAACGAACTACTTCTATTTCATGTTTTTTTCTTTCTTTTCATTTATGAAATACTTTAATTAAAGGTGAATAAAAATTGTTATCCTATACTCGAGCGTCTTCTCATACTTAAAACGATTTGCAGTGTTTCGTCCAAGTCGAAAGCAAAAATTATATTTTCGGCAAATTAGCTAGAATTGCTACACGAGGTGGGCAAATGATAGCTTCTAGAAGAAAACACGATCTTGTTTGGGAAGAATTACTAAACTCCCGTGTAGGATGACTCGGTTTTGTTCTTCAAAAGTGATAACTTCTCCGATAATTTATTTTTAAATTAGAGTGGAATGCTTCGTCAGTTGTCAGGTTCTTTGAGAAAGCCTAACGGACAATTTTTCGGTTTCGAACAACTGGAGAGGGTTGAATTGCAAGTGATTTAGCGAATTTAAGGAATATACCGACTCAGTGGAAATGAAATGTCGTCTTTTATATGAAAAACAAAAACAAATTATTATTATTATTATTATTATTATTATACTTGTAGAAAACACGTAATTTCCCTTTTTTATAATCAAAGTATGGTCCTCCGGATAGAAAGCATTTGTGCCATCAATATTGTTTAAATTTATCATTTTTAATAAAAAAAAATTTGCTCTGCTTCATCTCATGTATTCGTCGCTATATTTTTATGTACATTGTAGCCAACTTTACACCGATAAATATTTTAATATAACAACTATCAATATTGTGAGCCTTGGAGGAAAGTTCTTGGTGAAAGGATAGTTGATAAATTGAATGAAAATTTTGTAAGTATCATAAAACTTCGTAAAAACAGATTGGATTTGAATTTTCGACTATCAGAATTTTTAGACCATGGGCTAGTGCTTTTACCCCTTTCCCACCAGATTTTTTCACGACAGCAATTTTTACTTGAACGCATATTTTGGGATATTAAAATTAGTGCCAAATAATGATCAAAAGAAATTTCATGGTCAGTATAATACAGTGACATTAAAAATTAGTAAAGCTTGGAAAGGTCTTGAATAACCAGGTCAATGTTTATACGGTACACATACTGGTTACAAATATTCCAGGCCAGGAATTCAAAAAACGCAAATTTTCCTCTTGAGTCACCAACATTTTGAAAAAAAGACAACAAGAGAATAAGATAAAAACTAGGTCACTTAGCATCAAAGGGGAGAAAGTATTTTATGAGTAGAGGTACCCAACACCGAATTCGAAACCCTCATTGTCGATAATAGAAATACGGGAAACAAATAACGCCGGAATGCCATCATGGCGAGGTAAAGTTTATGACAAAGTTAGGTTGGGTACATAGGACCCAGGACATTTAAAAAGATTTTGTCGTATTCTATCCATATTGGGAAAATCATGAAAGAGGTACGGAAGCAGGGAGGTAGGAGAGGCGAGCCACGTACAACAAGCAAAACTATTACATGGTCGCTGCTTTTAAAATTCACACGCCTTGACACTAATTCTATTGTTGTATTTTGGGGGGAAAAACATTTTTTTCATTTTTATTACTGTCGAAGTTAGGGATTATATCAATTGCAAAACTACACCATGGGAACATATTCATTTTACCGCCCCTGCCCCTCCTTCGTTCTGTTTATTCTCTCTATTCATTATATGAAGGAAACTTTCGATATTAATGCAACAACATATGATATAAATACATAATTAATATTTGATGACCCATTTTTTTTATAATACTTCATTCTTGTATCATTTTTGGGTCGCCCAAAGTCGTAAAATGCGACGTTAGTTTTTGCCGCGGGACTGCTTGGGTTAACAATGTTAAACTTTTGATTAACTGAGGCAATAGCCAAAAGCTGAACATTATTAACGATAACGGTGCCACCGCGACAAAATCAAACTCCCTATTTGGATTATGTCTATATCTTTAAATGATTTCTATTTTTTCAAAGTCACCTGGTAAAGCAATGACCACAAACGGACGGACGACCCGTTAACCGCAAAATAAATTTAACTTGGATATATTTCCTTCCTTCCTTCCTCTTTTACAATGGTTCAACCGAAAAAGGGAAAACGAGAAAACAAAAAAAAATGTCGGAAATGTGACAACGTGCGAATAGAAATCGAGTTTCACGAATCCAAATTTAAGGGACACGTGATCAGAAAGTATTTTCAAAGCAATGACTGCATTATAACTATAACCACACCTGATTTCTATATAATAAACCGAGAAATGAAATTTAAATAAAAATAGACATGCGGGCGCAAGGAATTCGACTTTAAAATTTATATGTATTTATATCTCCTAAAAATATCATCTGTATCGAGCTTTTTAAAATTTTCTGTGCTGTATTCTAAATTCTTGTCTTAAGAATATGTATAAAATGTTGGACTGTGCTTGAAAGAAACATCGGTTTAAGTATGAAAATGCCAACGTGGATATATATCAGCCCAACCCTAAACCCATCACTTCCTAATTTTCTCCTCTGTGCCCCTACTCCAAATTTTAAAATTAACTCATCTTTTAATACTGTATTTTTATGTATTGTGTAATGTATATTATAAATATATATATTCTATAAACAGTTAAACATTTAATTTTCAAATCAAATGTAAATGTCAAATGAGTGTAAATGAGGTGTCGGACCTTACGTATTTACATTTTTAAAGATTTTCAGGACACATTTTTGTTTCGTTGTGGTACGGGTTTTTATTAATAAATAACTCCATGTTGGTCTCTTACGGTAAAATATTTCGGGAATTATATATATTCCCTGGATTTATCATTTTTACCGCACACATATTGTAGAATTAGATTCCTAACATCGATTATAAAATTCTAACTTTAATGTAGAGAAAAAAATGAAATCTCAATGCGTTTTAATTGTGGCCTCGAGCTACATTGTGAAAAGTATTATGTGCGAATGAGAAAAAATTTGTTAAAGTATCATAATTATTAATAAGGGAACTGATTGAGTAATAGTATAGGGGAGTAGAGCTCGGAAACAATCGTTAGACATAAAGGAGCATATGTGCGGTTAAATGTTTTTGTGCCGGATGCTGGATACATTCGAGGAAGCGACTGGGGTGGGGTGGGGGTTAGAGAAAGGCGAGATCGCGGTCGAAGGTTATCCGTCTAACGGTTGATGTTCTGAAGTCCGGTTTTACTACTGATCTTGTTGCGAATTTTGACGCAGAACTGTAATTAAGAACTAAAGATTATTGACGCCCTTGTGAAAGCTTCAAATTTTGTTTCTCGAAGCAGATAATTGAAGTGATAGCTCACTTGCGGGTTAGATAATGTGATAAATGTGTTAAGGAATTTTACTCTTCTTCTGCTTTTTTTCTAGACACATAATAGTTTCATGGAGGGAATAATTGATTTCGGTTGATCGGTAATCATAATCATTTACGGTGAAGAACGGGGTTCCATCGAATTTCGAAATCGTATGGAACTGAAACCGCAGGTCCTTTTCAAAATAATTAGATTTCGTGATTAATTACTGAGTTTGAAGAGAAAAAAATGAGGTCGACAAGAAGTAAAAATTCATTAAGTGCGATTTGAAAAAAAGACCGGTAAAAATAAAAGAGACGAGAAGACAATGACGGGAATGATTCGAAATACATATAATTTTGAAATTGGCAGAATAAATGCAATAAGGCCCGAGAATCGAAAACAATAATGAGAGAATTATAGAAAAAGAATTCGTGATGTAATAAACATGTTACGGTTGAACATCCTTGAGAGACCTTGCATCAGCATAAAAGTTACCAGAAAATTGCCTACCACCTCGTCGTTGTCTCTCATGGCGTGGCCGTGACGTTGACAAACATGAACAAATGGGTTGTAAACTGTACAGTTGTAACAGTGCTTTTTGCAGAGGGCTAATGCGAACTTGCCTGTACATGGATTTTGCTTTATAATGTACAGACAGAATCGTCATATTCAAACAAATCGTACCAATATTTAGCTGCTAAAATTTAGACTGGAAGATTTCTAGCCATTGTTTGAACTTGTTTACCTAGTGTGAATGCTAGATAAGTAGGTAGTCATGGGTAGGACAAACTAGTAGTCTAAGTAATTTGCGGTAGTCTATAATTTGCATAATTATAAGTCGTTTTAGTTAATTTCAACCTTACTGCCATCAGTTTCCTACCGACTAGATTGGAAGTCGATAAAACTCCCAAGTATAAACTAAAACCGTTTTAGGGCGACAAAAGGAAGTAGACGAAAAGTTAGGTTGTACAGTTTGTGTCTGTGAGCTGGTGATTCTCATCAAAAGATAGATCAAGTGATGAAAGAAAGAAATAGAAAGTTGTTACCAATTTATATACATAAGAACACTTCGCTAGGGATATCGTTACAAAAGGAAGGCAAATATGTCGTGCGCTCGTGACCACAGACTGACAAAAGGAGAAAAGAAACAAAGTTTGATTCGATTTCATCAAATCCTGATTTTAATAAAAAGAAAAAGAGCGATTTTGTTTTAAACAATAACCGAAGATTTTATTATTGGTATATGATGGACCGTTTTTGTTTTTTGGTGCCTTTTTTTTTTGATTAGAGTAGAAAGTCAGTCTTTTCCTTGATGATGGTTTCCACCTACCACTTACCGTTTGTTTCTTACTTATTTCAATGACTTGTGCACCTTCCGACTCAAGGGTTAACAAATCGCTCTTATCATATATGTGTTTTAGTTTTATTTGACACTTTTCTGTACTGATTTTGACATTTTCTGGATGCTTTCTTTACACATTGAAGCTCTTTGAATAGTTTTTCGGCTATCTTGATTACAAATTGAAATATACATTTTAGTGTCATGTCGTTGACCACTAATACTTTTCTACTATTGTATAATTTGATAGCATTCTATGGCAGGGATGACTAACCTATGGCACGCACAAAAACAAAATTATTATTTTTTAATAAGTTCTTTTTTGATAGAAATTAATTAAAAATTATTTGTGGCACGTCACCTATTTAAAAACAGAATTTTTATGACTTTGTGGCTCGGACATCAAAAAAGGTTCGCCATCTTTGTTCTATGGCGTTTTTTATGCGCACTTCTGTAAACCTTAAACAAAATACTTCAGAATGGAATAGAAAGAACCTTGAGGGTTATAGGATTGGCTTGATTAATTAGTGAAGGGTTACTTTTCTAGAAATTTAAATTTCAAGGCGTCAATTCACCCTTCTTGGTTGTTTTAGTGTCAAGACAACGGCTTTTTGTGACTTTTTCACTCTGTTATAAATTGACACGATTTTAATGGCGGACATTTTTTTTTCGGTGGATAATAAGACAGAATGAAGAGAGGAATTTTGGCGTGACTGCACCGAAATTACACGTTTTAAGTAACCAAGCTGAGAAGGGAAAAAGATGGAAAGACGAACGAAAATGTTTCAGCATTTATTTGCGAATTAATTTCAGTCTTTTAGAATACTGGCGCGAAATCTGTTTCACCTTGTCCTCATTGCTGTAACAGTTTTAGCTTGAACAATCCAGATCGTTTTGCGCAAAGAGGGTGAACATAAGTCTGAAGATCCCAACCAATGGAGCACCTTATGGGGTCTCATTGCTCTCAAAACATTATCATATCAACGAAGAAATTTGTTGTACGAAAAGAAACTGTTTACTTTGTACTTTTTAAAATTGAGCATAGAAATGAAAATATTCGTAATTTTAGTTAACATATATAATATATTCTAAGTAGTTGGATAACAATACCATTTGATTTTTTACATTATTTTAACAGTATGGTAGTTTTCAAAGCACTTTTAAGGTTTGACTGCTGCAGAAGTTTAACTTAAACTTAAATAACACTATTCAGTATGTATAAATGTGTATACGGTAAAAGTGATAAATCGGTTGAATTTATATAATTCGCAACGATTATTATTCATAACCACAAATTTAGCTTGGTAAGTAAGCCTGCGATACCGCTTCTGTGGCGGCATTGGACCCTTAATAGTTAACAACGATAATTTGATAAGAAAATTGACAAAAATATTGTGGAGCACATGGGATTTAGCTGGGTTTAAATTCTCATTCTGTGACATCATTTTGGTGTCAAAAAGTGTCTTTAGAAAATTTCTTTAAAAAGTTTTGGGATTTCACAAACAAATATTACGTACAACTCAATGTATTATAAACTCGTTTTGATACGAAATATATAAATTAAAGCACTTGAAAACCACTCTGGCAAAGATGTCAAGTAAAAAGTAAGTTTTCTTCTGCCTCGCCTTTTTCTTTCGTGTAGCATAGATGGTCATAATGGCCTTCATCCATTTTTATGTCATTGTTTACGTGAAACTAAATGTTTACAGCAGTTAAGTAGTTTTCAAATTGTTTATTTCTCTCGAATGCAATGAATGAACTTTTAAGTAAAAAACAAGGCATTCTCCCGGTGATAGATGATGTGATAGACTAACGCACCAATGAGCAAAATTCGATGAATCAATTCTCAGTGGATTCTAAACGATTTATCGAGAAAGGAAACCGAAAATCGTTTTTAGGTAATTCGAAAACAATTGATTTATGTAATTAAAAAGCGTATTGTTAGCCCGAGTCAAGTGCCAGAGGTTGTTTATATTTACTCCTTTCCTTATTTGGACGTTTTTTTTAACTTTTAAGAAATGTTTGCAGCTATTAATCGAGTGACATGGAGTACCGAGAGGATTTTCATTTTCGTTTTTGTGTTAGGACAAGGTCTGAAAGTGAAAAAAAAGTGAAATCGAGGAAATATTACATAAAACTTGAAAATTGAGGAGCCAACATTGTTTTCGGATTCTGTTACTTCGTGTCAAGCTCTTCTTCTCGTCCCCTTCTTTGATTTCGACTTGTGTTGGTGGTAGGTTAAAGTAATATTCATTATCTCTCTCCGATCATCTATACATCAGCTTTGGCATCAGGCACCAGAAGTCCTGGATCTGTACGTCAAAATCTGCCGGATGGCAAATCGCAAGATTCAACAGGATGGACTGTGAAACAAATCTACAAGCCACGGCGTGGAACTCATCGACTCCCTTCGTCAATGCAGAAGAAGCAGCAGACTGATAGAACACTTACAGAAGCATGCAACAACAGCATGCCCAAGAAGAAGAATACCACCAGACGTCAAACCTACTGGTGGAACGGAGAGATTGCAGAAGCTCGGTACAAATGCACAAAAAGCAGAAGATCATGGCAAAAAGTCAAAAAGCGCTCACCAACCGAAGCTGGACCGGCAGAAAATGCATACAGAGATCATAAACGCGCACTGAAACATCTCATCAAAGCAGCGAAAAACAAGGCATGGCAAGAACTCACTCAAACAATGGAGACCCGTGGGGAAGACCGTATCGCCTTGTCATGAAGAAAATGAAAGTAGCCGCCACCCCAATTACCGAGCAGCTCGCGATTGAAGACGTAAACAACATTATTCAAGGGTTATTTCCATCGGAACCACAACTACCGCCCCCCGCCCGTCTGGGACACAGAATGGGACATAAGCGAAGCGGAAATCAAACTAGCTGGACTACGACTGCATCGAAACACAGCCCCTGGACCATCGGGCATACCAAAGACCGTTGTAGCACAAGCCACCAAGATTGTCACGCAGCAAATGGCCACTGCTCTGACCACGTGCCTGGGGGAACAGAAATTTCCACGTAAATGGAAGGTGGCAAAACTAATTCTACTGAAGAAACCAAACAAACCAGACAAGGAGCCCTCCTCATACAGGCCCATATGCCTTCTAGAAGACCATGCCAAACTCTTGGAACAAACAAATTCTACGAAATAGAGTGACACAACACCTAGAACACTCTGAGAATAACCTGTCAAACCATCAGTTTGGATTCAGACCCGGGCACTCAACGGCAGATGCGGTCCAACTTGTGAAAAGTACCATACAACAAAACACCAAAGAGAAAAAAGTCACGATTGCAATTGCTCTTGACATCAAGAACGCCTTCAATTCACTACCATGGAGGCAAATTCGAGAAGCGCTTCGTAGGAAATAGCTACCGGACTACCTAACAGCCACAATTGAGGATTACCTAAATGAAAGATCAATCACCTTCAATGACCGCCAATACAAAAAAGCACACGCGGCAGATGACATGCGGCGTTCCACAGGGCTCGGTACTCGGACCCCTACTATGGAACATCACATTTGACCAAGTATTAGAAACCAAAATCCCAAGAGGCTCGACAGTGGTGCTATGCTGACAATACCCTGATCCTAGCCACAGGGAAGAACCTGGAAGAAGCAAAAGCGATATCCGAAAACAGCCACCAACCTTGTGATCTCTGCGATCGAACAACTTGGACTCACGGTGAGATCACAATCTTTGGAAAGCAGAGGCTCCCAGCAAACACCAAGATCAAGGTTGGAGAAGAGGAGATTGCCCCCCAAGAAAAGCATGAAATACCTGGGGCTCCAAATCGACAACAGATGGAGCTTTGAAGAGCATTTCAACAACGTAGCCACCAAGATTGATACCACCACAAGGTTGCTGAGTACACTTTTACCAAACATCGAGGGGCCCAACACAAGAGTCCGCCTTCTCTACTCAAACGTCGTCATGAGCATTGCAGCATACGGAGCCTCCATTTGGATAGAAACAGCAGAGACCAACAAAAAAGTGGAGCAAAAGATAACATCTCTCCAAAGAAGAATAACCCAAAGAGTCTGCAGGGCTTACAGAACTACATCGGCAGCGGCAGCAATGGTTCTAGCTGGAACTCCTCCCCTCACCATCCTTACAAGAGCAAGGGAGGACGACAAGAAACAAACACAAAAGAAGAATAAAATAAAGAACATCACAAAAGAAATAACATACAGAAAATGGAGAGAAAGGCTCGAATCATCCGATGCCATCCAAAAACCAATAGTCACCGCCATTACTCCACATCTTAGAGAATGGGTGGAAAGGAAGCACGGAGAGCTCACCTTCCACATGACCCAAATGTTGACTGGGCATGGCTGCTTCAACGCATTCTTGCACAGGATTCGTCGAAGAGATACGCCGATCTGCGATTACTGCAAGGAAGAAGAGGACACCGCAGATCACACTCTCAAGAGATGCCCAACATGTACCCTAGAAAGGATGGAACTCCAGGAAAAACTCCCGGATCTCAACATGGACAAAATCATCGAAGGAATCTTGGACTCCAAGGACAAATGGCAGAGCCTACAAAAATTCTGCCGCAAAGTCTTGGAAATCAAGGAAGACGATGAAAGATTTCAACAAGGACAACCAAGGAAAAGAAGAACAGAATAACGTGAATTCTACTTCTCCTTTTCCTGCAAGCCGTACACTCACCCAGGAATGAGACCATAGGAAATATCGACGAGTCACTACGACGCAGAGCCAAGGACTTCCAGAAAGTTTTGTCTTCGCGGACGGGTCATCTGGAAACCTTATAAGCTCCAATAGATTAATAAAAATATTCATTATGCTATGGATTTATGCCTTTTCGGTTTCTAGTCCTGTTGGGATATTTTGATGACTGATGTTGTTATTACAAATAAATATTTTAAGTTTTCCACCAGTTTTCTATTTATACTCTCTAACTACCACCTGCCTTTAGGTACAAAACAGTAAATAGGTAGTCTAGTTTTAATATTATTTATATCCTAAAACATATTAGTGTTTGAAAATTCAGAAGTTGGATGAACGTTGTAACTGGGACATAATAATAAATAAATAAATAAAGAAAAGCATGTTATGAAGTGTAGTTATTTGTCGTTAGTCTTATCGTTTATTGAGAAGAGATGCTGTGAAAGAATTGAGTGGACTGCCAGTTGAGAGGAGTATTTGAGGGATATTTCCTCCTTTTCGGGTTCCAGCAGGTTAAAAGGTTAGTTAAGTAACTTAGTATTTTTAATTAATTATTAGTGTGATGCCATCTTTGGAATTCTTTGATATTTTTTGAGTATAAGTTGAGAAATTTTTAAATCAAATTTACTTGACAGAGAGAGAGAGAGAGGGGAAAGGGGAAGGAAAGGGAGCAGGCGGTCGGGTTGGCGAGAAAGTTGGTGCTCTTGATTTTTTTGTCTTTGAATCCTTTGGATCATTGCCATTTTTATAGTTGCTGACTATTACCTTGGAAGACAAGAGCCGTTATTTAATTTATCTCACGCGACATGCCCCGAAGTGGATAAGAAAAAAAACTTAGTCATGTTGGTTGTGCTGCTGCCTAATTGTGTTAAATCCAGCCTTGGGAAGGACGTGGGTGATAACTGATCACAAGTAAAGGCGGGTCATCTTGGAATCGAGGCCGACTTGTTCAAATAATTTTTTTCTTTTTCTGCTTTCAGGTGAGTGAAATACATATTTTCAAGCCCAATTAGAAGCAGTTTGCTCGCGACCAATAAAACAATACTCAATTTTTGTCAATGAAGTCATTAGTTGGTATGTAATTTAAAGCATTGTCTGTGATTGGTCTGGATGTCATAGGTATGTGAGAGAACTCCTCAGTTTACTTTTTTGTGAATCAGGTCAATTTTAAAGGAAAATAAATCAGCGGTTTGATCATTTTACTTTCGAAGCAATGTTTGGCCAATAGCAGAGTCAGCCAAACTTACCGAAACGAAATGTTATTAATGAAAAAAACTTACTCTCGAATGCTGTTTATTCTTTCATTATAAAAGATAAACTGAGATCAATTGTTTCTGGGTACTTTTGTACTCAGTATTTATTTACCATAGGATTCAGCGTTCAAATAATTTTAATGATTTTATTATGTTCAAAAATCCTGTCTTTCATTTCATACCTTAAAGCTTTTCTTGTTGGTTGGTTATGCTCATAAAAAAACTGTAAACCATTCTACATGAATATCGATCGATATCTTGGCCGATTTACTCTCAACGACCACCAGCACCCTTATAAATTAGTCTAATATTCCACCCCATGAAGTATATCAAAGAAAATGTACCATTACACACCATTTGGTGTTCGTTCATTCAACAACACTGCCACATTGGAAAAGTACACTGACTAAAGTGAGCCTAAAGTTCCTCTGGAGCACACAATGTCCCGAAAATAACTAGTTTTGTCGAATTGCCAGATCTTTGAAGGCAAAAATTTTGAAAATGTGAATTTTCATCGCCGTTACAGCATAATAAAGGAATTGAAAGGATTTAAGCCGCATGTTTAAATTTTCCATGACTTTGTATTTTTACATAAGGTCTACTGAGTAAGTCTAATCGTTGTCTGACTATACGTAGACTAAAAAGGGGAGTTTTGGTTCGAGTTCTCACCTATTTCCCTCGTCTAACCATTACCATGTCCTTGTCAGACCAACTTGGTGGATATTATTTTTGCACAACTTTGACTAGGTATGTTTTAATCATTCGAAGCGCACAAAGTCGCGCTTGGGGAGATGCTGGTGTCTAAAAGAGCGTAGAATTTGTTGGCCAGGCCATTAACGCGAAAATAATATTTTTGGGGGTTTGTGTAATTAAACCTTGAAAACAGTGATATTAGGGGACTTTGAGACAATTTTTTTTGGCAACGAACCGCGAAAATTTTGTCTAATTGGCTCTGCCTACTTTTTCTACCTAATTTATTTAAAAATTTGTTTGACTGAATTTTAAATTAAAATTTTGGTACTAATAAAGGAATTCCATGACGGTTTGAAATAAGTTTTATAGTAGCAAAAAAACTGTCCTAATGACGACGAAATAATTTTTTATATGCCCTATTGTAAAATGGTCAAACTTTAATTAATTCCTCTATTTCCCACATTTTAGTTTATTTTATTGTATATGAATGTTTTGTAATTTTTCATATTTGCCAAGATTAGTTGGTGAATATGATTAATCGCCGGGAATTATACATAATATCAGATTTATCAAATACATGGCAACATAAATGTTAATTAATATTACCTACCATCTGCTCTACATGAAAGCTTTTTGTGTTTGCTTGAAAGTCAGTCGGATGAAATTACTATTAAAGACTTATGTCATCTGTCATGTACATGTAAACCGTTTTACAGAAAGACTTGTTTCTTTGAACACCCAAAATCTTTTGATCTTCTAAAAAGGCTTACCATGACCTCTGTCTAACAAAAAATTGTCCAAAGTTTATCGTCCTTCACCTTTAAAATGTTTGTTTAAAGTGGGTAGGTACAAACCTGAGGCTTGTTGGCGATTTGCTGGCGATACAAACAAAATCGCTCCTAGTCATTTTTCGCCTTCCTCTTTCTTTCTCTCTTTTCTTCTTGTTTCCTTCTCGAAAGAACCTTGTGTTTCATCCGTTGCGAACTCCCTTTTTTTTCGACACTTACCTCCGATGTGGCGTAATTGGGCGGGTGAGGGGAAGGAGGAGGAAATAGTAATAACATTTACGAACATTTTGATCATTTCGAAGTAATGTCACGGTTTGGTGAACCTGGTTTTGAGTTCTATGCTCCTCGACCATTACACAAGGTAATGGACAAATCTGATGTCGTAAAGATAATCGAAGAGCAAACCCGTTTAAGATGAGGAGCCAACGAACCGTCACAATCATACTTATCTTTGTAAAGAGAAAAAAAATAGTTTTAAACAATGACTTCATTGTCGAAATTCAGGAATTAAAGGAACAACAAACAGATTTGGATTGTAAAAGGCGGGTACAATGGAATAAAAAGAAAAGAGGCCGAAAATAGTTCTGAAAATGTCAGGACAACACCTCTGCAGAGCTTTTTTTTAATATTTCGGTGTCTATAGTTCGTTTGATTTCACTTATTTTAGCAAACTGGATTACTCCAATCAAAGATTCAACAGCTCACTTGAGAGACTGAATAGTTTAGACAAAACTGGAAGAATATTAATAACTGTACTTTTTATAAAACTACACGCTGATTTTGACAAATAACATCTATGTGACGCGATCACAATTGAGTTAACAGTACGTGTTTGTATAAATATTAAATTAATAATATCCCTATTTTATTTTTATTACCTAATGGGTAACTCAGACACCAGAAGTTAAAATTTCATATTTGATTCAAGATTGTTGTAATACCCAAAATGAGTGGGTGTGCCTTTTGATTGTAAAGATTTATTTTTTGTTTCAAATAAGGGACACCCTACTATATATATACAGTACACTTCAATTAAAATAAATAAATTCACCAAAGTGGTCTGTTTAAAATAGAGAGAGAGAGCAACAACACAAGAACAAAAACTCAAATGATAATAAATTGTGGTTAATGAAAATCCGATGTACTTACAAAGCCAAACTGTACCAATATTATAGCCAAATAACTACAGATTGGTATAGATGCAAAATCGCTCCATTTCGTTTTATATTCGATTGGAAATGACTGCTGTTCTTAAAAAAAAAGACAATGGGACGAAACTGGTTAATGCCTTTCAAAATATTTTGATTTGTGGTATATTTTTGCTGTTTTTAACCCATTTTAAGAGCGCATGCCAGAAGAAAATCTGTAATGATACGAATTTCCCAAGGAAAATCTTTTCTCGTTAACTTTTCCTAGAGAAACCAATATTTGGGTTTTTTCCTCCGACCAGATGCTGTTTTCAATTTATCGAGGCCAACAGTTTTTTTTTGTCGAAAGTTTGAGAAATTTCAAAAATTTAATAATTTATAGCTGGGTCGCACATGATGGGAACGTTTAATTTTGCTAAATTAGTTTAGTAGCTTGTGCCCTCCTCTCCTCCCGAATGTTTTCCCTCTGGAAGGAATCATTAGGCTTGGGCCCTCTATTCGCGGACTCGTATAACCAAGTCGGAGAAGTTCTCCCTACTTCGGTTGCTCGCTCGCTCCGACCAGCCTTCGAGGTCGCTCAGCCAACCTGGTTTTAGTACATCGCAGCTCGGCGTACCTGGTTCATCGACCAGGCTTCGCGCGCTTTTTCTCTTTTCATGTTTCCTTATAATTGTTTTGTTATTTTTTCCTATTTATTTATTTATAATTTTTGTGTTTTGTTTTGGGAGGTTTTCATAAGTGTAAATTTATTGTGCGTGTTACATGTGATTTAAACGTTTGGATTTGGATATTGAACGCCGCAAAATTTGGATTCAATTGGATACATTTATCGGTATTTGAAGGAGCAAAAAAAATTTGTTTTCCTCCTGAGAAAATTATTTCGATCTGTCATTTGAATGAAGTTTGATTTGATATTAGAGGGTTGATGGTAGTGGTTGTAGAGTACAAAGGATGGGTGCGGGTTTTACGATACGAAATTTAAGGAATTTTTCACCAGTTTTATTTACCGGACTTTCTAACTCGTTTATTATTAATAATACCAAGGTTGTACCTGAGTTCATGAAGAGGCAAATGCGATTTTTGTGGTAGCTCTGTTCTGTGTTGTTCAGCCACCTTGTAGTGGTCGAGTTATTTCGATTGTTTGTTTTCAGTGTCGAAATCTTTTCCTTTGAAACTGGATTTTCTTTTTACAGTTTGAACTTTTGTATAACTTAATAAAATATAAATTTACTACTCACGAAACGTTTCTTGCATTACTATTGTAGTAGGAACCTAATGAGCGAGATTTCCACACCATATTTGCAAGAACAGAGCTAGAATCAGATTTAAAAAAAAAATTTTTTTTTAATGGTTGCTGATAGAGGAAGATCATAGGACCTCTAGAGGAAATGTGACAGGTTTCTTTTGAACGTTCATCTCTAAAGAACTAACTTTTGCTCATGGTATTCCAAAATATATATTTTCGTTTTGAAAATGTATTTGTTATATAAAAGTAATAGTCGCCATGACTTTTTCGCCAGAATCAAACTTGAAACTGAATTTTTTGAACGATTACATAATATAAATTATACGCACATAATTCACACGTTACAACTCAGTTGTAAATATTTAGTATATTTAATGTATAGAATGGTTACGTGGAGTTCAGTTTACGGGACTTAGAAAGGTCAGTAGATGTGAAGGAATGAATTTCAAGGGAGAGAGAGAGAGAGAGAAAAAGAGAGATCAGGAAAAGAATAGTGATAGTTTGGACATAACATAATATAATGACAGTGAATTTATTATTAAGTTTGATATATGTTGAGACAAAAGTAATAAATCGGGTATTATGTATGATTCCCGGTGATTATTCAAAATCACCAACAAAGCTTGGTGACTATATTCATTATTGAATTACGCGAATAATAAATTAAAGTTTAGATTATTGAATTTTGGTGGATGTGACAAATTATTGCATATTTTTCACGGGAATTTGTCAAATTCACACCAAATTTACTGGTAGTTATGAATAATGACTGAGAATCGTCTTTATCGGCCCCATCTATAACTTTTATTGTAACATTTATAGCACTTTTAGGAAGCCATGTGGTTTAGGGTTCGAAAGGTCTGACTTTGCAAAGTGGTGGGTGAGAGTTGGAGCCATCTACCACATCTTAAAGAGTAAATTACAAAATTGAAGCTCCTTCTTTAGAAGCTTTAAAACTTTCTTTCATAAGTTCAAATTTTGAAATGTAATTTGTTAAGAACGTTTGAAAATTTTTTACTTTTGTTTACTACTTCCTACATCAATTCGCTTTTACTTTAATTTCTCGATTGATTGGTTTTTCTCAGAAGGAGTCGTGGTTTCTTTAAAAAGCTGTCTCTTTTAAACTCCGACATGTTCTATAAAATCTTCTTTTTTTTTTGGGAAAAGTTGGGGGTGTGGGGTGTGAAGGGTGGAGATTTCGCTCGCAGTTGTTTATTCTTCACTGGACATAATTCTCTGACTGTCACAAGATTTTACTTTTTCTAAAACAATTAAAAATATTTTTTTATAAGAATAATTAAGTATGGAAGCGTAAAATTAAAGTGAAATTTAGGTAGAAACTTTTCTTTTTTTTTTGTTGCAGTTTTTTTTCTTAAACGGATAAAGGAAAATTCGAAGCAAATCATATGTTTATCCGTATGTTTGCCGGACTGTATAAAACTAGTGAAGCGATTCGTCTAGAAAATTGTACGTTGAAGCAAATTTGGCCACGGTTAATTTCTCTTTTTTGGTTAACACCTGGCTGTTAGCGAATAAACCAACGAATCTGTGATCACCTATTGGAATGAGAATCACAGCCAATGATGTTTAACTTGAACATATTCTTAAAGTTATATAACCTACGGTAAAAGTAATAAATCGATGAAATATGTATAATTTTAAACAATTATTCATAACCATCACTAGATTTGGTGAAATTTTTATTACATTTTTCAAATTCAGTTGGGGACCTTTGGATATAAATTTTAAGTAAACAGTTTTGAGTTAAGCTTAAACGCATCGAATGTATACATATGATCCAAGGGAGGAAAGTGGAATTGGCATTGGTTAAGTGAAGAAGGAGGAGATGAAAAGGAAAGACAGGGGGGAGGAGGAAGAAAGATGGAGATGAACATTGTTGAAAAATTACATCTTTGCTGAAGATCCGCAATTATTTATTAAGTTTTTTGATACAAATTGTTCTATGTTGATATCGAAAATAATTTATTTTAAAAAAGCTTCAAAACATTTCAACTAAATTCAGTAGGAATTTTTTCTCTTGCCTTTTTGGTTTTTCTCTTTCACGGTTTATTTGTAACTGTTGTCTAGAGGAAGCGTTTGAATATGGCAGAGCTGTTTTCGTGCTCGTTTCTTCACATCACGTTCCATACCAAAACGTGATAATAGAAAAGAGTCACATGCGTTAGGTGTTAGTCCACATTAAAACATTTGAATGGAAACTTGCCGCATAAATCCTGGCCGATGCTTTTATTCAGCATAATTTTGCTTTGGCACGAAAAAGAAAGTTTTTTTTTTTCTTCTGCTATTTTAAAATTTACATTAAGATTTAATGCTGTTTGATTGATCTTGGATTTTCACCTTGTGCGCCCTGAGCTCCATTTTTATAGTCGGCTCCCTTGCACGTGAATCCTTCGTGCTTTCGGGTTTTTTCTTTCACTTGGAATTTTTTTTTTTGCTTTTGGCGTTATGATTATCCGTCATAACGTATTTAGAGCTACATTGATGATTATGAGGTACTTTAGAGTAATTTTTTTTTGCACAAATATTTGACCTTGGTTGTTGTCTTTCAACAAGTAATACTCGTAGTTGAAAAATAAGTTTGACTTTAGATCCATGGTTTTGACTAAATATACGAAGATTTGGGTTTCAAGATAACTTTATGAAGAGGTTATTGGTTAATTGTTTTATTAACATACAATTGACATGTTCGCAAAAACTAATTATGAGGCTTTCAGATAGTTTTATTTGCAAGAAAATAATAATAAAAATTATTTTTCGAGGTTACTTTGTTCATTATAACGTAATTCATTATGGTGTCACATACGTATTTGTCGCACAGGTAGTACTCGAGTCAGGGCGATTTATAATTACGCAAACGCATTATCGAAAAGCCTAATTTGTTTTTGCCTCGAGAGTGTATTTATAAGTTAAATTAATGCAAGTCTAGAATTTTTCATACTTGTCTACTGCTTGGGAATTTTTTTCATTCGTGTTTTAATTTTGTATGAATTCACATACGGTATCCATAAATAATTTATGAAGCTTTTATGTAAGTTTTTACATCACGGTAATGTCTGCCGGTTTTATAATGCAAAGTTTAATTAAATATGCGAGTAGTATGTAAGAAATAGATGGGAAAAAGCAAGTGTTAGCCCCAAATTTCTTTAAATGATCTTGAGATTTTTTATACTTTTCGATAGAGTGTATATCACAGTCAGGTATTACCTAATAAACTCATATTTATTTCCTATTTAGCTTTGATTCTCATTTGGATGAAAGCGGTAAAGCGTTATCGTATACATTTACTTATCGGGTTGTATATATAAACTAGTCGATAAATGTGAAAAATATGTAGTAATTTCTCACATTTACCGGCTAGTTTATGAAGTCCCAAACTCGTTATTGTCACATGTATTTGCCGCTTTTGACTCGAAGGTTCGTAGACTATCACTGGCGAGCTTTATTTTCATCAGGCCTTTTGTTAAAAAAGTCAAACTTCTATTAAGTTCCACATCATGAGTTGGAGATTTTATAAACTTTACCCCCACCCACTTCTGGTAGGAGACAAAACTTGTGGTGGATTCGGTATTATTATGATTTGAAACAGTCATTGAGAGCCTTCTGTTGTGCTTTT
Organism: Columbicola columbae; assembly: GCA_016920875.1. NCBI lineage: Eukaryota > Metazoa > Arthropoda > Insecta > Psocodea > Philopteridae > Columbicola > Columbicola columbae. The sequence goes on from JADMLL010000012.1 coordinate 12,289,621, forward strand.
ACAACGGATTATTAATATAGTCTATGTTTTTTATTATTTCCTGTAGGAAACTTTTACTTTGCACTCAGTGCTTTAAATTGTGAAATTGTGTATTTTAAAACATATCAGATATAATGATATCATATCAGATCATTAATGATGATATTGAAAAGACGATAGGAAACTTCAAACATATTGATTGCATGAGTAAGAAAAGCGAAATTCATTATTTAAAATAGGGATGAAGTGAGTCATTTTCTTTAATCAACCCTAAAACAGTTTCTTTTTATTTATTAATAATGCAATACCTTTCTGATTTCGAAATAAAGAACTTCGAAGTCCTGTATATTGATTTGTAGGTAGGCATATAGTCGAATCAGGAAGTAAACTATAAAAGTGAATAAATATATTATAGACGGTCTTGAGTCATTTAATTTTGTTTGAAACCGAAAATTCAATCGAAATTATTTTCCTAGGTTATTAATTATCTAATTTATTTAATCAGCGGAAGTTTTTTTAATCGACCATGTTTCTCTTAGTTTTTGATTGCTACATGTTAGACAGACCATATTTATTTTTATATTAAGCTGCTTATTTCAAGGAAACGATAAAAGGTTTTTTCTTTTTTCTAATGCTCGCTTAATTTAAAAAGAAGAAGAAGATAAAAGAAAAAGGTGATCTTCAGTTTCTCAAATCTATTTATTGACAAGGAGAAATATTTATAGGCCTAGATGGTTTTTATTAAAACAAGTTAGAGTGTTGTGTTTAGTAAGTGTTCACAGCATTTAATTAAACTGGAAGAGATAAAAACAGATATGCAGGGACGATTAGAGTAATTATTTTCGATTAGCCGGTGGTCATGTGAACCTCATTTATGGAAACTAAAGGCTTCTTGCTGACTGAACGTTACTATCATGGTTTAGATCCTTAGAGGATTTTTGGTAGTACGATAGTGGATAAATTGAAGTAAAATATTTTAGGCTAGGAAAGGAGATGAAAAAATGGGCCCAATAAGTTTTATTCAGGTGGGATATGAACTCACTACCCTAGGGATGATGGTCATGTTCTCTGGCTCTTTGCATTTTTTTAACTTAAAGTTTTGACTCAAAATGTATGAATTTTTAATTAAATGTGAAAATAATATATAAAGAGCATACAGTGGGAAATTTGGAATTCATTTTTTTCAGGGAATTTTTGAAATTAAGAAAGCGACACTTTACCGCTCGGCTTATGATTTCGAGATTTATAGGCTGTTATGACTGGCAGCCTCAGAAATTTGACTCCAATTCGAGCAATATTTAAGTAAAATATCAGACCAAAAAATAATCCTAAGCGCCTAAAATCAGTAAGGCATTAGGTTATGTCAGCGGAAGGAAAAACAGTAAAATAGACGTGTTCACTTCCGCGTGAGCATATTTTTATGGTTCGCTTGTCAGAAGTTCCCTCGGTCAGCGCCTTTATTTTAGTATTATTATTTTTATTTTATTGCTCTTGAAGTTACTGTAGTAACTCACGAGTTTACTCACTTGTGAAAGAAGTAGGTACGGATGAGCGATCACGACCTTCTGCTCACATGTATAAAAGAATATTCACCGCAGAAAAACTCAAATTTATACATATAAATATTTATGTTACGGTATATAGTAACTGGCGATTATTCATAATCACCAACTGAGCTTAGTAAGTGTGACAAATCACTGAATATTTACCACATTTACCGGTTAGTTTATAAAATCTTCAACTCGTGATGTGGAATTTAATAAAAGTTGAAATATTATATTTAACAAAAAGCGAGCTCGTCAGTAACCTTCGAATCAGAAGTGGTGAACACCTGAGATGGAAAAGTGATAAAGTAACAAGCATTTGAGCGAGAGTCAAGAGTTGTATATATTTGCCCAATTCATCACTCTTACCGCTACATATATAAAAATTTGAGCCAACTTTTGAGTCAAAGATGGAAAGGGAAATTTATAAATTGTAAGGATGTGTTTAAACTCCCCGGATAAAGCAGACCTTGGATTTATTGTTATTATTTTCATTTGTACGAGCACATGTCACGGGGTTAAGAGCTCTTATGTGTCTACTCGCTTTTGGAATATTAACAAAAGTAAAAATAAAAGAAGGAAAGAAAGAAAAAAATAGTTTCGCAACAAAAGCTTAAGTTCTTCCAGAAAGAGTTGGGGAGTGGCAGAGGGCCAGAATAGATTTAGGATTTGTGGTTAAGGTACAAAGAGCAGGTCTCTGGCCATTGCCAACATTTTGTGCAATTTTTCTCTTCCATCGTGCGTTGGGTTTACTTTCGTCAATTATCCTTGTACATAGTAGGCATTGTTCCAAATTCTATTTGAATCGCTTCTTTTTTTGTAGGATGCATCACAATTTGTCGGTTATGTTTCAGGTTTGGTCATTCTTTTTATTATTTATTTTTATCTCAAAGCTCAAAATGCTGCCAAGTGAAGCACTCTGGTCATGTTGTTTTAGATCGTTTTATTGATTGATTGGTGATTATCCTGCCTGCATACTGGTTCCTATAATCAGATCTACGCTTGCCATCGTTCCCAAAGTTACAATTTAGACGTCTTTTGGGATGATAGTAATTGACTTACCTTGATTAAGTCTATAAGAAAGAAAGTGAAATTATTTTCAAAAATTGTAGGAAATTGTTGTTTACACACCCTTTTTCTTCAAAAGAAGAGCACTGCGGCTGGCGTATATGTATCCTTTTTAATGATTATATACGCATTGTATCTCTTTGCGGACCAGTGTTGGCCTTTGTAAAGACAGCTAAACAATGTTTCTTTCAATGATTTTATTTGAATAAAGCTTCAGATTTAATAACGCAAAAGTGCGGCCTGCACATTTTCTTTATTCCAATACCTGCCGTCTACATCGACGCTTACCCATCGGGCGCTCCCGTCCGCAAAGGGTTAAAAAGATATACTGCAGGCTTTAATATAGATCATAAGCCGTAAACATAATTATACATTGGTATGGCAATGACTGACAATAAACTCAAGATTAACGGTTCTCTAGTAGGAAGAGATTGAGAAGAAAGGGTGGGTGCGCCCAGCCTTTAGCTCTAAACACAAAACAATACCTGACATAAATTCATTACATTGTAGTAAAAGCTGCTTTTAAGGTTCCTTCAATATGATACAGGATGGTAATTGGATTTCACAGGTGCTATACGATTCATCGACGAAACTCAATCTTTGGAGAAGGGAGTGGGAGGAATGTGATGCCAGGGAAGTAACCCAAAACCATCGTCTCTTTTTTATGCACCCGTATCAAATTCTGTTGGGGTATTTTGTGTGCATCGTAATTGATGTTAACAAATTACCAATCATGACGGGCAGTCTTTATCAACAATATGATGTGAATGGGGTTTAGTTCACTTTTGTTTTCTTTTTCTCTTTTTCTCGTTTTGATTTAAAAATGTTTTGACGAAGTTTGGGAAGGAGCTTAAGTTTCTCTAATCTATTTTACCTTTGCTCGATATTTCTTTTAGCGAAAGGGCCTTCTAAGGTATATCATTGTTTCTTGAACACACCGTTAACTTCATTATTACGCAATCGTACAGCGCAGCATAGTTCCTCGACCGAAGAAGTGTGGAGGATCGATTGAATCAAAGCACAAAACTAGTTTTGTTTTGGTTCTGTCAAACTTCGTCGACTGTTTTCGTCAGACAATTCAAAATCTCTTCGGATAATTTTGAGGCGTTTCTTCGAGTCTTGACCTGGGGATGGGCTGCGGTTGTTGTGACAACGCATCTACCCATAAGTGTTTGAATTTATATGGTAAATACTCCAAATCTGGAGTCATTGTTTAAAATAACGTCGGTGTCAGGGCAAGCAGTTATTGTACTGTACAATCTTAGCTGCTTTGCTCCGATCTTGATGGCATCATAATACCAAAAGAGCCGACTGTTTTGTATGGAGTTGGTTTTGCCCATAAGTATTCATGAAAAATGATTTTTTAAATGCGATCAGTAGACTTCGACCTTGAAGCGAGCTCATATTTTAAATTTTCTGCATTTTAGTGTTTTGTTTGCCCTATATTGCTCGAATTTGGTGACGTGATTAGAGTTGGCGGGGCAAATCTTGTGTGATTTGCTTTGGAAAGTTTCTCCGTTTGTCATGTTGTACAAAAATAGCAAGTTACGTGGGCTAAGTGTCGTGTCGATCAAATCGGTTGGATTCATAAACCACATCCAAGAACTTTGGTTTGTGGTTGTAAAGAAACACTCTCTACCTCAAAAGACAAACGCACGTCGGCAATAGTACTACCGTAGAGAATATGATGGATCCTCTGAGAAAATTTGAAATTTTGAAGATTCCATTTAATTGGTAATAAAAAAGAGTGACCTAAGATAGTAGAGTACGAATAACAAGGTAAAAGAAGGTAGTGGACCGCGGCTGACATGAATAGCGGGCCGGTTGCCCTCTAAAGTTGTCCAGCTACTTGGGTTACCCGCAAACTTGTTAAAAACTCTAAGAATCCTTCTTTTTTTTTATAACGGACTAATACTTTTTTTTAATTTTATGTTTGGGTGATTCTCTCGTCACTTCCTACACCACCACTCACTTTTGTCAACGGCAAACTCCCTTTCTTTTCTGGCCTCATATTTTAAATCGTGTTGTCGAACTGTACAAGATGTTTCAAGTCGATTTAAAATCAATGAGAAAAGTCGGTTTTCTGACATTTGAGTCAAGACATGTGTTTAGCGTGACCGAACTAATAAAATAAAAAAGCAGATAATCTCGAGGAAGAGTTCGGTCTGTGTAACGGTCCTGGTTGAAACAAATGTGTTACCTAGTAATTTGCTACTCTTAATTACATAATGCAAATTTAGGCAGTTTTTGTATCGAGTGCTCGTGTCTTGCGAGTGGAATGGTTTTTCATCTTCGTAGTATTTCTCATATCTTTCTCCAAATACGAACACGAAACAGAAAAACTGTGACGCAGTCACATTTAGCTGTTTGATTTTATAAGTACTCATAGAGCTTCAGTAGTGATAAAGACTTTCTTTGCCTCTTAGTAGTTTCAAAAATTGATGCAACTAGTTTTTGGAGATTTTTGGAAATACCAAATTATTGGTCTTCTAACGTTGTAAAAAGTTTAAAATGATGGGTGTCATTGTTCAAAGTCAGGAATTATTTTTTACGTCTTCATTCAGAGGCCTTTTTTGTACTTTTCCGGTTAGGCCTTGTGTCTTTCATAACGTTGACGAGACGTTGTAAATCGTCCCTTTTGACGGCGTGGAGTCATTAAATAAAGACAACGTACCAGATGTCATTTTTCCTTGACCATTTTCTAGTAAGATGTATGTTGTTGATTACATACACGCCATAGTCTTCGCTTAGGGTATACGAGGTTATAACTTTAGGCAACAAGGCACCATAAACTATGGGTTTTCACACGGAAGAAACTGAGGAATGGAACAAAAAACAACCCAAGACTCTAGCCTTCCTGTTCTCAAATTTGTTTCGAACTGTGATCTTAATTTCTGTGCTAGAAAAATGCTGTCCTCAAGTGCAGTTTGACAAATTTGTTCTTCTCAATCATTAAAGCCATCGATGTGGTATAAAATGAAAAGTGACTTGTATTCTGCAAACAAGTGTTCAGTTACTCCGCACTGGACATTTTTTTATTCTTGCTGAAGTACGCAGTCGGTTAAAAGTGCGTGAACAGTATATGTAGAACATCTTTATCTATTTACTATTCAAGATCGGTAATAATCGCCGACCTTGGATCAAGTGCGGTTAGTTTTCTCAACGAAAATAATTGGCTGATTTTTTTGGGCATGGAAACCACTTGACAACTTATTAGTTGTCCACAAACACTCTCTATTTCGTTGTTCACGTCTTTTCCGCAGTCTTACGAGTAACCTGCTGTACTGCCACCGATAGAACAGAACCACTGTGGGTTTTATATTGTTTTATAATTCTGTATTTGTTATGCCCGAATTAGGATGTAACTCATGATCATAAGTGGTCATTTATAACAGAAACAGAACCTTTGAGTTTGTTCGTTGATCTTGAGAAACATAAACTTTACTCAGAACAAGAATCAAGTTAGTCAAAATTGACTAGCTGTATTGTCGAGTGGTTACGAAACAAACCGAAAACGGTTGGAAGTGGTGATCAGAAAGTTTTCACAAAAGTTCGAACATTCACCTCTTCTATAATGTCACCCGTGAGGTCATTATCTCTAAAGCAATACAAGAGATCTCGGATTTGATTGCGACCTCCGGGCATTTTGCACTCGGATCCCAACCCACATGTCTAAGGGGCGAACAACGGCCGTAAATGCTACTCGAAAACCCCGCGGCGACAATTTTTAATTCTTTTCGCCTTAAAAAAAAGGTTTGAATGCGCTTGGCAAAACCGTGGCACCAGAAGGAAGGAAAGAAAAAATGAGGTGTTGGTTAAAGCGCTAAAGTCGAATATCCTTGAAAATAACTTGACACGGGGTCTGACAATTTTGCTGGGCCGAAGGATTTCGTTGTGTAACATGTACCTGGGGTCACGTTTACTAGCTTTAGGGACTGCTGGATTAAAAGAAAAAGTTAGTATCTTTAGTGAGCAGTAATGTGTATAGTTCTATTTGATCACTTGAAAGCCAGAGGATAAGGGAAAAGAATGGGATGAGTAGAGACACAGCTTTTCTGTGCTCCCGTTCGTCTCAATTTACCATTTGTGACAGTGGGAAAATTGTTTTTGGTTCTTGTAGTTGGTCGATCATGAGAACATATTTGCTTTCGGTAAAAGTTAACTGTTTCTCAGTGGTAAACTTTAGTAATTTGGGAACTGCTAATATGTTACTGGATCCACCAAAACTTTTACTCGAGTTTGGTTTCACATTTTTTCTTACAAACCGCGTAAAAAGTCAGAAAAATGAAATAAATCTTTTCAGTAAAAGAACACTGTAAAAAAGCATGAAATTTTGTGCGTTTTTCTGACTGTTTCTACTGTTTTCTTTTATTGAAAGGACTCCTTTGATTGCTCTCTATATTTTTACGCCAGTCTAAGGTATTGTCTATTTTTGCATTGAGTTTAATCAATAACTGGAGTGTTGAGGCAGCAAAATACTGTTTTGCGTCTTTTTTGCGTGAACTCTGTAGCTTATTTTATTTGGCTCTTGCATTTTTTTTGTTTTGTTGGTTGCATGCCACACGAAATCTCCCCGAGGAGAGCAATAAAAAAAATTGCCAGAAGAAAGCCGAAGCATCATGAAATTGAACTAAAATCAATGTCCGGGTCGTACGGCCAGGTTGAAAAGCACCAAGAACAAAATGGCATGAACTCATTCGGGTTGTACATCACGTGATGATGGCCCCAGGCCTCGGCATCATCCTCTCGACGCAGCCATTTTGATGTCTCCAATAATTATACAGTTTTGTTAGTGATATTGAAAGGTGCTTTCTTGTGTTGGGCGTTAACTTCCAAGGGTGTTTTTAGAAAGGCGAATTATTTTTTTGAGGTGTTCGCTTTAAAAAAAATTAGTTTTTCATAAAATGATTTTATCATTGGGCCTAATTCTTTAACTCTTAAATCAGCTTAGACACCATAAAGATCTGCTAGTGTCTCGAATGTTTTTTTCTCTTGAAAAACTTATCCGTGGCCTTTATTTGGTAAATATAACAAATTACTGATATATTCATCATATTTACCGGGTACTTTATAAAATCTCTAATTCGCAATGTGAAATCTAGTAAAATTTTGCTCAAATGCTTGATTTGTGTCACTTCATTTCATGCGTTCGCTACTCCTAATTCGAAGGTTACTGTTGTTGGTGGTTACAGCTGCTTGGATTTTGTCAGGTCTTTCTCATGTCTTCATTAAGTTTCATTAAATTCCCCATCACGAATTGAAAATGTTACAGACTAGCCGATCAGTGTGATAAATATTCACTTAATTGTCACATTTAGCAAACTTGATTGGTGATTATGAATAATCGCCGAGCATTATGCATCTACGCTTGATTTATCATTTTTGTCGTAGCATGTACAAGATATTACACTTACTTAATTACTTTTCGTGAACCCGCTTATCCGTTAGGGTCGCGGGGTGAGGGAAGCAATCAAAGACTTCCAGCTGGAACGATCTTCCGCTATTGACGTCAGAGAATCCGGGGTTATCAGGCGGGATTCGGCCAAGGCCTTCACCCCCCTGAGCCACCCCTGCCGCGGACGGCCACGGGGTCGCTTTCCTCTCGGGCACTCCGACAGGACCCGACGAACCAGAATTATATTGTCATCAAATACTTTGGACAGGTGTGAAGTCTTTTTTAACTGTCTCACTTTCGTTACAGCCCCAAGTTATAAAAAATGCAATGTTGTCAGGTTCTAGGACACATTTAGCCCATGGGTTGTTCATTGAGTTTTGAACAGGGAAATGATTTTGCTCAAAGTTTGTTCTCAACGTAGTAAGTGTTTTTTTATTATTTTAAATTTCTCACTTATATCCGCTGTAATTTGAAGAGGAAACAGAAATATTGTAAAAAGCTTGAAAACTCGGTGGTTTGACTATTTCAGAGAGTTCCAGTTGATGTGTTTATTCGTGGATTTTGATATTGACATTTATTAGTATTATTATCGTCGCCTCAGCGGCATTAACGAAGTAAAATGTCTGCACGAAAAAATAATTGGTTAATATAAAGACCGGTTTCCGGCGCTTTTTCCTCATCGAGTTTCACTTAGTATCAATTTGAATGACAGATCGAAATAATTGTTTGAGTAATACATACTGATCGATGCCTTTCTCGCCAACTGAGTTTCGTGACCCGACACGATGACCTGGTCTTTCCAGAAAAAGGGAGGGGCGAAGGGCTTTTCCAAGTCACTGGTGCACATCATAAAAAAATTTTTCTTAAAGTCTTGCTTAATTTTCTTACAGAATTATCGCTCGCTTTTCGTTTTTATTGCTTTTGCGTTGTGAGAAAAAATGATGGCAGTGGCGAGTTCGAAAGAGTGTTCAAGGCACAATGACAGACAAGCTAAAATATTCAATAGTGTCAGAGTGTTGTGACTCGAGAAACAAAAAAAGTCACCAAAATGAAGCCCTTGTCTTTCGAAAACTTTCGTCGATTTATGATCGGAGGTAGGAAGAAAAAAGAGCGGAACGAGTCCTATTTTAAAAGGAGTGACTCGTTCAAGAGGATTTCAATAAAAAAGAATTATTTGGAGAGGGGTAAAAAGCATAGACAGCAAGTAGTGGAGGCTGCAGTCGTTGCTGCGTCTTGCACGAATTCGGAGACAACATTGAAAGTTACCAAACCTGCGATCGGTCCTCCGTCGATTTCAAAGTCAACGAGAAGCAGTGGGCATGTTGCAAGGGCTATGGGTGGAATCAACCGACAGAATCCGGCTGCTGTTAATGCTGATAGTTTGAAGCCTCCTCTTGTAAAGCCTGCTACCGCAGAAGATGGCCCGGATTCGATGGTTATAGGCTACAATCAGTGGCTGAAAGGAATGAAAACAGATGAAAACGTAACCAAAGCGTGTTACTCTGGAGCGTCTTCGCCCGAGGAAAAGCCTCCAACTCCTCCTCCTCGTAAGAAAAACGGTAGCCTCAGTGGAAGTGTTCATTCTTCTTTGGATATTATGAAATTGGAGCATTCGCCCGTGGCAGTCGAAAGAAAGTACCACAATAAAAGCAGGCAAGTTTCGCCAACCGTGAACAAAAGCCGAGATAGTTTATTAAGTTTAAGTCCTCAAGTTTCAAGAAGTAGTTTGAGTCCTGTACCTTCCAGAACGGATTCAGGTCTAAGCATAAATTTAGGAAGGGTTTGGATAGACGCACCACTAGCCATGGCACCCCGCAGTCTGGAATTGCCACGACCACTACCAACACCTCCAGGTACGACCAAGGAACCAGCACGAATTCATCATTCCTTAGATAGCGCTTTGAAAGAGTCTGGGAGAACTAGTCGTAGGCATCATTACCCGTCCTCTCCAATCTCTTCCTCTTCTTACTATGTACCAAATTTAACGCCGGTAAGTCGGACACTCTCCTCGTCGACCACTCACACCAACAAGTCGCGAGATTCTTCCGGCAAAGACTCGGGTTTTTCATTTTCCATATCTATCCCAAAACTAACGGATTTCACATCCATCAGTGGTAACACGAATGGGTTTTTTCGAAAAAAGAAGAAGTTAGTGCGTCCCAAACCTAGTGTGTCTCGAGACGGTTATTTCAAGAGGACATGTGGTGTCACTCGCACTGCGGAAAACAAGTCAACATCAGTGAAGAGAAGCAACAGCAAAAAGAAAAGAACGAAACGCGAGAAACCCGCGAAGAACGGCACGTGCAAAAGTGAAATCTACACGGTTGTGGTGAACAGGTCGTCCAAGTCGTTAAGATCCCTCAAACTGGATCCTATGATATTCGTTCCACCCGAAAAGAGGAAACCAGGCGGAGGGAATCATTCAAAGAAATACGAAGTGAAAGAAATTCGTGAGTGTTGTGTGCTCAGGGATGTTAAACCTGTAAAATTTTACGAAGAAGTCGAAGATGAGCTGTACGAGTGCATCACGGAAAACAGTAGTTGTCCGGTTCCCAAAGAACCAATTGTGGCCGAAAATAACAATTCTGATGGCAGTGAGATCAATTACGCGGACACTGACGAAGAATGCGGCACATTCATTCCTCTGGGAGTGTCACCGGTGCCTCGCCGAAAACCGGTTCGGAAAAAGAAATCAACCCGTCGGAACGTGAAATATTTAGCCAAACCTGGCGTTCACAGAGCGCAATCCACTTTGAGGAGAAGTAGAAGGTCAAAAAAGACAGGTAAGAAAGACACTTCTCTTTCAGGATTAACTAAAGTTTACTTGAAAATGGTCGATTAGTTCGCTTGTATAGGAGAATGGAAATAACTAGGAACGACAACGACTGACCAAACAAAAATGGAGATGTTCGCCATCGGACACAATGTCAAATAAGACAAGCAAAGTGGCCACGGTCGGGCGAGCATCTGTCGCTGTACATTCGGTAACAGATGCTGAAAGCATTTGGTAGATTGACTCAGTCCAGCTTGGAGAAGAGACACTATGCAAGATGTACTGTTTTGTCATGACTCTCAAAGAACGTATTTGGGTGAAATTATCTGCAGCCAGGTTTTATTGTCATGGGAGATTCATTATTGAAGTTCATCATTTATTTAAAAGTTATTAGAAGATTTATTAATAAGAAAAAGGCCTCAGTGACTATTTAATAATCTTTACGCCTTCATTTTTATTCCCCGGACTCCAATTTTGTTATTCGTGAAGTTTTCCCAAAACTTAAATGGGTCTTACTCTGAAAAATTATTGATATGATTCATGTTCTGAGCTCATCTTCCCACATACTATCTCAACTGATGTCAGCATGTAGCCTTAATGATCGGTTGAAACCGATATTTCTAGCACAGTTCAAGCCTCTTCCGAAATCAATTAGTGTTATTCTGAGCTAAAAGAAGATGGTCAAAGGTCTCGTATTTAGTTTTGACGGTTCAGAAGTAGAAGTTGCGAAAAGTTTCCGTTATTGTCTAATGGTATTAATAATTTATGTGTGAAGTTTTTAATCGCCTTTTATAATTAAATTAAAAGCAACGTTTTACTGTTTACCTCCTATATGCAGTTTGTTGTTCACGTTTAAAGCGGTTTAGTCGCTTGAAACGCGTAGGCGTTCTAAGGTAGGGTAGAATAGACGTATGTGCTTCCTAGGCTTCCATTTGCTGCAGCAGACGTTCTCCTGCTTTTACGACGAACGCGGGACGAATTTAAGCCTCAGCCTTTTACGAGTCCTTTGGTAGGTGACCTAAGGTTTCAACTCGAGTGTTGTGCCTAGATTTTTATAAATCTAGTTAAGGGATATGATATGTCGCCATGAAATTCATTATTACTTGAATACAATTTTTATTTATTTATCTGATCTGTCTGTTCACGAGCTTCAACGTCATTTTTACACTATACACAATGTTGGGAGTCGTTTACGTAAAATGATCAGAGGATTTGTATAGAATGAGCATGTGAATTGACGAGCGTCACGCTAATTTACTTTTTTTTTGTTTTCAGGTAAGACTCGTCGTTTCAACCTTTGAGCCCTGCGTTGTGGACATTGATTATGTGAGTGAACTAAAACAATTCGGAGGGAGGGGGATCTTCAACCTCGATGACGTAGATGAACGCTTGGAATTCAATTTCCAAATCGTGAGCCATGGAATTTTTCGTTTATGACCCGGAGGGTTATGAGACAATCGAACCTGTTCGATTGTTGTTTTTTTAATAATTTACTGGGTCCTTTGAGTCCCACGCGACCCCGGCCTTCGATTGAAGTTCTATCATGTGACCCATGGATTTTTTTGTTTTCTTTTGTAAACTTATTAGCTGAACTCGCTCGTTAGTTTTTGTTTTTAAAATGATAGAGTGTTTTGGAAAGGTATGGAAGTAGAAGGACGAGAAGGAGTTATCATACTTAGTCAGTTTTGTGGGAATATTTTCTCAATATTGGGATAACCAAAAGTTCACGGGTAAAATTATGATTTTTATTGTAGTCATTTTCTTAGCTCTATGATCGTTCCTTTACTTCTTTAAAATATTTTGTCGTCCCTCAAATTCAAATCTTGTACTGACTGTATAAAATGAAATAGCGATGAATGTCTCAAACTTCTGTTTCTTTCGTTGTTATTTGCATAACCATGGCCTGCCTGAATTCATCTTAGTTTTGCTTCTCTCTTTTGTTGCCTCTGGGAAGTTTTAAATGATTTTTTTGTAGTGAATTAAAATATACGCGACCAGGTTTTCGCTAAGGGAACAGGTTTCAATAAACTTGTCAAGTTTCACGTGGACAATAAATCATAAGAACGATATCTCGATTTTATACATTAAGTTCTTGTCTGCGTGTCCACGGGGGTCAACACACAAATATACGAGTTTAAAACTTGTCAAAACATGGAACATGCGCTTTTGGTTCTTACCGACGATGCCATTTTTGCTTTCACTTTTCCTTTTGGGTCTTGTCTTCTCTTTACATTTGGAACTCGTAGCCTGGAACGTGAAAACTCTTAAAACATGCTATCTGGGCGAGATAGTTGTTTTGCAAAAGAGTAAAACCTCGAGAAAAGAAAAGTCAGGAGCTGGGTCCGTCCTTTCGAGTAGGGGTTGTGGCGGGTCGCACGGCAACTTTCAACTCGCCTACGCCACGGTCGGTTTCTTTGGAAAATGCCAGCATAGTAAAAAGTAACTGAATGGAAAATGGCGTCGGGTGGCTAACCTTCGGGGGCGCTATATTAACGCGCACGTTTTCATTTCCCTTTCTCTTCTCGCAAAACTTGAGATCGTGGCGTTAAACCGAAATGAGAAATCTCAACATTATCACCTCGCGCCATTTTAAACAAAGATAGTTGGCAATGATGAAACACTTTATGTTGATTTAATTATACAATCTTGATTTGCACAAAATGGAGACTTTTGGGAAATTTTTTAACTTATCGATAAAAAAAAGAGTTGCAGGCAGGATTATGAAAATGGCCGCAACTTTTTCTTGTTTGTCTTGAAACAATGTTTCATACAAACGACATTCCTGGTTAATTAACCTGAGAGTAATAACTGTTCATAAAATTTGTTATCAACTGTATGTTGTTTTGTTATTCTATGTCTGTAGCTCGTGTCACTTTTTTATGTAATGTATTCACCGTTTCTAATTCGGAAGTTGGTCCACTGTCACTGTCGAGCACATCTGCTTGGCTTTCTTGGCTTTTGTCGCAAAATGACAAAACATCTGCATGAGAAAAAACTTTTCTTAAAATCGCCATTACGCGGTGGAGATTTAATAAACTAGTCGGTAAATGTGATAAATATTCCGTAATTTGTCACATTTACTGAATTTAGTGATGATTATGAATAATCGCCAGAATTATGTACCTATATTCCCCCCGACTCATCACTTTTACCGTAACATTTCTAATTTTTTCTTTTATTTTCCTTATAGTATCGTGTTTAGTGTGCCTAGCAATTATTTCACTCTAGTTTGGACTCGCCTAGACTAGTTTAGTTTCGACTCTTATTTGCACTTTAGTATTCGCCTTTATTTTATTTGGCACTAGGGAGTGGGGTGAAAAATTTTGTTGAAAATGACTAGCGGACCTTGCCGTAAGAGGGAACATGCAGAGAGTGCTTGTAGGAAAGTTAAAATTTATGCAGTGGCCCAAAAATGCCAGGCCAAAAACTTTTTTGTGAAAAATACTTAAAATTTCAGCCAACGGTTTTATATTTTTAAGAAGCTCTCTACGCAAAAAGTGTGGAGGGTGGGGGGTGAAGAAAGAAAAGGTTTTTTGTTAAGTTAATTGCTTTGGCTTAAATATCCGTGTAATTTATTATTATTCTTGCGATTAGCTATAGGTGGAATTTTCATCCAGTGTATAAAAGAACTCTCAAGTTTACTACATTGAGCTTTGATTCAGGTCGTTTTCTTAACACTTGCCCCTGACACACAGGTTGAGAAAAGAGACCGTTTTTGGAAGGTCGATCGGTCGGTTCTTTTGGTCAAATCGAAGCTTGTACATGAACATAGATGAAATCACGTGTCCACGTTTTGACAGGGCAACCTTTAACTGAGGTTAGCGAAGCAGAAAAAATTCTTTCCAAGTACGTTTCGTATGGAATCGCGAGCGAAAAGGAGATGGGGGGAAGAGGAGAGTGGAAAAACTGAACTGTGGCCTCTGGCATCAGACTGCAAAAAGTCAAGCCATTATGCGAACGGCTGGATATAATTTGAAAATATTCGGGAGAATCGATTGATTGCGATTGATCCGTGAGCAGTGCTTGTCTATTGAGACATTTTAGTTGAAAGTCTGGGAGCACCTCGGGTTTCGTCATTATAAATGAGGATGCCCATCGAAGAAAATGTCCAATTACCATTGGAACTGAAAACCGGACAATAGAAAAGAAATTAGCGAACGATTGAGAAACCATGATTGAGAAACAAGGAAAATAACCTCAGTCATTTTTTTGCAAACAGAAAAGTTATCAAAAGTTTGTTTTCAGAGAAATTAAGGGGAAAAAGGGCTGAAAGCACATTTATTTAGGGAAAGAAAGTCTTTCTTTGTGGGCAATTTAATTTAATCGAAGCGATATTTTTCGGTTTAGCTAGAAAACTGAATGAGATTAAAGTTATTTTCATTAGCCTAAAGAAAGCGGAAATATATTCTGGTTGGAGCGGCATGCTTTCCCTTTACTAACCTCTTTTCCATTTAAACTGCTTACCTTCTCTTCCCTGTTCCAGCTGGCTCATCAAGGATTTTCAACTGCGTAGTAAAAAAAACTGTCGCTTTCACAAGAGAATTTTTGTCCTTAGGATAAAAGCTTAAAAAGCTTTTAATAAAAACTCATTTAGTGCTGAGGCCATACAAAAACAATTGGATCACTTGGCGAGTTATCCGATTGTGCGAAAGAAAGAGGTGAGGAGGTTCGGTTACATTTTTGGCCCAATTTGTAACTTTTAGCGCTTCTGTTGTGTTTTATCTTTCTTTAGTGGGAATTTCTTATTGAATGATGGAATTTGGGGATTTATTAGGATTTTGAATTGTGCGGAAAAGAAGGGAAGACGGAGAGGGGAAGGGAAGACATTGTTAATGTGCTTGTTGTTGTTCCTTTTTTTACTAAATACTTTTTTTTGGTCACGTTTTTAATGTTTTCCTTTCCTTAGTTGCATAATATTTGATTTAATGGTAAATCGATTATTTCCACTTCAAAGCGTTTGAATGGGTTTCAAGCAGAATGCTCCTGCTCTCCCTGCTCCTTTCTCTCTTCTATCTTTCCCTTTTTCGTCTTTCTTGGATTTTTTGCTGAGCTTTTATTTCACCAACTTCCTACTTAAATTTTAAATTCTTGTATTGATACATTGGGCGAGTGGATAATTTTTTCACTAACACAAATTTGTCTCAATTTTTTCTGAGGAATTTTGTTTTCTTTTATTGAGTGATTATTTACCATACGGACCGTTGGATAGATGGTTTGTCTTGGTCACTGCGAAACACTATAAAAGGCCTGAAGTTATCTTTTCTGATACATGTTGCAGTCGATAGCTGTAGAGTGCTGTGGGTGTAAATCTGATGACCTGATTGCTCCAGCGCATTTTTAGTGCTCCAAAATAAATGGAAAAGCTATGCTCGGAAGAGGACAATGGTAAAAATGGGTCAAACTTCGACAGTGGCATAAAGAACACTTTAATTTTTAATTGTCAGCCTTGAATATCTCTTAGAGTAACTTTACTTCTTGATATATTGAAAGATTTTGTCCTGGAAAAGAAATAATGATTTGATGTTAGAGTTCTTTCAACCTTTTTTCATGGGTGGGTGTGAGCTAGAGGAAATAAGTCAAAAGTTTGCTCTCGTTGTTCAAGACTCAAAGTTTTCGAATTGTATTTTTGCTCAAGAATGTAGCCGATAAATTACCTCAAAAAAAGGTAAAGAGTAATTACTAGTCCTTTCTGTTTTTTCCCCGTCATGTCTTTTCAGGGCGTCCAATTTGGAAAAGAATAAGTGGAAAACAAAATTTGGCGGCCGACCTTCGTTTATTATTCATTTGAAGAAATGTGAAGGAAAGGTAGACAACCTCTAATGAACTTGCCCTTAAATATCTTCATTAACCTGAATCCCAAGATGTAATAAGATTTTTAAAAATCTCCAGACCGTACCTTAAAGAAAAATTTTCGAGATAGAATCAAAAGTCACGCTCTTTTTTTTCTATTTATCTCAAACAAAGGGTTATTCACGCAACGAAAGAAGGAAGGAAGGAAAATGAGAAAACGAAGAGAACGAGAATAAGAAGTAAAAGAAAATAACCCGTTGTGTCAGAAGGTAAAAAAAAACAAACGAGACGTTATTAATTTTAAAGTTGTCGTGAAAATGGCGGATACCTTGACACCAACAATCATCAACATAGGATATGGATCATGTGAAATTGATGGTGAATTGTTATTATCTTTCGAAGAAGAAAAGAATTCCCGTGAGGCCGAAAATTTTTAGAGTTGTAACAGTGGAAGAGGAAAGTCGTGATTTCTTTGCACCTTTGAAGCAAAGTGATTGAAAATTCATTATTGAATCATTATATTGATGGACATTTGGATTTTTTTTTGTGCGTAATGTGCTTTTTTGAGTTGGTTTTGAAAATATTTTGAGGGAAGGTGAGCTTTCGGAATCACTAAACGACGGAAATGAACGTGAATCCCCGCTGGGGAATCCCCGAAATAACCGTGTGCCGCTTTGATAATTTTAATATAATTGCCTGTCGGGAATGAAATATAAAGTTAGCCGTGCAGAACTGGATGTGACTAAAATGCGTGAATTTCCTCAGAGACTGAATTTTTAACGCAGCGTATAAAATTATTTGGAATCCTGACATAACATAAAATGGGAAACTGGATGGACCATGTGGCATTTTGATACTGTGTGCGGAAAAGAAGTCAGAAGATTTGGTAAGCCTCTGTTTGATGGGGATGCGATGGATTTGTAAAAATAAGCTTTTATTTGGGCCACTGTTGTTATCAATTTTTGGAGACTTAGATACCTTTCACTTTTGGCATTGATATGTTTGAACGACGAGTCAACCGAGATCTTAATAATTCTCTGGGTGTGAGATGTGCAATAATGGTTTCACTTGAGGAAATTCGTCCACCGAACCGAGTTTTATAATTTATTGCCGAGACGTGGAGGCAATGGGGTATCATTATGCCAGAAACCATTCATCTGCCAATTCATAGATCCTCCGTCTAAACATAATTTCCAGTTCATAATTCGGTATACGGATCTAATTTACGTGAAAAGTTCATATGTCAGGTTTTTCGGTGAACGAGCAGTTCGCCCATCACGATCGCCTTCGAATTCCGCTCTTAGCCATCGGTACTTCTTGGCAGAACGTGACGACCAGCGCCACCCATTTCATTACCGGATGTTTAAAAATCCCAAATGTTGAAGAATTTCATCTACTCCGCAAACAAAAAAAAACTGTTTTGGTCAAACAAAGTCACTCAAAGCTCTTGACTGCTTTTCACGTTTGCACGTGTAACCGAATTCACCTAGTTTTTCGAGCTTTCTCGACAACGCTTTCTTAAAAGATGAAATTTCACTTTAAGACAGTTCATATATAAATATAAAAAGGACAGTTTTATGTGTGGTTTGAAATTTGTCCAATATGATATTTGTCCTCAGGTACGTAATTCGTGTACCCCATGGGTGGATGGTATAATTGTAATAAAACGTGACGGAGGATGAGGAAACTCGAGGTTAAAAGGGTAGAAGAGGCGATGGGTGGGGAGGGAAGTGTGAAAAACCACCCGAAAACTGTTATTAATGTTGTGATAAATGTTTTTCCGTGTTCGCTTTAAATTACAATTCTCGGTTTTTCGATTCTCCATCATTTCTGCAATTTTGGGTTTGTCCGATGGTGTCTATCTGAACTATTTAACCTATAATATGAATTCACTCAATTCGAGTTTCTTTGCGGTTTTTAAAGGTGACCCCAAAAACCGTTGAATTGATCTCGTCGGAGAAAATTTTCGTTAGGTAATCTTTTCAATGGGGAAGTCGATGGCAAATACACATGTGATGGTGTTTTTAATTGACATTTGTGAATTCAACATGTCTTGTGAAATAAGATGAATGAATGTTAGGGTAGCTTTTATTTTTAGAAGGTTTTACTTTAGAATCCATACCCTCTAAAGTTGTGGATTTAAGGTTATAAAAGGGCACATTCGAGGAACGACAAAATCTGTTACTGTTATGACGAGCAACTTTCGCAAAGCTGATTACCGGTTATTCTGCAACGGCCACTTGCCGAGAAACTCGACAACCTGACAAAAAAGAGAATTCTCATGAGTTTATTTATAGCCGTGAAAGACGTAATGACACGGAATCAGTGAGCCAACTGGTTTCGTTTTTTTTTATGGGCCGCTGTCATTCAAGAAAAAATTCTAAAAGTTCAAAACGACGGCAGAGTATATATTTATTTAAAAAACTTAGTAATGGTCAGTACCCAAGTTCTAGATCAAGTTTCCGGCTCTAGATTTACGCTTTGGAGAAAAGAAAAGAGTGGCAATCGTTTTTATTATCCATTCGCGAGAAAGGAGAGCCAGTGAAAACCGTGAAATGTGTCGTGGAGGTGTTTTATGCTTTGTTTTACATGAGGACATATTTGTATTGTAGGGAGGGGTGAGTGAAGGTTAGAAGCTTTGTCGAAGGCAACATCTTTTGATTCATGTGTTTAAGGGAAGAAGTCCAAAATGAAACTGTTAAAAATGATGGTGAGAAAGTCACTACCCTGCTCTATCCTCAGCGGTCTTCAGACTTTGACCTCTTGTGTGTTCTCTTCGTTTCCGGTATAATACATTCATCAGTTTTCCTTTTTGCCTCTTTTCTCGCTTATTACTTGAAAAATTTAGTTTTGATTTTTGTATTTCTTTGTTATATTTCGTTTTATATAGCCTAAGTGTCAGTTGGCGTTAGATGTAATTTTCGGAAGGAAAAATATGATGCCTTATTTGTACAGGTTTACATTCAGCTACAACTCATTTTTGTTTTCTGTTTAGCACTTTATGTGCTAACTAAGTCAAAAATTTGAAAACGTGAAACAAGTAGAATATGTTATCAAGTGGTTCGAATGGTCATTTCGAATTATGTTGTCTTCCATGGTGATCACGCGGCACTCAACCAAAAGAATCTGTCAAATCAAGAGAAATGTCTAAATCCAAGCTTTACTTTCCTCTGAGATCCTTTGGTTGAAGGGAGCGTTGCTCACGAGCTCATCCTTTAAGATCTTATTTAAAAATGAAGAGAGACACATCTGGAAAGAGGGAAGGAAACAATGAAAATATCATTATTTAGGCAGCGGTTACTAAAATAATAAAATCATTCGTGAATTGAGGTGATCTTAATGCCTAAATTATGAAACTTTTTTTTAAAAGTTTGATTCTTTAAACTAGAAAAGAACGTGAACGTGATCAAGGAAAAGAAATTGACCGGGTCATTGCACGTTGGGTAACGTGAACGCGTTGAAAGATTCTTCCAGTTGATGTTTGCTGAGAGATCTTTAAGAAATTCTTGGTGGATACTTTGTAGTATTATGAAAATGAAAATTCTCTGAGTGGTGCATCCTCAAGGAGTGTTGGGCTGAAAGACCTTCAGACCTTGCCAGACTCGTCCTTGGCCACAACACTCGTGTGTAACTTCTTTCAAGGAGGTAGAAAGGACAGTGTGGCGTCCATCGAGATTTGATTTTCGGTTAAGGGAACCTGGACAAGAGTCATTATCCAAACGCCTTTCTGACACGTCAGAGGAATGGATGGTCTTTTCGAGGTTCTCATCAACCAGACATTGAAATTAATTTTTCTGAATTAATTTTTTTTTTGTGGAAAAACTGGTTTTTCGTTTCCCATAAAAATTAGAACTTTAATTTTTTCCATTTATAATTTCGGCTTGTTGTGCGGTCGTTGTTGAATATTTTTTCCAAAAGTACAGTTGAAACGAAGAAGGGGCCAACGTCCTTTAAAACCTGTCTACAACTTTTTTTTTATAAAACAATCTCAGGATAAGTCAATACCTGAACTTTGATTACCATAAAAAGTTAAACCAGTACATCTATTTTAATAACCGAATTAAAATTCTCAAAGTTTTCCACCTGAACATTTTTCTGTTTTGATGAAATCAAAATAACGACGATGACGCGATTATGTTTGCAGTTGGCGTACCCTGTTGTTAGGCTGATATCGCTGATATGCAGGCTCGAACGCCTTGTGCGATAGTGTCTAAATGGGTTTCGGGTGCATTTTTGTGTATGTCTATAAGACCCAGCCCAAGTTTAATGCAAGGACCTGCTTCAGCCAGTCGTTAATTAAGTAATTAACAGTTTTTATTTGAAAATGGAGGACCGTTTTTCTTTTAATTGCGATCAGAGTTTGACTTGTATGATAGGAGTTATAGAACTGGTTTTGGGCTATTTGGCAGGAATTCCCCCTAAACGCAGAAATAAAAAAGAATAGCCAAAGGAAAAATATACTTTTTAAGAGTATGAAGGCCTTGTAGTATAAAAAGCAAGTAGTCAAAGACGTGGGAACGAAGCCGCTGTGATGATTTCAATAAAGGATTTTACGAGTTTGAGGAAAGCTGGAGATTTTGGGATGTAAGTTACTAGAGTGTATTCATAGAGTTGTAATATCTTTAAAACCAAAGACGTCGTTCCGTTTGGTGCAAAAACATTTATCAGCAACGATTTGCTGATTTTTCCCTACCCTACGTTCGATCATTCTTACCACCTTCAATTCGGTCGAATCTTTCGATTTTTCGTTATCTCCTGTTTCGAAAGAATTCGGTCCTGCGGCCTTTTAAACTTTAACAGATTTTTCTCTCGTCTTTTATACCTTCAATCCTGAACACCAAACGCATCAAATTTGGTGAGTTTTTCGGGCTGTTTTTACTCTGTTTCGGTAGCAAAAAAAATTCATGAACATTCTGACTTTTTTACGCACCTAAAATACATTTTTTTACTATTAGAATCATTTTTCCTCATACCTCGTAACGTTCAAAAACTGATTTTGTTGATGAGTTTTGTGTCAAAAACTCAAATATTGGTAAAGTTGCCTATATTAGGGACTAATCGTGAAATCAGTTCTTATTCTTTCTTGGTGTACGGATCAGACTCATTTGCCTCTCTCTCTCTCTCATTTATTTTTATTTTGTAATTTACAAAATTTCTCTTTCGCTGTAAATGAAATCGTAATAGTAATCTGGACCATGTAACCGTTGATGCTGTGACCTTTCATCTCTGGAATAAGGCCATTTTTATTATATTTTGACTCTCGGTTGAACGTTTTATTTCCGCCTTTTTGAAACATTCATTGGAGTGAGAGTGGAGCTTTTTTTTATTACTTTATTAATAAGTATGCGTTTATTTAAATAAAAGGTGATATTTCTGGCGAGAACTTTTGTTTCTTAGGTTCTGTGACATATACCTAGAAGACGGTGACTGATGCCAACTATAAAAAAATAATTCCGGGAACCTTTGCTTAGTGAATAAATGTGTAAACGGTTGTAACGGTAAAACTGTTCTTCAGAACCTCAAAAGAACTGGAATATAGCCCGAAAACCGAGGCAATATCCTAATTCCGGACGAAAAGTAAGGAACGGCCGCAAGAAAATAACATAATGAATAACATTCCCATTTCCTTGATCCGTACGGTGGCAACCATTGTTTTGCAACCTGAAATGAGAAAAAAACCCTGAGAAAATGGAAACTCGTTCAGCTATAACACGAGGAAAACATGACGTAATTCCTTTGCGATTAAAAAATAAGCGCAAGAAAACGGATTTTGTGAGAAAGAAGGTAGTGGTATTTGGGCATTGTTTAAATTTGTCTTGGATATATTATGGTAAAAGTGATAAATCGGCAGATATATATACACAATTCCCGGCGATTATTCACATTTAACTCTAAATTTGGTAAATGTGACCAATTACTGAATACTTATCACATTTACCGTGTAGTTTGTAAAATCTCTTATGATTACTGGGGAATTTAATAAAATTTAGAGGGTCGTGGATGGTTATTGGCGACCACAACTACTTGACTTGGTTGGTTTTAGTTGGAAAAGTAACAGAAGACAAACAGCTTGAAGCCCAGCCTGTGAAAGTGATAAATATTCTGTATTTTGTCACATTTATCAAATACAGTGATATTATTATGAATATTTATGGGAATTATATATATTCCCCCTTTTATCAATTTTACTTGACCTGTCATACCTGTGACTAGCATTGGAGCTTGGGCAAAAGACAGAGTTGTTTAATGGTAGGACTACTTAAAGGTTTGACGGTTTCATTCACAAGGCGACGAAATGGGACGAGGTTGCAAATGGTCTGCTCCAAAAGTGTTTAAACGGAAAATACATTTAGACAATCGCTGACGTAACGTATAAAAGACATGGAGACTGTACCATTAAAATTGAAATTGTAAGCAATACATATCCCACCCAGTCTTTTGACAACCGATTTCAAATGACATAAATGTTGGGCGTTGTAGAGATGATTTCGTCGAATAGATATGTAGGTATAAATCTCTAGGAAGAGGGGCTCGGTCGGTTTGCTTGATAACAATCCCTAAATGACTTCCGGTTGTGTCAACGTATTTGACAACTCATTATTTATTTTAAATAAGAGCACGTGATACATGCAATTAATTAAATTTTGTTTGTTCGAGTGTTACATAAGAGTGGTATCGCGTTCAACTTTTCTTCTCTCTCTCTCTTTGTCATAATTGTTTTCGAGGAGGATTTGTTAAGTCACAAAACGGCTAGGGAGTCCTTGTTGCTTAATATTTTACCTCGTTGAGTGAATTGTCTCCCGACCTCTATTCGTCATAACTTGCTTCACATCCTGGTCAACGAATAACGTACTTTTGATGTGTGGTGTCCGATCACTTTTTTCTTCTCGATTTAATCATATGTAAAAACAGAATGGAAGTCAATAACGCATCCCACCTTCCATTTTGTTGTCGGGTCGATTGACGGTAACAGAAAGCAATCGCCATAATTTCACAAATCATCAATCATTTCGATGTGTTTTGTAATCGGCACTGAAAAGTGATTAGTACAA
Source organism: Columbicola columbae (assembly GCA_016920875.1). Classification (NCBI taxonomy): domain Eukaryota; kingdom Metazoa; phylum Arthropoda; class Insecta; order Psocodea; family Philopteridae; genus Columbicola; species Columbicola columbae. The sequence continues at coordinate 12,313,222 of JADMLL010000012.1, forward strand.
CCATCCGAAAAGCGGTGGGTACCCATGCCCTAGATTTCTCCCCACTCATCTCGCTTCCACTTGAAACTCCTCCGCGTAACAATATCGAAGACTTCCGAAAAGATGAGACCACGTTTTCCCGTGAATATTTTGACAAAATTGAATCATGTTCGTTACTCTTCTCTCACCCTCTTCAGGCTCATTTATAAAAGCGTCAGTCTATATTCACACTTAACTGACCCATAATCATTTTTCTCTTGATATGCGTTGGGCTTATTAAATCAGTGTTTTTTTTTGTTTTGAAAAATCTTTTTTTTTTCTCTCTCACTCACGACCCGGAATGACGTGCTTATTATAGAAGAGCCGGAAAATGGCTCACACACGTGAGTTAACAAAGGTAACATATGCTCAGGACAATAAGACTCTTCTGCCGATTTCATGTTCTTGACTTTTGGCTTCGAGATGGTATCTCTGGTAAAATGGTCATCGGAGTCATTATCGTCAATTTCACACTCTACCAAATTCTGGTCTGCTTTGAAAATATTCCTCTTTTGAAGTCTTAAATTCGCACAGTAATTTCTATTTGTAAAGAACCCAATGACTTAAAAGCTCACTTGGTTCTTGATACATTGTACATTTGCCATTTTCTCTCACTTAATCCTATAAATCTTTTAATTCACATAAGACAAAGGGATGGTAGTATGTGGTATTAGTCGAAATTAGTTTTGAAGGATTACGTGGGAACAAAAACATTCGTTTACCCAAGGTAGTTGGTAGAACAAAATTGGGAAATTTTCAAGGTAAAAGAGCTGAGTGGAAGAGCGTCCTTTAAGGGAATTACTGGATGAGCGGAGGAGAAGGAGGGAGGAGGGAGGATGTCTACGAAATAGGCCAAGGCTCCAGAAGGGGCGGCGGCTTAAAATTAAAGAATTTTTTTTGCGGTAAAAATGTCAGCAGAAAGCAGTGACACAAATACGCTTTCTTTCTCTCATGGTTTGTTGAAGGACATAGTAGATGAGCAAACTTGACATTAACAAATGGGGGTTGAGCGGGAGTTATGGTAGAAACACATTGCGATTTGAAAAATAACATTTTATGTGTGTATTCCAGGCAGTTCGGATTTGGGTTAAAGCATTTTACGGGAGGAGTTTGTTACCAATGCAGACTTCTAAAAATCTTCCCATGAGCCAAAGAACCCTGAGCTTTGTCTTTTATGTGGGTTGACAATCAAAATGATTACTAAGATATTTAACATTAGTAGACCAAAAAGAGACACTTATTTAGTGAAAGATTATAAATAAAGTAAAAACACCAAGGATAATATTATGCCAAACAAAACCCAAAACGTGCAATTTTGCATTGTTGCCAACTCCAAACCAAAAACATTTAAAGAGTTGGTCAAAAACCGAAAACTACCATTTTAACATTTTATAACCAATAATTTTTCATCATAAATATAAATAAATAATAAATAAATGAATGAAAAGAACAGTCTGGAGCGGAACATTTGGTTACTTAGACAATTAGTCAATAACTACAGCAAAAAAATTCACAAAAAAACTGATATGGCGTTTCTATTGCGGTTACAAAATTCATTATGCGGTTCATTTGATAAAATGTCCAAAGAAAATTTCACGGTTGGTCATTACAACTTAAAGTCTTAAAAGAAAACTTTAACAACGGTAATGGAACATCAACCATACTTTGATGTTTCAATATTTGAAACCTTGACAAAACCTAGGTTTGTTCACACTGGCAATCTGTTGTCCGAGCACGAAAACCCTCCGTCAAAAATATGTGCAATTAACTTTCGATTCGTCCAATACCATTTACCAATCCACGGTTCGTGAACACGATAATTTAACGCATTCAAAACCGAAAGAGAGAAAGAGAGAGATGTGACCGATAAGTCATCAATCATAATACAAAATGGAGAAGAATGTTCACAACATTGAAAACACAGTCAAAGAACCTGGAACTTGATGAAATACAACAAAAATGGTAAAGGAGAGGAAATAAATGGAAAACTGTCTCTGATTTGGGTTTTGTTAACTCTTTATGGAGAAGAGAAATTTATGTTGACATTTTTCTTTAATTTTTTCGAAAATCCGGAAACTCTCAGCAACGAACAAAAACAAGAAAAAATTCGTCACCGCGTTGTATTTAAATTATTTAATTTCACTCGGATGTAACCAGAATGTTGCAACTCAAGCAGAACATTCTTGTTAAAATTTCTAGGAGAAATCTTGTTTTTTGACCCGACCGCAGACAAACAAATAGTTCCACGACGTTCGACTTTAAAATACCTAAACGAAGATTTGTGGTCGTCAAAGGTACGAGCAAGACAATGCTAAATCAAATACAGGAAGCAACAATAATTAATGTTCCACCTGAGCCAACAACAGTTCGCTCAAAAGGAGGATTGACGATGTGAAATTGGCATGAAAATGGACACTTTTCTCATATGTTCTTTGGCTTATAGTTCTCCTGTTCTTTTCCTTATAACTTGTCATGTATCACTCTTTGGCATAAAGATTACCTTTTGGATTTGACTTTCCAAATCAAAATTAATTGTTTAGAATTTAAAAATGGCCATCAGCGTCGGCAGGAATTTAAAATAGCGTTTGTGTTATATTCGTCTCGGGGGGAAATGACATGATTTTCATTTTTATTGGTGCAGAGAAAGAGAATTCCTCTGGTTTTGGTTCAAGCCTAATAAATCACGAGGAGGATAATAAGGGTTTGAGTATATTCTGTGTCATATTGGGTTCTATCGCTAAGCACAAACATCAACCAAATAATATCCTTACACGATATCGAAGTTCGCTTAAGTTAAGCATCAATAACATCGAATGTTAGTCAATATCTCTCGGATGTCAGTTGTGTTCTGGTATATTTTAAAACAGTGAAGAAATCTACGAACCTATTCTTGAACAATGTGGACCGATATCAACTTCAAAGTTTTCTCAATAGAGTTGAAATCGCTCAGAACATCATTGCCTAGAACACCGGGTGAAACAGAAGAAGGCTGAGAAATTCTAGTGGTCCAGTCTGCCTGTTATAACACCGAACCAATTAAACAGAGTAACGTTTAGATTGTCGCAGAAATTATTTTGAAATACTGTTAGGTAGATAGGTAGAACGTATGTAAAAGGAAAGCCAAGCGGTAGTTGACCAGAAATTAAATTTCTCTGAAGTTGAACGTGGGCCTTTCGCTTGGGAATCCTGGTTTAAATTTCATTTCGAATTTTTTACAAAGTCACGCTAATCACAAAACGATAATCTTAATTCCTTTGACATTTTGTTTGTTATTAGAAATTTGAGTTTTCCGGTTTCCTGCCATATCATTGCCTCGGGTTTGCCCAAATTAAAAAGTTTTCCGAGGAGGATAATGAGATGAAAGTCGAGATTAAAATTTTCTTTATTTGTAATTATTGTACTGTCATCCAATTTTTAAATGAAAGTATCCTGCACTGCGAATCTTATATCATCTGACAGATCTAATTTGGGTTATATGTACTCGCGTGGACTCACACGTAGATACTCTGATTTGGTAAATTCAACTAAGTTTAACATTATTGGTAGGAGAACTGGATCTGGAAAATCGCAAATTAGCTTTCTTGGCTTTAAAGCCTTGTTCGTTATGTTGTATCTTTCACGAGAAGAATAAGGAATTAGGACGAATCATACAAAACAGCATCAGGAATTACAACAATGATTCTCTCAGGAATCCCACCACTTACCATCTTCACCAAAGCACGCAAAGGCGTCAAAAAAAAAAAAAGTCATACGAGTAAAAAAAAATCAAGAAACTAACCCAGTAGATGATCTACCTAAAATGGTCTTAACTCGAAAACATCGATGCCATCTAGAAACCTATTCCTTTTCCTTTAGGAACCTCGTTCCACCCATTTTACCACGTCTAAACAGGTGGATTGAACGTAGCCACAGAATTCAAAAATTCAACATGATCCAGATGCCGCTCTGTACACGGTTGCTTCAACGCCTTCCACCAACGGAGCAACAGCAATATGTTATCATTCCAAAACATAAGAGAACGTGACAGAACACACGCTATGATGTCGCGAGTGGCAGAAACTTCAAGAAATTTTTCAGAGCTTCAACATGGAAAATATCATTAACATTTGAAATCCTCGACTTTCAAAACTTCTGCTGGCAAATTCTAGAAAGAAAAGAGGACGGCAAAAATGAACGTCAGGGGCAATGATAGATGTAGAAAAAATAATTAAATCTTCCTTTTCTCACATATAAAAACACTCACAGGAAGATCTAGACAAACAAAGTGGCGCAGTCCAACCGCAAATAGCTGAAGACATCGGAAAGTTGTGCGAAATCGCCGGGTCTTCTTGCTCCTCAACTATCATACAGAAAGATGTATAAAAAAAATTATGTTGCTAATGTTTCTACTGTCTTTTTATAGTCAGCTTGTGCCAAAATATATTTTTTGACGCACTAATCGATTCTAATATCTGATTGGTTCGTATTTGATGCTTCTCGATTATTTTTTATCGTATTCTTCTATGTAACCCCTTTCAGATGGGAATACCCTGTCAAATGATGGGTAAATTTTAGTTCTGTACTTTGATTAAAACCTTTTGAAGAAATTATTCTCCTACAAACTTCCTTCTCATTTTTGTCTTCTAATGGTTTTGTCCTCGCTTTTCAGTTTTCGCCACTCTTATTTTCTTTATTATTTGTTGCTCCACAATTCACAATTTACTTAACTGTTTCATATTTCTAGAAACTCGAAAAAGTGGTTGAGAGGTGATTTTTAATCGTGGGTCAAGAAAACGGAAGAAGAAAGTATTTTGAAAGATCATCTCCTAACCGGTGTAAATGACCGCGGTTCGCCAGCACCAAAAACACGAAACGTATCATTAATTCGCTTGTGCATCATGATGGGCTCGAGTTGATTCATGTGCTATCTCAAGTCAAGTCAAAGTTCTTTGATGTGGACATGAGGAGAACAGAAAATACGGGCAAACGTGTCTCTGGTCGCCCGAGGATTCCCCCTTCACTTTCGTCGACTCATTCTCGCCTTTCTTATCAATCATCCATTCATCCATCCAACCAACGCTTTCGTTTTTTGCCATCTTCCTGCTCTCGATAACATTTATTTCGGCTAATTATTCCACTTAAAACGATTTGACTTTGGTTTCCTGTTTTGAAAAATGGCAAGTCATCCTTTCCACCCAATCTCAAAACCTGAGGTTTTATCAAAAATTGTTTTGAAAACGAAGGTCGTTTTTAAAAAAAGTAGTTTTTAGGCAAGTTTGGCCGTCTGCCCTTCAATTTTTTTTTGCATTTGGGCCCTAGAGGAGAAACATTGGTCGTGTTATTTTAAGGGAAAAACGGTATATAGAATTTAGTTATTAAAATCCTTCAGTGTCAATAGCGTCATTTTTTTTTAAAGAAAAGAGGAGTAGGAACAAGAATGCTGAAGCCTTTAAGTCTTTGTAAGGATCTGTAACGCTCTCTCATTATCTACTGTATGCGGTGTATTTCAATAGTTACATGATGATTCAAGTCAAGACGGGAAACCGTTGAGACAGTCTTTTGAGCATCCGCTTAAAATTGCAACAATAGTTTTCTTTTAAGAATAAAGTCAGAAAGTGTTAAATTGTATTTTTTAAAAACGCCCTTGATTTGTTGGGCAGGGGAATTGTTAATGACGTAACACTCCCAAGATCCCTTCGTCGGATTTGACAGAAGATGGAATAATGGTCGGTTACATAATTTATTTATTAACCCCGTTTCCCGCGACGGAGAACAAGTATTAAGGAAAAGCAGATCGGTCATCAACCCAATTTGGAAGCCGCGAGGTGACGGCTTCGTTATTTCACCCATGGGGGTCAGGCTGAACAATGATGGCACTGAACGCAGAGAGAGGGCAGAGCAGGGAAGGGAAGGAGGAAAGAGGAAAGAGGACTTTAGTGAAAGTTGCCTCAAGCAGAGGTCTTTTACCTTGATGCAAAGGGGAATCGCAGTCAGAACGTTGGTTTGTCTGTTTGCTAGCTCTCTCCTATTTCGACTTGTCAGCTGTTAATTTGCTATCTTTTGATATGTTTGAGGTTATAGGCTTTTCTTTGACCAGATTTCTTGCCTTCGCACTTAAGTTTTTAGTTGTGGTACAGGTGGTGCGGGTGAATATATGTAGCGCCCAACTATTATTCAGAATCACCACTAAATTTGGTAAATGTGACAAATAATTAAATATTTATCCCATTTACCTTTACCTAGACCCATTGAAAATTTTCTTTTCAAATCAAAGGAAATAAAACGAGGTAAATTGGACGTTAGTTGTGAGCTGTTCGAGCTGTTGTATGCCGGTTACGTATCTTCCGTCACGTGGTTCGAGTGCAAAGTAGTGTTGCAAACGCTTGCAACACGGTTTTTTACGTCATCCAGTTTCTTATGATTCAGATTGTTTTTATTGTATTCTTCATATTTAACTTTTGTTCAAAATTGTCGAAGATATTTTTCTCGAGTAATACAAAATTCCCATTAAACTCGTTAAATACTCGTGAGCATTGGCCAGATTTCGAATTTTGCAGGTCTCTCTCTCAAACATTTTTAAGGCGGGCAAGGTTACGATGAAAATTACCACCGCCGCCCTGATATAAAAAGTCATGTCTATCTCTATCCACAGCCTCCCATGACGACTTTGAGCATTTCTTTCTGAAATATCACTCGGTCATGAGCGAACCGTTGCCAGTTGTCATAAATTCCGAATGACATTGGCTTTTAATGAAAATAACGGAGGTATATGAAGGAAATTGGAAAACTGTGTTTTCCTCTGCCGAAAATCTTTTTTTTTTCCTCTCTTTTTCGTCTATATTCAAAAAGACTTTTCGTTTATTCGTTGGGGATCTTCAGCTGGGAGAAATTGTTTTCAGAATGTTTTTTTAGAATTCCTGATTGGCTTTTTTTTGGTCGGAGTCATCAATTTTAATTAATGGAAAAAGTAACGTAAATAAAGGGGTTTTCCAAAAAAAATTTTTCCCCAGTAAATTGTTATCTTAATTAAAGAGTGACGATAATTTATTCTTTTAAATTTTCTTTTAGTTTTTTCTAAATTCTTTGAAAAGGTCCAAGTCACTGATACTATAGGCTTTATTCCTGATTTTACTGTAACTTTTATTTGGTTTTTACTGTGTTGTTTCAGTGGTTTCAATGATATGTGTTTATTCTATCTTTTTTTAGGCGGATTGTAATTATATCTTAAAATACTTTAGCATGATAACAGCCGCGAAAGTTTAAATAACATTATTAGAAAAATTATTGAAGTTAAGTTTCCGCGGCAGTAAACATAAACATTTTGTCCCAGGTTTTTATACCGCTTGGTGTTAAAAAAGAAACCAACGATTCATCTGGTATGGATTTGCCAAATAACTTGAGCTCAGATGGAATGGCACTTGCTTCGAGAATCCTTTTGTACTCTTCTCTCTTCATCATTCCCTGAATTCTAACTAAATTTTTGGTTCCGTACTTAGAGAAACTACCTCAGACCATAACAGATCCACGGCCGTGCTTCACCGATGACACCACACAGTAGAACAATCTTTTCTCCAGGAGAGCGATCAACGAAAATTTCTCTGTTTGCTGTTAATAAATACTTGTGCTTTACGATTTATTGCTTATTTTCCTAAAATATTGTTGGTGGTGGTTTTAATCCCGTTTTTCACCCTGTTTTGGGTATAACAGGATGCGGGAGGAGGATTCGAACTCACGATCATTGCGTCCAAGTCAGGAACTTAACCACTACACTACTCCTCCCACTTATTTTCCTAAAATATTGTGTTTATTTAGCTATTTAAAGGCGATTGTTTCCACAACAAATTTGCTTGACTTCTTGCTGGTTTTTTCAATTTTCGACAAAATGGTTGCATCGGCATAGTTGATCCCTTCATATAGGGAATCCTGATCTTGATTGAGAACTTGATCCCAGAATCAAGTATCCCTCTCATTATTCTTTTGTTTGTGTCTCATGTTTAAGAATTAGGTTTAATTGGCTTCAGATGCCATGGAAGTATACAACTAAGGAAAGAAAATATTAATAAATATAAAAGAACTTTTCAAAACAAAACTGAACAGATTTTTTTTTCTGTCTAAATACTTTTGTAACTGCCAATTACACTCCTTTAAAAGTCAGTTTATTTAGTTTATTTCTGTTTTCAAATTTAGTTTAAACGTTTTTAGTCGAAACTTTGGCGGATGGTATGATAGATTCTCCGGGATCAAATAACCCACTCGCCGGGACCAAGTATACCCCTGGTGTGGGATAGTTGATCCTTGAGCAGGAGTTCGAAAAACTGATTTGCCGCTTTGTTCCAAAAATAAGAAGGTCTTCAAAGGTGTATAATTGATGGTATGGAACCAAGGTACATGTCTCGTGAAAAAAAATCAATTTTATTATCATAGTTGGAATTATTGAAAGAAAACCAAAACAGGGATCAACTATGTATCAACCTCAATTTCTGGCTTTTTGTTCATGTATCATATCAAATTACTGGTTTTGATTGGTTCACACTAAAAAATATTGGTAAAAGCAAGAGCAGTGAAATTGAAGTCGTCGTCTGAGAAAAATACAAAAGATAGTGGTCTTAAACTTCTGGTGTACATATAAATGTATACTTTAGATATAAATTGGTAGGATAACTGCTGTGTGTGCGGTATCACCAAAGGAAGGAAATTGCAAGAAGAGAGGTTGGGAAATGTAGTACCCTAGAACTGCTGAGAAATTGATAATCTCAAAATTTACAAAATCTTCTTCCTTTTCTTGCCTTCTTCCCTTTTCCCTCCCTCTTTCAACAAAACAAAATTTTTTTTTCTATTAAATTTTGAAAGGTGAACTAGGTCGTCTCTCGAGGTCTTATCGGTTTCGCCGACTTCGTGAAGGATTCAATTTTTAGAATTTGGATGGTAATTTTCGAAGGTGATTTGGTCAAATATTTACAAGCGCAAACACATGGTTCGCATTATGAAACGTATAATCAACGTGTGGAAACTAGAGATCATAGAATATGTGGTGTAACGGGGCCCTCATGTGCAATTACGTTAGCTCTGGTAATAATTGGGTGTTAATGATACAAAGAAAGAGAGAAAAAAAATAATTTTCATTGTCGGAATTAATTCCAAATATTATTATTATTATTATATTATGGAATTAACTTTACGTGAATGTCTCGATGGTGATTGAAAGTTTGAGGAAAAGGATGTAATTCAATAGAAGAGGACGGTGGAAAGCAGGTTGACGACAAAGTGGCAGGCTTGAAATTTTATTAATACCTCAACCCCTAAATGTTTATATTAATGTTGGTGAAGTGACTAATATGCGTTGTATAAAAAATGAGAAGAATTGTCACTTATAGTGCTGACGGGGGGTCGTCACGAGATTCAGGTGATGGTAGTCAAAGCGACTATATGCCAAGGATAGTTGGAATCCATCTTGGAAATGTCAAATAGATTATTACTAGCAGCAGAAATTGAGAACGGGTTTGTGATGTCACATTAGCGTTACGTAGCATAGAAGAAAAATGCGGAGAAGAAATGACTGCAAAATATACCAAAGCTTCCGGTATGTCAGGTCTGAATCCCGTGAAAGTAACAGATCTGTTACTTTACTTTAAGGAATGGAGTGAATTTTTTGAGTTTTTGGAGGGGGTTGTTTAGGAGAAATTCTCGAAGAAAAACCTGAGGCATCTTATTAAGTTTTTTTCATCTTTCTAAGCTAACATTAATGAAATCGAAACGGTTTGGCTTGAGAGCCAAAATGAGTAATTAGCCGTTCGTTTTTCGCTTAATTATTCCATCATCACGTTTAAGTGTCTGTTAAAAGCAAATTTTCAGGCGTTGGTTGTGATTCGTTTCATTAAAGTTATAATTTATGACTGTGGGTTTGTCTTCCATTTTTTTTTAATCCCCGAAAGAATGAAAATCGTGTTTTCTCTTTGATTTTGGCTCCGGCCGGTTTGTATTAGTATTATTTCCTTTAGGGGGTCATTCCATATCAAACGGACCAGATTTTGAAAAAGTTCCAGGTCGACCATCTCCGATTTTGTTTAAATTTTACAGGAATCTTACCTCAGGTCTTGAATGAAAATTCCAAAAGTTTCAATTCGAAATCTTTTCGGCTTCGTCTTCTATCAGCGTCTGAAGAGAATGGGGCAGCTGCGATTTCGGGCGGAGCTGTCAAAAATTGCCAACTTTAATCGCTCGCTGTAGACTAACTGTACAACTTAGAGGGTTACGCTTTTATCATGCTGATATTGCTTAATATGCCCTTTCAAATGGTACAACCGCCAGTCGTCTACCTTGTTTGAGTGCTGAGCTATGGACGCTAGAATAGTGACAAAAAATTTGTCACGCTCGACAAATTTCCTGTTTTTGCACCGCCATAACTTTTTTTCGGGAACTGAGGATCTTTTCGAAATTATGTATGCCAATAGTGTGTTATTACTACTATAATCCTGTTTTTATTCAGCATTCTTATCACCATTACTTTAGGAGGTATGGGTGTGCGAAGAAAGCGAGAAACTGATTTTGGCCTAAGTTTGCGGCCAAATATCTCAACTGTGTCCCTTTTTATTCTTTTCTAATTAGTATCATTGGAAAGAACATAACTTTAGCTTTCAAACCCACCCAATTTAATTTTAGAACGCCGACTATTAGTGGGTCAAATCAGATTCTAAAGATTGCCTTTTGGAAAAAAATTTAGAAACTTACCTGACTTAACCCTTTGACGTACGGGTTGGAGGTAAGGGTTAAAAATTTTTTCCAGAGGAATATGTCTAAGGGAAGCAATAGAACACATTTATACCATAATTTGAACAATTACTTGCATAGACGAAGCCGAAAAAATTTGGAATTGAAATTTTTGGGATTTGCATCCAAGACCTGAGGTAAGATTCCTGTAAAATTTAAACAAAATCGGAGATGGTCGACCTGGAACTTTTTCAAAATCTGGTCCGTTTGACGTGGAATGACCCATAGAAATTGTGCTGCGAGATTGGCATCACTGTTATATATCTTTTCGACACTGGATCTCAAAATTATAGTAATATGTCACATTACTATAACTTTGTTTGTATATGTAACTGTTGCGGTTAAAACAATACGTCTGGTATTATGTACGATTACCGGCTATTATTCATAATCACCAACTCAGCTTGAAAATTTTGACAAATTATTGAATATTAGTCTTACCTGGTGCAGGTGATCCTCTCATCCGGACGTCCATAGTGGAGCAAGAGGTAAACGATTGGGACCTGGGAACTTTGTCACCTCGGGTTTGATCTCTCCATCCAACCAGACGGCAAGAGAGAGTTGTGCAATCGATGAATTGTTACAGGCATTCATAATAAACGAGATTCAGAAGTTGATGAACTCGTTTTGGGAATAATAAGGATATAAAAATAATCGTCATACATCTGGAAGAGAAATCATTTAGGATGTGAACACCTAGGTGTTCCTGACCCAGGTCGAGGTTACCAAAAAAATCATTTAGTTTCTTGAGAACGAAATATGTCTATTTATCCTCAGATGTCTTCTTGTGACCAGTTTGATTATAGAAACATCGGCCGACAGCACTGTTTCTCATAATTTTTTTCTCGGAACCTTATTCAGAGTAAGGCAACCAGTTTCGTCTTTCAGACCTCAATGAAATGGACAAATCATCGTCAATCACGAATCGGAATATCGTCTTCGCAAGAAATAAATTAATTTTAGTTCCGTAACTTTTGTTCTAAATGTAAAATCCAGGATGATAACATAAAGAAGAATTGTTTTGTTGCGTTTATTGGTCCCAAATGGTTGTGGCTGTTCAGCCATTAAAGAGTTCGTAGGTTGGTTGTTCAGAGAGTTTGGTCTTTGCTTGGAAACTAACCTTGATTTTTGCACTGAAATTTTTTTTCACATTTTATGGTTTTTAGCTTTAAACCGCAGGAAATTTATTTTTATATAAAAGTATTTTCTAAACTAGTCAAGGATGAATTTTATTCTTTAGTATGTGTTTATCAGTTTGTGATTTTGAGGAAACGGTGACTTTGCCTGAGGATATGGAGAAAAAGGACGGATGCTGCTGTCTTTTAGAAAAAAAATTTTCTTCGTCGATCATGACACCTAGTTGAGATGAAAATTCAAAATAGCTTGTCATGAAGGGAAAATGGTTTCTCTCGTCTGACTTGCCTCCTGTATAATATTTCTTTTCTTAACCCACAGCAACTGATTTACGTTTGTCAGTTCTTCACACTCGAGAGGTAACTCTCACTCATTGCTTGGTTTGATACTTGAATTTGATATGGGACAATGGATTGTGTTTGTTTTGTTTCTGTGAAGTAGATTTCCAGTTTTATTCTGTATAATTGTAGCTATTATAATATTGTATCTTAATATTAATATGTCCTCATCAAAGGCCTCAAATGTACAGGGTTAATATTTTATGCTTCTAATGACGAAAGACTTAGTTTTCATATATAGTTGTGTTTTATGTCTTTCACGAATATTTCAAAAAAACAAAGTCAATTGTTTTTACTCGGTTGTAAACTATATGTATTAATATAATACATTAAGGTGCCTCTTATTTTTTGAACTTTTTACTTTACATTTCTAAATTTGTGCATTTGGTCCTGAAACACTCGAAAATAATTTTTTTTTACATTTTTTTAAGTACTGAAACCCGTGCTGACAGGAGTGGAAACATGTTTAAATTAGTTTCATAACAAAGGGGAAGCTTGCCCGCTGAGGAAGTTAAAATTTTAACGTGTGTAAAGATTAATATAATAAAAAAGGTTAGAGAGTATGAGTTTTGATAGTTTAAAAAAAAATTTTTATACCTAAATAAGAAACATTCTATATTGTATTATATGTATTTTTTTATAACTTGTTTTTGAGATTCTGAATTTGCGTACTCTAATATAGTATTTGTTGGTCAAAGGAACTTTGGTTTGTTGGCTTTGGGTCACATAGGTTGCTTTTGAGGATGCAAGAAACACTTTTGACCTCGCTACTTTTTTCTTTGTTTTAAATAATTTAGTCGAGGCGGAAGTCACGAATGTCTCGTGCCATTCTGTTGCGCTCGTTATTTCGAATTCAAATTTAAAGTAACAACGTGTAAGTAAAAACGTGGTCAAAAACTTATCAGTTCTGTATGCTTTGAGTTCATTTCTTTTTACAAATCACTTGGCAATCGAGTTTCTTCCATTTTTCCTCGTTTTTGTTTATTTAGATTTTTTAGTGTTTGCCAACGGCTCTGAATTATTAGTTGATAATCTAGCTTTAAAGGAAAGGGCTCATCGGGTTTACGAACTTGGGATATGGTAAGCAGCATCCGAATAACTTTTCTGAGGTATGAGGAATGAATAGCCTACAGGTACATTCGGTACAACGCGAATTCACAGGAATAAAACCAAGATTATGTTATAATTACAGCTACAGAATAAAGATCTTATGGTTTTGATGATTTTGTTCTATGGATTCCTTTTATCGATTCCAATTGTTAATTTTCGTCGTGTCCAAGGACCTTGTTGTCACCACCGTCGAAAGGAAAAAATATTGCGGATTTGACCATCAAGTACTTTTAAGGACTTTCAAGTTGTTTTGTTTCTTTATTCTCTCTTTGCGGCCTTGTCAATTCATGACATTTGAATCCCATATGCAAAGTCGTAAATCTCGATTTAATTGGTTTTACACGTTGGATAAGAGGCAGCTACTTCAACATTTGGTGGCAATTGATTGGTCATAGAATGAGGAAACCTTTATTTTAAGGTTGGTTTGGCCCCTTGGGGGTAAGAACGAGCACTGAGTCTCATCAACACTAACCTTTTCCATTTAATTTACTTTCTGCATTTTTCTCCACGGTCACATTTCTCTCCATTCTTTGGCCTCCGATTTTTTAATGTGTATTTCATCGTAATTTCACGCACATCTATACTCTATATATAATAACCACATTAAATCCTCTCTGGGAGAAAGAACGATGATTATACCACAACTTAATTTAGTCTTTGGCAGCATCTGTAGAAAAATTCCCCTGACGACTATTAAAAACTTTCCGGTTACTAATGACATTTCGTTTTCGGACATTCGGAAGCAAGTTTCGGCTGTGTCTCGATTTTTGTATCAATCACATTTGAGTTCTTGACGAATGTTAGACAAACTCCTATATATTAGTTTGGATATATATGTTGCGGTAAAAATGATAAATTTGGTATTATATACAATTCCCAGTTTTTCAACTCGTAATAGGGAATCTGTATTGAACTTTGCCTTTTCATCAATGAGCACGCAAATGGATTTAAATGAAATTGAGATGTTCGAAAAGAGAAGCGATAAGTTTAGTGACACGTTTTCTTGATGAGAACTGTCGAGAGGATTTTCTACTCGGTTTCGTATGAAAAGGACCGTCAAAGGTTGAAAGAAGTCAGTATTAAGGTCAGGTCAGTCAGGTTAAAAAGAACGAAAGCTTAATGTCAACAAAAGTCATTAAAAGTTAACGCTACAAATTCTATCCCCTCGCGACCACTGCGTGGTACACACACTGTCATATACACAGTATCTTAGAGTAATTATAAAAAGAATTAGAATTAAACTGGTGTTTTGTTGTTAAAAGTTTTTCGACTGCCTTGGAAAAAGAAGTTTTTACCGGGGAACATTTCCGACGTTGATAAATTCCTCGTGCCCTCTCATTCCTGAATCCTTTTTGAGGAATCAGTATGATGGTGGTGGTAATGATGTCTTTCTTCCCCTGGGATAACGTCGCTTATGTTCTAGAATGTGTGACTGAGTTTCCCTGTAAAAAACCGTTAGCCGTGTCTAATTCAAAATCGATTATTTATGTTTTGCAATAATGAACAAAAGCGCCCCCTCGTTTGCCTTCCTTCGTCTTTTTCCTGTCTAGAGTAGGACGAAAGAAACAAGCAATCTGATGGTGATTGTGACGTGTTGAAGCAGCGTGGGATTCTTAATCATTGCAATGCCACCACTAATGAAGGTGGATAACTCGAGTAAAAGGACATTTTCCTGCTTTCATGGCTTTGTTACCAGTACCTACGACGAACTAGAAATTTAGTTGAAATTAACGTTACATATTGGGTTTAAGTTTGACTACCACGGAAGCAGAAATTTAAAAATTTAGTTTTATAAACAAGCACTCAGATGCATACGGACATATGCATCTTGGCTTGTTCCCCGTCGACAAAAAAGTCGGCTCATTTAAAGCAGAAACTTGAAACAAATTTTTCTTAGTTTTCAAACTTAAGTTATGATTTATGATGATTTGATGATAATCATCGTTTATTCGCATATGTGTGTGTTTGTCCGTTAAATTCATCCATTCATCAATCTCTTTGAAGGGTTTGTTGCCTCTGCGTTTGGCTTCATTGTTTCGACGTGTCGTTGGTAAGACGGTTTTTGCCTTTGTTGTGTAGTACTTGTTTCCAGCGGAAAGTTTGGAGAGTAGAAAATTTAGAGCCCCCTACTGTTCACGGCGAGAACTCCATCGAGAGCACGATCGCCTTTCCCTCGTAGCTCCGTTCATAAATAATCTTTCCGTCATTTTGAGATTCACCTAAATGACCGTCGAAATCCACCCACTTAGCCGATAGGGCGTCCGGTTTTTGAAACGTTGAACAGAAATCTGTTCTGTTGTCACAGCTTTTTGACATTTTATTATTTTTTCCCTTTTTTAAGGCCCAAAAATAAAAATTTTAATGTGGCATGTTTTTTGTCGTCTTAGTCTGTATTATTCTTGCCGTCCAAACACACTACTATGTTTTCTACTCTCTCTTTCTTTCATGTTTTTGTTTCCCTTAATGTTTTTACCGGTTATTTGCGTAAAATGTAAACATAGTATGATGTCAAAGTCATACTAGGAGTGGTCAACTCCTAGCCAATATTTCATTAATGAACAATCTACCATCTCTTACCTTTCATACTCGTGTGGAACCTCTCGCGGAATCACTAATTGGTATTGCTTTCACTCCTTCCACTCGCCATTGCATTTTCATTGCTGAGTACCCCTGTAACATATGAAAATGCAACGTAGTAACAATGTAGTGAGATGTCTTGAAAGGCGTGACACAGCTTTTATCTCCAGACGTATTTTGTCACCCAGACTACAACTAGATTGCATCAACTTCCTCGTGTTGACAGTGAACGTATATACTACCGTGATAGGTTGTATTATTATTATTATTATTATTATTATTATTTTTTAATTATTATATTATAATCGATAAGGAATAGTGTTTCGAAATTGATCCAAAAAAGCCAGTTCCGAATCGGTGAGATGACGTAATATTTTGAGAATTTCATATCAACTATCGCGTGGCAGCCGACGTGTGAATGGCGATAGAACAGATAGTGGCAATGTCTATCGATTCAGTTAATAATTTTAATCTAGACGATAATTTTAATCTTAGAGCCGTATGGACTGAACTTGCCGCGAGGGTTAAGACTGCTGTCTGACCCCCTGGCGGTGAATTAAGAGTGGTTATTGCATTCTCATTGGTGAATTGTTCGAAGCTCGTTCACCGTGTGTTTGGTGTTTTAATTAATGTAATAAATTACGGGAAAGTGGAAAACGAAGAAGAATTTAGGGGCTAACAGCAAAATAGATGACCGCAAAGAGCCAGAACTGAGTTAGGGAGAATAAAGTTTATTGCAAAATGAAAAACTGAGAAAATTTGGTTTTTGAATCCGACAAATTAACTTCTGGTTTGTTTAGTATACTGTCGATATTTGAAGGTAGAATTCGAAGGAAAAATTTAATTTTTTTACTCCTTCAGGTTTGATTTTTTAAGAGCAATTGATAATAGAATTTTTACGGGCGACGAATCGCCATTTTGTCGATTTGACCGCCGAATATTGTTATAAGCACAGGTTCTCACAAGTAACGTGTTAGAATATGAACGTCTGTCCTTATATAGACTTTTAGTCCTCTGGTCGATTTTCAGCCTTAGCTCTACTCAAATGAAATCATTCTTCTCGCTGTGGATTGAATTAAATATGTTTCTTATTTTTCGGAGTTATTATTTTACAACGCATACTTTGTAATATTTGTAACTATTATTTTATTTGAAGACAAGGACATAACTCGCAGCACCAATATTAGAAATGTCTTTTGGGCAGTTTCGAAACCAGTGTGAAACGTTGGTTACCCCCTAATGATTGGAACTTTACTGATAATATTCAAATATTGTGCTGCAATACAACAGCACATAATACAGGCCACTGGAATGGAGCTCGTGTACTTTCAGAACCAAATCTAGGAAGACAGTCGGTAATTTTTGCTTGTCTTCATTATGTTTACTGATGGTTATAAGTGTATTTGAATTAAAGATCCAAAAATTTACTGACAGCCTCCAGTCTAGATTCACCAGCAGTTCAAAGAGTTTAGAGAAATTTTTCCCAAATAAGAGACACCCTAGAGTACAAACATCAAGAAAACACTTTCCTGGTGTTTAAGTTTAGGCCAAAAAGTGTCTAACAGCTATGTTTTAGTTTTTAGCACTTTCTAGAAAAGTAAATAATTAAGAAATAAAAGTTCATACAGTCTTGATACATTCTCAAGAACAATTGCCCACTTCTTAGCGTTTGATGAGTGCTGAATTCTTTCCTTTTTTACTCGCTTTGCGTTAACAGACGACCTGTCGAACTGTTAGCGAATCAAGCTTCTTCCTGTATCGGCTACACATTTGGTGGCGCAATTGGGTCTTTCAAGGGTGTGAAATTGCTTAGTGTCATTTTTAGGATTATTTGACAGCGACTGCCAATATCTTTAAAGAGCCTTTACTTTCTTCTCTCTTCCTCCTTTCATCCGGATGTTTTTAGCCCCCAGCGCTTCAGTTTTTTTTTCTCCCACCATAATTCGTGAAAAATGTTTGTTACGACTTTCCTCTCTCAGTCTGGGACTAAATGCTTTTAGTAACTTTCTTGCGAAAGCGCCTAAAAATGATGATTAATGTGGGCGATAAATTTTTTTTTCAGGCGGTTCAATAAAGATGAAAGTAAATTTTAGAAGGAAGATTTTCGTCTTCTTCTTCTCTTGATCTTTTTTTGTTTCCAACACGAAGTGTTTGAAACTATCGGAAATTGATTTTGGTTTCTTTAGCTTAGGTACAAGTGTGTTTTGTTGAGTTACGTAATTCCTTTGACCGTTTCCGACATCCGATACCTGAAGGGACTTTCGATGCTCCGAAAGGACTCTTCGAAAAAGAAGAATTTCAGGTTTGAAATAGAAATGGTTTTTCCATTTCTGTACTTTCTTTTCCCACAAGGTGTTGGTTGGACTCTTTATGTGGTCGCCTTCATTGTTTAGTGTGTTGGGAAGACTTTGATGAAGTACGAAAGATTCTGGGTCAATGAGGAAAGGTCAAGGGTCACATCGGAGCGGTTATCTAGTGTTTTGAGACCGGAAATTACATGCGTATCTTTGTGGGATGAAAAGAAAGTAAAAAGCCAATGAACTGGGAGGTAACTCGTCTATGTTTTTGACTCTGAGGATTTTTATAGTTTTGGGAGGACAGGTGCTTCCATATTTTCTTGTTTGTGAATTCAGGGGCTTCACGGCGAAATCAAAATCGTTGGTTTTTGACTCACCTCTTCTAATTCAAAGGTTATTTGGAAATAATGGCAAACTTTCAGCAAATCACCTGCGAGGGCTGGAGAAGGCGGACATTGCTATTTTTTGATTAATTAATTTCGAACTAATAAATTTAGTTAACTGTCATGGCGAAGGTATTAATATTAATCAAAATTTCGGGCGGTGGAAAAAATTAAGAAGGTCAATTCATCCAATTCTAGTCGAACCATAATTCATCGGTCATGTTATCTGTTCTCCTCCTGGTTGAAGTCGACTGTTTAGTTTCTAGGAAGAAGTTAAGCGAACGACTTTTGTCAACTTCATCAGGTCGTCTTTAAAACGCACAAAAATGAGATTACGTAACACTGCAGATGAAAAAGGAAAGGGGGGAACGGGGAGGAGGGGTGTAGCAGAAGAAACCGCAGAATCGTCTGAACAATACCCGTGTAAGTCACGTAAAAGATTCGATTAATTCCGTTGGAAATTAAAATAACGGGGCTCAGCTGGGTTGAGTCTAATCCTTGGAAAGGAATTTCTTTTGTGAATTATTCACTCTGTCATCTAGAGGCTACGCCCTTGATTCCGGTGCCTCAACTTGAAGTTGTGTCAATGACGTAGTCGTCGAAATTTTTCTTTTTCCCTTTCGCGTAAACAATGACGCGATGATAGGTTGGATGAACCTACTTGTCGGCAAATACCTTGTACCGTTCTGCGTTGTGTCGCTCATTATTTTGGGTACCAAAATAAATGTTGAGGTCTTTGCCCCCTCGTTTTGGTTC
Organism: Columbicola columbae; assembly: GCA_016920875.1. Lineage (NCBI taxonomy): Eukaryota > Metazoa > Arthropoda > Insecta > Psocodea > Philopteridae > Columbicola > Columbicola columbae. Next base: position 12,332,581 of record JADMLL010000012.1, read on the forward strand.
AAATGCAGGTTTCGGCCTTGGAGAAAAAATGTGTACAACCGAACAGAAATCAGGCACAGATATTTTATTATGTCTTGTTGTTATTAGATTTGATTAATTTTCTGGGCATTTTTGACTTTGCTTCTACATTTTTGAAAGCTTTTTCTCTCATTTTTCTTTTATTCATTGCTTCTTAAGCTACTTTTCTATGAGGAAGATGACAGGAAGAGAGAGAAAAGAAAAAAAGAGACAATCTGCAAGGTGGTGAAGAACGGATGGTCAGGATTTTGCCTTCTTACGCGGAAAAACTTTTGACTTTTCTCAGCTTTCATTTCTAATTTTTAAGATAATTTTTTTTTTAAATTTAAATTTTCTAATATTTTTCTTTTTTTTTTCAGGTAAGTGCAATCCTATCGCTGAACGTGATTCAGACGAAGTAGAAGTTTGAAAGACAATCCGAAGCTTATAGAAGAAAAATGTACAACCCTTCATGCTAGTGAATGTGCCATCTGAAAAGGCTCGGTTTTTTGGTGGTTCCCTCGTCTCATCACTTCCTGGTTTGCTTGACGTCAAAGAAACCGTTGTCTCCTTCGATGATGTTTGTCTTGCCTTCCGGGGACCACGCTTGTGGGAAGATGATAACTTAACAATGCAGGAAGTCCGCATGCTAGTTGACAAGTCATCAGGCTTAATCTCTTGTGTTTTTAGTCGAATCTGACGTGGGCGACTCTGAATCTGGAAGTACGAGGTACGAGGTACAACCAGTCGATGCTCTCATGGTCTCTTAAATGGTGAAAACATAATCGAAGAGCCCATAATGAGTTTGAGTTAATTTCTGATACTCCATAAAATAAGTCGCATTTCGAAGGTCTTTCCCCAAACAAAAACTTTTTCTTCCTTTTTGGTCAGAAATTGCACTTAGCTTACGGTTCCTAACTTTGATTTGATGTTAATGTACAGAGACGTCTTTGGTCGTAATCGCCCGTTTTGTGAAATATTGTACAGTCAGAAACCGGATAAACAGACGAGAATAAAAATTTGGTTAATGTTAATTCTCAAGGTTGATGATGAAACAAAAGGCGCAGAAAAATGGTTCGTGAGTGCTTGATGTCATGAAACGAGAACGTGTTAAAAATTAACAATCTGCTTTAAGTCTTCTTCGGTTCTGCTCTGCCCCCCTTTCCTCCCACAAATGTTTGTCGGAAAAGAATATTTTATTAAAAGAAACTTTTTTAAGATCTTTATCGGATTCCCGAAACCGCGGCTAAGTCATTCGAATCTCGTTTTTGACCCAAGCAATAATTTAAAAAATGGCGGCCGATAATATTAATCTTACAAAAGACAGAGTCGACCTTTGGCTTCTTACATCACTCTGTCACCCAATCGTCAGAATGAAGGGGACTGTTGACCTGGTTGCTTATGGTCTCCTTTGTCTTTGATCGTTGTCGTTTAGGTGACCATGTGACAAACGGATTTTCCTCCTGGTTTTTTGCTTGCTGCTTTAAATTGGCTCTCTTCCTGATTTTTTGTATACATTACGGTCAAAGTGATAAGTCGGGATTTATGTATAATTCCCGTCTTCTAATTTGGAGATTCGTACAGGCAAAGCTAGTTGCTAGGCTTGAGTCAGAAAAGTAATAAAAGTCAATCCCCGAGAATCATATGTGAGAATCATGCTCTCTCTTTATATATATCACTTTTACCGTAAAATACACATCTTTATTTCTTGTTCATCATATTTTCGTTCTTATATTTAGTTCTCGCATTTCTAACCACAATGAAAATAAAGAAGATTTGGTTTAAAATGTTATTGAAATGGTCAGACGATTGACAATTATGATCAACTCTGTTGGCCAAAATGGAAGATTGTCGAATATTTTATCAATCTATTTATAAATTATTGAGATAAAATGTTGGAAGCTTATCCAGAAAAATTTCCAAAAAAAAATTTTGGTCATTGAAAATTTTAGATTCTAATTTTCTCACCCAGAGATGATGTCATGAAAATAAAAAGAGAATTAAAAAACTTTAATCTGAGGAGTGATCGAAGGGGACCAAGTAAGAGAGACAGGGTAGGTCGGTTAAATTAAATTCATAAAATTTAGCAAACACGAAAAATAAAAATTTTAATTTGCAGAAGAAAACAAGATGATCCCCTCCCCCCTTTCTCCTTCATCATCTTTTACAGCCTTCTGTGTCCAGTGTGACATATTTAACAGTGAAATGAATTCAGGATTCTAAAGAAAATTTTGAAAATAGAAGAGAAAGTGGAGAAATTGCAATTGCAAGGATCCTTAAAGGGAGACTGGGTCCTGGAGGCGCTGCAGTTGCTGCTACCCTCGTGACATGCCCACGGAGCACCCGACCGGCAGACGTCCGCATTCTCAGTCAGTCACCAAGAGGCCTCCGCCGTGGTTTGCCTCAGGAGTTGCTTGCCTTGCCGCGCGCGCCCGCGCTCTCGATTATCGCGCCACGGACGTTCTCACAGACGGTCGCTGTAATTCGCGAGTGATTTTTCACTTTCTTTCTTTCTTTTACATGTTTTTAGCCCCTCTTGTCTTCTATTCGTTCCTTGAATTTCAAATTTAAAAACAGTGACTTTTGATTGATGTAATTAATACAAGTGAATCGTTACTAGGTTAGTGTCAAGGTTTAGCGAAGGTCAAATTTTTCGTCTGTTTGTGCATCTGATTGTCATAAACGTAAACAAAACTGGAGATTTGAATGAACTGGTGTCAAGGGAAGTCTAGTGCCCGCCAGGAAAATTTTGATTTTTGAGTTGTTTGTTCGCGTGTGCGGTTCAAGTTCAAAACCGCGTCCTCAAAATTTCAACCTTGATTTTCTGCGTTTTGTTTTGAATTCTTACTAAGGAAAACACAGCGTACCTCTCGCTAAATTCTATTTTATTTATTTATTTATTTTTTTTTAGGTACCGTAGTGCCAGAAAGAATTTGTAGTATTTTCTAATAGTCGCCCCTTTCTGTCGATATAAAACGTTTGTCGCCAAATTTCTGTGTCATTCTGTTTGTTTTTTTTTTCTCTGGTTATTGCAGTTTTTTTGTTTAAATCTGTCTTTGAGAAAACTATCAGATATTTTCCTCTCAGTACAAGTATTTTCAGTGTTTCATTTGAAGTTGTCGTGTTTGATGCACTTTTCCTTTAAGACAGTTTAGGGCTTGAACGTTGATTTTAACGTTGACAGTCAAATATGACTTCTCAAAAATAGGAGAATGTCACGAATCCTGAAATTCGTTTACTCTCTGCCTCAAAACGCCTATATAGCTCAAAACTTGACTCTGTAGACTCAAGCCACCACTGCCTTACTATCTCAAACTCAACATTCTCAACTTTTATTTAAATTATATTATAATATTCCTGTTTTCTGTTTTTCTTTTTAAATTTTATTTTATTTAATTTATTATAAAAGCCAGTATAATTTAATTTCCCATGTCCCAGAGAGCCATTTTCAAAAAGAGTGCCCCACTTTTTCGCCTCTTTCGCACCCCCCCCCTTGATTTCCATTTTTGTGCCTTCGCAGCCTATAATCATGCGTAGTTTTTTCGGTATAGGTCCTTTACTATTAGTGCATATTAATTACAAGAGGTATTCCCTCGAGGAAGGAAACTGGAGATTCGAGAGATTTGAACAAACTTGAAACGGAAGGGAAAGTTGGAAAGCTCAAGGCGAAGGAATCGATAATACTGTCCTGAGGACAAGTTCAGAAGAAAGGCAAAAGCATTTTCTTGGTATTAATGACGGAAGTAGCTGAGACATCTTTGCAGAGAGATATTTTTGGAAAAGGTTTTCTTTCTTAAAACGGGAGAGGATTAGAGGAAAGTGTCACGAGAGAGAAGGAGGAGTATAAACTTTACATAATTTCTTTCTTTCGTTGCCTAGGGCCTTTTTAAAAAATGATAAGAAAGGAAAACATTGAGAAAGTTTCATCTTTAACTTGCTGTAATTTTTATGAACTGTATTGTATAATATTAATACGTTTTTATTCTTATCTCATCCATGGTAATATTATAATACAAGCTTTTATAATTATTTAAAAACTATAATATAAAAAAGGTGACAAAACTCATCTTACGCTTGGCAATATGATGGAGAGGGTGGGGACGGGGGAAATGTGTTTTAGCATTAGTTTTGAAATAATTTTGAACTTTTTCTGCTTTCTCATCACTTTTTACATGAATGACTTTGTTTTCCTCCCTCTCTCATCTTTTTTCTTTCTGTACTGCTTCCTCCAATTATTTTTTAATTCTAATCCCCTTTGGTAGGTGAAAAAGGGTGACATTTTTATTTCTCACTCCAAAAACATAGCACCGAAGAAACGGATGATTTTATAGAGCAAACCAGATGATAAAATAAATTTATATATATATATAACTAAATATAAGCAATGGGTCGCCACATTTCATTATATATATATACATACATATGATGAAATATGGCGACCCATTGCTGAATGAGACAATTTTTTCTCTTTCATTGAGATGTGTGTCTGTTGGTCTTTTTTATTATGAACATCCACACTTTTCCTCTTGTTTCGTGGCGCATACTTTTGTTTTCCTGGGCTGGTATTTCCTTATCCTCCTCGAATCCGCACTCGTTTTCATTTGCATTCACCTTGGCTGGAATCATGTGACTAGAATGGTTGATGTTCCGCAGTTCCTTGAACAGGCGATGGCGATGGCAAATGGCTGCCTCGATTTGGTAACCATTCGTCGCGGTGGAGCATGAGGTGGATTCTGTACGCTTTAATTTGCTTTTTGTTTGAAGTTTTGACTGTTTACGAGGCTTTGTGCGGAAAAGAGTTGAAAAGGGCCGAAGGAAAAATCCCGGTTGAGCTTTGTTGTTTGAAAAAGCTAAATAAATAAAAATAAATAACCGTCAAAAACCAATATGGGATTTAGAAAAATAGAAGCAGAGGGAGAGGGAAAAGAAGAAGGAAGGGAAGAGAGAGACTTTAAAGCGGGCTCGTAACTTTAATTATCGCCATAAATCGTAATTAGTCGTAATTGGCGGCCAATAAAAATGGAAAGTTTTTGTAGAGAAAAGAGGAAAACTGGAAAAATGGAAAAAGAGCGTTAGAGGTTCGTTCTTTTAGTGTTCTGTCGTACAAATTTGGAAGTAGATTCACGTTGAGAGAATGGGAAGTGGAAATCACACCGGAAATGAAAAAGAGTCGGATGTCAATCAGATGATGCATCTCGATGCGGGTCGCACGCCACTGTTGACGTCATCATTGCACTCACTCCTCTCTAAATGTTTATCAAGAAGAAGAGGGATGTTCTGCCGTTCATTTACGTTAATCTTCAATTAATTGTTTAAAATTTTAATTAGCAGTCAACTGACCGCTTCAAAACTTTAAATATAAAATTATTGGACAGTAGTGAAATCAGTCGTGTGATTTATATCTGTTTATGATAAAATGTCCTCTAAAACCCAAATCCGAGGTTTTAAATAATGACATATTTGCGTATTTACAAGTTTTTCGTGGACGTATGCACTCTGTGAAACGTTACTCAGCATAATGTTAAGGAAAAACGTATTTTGTCTTTCTACTACATAAACAAAAACTTTTTTAAGCTTTTTACGAACACTTGACACTCACAACACTAGAAAACAATATGTATTAAAAAGATACATAACGGCTGCTAAAATTTAAACGATATTAATATTATTTACTGCATCTTGTCTTATTGTGAGGAGGAGTGAGGGAGTAATCGACCTGAAAGTGATGTATGTAATTTAGATTTATATTTGATGTGAAAAGGGTTTTTCCTTTTCCGGCTGCCGCTTGCGTGCGTTTCCGTTTTTCTTCGGATTCCTTCTTCCTGAAAACATTAATGTGTGTTACGTAAACAAGTGGCGAAGGTCGATCTGGTGAAATGTTTAGTCTGTGATTAATTGGAAGTAAACACGAATCCTCGTTCCTTTCTTCTCTTCTTCACCCGTTCGAAGACATTCGTGTTTTTTTTTACGGATGCTGTTCACAGCTTTAGAGCACCACTTCACCACTTAGGAGATGAATGTTTCATTTAAAAATTTGATGTCTCCATTTTTTTTTTGGTCGAACATTTTGATCCCAGAGTTTCAACACTAATTTTACCTTTTTTTGTGCGAAGACATTCAACTAAAGGAAATTTATGTGTCCACGTTGCAAAGCTCGTTTGGTTTGATGTGAACTTTCGGATATAGTACCATCCGGGCGGTCGATCCCACTCTTAATGTTTTCCATTCGAGCTTCTGATCATGTTTAATGTTGCGTTGCTAACGTTATAAAAGAAACAAAAGTTAATAATAGTCTGTGTGACGTCATTCGCCTTTTTTTGTTCTGGACCTTTGTGTTGTTTTTGTTCTGATTCAGCAATTTTTTTTTGTTTTCCCAACCTTGAGGCGATCAAATATTTGAGGTCGTTTTATCGAAACTTAATTTCTTTTGATGTTGGTTTTGTGTTCATCAATGTTTCCTGGTAAATTTTTTTTATATCCTTCTGCCTGATGTGTTGTTTGATGAAGAGGAGGATGGTGACAAAAGTTTATTTTAGGAGGGAAACTTTCGATTTCTTCCGGTGAAAAGTTACAACAGTTTGATTCTGGCATTTTTAGGTGGTTTTGCTGCTGGGATGTGAAGCAGGAATGAAGTTAGTGAGGTAAACGAAAAGACTAGAACAAAGGCTTCTTTCATTCTCGAAAGTTACGCAACCCGCCAATTACTATTGAAGCTCTTGAATTCGTTTTCGAAGGCATTCGAAAAAGAAGCCGCGGAACTTTTTGTTTGCATTTCTTAAAATGGCGTAATTTATCCGAAACAAATAAAAAATTTCTTTCTTTTTCTCTCTCTTGTTAAAATAGTAATTAACAAGAAATTGAGCACTTTCACCTTCGTTGCCATAACTTTTAAGACCCTCTCTTGAACTCGAGAGCAGTTGCATAAACCAACGGGTTAAATGCGTTCGGGTCAGTTGAGGCGACTCTACCGGAGGCTGTGGCTCGTCTCTCTCTCTCCTCGTCTTCCTCTTTCCCACACCAAATGTAGAGCTCGTTATTTATCATTCATGTTGCTTCGTTCACTACTAACATGGGACCAAAGAAGACAAAAACCAAGTATGGGCCCATTGTTTACTTTAGGCGTTCCTACCACTTTTTTGCCCATCAAAGTGGGCAATGTGATTACAATCGAATTCAAAGTTGTTTTAGTCGTGTCGGGCGGTATGGGAACCGGAGTTTGTCAAGTGATGGCAATCAAGCCCACGTCATGTTGCACGGCATGTTGCACGGTTTACTGTGTCTCATATCCTTCGAAGGGTAGAACATCGGAAAGACGTTGAAAAGAGTTATCAATATCATATAGCATTGTTTAATTTTTGGCTAAAATTAAATATCAAATTTGACCTACACTAGTAATTAATGGGCAATTCTGACAAGGAAATGTGAGGTTGTGATGCGAGACCAGGTGTCTGGAGGGGGTGATTTACTCTTGGCGAGTTAACAGTCTTGGGAAAGAGAATCGAGAGGAAGGAAAGCTTCTTTTTCTCTTTACTTTTTTCATTCATTTCTATGTAGCTGAGATGAAGTCAGGTTTATGCGAGTTGTTACTAAACAGTTTCATGAAATATTACCATATATATTCTCCCGATTTATCAATTTTGCGGCAAAAAGCCTAATTAAACCCTGGGGCTGTAGTAGAAACGGCCGTATGTCTACTTACTGCCACCATAGCAGGGAACCATACTAATATTAATCCTTATTCATCCATATATCAATTTACATTTTCTCCGAAAATAGCTGCAGAAAGTTTTATTTTGACTCTGATGTAGAAAAGTTTGTAGTGATTATGTTAGTGACATAGTTTCAGTGAAGCAAGGAATCGGATGATTATTAAAAAGTTTTGATCAGCACCATCAATTTTTGATTGCATTCGTTAGCACACAAGGATGAAGAGAACTAATTCAACTTGTATAAAGTGAACTTAAGAAAGAAAAAGACATAAACTTAGCGAATGAAATTTAAAGTGATCTCCAACGTATTTCGCTACGCGTCTGGAGTGAACAAATGAATTTGGATATCCTTAAAATGGCAGAGAACGAGGCCGCCAGACAGCAGAGTTTGATCGATCTTGAAGAACTCTACGTTTGGCTGCAGCAATTCGAAGATCCGACCATCGGCTGCGGTAAGGCGAATTTCTCATTTTTCACATTCTTACCTTCCTCAAGTGACATGAATATAAAGGTGGAAGATGAGACAGTTGGACGACATGATTTTTTTGTGTAGAATTTTGGAGTGTAGGGGTGCCGCTTCAAGGTTGCTGTTTATCCTTCGCGTTTTTTCTAATTTTTTCTGTTTCGCGTACATTCTTTCAAGCGATTGATGTGAAGATACTACCGTAAAGTGTCAGGTTTAATTTAAAATCGATAACAAGAACTTCGATCACGTGTCTAATTTAAGAATGAACATATGGACAGTTCTAACGTAGCCATGAACATTTGTGTTGAGAAGTTTGAACATTGTGTAAACTTTTTTCATCGCCTCCGACTCGACTCTCACTTGTTTTGTGAACATTTTCTGTTTACTTAGCTGTGGGTTTATTAAGCTTAACTTTTGCTACCGCCAGTCATGTTTTAATATTGTGACATACTCATGCGACAAAGTTTTTGGTGAACTTACTGCTTTCGTCAGGTAGTGATGTTAGCAACAGAAATGTAAACAAAAGTAACGTATCGTATGCTACCCACCGCTGAGGAAACAAGTGAAGTCGAGTTACAATGATTCAAAAAAAACTTTATTTTTACGACTTGGTCATGTAACGCATTTATTTTGCTGCTGTTAATAGGTGTTTACTTATAAATTGGTTTTTCCCATGACTTTGACTTTCGCCTAAATTTATGACTGGTAATTTATAAATGAGAGATGTGAGTTCAAACGGCACAAAGTAATCAACCGTAGAAACGGAGAGCGACGCACGTCGCTCTCTTGTACGTTTGCATTTTGTTTATTCAGAAGCTGTTATGTCACAAGACAAGAATTTAGCTCGGAACGGCAATAAAAACTTCGCTACTTCTCAATAATTAACGAGAACGAGTTTTAAAGTTTTCCCTTTCCCACGTTTTCTTGTCGTTTTGGTTTTTCTCGTTTACATTTCGTCTTATCTTCACTTTATTTCGGGTGAATCTCGGTCTGCTTCATGGTTCCTTAGGTTATCTCGGAGTAGCAGAAGGAGTGAATGCATTCAGGAACGTGTATTCTCGAAAAAGCGCGAAAACTCTCATCGAGGAAAGAGTATCAGTGTCGGCCTCTCTTCAACTGCAGTTATGAAAATGAATTTAGGGTGTCTCTTATTTTTCGAAGTTTTCATTTTACAATGCATAATTTCTAAATGTGTTCATTTGGTTCTAAAATACTCGAAAATAGTTTTTTAACATTTTTTTGGAGTACTGGAACCCAGTCTGCTGACAGGAGCAGAAATTTGTCGTTAAAAGAGTTGTGTCTCAGGTGCGGCGTTTTAGCTTAGCTTGTCGAGTAAATAATGCGGACTTTTTGACTTTTCTAATATGCCATTATTATATTTACCAGAAATGTTGCTAATTATAAAAAGAAGGCCGTGGATCTACATCAAGTTTGGCAATAGCTGCAATAATAAATAAATAAATTTTATTATCAGTACACAAAACAATATTTAACCTAAATTATATTTGCCATTTTATATTTGAGTGAATATAAATGCAATAAGCAGAATTAGAGGGCATGCCTTTTTTTTCGTTTCAGCCTTCTAGGACCACGTTTATTTCAACAGCCGTTTACTTTTGCCTCTTTCTGCCTTCCTCTTTGCCCAATATTCTGTCATTTTTCTGTTGTGTTCTTCTTTTCTCTCTGTGGTCCACATTGTCCCTGTTTTTAGTTTTTTTTTCTCGTTCTTTGAACTGGTGTTTACTTGTTTTCTGCTTTACCCCTTCCCTATGTTCAAAGTCGTCTTCTGTCAGGTTTATTTCTCTTAGATCTTTTTCAACCTGTTTGAACCAGTCCCCCTTTTGTTTCTTTTGACTGAGGAACTTGAAGACTCGGTTGGTTAAGGCACACCGTAGTGCACTTGCATTCATTGTATTTTTATTCCGTTTTGTTATAAAAATTTTCTTTAACACTGGTGTATTAGTAACTTTTTTGAGGTGACTACAGGCAGAAAGTAAATCAAAATCGAAGTACTTTTCTTATTATAACCCAATCCTCCCTCGTCTGTGTGTTAACCTTTGGTTCAGTGTTGTATTTTGAAAACCGACGGAATAGGGAAATCCAGCTTAAAAGTGAAGATCTTTGTCTTTTTAAGGTTTTACTGGAAAAAGAAATTGATTTTTCGTCTCTACTTTCTCCCCCGCCATCCCCTATCTGTTTGTCCGTCCGTTTTCTTCCATTTATTCTTCTTAATTAGATTTGGGGTCCTAAACTCAGAGATTGTGCACCAGCCATGCTTTAATTAATTTTTTCCTTTTAATGACGTCTTTATCTTAATTATTCATTTCTTTTTGTCCTGAATTTCTCGTTTAATCTTTTCTGTCGTTGTTTCTGTTGCTGTTGTTCTTTGACTTTTCCACTTTTATTTCCTTTCTTATTTATTTATTCACTTTAAATCTATATTTAATTTCAGCAATACAACAAAAATTTTCACGATATTTCTATACTTAATTTTGTTATAATATTGTATAATTAACTTTTTAAACTTTTTTTTAATTGGAGTTTGTGCTGGTTTGGTTCTTGAGAAAGGGATGGCAGAGGATGAGAGCAAAAAAACGGGAAAATTTTCTTTTAGTTTTTATAAAAAGATTTAAAACTTTGATGAGATAGATAACATGTAAAATGTTTAAAAAACGCAAGACACAACTTTTATGATTTTGCCACTTGAGTCTGTGCACTAGCCTGCGACTTCTTTTGCTTTTGGGTTACCAGCTATAGATTTTATATCTTTACCTTAGTGTTTCGTTTTGTAGATTTTTTTTAGTGTAAAAAGCTAAAAATGGTTTTTACCAACCCTAACTTTATTAAAGTTATGCTTCCAAGGTAGTCAAACTTGAAATTAAAAACATAATAGGCTGGGTTTTTACATCGCGCATGTTTGAAGGTGAGACCAACGTTTCGTCCACTTCGATAGCTGTGGACATGGTGAAGGTGCCACCCTGGCACTTTCCACAGCTATCGAATATAACGAAACCTTGGTTTCCTCCTCAAACATGATGCTGTGTTGTGTAAAAACCCAGCCTATTATGTTTTTAGTTTCAACCCTAAGGTTATTTGAATTTATTCCTTTCCTGCCATTTTCCCTCTTTCTCGCTCAGCTCTTACAAAAAAAAGTTTTTTAATTGTTTTGGATTCACTCACTCCAAAGAGAAATACCGAGCATTGATAACACAGTTTCGAAGTTGTGGCAAAGTGCATAAGACAAACATCCTCCGGCGCACTTTCATCTCTTCAGATGTTTTTCTTGGAGATTTTTCTTTTTATTCAAGATGGCTTCTGACATTTTAAATGAACCGATTACTATGAGAACTGAATTGAAATGACGTAACTCGAGGAATGCAAATAACCACATGAGAAACATATGTCATCGACTGGGATGTGAACAATGGACGAAGTCACATTTCTCCAAGATCAAAGAACTCACACGGGATTCTAATAATAAACACGAATTTGAGACCCCCACGCACTCACGCACGATTTATATTCTCGTCTTAAATTAAAAATGTTTTGCCGTTTAGGTGAGCAAAAGGACGATTCTTTGCTCACTCTCCATTTATCTTATTGTTATTTTTATCATAATTAAGTTCCAGGGCTTAGTTTGATTTATCTAAACCAATACCATCGCTTCGTGGAGAGGCAGATACCTAACAAGAGCCAAAATATAGGGTTTACGGCTTCAACGACAAGTGTCAGGATTCGACTAGCTACTTATTCGATAAGTTGAATGACAAAAACGAGTTACGTCCACAACAGGGTTTTAGGGTTCTTTTAAAAAAACAAAGACAGTCCCTTATTCCTTGTGGCAGCCATGGTTAATTGTCCTTTTTATGCAAGTGAAATCTCTTGAGAATTTAGTTATTGAATGGCTTACTTGATTGGAAACTTTAGAGAAATGTAAAGAACTAGAAGGAGAAAAACTTCAGAAAGTAGTACCAGCGACATGATAGTTACAGAGAGGAAACTGGTGCCTTGGGGAAGAAAACCTTGGAAAAGTCGACCGAGGAGGAGTTTAAACGCCAACTAACACTGAATAACTTCCTTTTTTATCGTTTCAACACTTAATATTAAAAGCACAGCAAAATGGTTTGGAAAATAGTTTGAAGAGTGGGAGGAGAGTCTCTGTATGGAGTCAGACAGCCAAAAGCGGCTTCCGTTATTTTTGGTAAAAGCCTAAAACCGGTGTTTGGCTAATAATAATTATGGATTCCGTTTGTCAAATAATGAATAAAAGCAAAACGTTGGTTTTTAATAACGTTGCCGAGTTTATTTAGCATAATTAGGCGAGGTTTTTTGTTCAACATTTTTAAAATATTAAGACTCAATAAAAGTTATTTAGTGTCTCTCTCTCTCTCTCTCTCTCTAAATTCATTTCTCTTTAAGCAGAAGATCAAATTTCTAAATTTAATGAAAACTCAAAGTTTATTGAATGTCGTTCCGGGAGGCTTGATTTGTCGTAAATAAGTTCTTGTTGCCGTGTCTGATGCGGAAGGATTACTAAACTAAATTGTCTTGAAGTTCTCGTTTTCACATGAAATCGCAGTTTAAGGAAACGATTTAAGAACAATTCCTTAGACAAACTCACGTGTTTGGATCCTGAAAAGGGTCATTGGCTTAATTTTGATGAATTCTGAATTTTGCTTAAACCCTAACTGAATTCTCAGGATTGTAAACCTTGACTTGAGTCAGAAATTGGCCTACCGCCTGCTTTTTCTTCTTGAAGATTTGTCTGTCGTTACCAAAAATTTATGGTTTTTTGTTTGTCACATGTTTAGCCAATTGTGGTACAAAGAAATTCACGGTTGCTCTTGACAGAACAGATTACAAAGACACATCTGATGTGTTATCAACTGATGATAAAATTACAATAAATATAACTTATATGAATATTTAATTTTATTTACCAATAATTTTCCAGAGTTTGATGTTTAAAAAAAAAGTGCAATCGCCTAACGACGTGTTGCACAGGTCGCTGGTGTTCCAGAAGAATCTCGACGTGCGTGGCACGTCATTCCATTGCAAGTGGTTGATTGCAAGACATAAAAAATTTTATGGTGATTGAAGAGACAACAGTGTTAGACAAATCATTCAATTTTGTTCTTTAGAGAAATTCTCAGGTGTAACACTCAAATTTTGGTTGTCTTGTTTCTCCGCCATTTTCGGTACGAATCTAAATTTTTTATAGAAAAAATTTTGATCGACGTAACCGACGAATTTAATTGGGGAATAAAATTTTGTTTAATTCGTTTCGCTATGAGGTTTCTCTTGATGAATTTTAACACACGATAAGTTGTAGAAAACGTGAAAAATGGTTTTTTTAGTTCAATATATAATGTTTGTTAAAATAGTATTTGGCCATGGTTTCCGCAGGTTGAATTGTTCGAAAATATCCACACTCCAGTTTCCTTGTATGTTCCATCGAGTTCACATCTCCTTCCGTTTCATTAAATTTGTGGCTGACATGACCTCGATATAGATCGAACACGAAAGGCCCAGGGGGGTTGAAACATCTACTTAAAGCACAATTTTTTAAACAAATTTAGTGAGAAGGTTGCTCGATTTCAGTCTCCTCCATTTTGTGGGAAATGATTCCTCTAATCTTCTTCCATTAGTTAAATTACGTTTCAAATGAAATTCAGTGACAAATATTTCTTGATCATGCTTATTTACAATAAGCATGGGATCTCTCTCTTCTTCTCAGGGCTCTTGGTAAACAAAGAGTGTCCATTTCTGCTCCTGAGTTCTCTCTGTCTCTCTTTTGGTTACGCTAACAGCCTTCAAGTCTGGAACAAATGAAAGGGATGTTGCAGACTAGCCTTTGGAATGTTCGAGCGCAAAAAATGGTTTTGTATTTCCAAGCGTGATGGCGAACCGACGAACCTCTAATCGAATTTATTTTATATTATAAATTTATTTATTTAGTTTTGAATGTTGAAGGCGTTGGTCGTGGGGGAAGGGGTCAAGGGGAGAAAGGAAAAGGGAAATGGGATAAAAGTGGTTGAAAGGCTGTTTGAGGGAGTTTTTCTCCCGGCTCACTTTTCACGATACACAAAAAGTTTATAACTTTTAGGAAGCGTAGTCGATAACGTCGTCTCTTTATTACACTCTTCTTTCCTCCTCTTCCGGCTTGATATCCCTCAGTTCTCCTTTTTACTTGTGATGTCTTGCCTTGAGGAATTTTTTTTATCGGTCCCTAAGTTCCACTGATTCGAAAAAGAACTTAGGACTTTTTTTGCTTCCTCACCGTTTCATGTCACTCTGAGGTCATGCCCTCACTTTACCAATAAAAAAAAGGAGTCAGAGTTAGTCGTCGGATTCCTTCATCCCTGGAAAGAGCAATAAAACTGAAAATACTTGTGTACCATTTCGATTTTTTTTCCCATTCATTAAGAAGCAAATTATGTCGGTGAAGCCGGCATTCGTCATAAATCGTTCGTTATACGTCATACAAATCATACCCGTTGAGTCTCTCAAAACATTTAAATGAGTGGAGAACGGAGCTTTCGGAGATACGCCATCCAAGTGGCGTACATGTTCGCCACTGTTCGAACCAGGCGATCAGTTGGAGTAAAAGAGACAAAAAAGAAACTCTGAACATTGGTGTTATTCTGCCGACGAAGGAACCCGAAGTCATCAACGACTACAACTAAGAATAATTATTTTAAAAACATTAGCTGGAAATCATTCCAACATCTCGACCCAGTTATCTCGAAAGCGGAAAGACGTGTGTTTGAAGAAAATTGAGGAAGGGAAGGATGGGAGAGAGAAGAGGGTGGTGGGAATGGCGGAGGGTGCTGGGTTTTTCGCGGTCTGATTTACGAAAATCCTTTCACGGGAAGGTGAATGAGGTCAAAATTATCTGCGACGCTTTTTAATATCATCATTTCCTTTAGGGTTGAAATTCCTATATATCAAAGTAAGAATATGTATATTATAATTTATATAAATAATGTATGATATATTTATATGTATAATATATATATATATATAAAGCTTTTCATTAAACTAATTTGTTGATTATAAAAAGTAGGAAATTATGTTGGGGTTTTTTGATATCACTTGACCGCCACTGAAAATCCAGAAGAGATTTTGTTTTAGGTGGACCATACAGAAAAAACTTGAAAAGAAAGAAAATTATAGGAAAGGATTTCACTGGTAATTGGGGGAGAAGAACACTGTACCTATATCTATTGATAGTATAATAATAAAACCATAGCACAGACAGACCGTGTGTCACGAACCTAGTTGGAAAAAATGTGGAGAGAATTCTAAAAATTGTATTTGAATTAGAATACTTTTTTAGTAACAGGGAAACACGAAACGAGGAAGGTTGCGAATTTCAAAAGAAGACAAGGCGATTCTGGGTCAATTTTATCAGTAGAGACAATTTCCAGGGAAAGGGATTTATGGAGCGTGGAAGAAGAAGAAAGAAATGAGAGCGAGAAACGACCAAAAA
The DNA here is from genome assembly GCA_016920875.1 of Columbicola columbae. NCBI lineage: Eukaryota > Metazoa > Arthropoda > Insecta > Psocodea > Philopteridae > Columbicola > Columbicola columbae. The sequence continues at coordinate 12,348,245 of JADMLL010000012.1, forward strand.
TGATTTCAAGGGTGAAAATTTGTGTTCTAAAATATTTTTTATCACGATGGCCATGAATATGGAATTTGTAATAACCAGCTGTCAGGGAAATGACAGTTGAATTGTCTTCTGCTATTTTTTTTCTTGAAATACCATGATTAATCTAATCCCACGGGATATGTGGAAAATCGAGAGAAATATTTTTTTCTTCTAGTAAAAAGGAAAAAAGAGAAAGATGTATTCGGTCAGAACTTGCTATGTTCATTATGATTTCGAGTATCTGTCGTTAACTATGTTCATCTTCAAATAAACACGAAATAATAGAAATCAGAAGATGGCGAGTTCAGCGAGAGTAAAAATCTTATGTCGAGGTTGTAAAAGTAGGCATGCGCATACAAAATTTCTTGCATAATTCACTGGAAACGACAAATTTCAAAATGGAATGACTTTTAGAAAGGAAAAAAAATTGGAAGGTGTCAGAAAGAGTCGACGAGAATAGGATTTAAGACATTTACGTTCCTTCCACAGAATCAGCAATCAGCACAGGGTGTTCAGTAAATAAAGTTGAATTTTTCATTCCCCGTAAATTGGAAAAAGAAAGAAGGAATATTGGAAGGAAAGCATTTCCGGTTTGAGCGAGAATCGTAGTTTCAACTTGTTAAAAAACAAATTCCTCCTGTTTATTTGCCTAATTAAGTCGTTAATTAATGAAAAACTTTGGAGTTTTCGCGTTGAGAAAACCGGTGTTGGCGTTGAAAGGGGCCTTCGAGCCTTGAACACTAGTCAGCAGTAAAAACTTGAAGATACGAGGTTGTTTTTCTTGTCTTTCGTTATTTCATTCCGCGGCCTTGAAGAGAAAAGATTTTTGGAAACATTTGACCGAAATACTTCGGGATTTCTCTCTTTTAAATGTTTTCTACAAAAGGCGTAACCCAGTCGATTAATAATATTCACTTAATGTATTTGTTCATAAAACTTTTTTTTATTTGTTTATCTAATTTTACCTCCTTTACATGTAAATCTCTTAATACTGACTGATATTTTGTCTTTTTGTTTAAATGTATTCTTTTTATGAACTTGTTATTAATCATTAGGCCTACTTCTTTTTTTTTAAACTGATGACCTTTATATACTACATCTTCTGTTTATTATATAGTTACACCTTTAATGCCTTTTCAAGCACATCATCTTCGGATAATCAGATCTAAACATTATATTATAGTACATACATGAGTTTGACCTTGAATGCAGTGTTCAGTGGGAAAAGGGAGAAAAAACAGAAACTCCCAGATTTTGTATTAAAAACTTTACTTGTTAATATAATGAAACTTACAGAAAAAGACTTAAAAGAGTTTTATTCGAGTGTCCAATGCCACTATTTCGTTTTTCTAATATACAGGGTAGACCTTAGTCGAATTCCTCGGAATCTATGGCAGTTAGCGAAAAATTTTTTTGAGACAAAGTTGCTCGGTGCACCGAGACTAAAATGGTCCACCCTGTATGCAACATACACTTGCTTTGTTATAAATAATACCAACTGAGTTTGATTTTTACTGACCCAAGATTACGGCAAAAACAACGAAAATGTTAAGGGAGGAATGACCCTACCAGGAACTAGGAAAACAGGATGTTCTGTTTCAAATTAACGTGCTCAAAGAGGGATTTCCGGTGGCTGATAGCTGGTCCCCAGGTACTTGACCTTCCTTTCGACACCCCAAAAATTAGTGAAAAGAGAAAAAATTGTTTTGGAAGTAAGAGACAAATTTACCATTTATTTTGACCATGAATTTTTGGTCTCGTTGCGGTGCCTTAAAATGGTTCAAGGTATTTCCGCTTTGAGCGTTTTACGAATCCAGTTAAATTATATTATTTTTTAATTTATTTGTTACTTTAAGTTTGAAAGAGTGAAAAATCTCTTTCACTTATAACCAGAGCTTAGATTTTGTGTGACACCATTGTTCTCTAGGTTTTCTAGATTGCTAAGTGTTTTCTATAAATTTAATCGTGAAATTCACACCTTATACTGTATCATCGGTTTTTACTCTTCTTATTATGGTTGTTCAAAAATATAATTGGAATACGTTTGAATAATTCACTTCTGATGGCGAATGAAAGTCATCCAATACTTCTTTCAAAAGAATCGCACTTGTGAAATGTTATCGTCAATCTCTACTTCGAGGAGAGCTGTGATTTAATGGAAATTTTGGATAATTTCGGTAGTTTACTCAGAAAGTTATATTCAGATACAAACATGTCTTCAGTGCCAGGCTAAACCAGTAGCGCCTTCGATGGGAGTTCTTCCATCTTCTAGAGTTCGTTTTTTTTATGTTTCGCATCTACCACATAATCTACAACATAAGCAGATTGTTGAAAAGTATATTATAGTTACCCGCGTTAAAACTGAACGGAGGGAACCAATGGCTCGTTAGAAGTTCTGTTAACAAACACGTTCGTAATAAAGTATCAGTTTTTCTTTTTTAATACCAAGCATTGCTTTTTACAGGACTTATTCTTATAGAGTTAGAGTATTCCTGATTAGTTGGAGGGGGACATAAATCAGTTTCTATTATTAATTTAATAATGTAGGCCACTGGTTGAGTAAGTGAGATGGAAGCTGAGCAGGAAGAAAACATTAAAACTTTCTTTTGAATCCTGAAACGAGTGCTTTCCTGTGTTTTGTGTCAGTCATAGGCCCATGTAAAACTCTTTGAGATATCGTGCAACAGCGTGGAAAACTTCTGGAAAGCCCAACTTTGAAACGACCTGGAAAGGAATTGATAAAATTAAAAATTGATTTTCTTTTCTGGGAAAGTCAAGAGAAAAGGTTGATTCGTTTTAAAATGTTACAAAGAAAAGGGTTGCCATAGATCCTTCCACCTTATCTTCCTTCTTTTATTTTATTTTCAAACTTAGAGGATGTGTCGACAAGTCCTTCGTCCAGTTGTAGTGCCCACAATAAAAAAGAAGATTAAATCCCATTAACAAGACGTAAACAGTTTTCCCTAGAGAGCTTACATTCGATTCCTTTTCCTCTCCTTTCTTTCCTTGTAGAAACATAAAAAGACATGCTTTTGTTTCCCTGTAATCGGTTAGTACCCACATTGTGTCTTGCAAAAGATGTGACGGTAGTGAGTGAAGAAATAAAAAGGAGAAGAGTGCTGTATGTATACCTTTCTATCTCTCTTCTCTCTTTTTTTAATGTTGTAACCAGCTGTTTTCGATCAGAATCACATTGTTGTGTAAACAAAAAATAGACGAATCTATGGAAGACCAGAGTCATATCTGATTACAAGACAGATGTGACATTACAAACAAAATTTATAAAACTGGGAATGACGAGAGGAGGTAAGGTGGTTGTGGGGTGGTGGGTTAGGACATTGGGTCGGAAAAGGCTGTTTTAAAATCCAGTCCAAATGAAAATCAGGTTTTTTCTTTGTAGAAATAATTGTTTCGTCTCGAACCTTCGTCAGATGGCAGAAGGAATGATTCTGACGCCATTTTGCCCTCGATTTCTTTTTTCGAAGCGGGATAATTTCGGTGCGTCACGATTCATTAAATTTTTAAAGCGAAAAGCGATTCAATGCTAACGGAAGAGAAGTTGTCACCTTTCTGACAGGAAATCACTTAACCTCCTAAAGTTCACGTGACCCCTGGAGGCACGATCATTTTGCATTCGTTCTTATGATGAAAAAATGTCGATTCGACCGAATTTACGACTACCATCTTGATTTTTTTTTCACGTCTGAAATATTTATTACTTTAATTTTTTGTTTGTGCACTTTTCTCTTTTACACATAGTGAAAAGAATGAATACCTTTAAAATATTGATCGTTTCCTCAGCCCAAAGAATCTAGGTTTCAGTTGAACAGTAAAAAAAGTTTCCATTATAAGGTTTGTCTTTACAATATACACTTTGCCTCATTGAATTGAGTTCTAAGAACAGGAAAAGGTATAAAAGATGTTGAGAGCTTTACCAGTTTTGAATTTTTCGGCAGTGGGAGTGAAAGTGTGTAAACTTTTGATTATGCGGTCAGCCGCAAATTAGAATTGAGTTGTCAGTGTTACGTTTTTTTTAGCCAATATTAGCCGCTCACTTTAAAAATTATAGATATTATTAACATTTAGGTTATTACAGTTTTTGATTCGGGGTTCTAAATTTTAGTCTCACAAACAAACTGTTTCGAAGCTTCGAGACTGTTGGCCTGAGAAGATAATTTTCAGGGCTGCTGAAACTTTTTTTGGACACGCATTGTTCCGTAGTTGGAAAATTTCTAAAAATCGAAAGAAAGTTAATAAAACAGTTTCTGTCCTAGTCACAATGTCTAATGTCTATTAAAAAAACTGAAATTGTTTGATTTTATTGGATTAGAGGAATCCGGAGGAGATGAAGGAGCCAAAAAAGAGAGAGTAAAACTTTCGCTACAAAAGAATCTTTAAAAAAATCAAATGATAGACAACAGAGTTGAAAATAGAACAAAAAATCTAAAGTCTCCCTTTCGCTCTTCTTTTCCCGCTCATTCTTTCATCTTTTTAGAATTTACAAACCTTTAAAAAATTTTCGGTTCTTCTTCCGTGACAAGAACATTGGCGCAGGCGCAGAGAGAATCAAAAGTTGGGTTTTTCTTCTCGACATCAATTTCCTTTTTTATTTTATCTGTTAAATTGATGTAGTGTAGGTTAGATACGGCCTTGAAGCTCTTGGAATGACTGTTACTTATGAGTACGGAGGTTTACATGCGCTACCCTTGAGACACTGAGACTTCTTTTGAGATTGACAATTCGCTGAAGGATTTTTGTACTTTGCTTAAGTTAGAGGTAGTTGAAGGTCCTCGTCATCCTCCTTTCTTCCAATTGCCCGTATTGAAGAGACTTGAAATTCGTAGGAGTCGTTCTTATTGCTAATATGAAAGATGAAAAGAAGAAGTTGACCTCTGAATGTTGAATTGACCACCATTTTCCATTAGTTTAGTTAAGGACTAGTTAACTCTATCATTTTATAGGTGGGCTCTTAATGAACCCATTAAACTGCTCAACCGGTTTTCATTAATCACTTTTTTTTCTGGAGTGTGTCTTGAAAAGGCGAGAAAAAACTTAACCCCATCATCACTGCATCACTTAATAATTTTAAACAAGATTTCATACAGAACAAAACTTTAGTCTCTTCACTATGGGATTGGTGGTGGTTTCACTTTTTTGGGGCTCGAGGACGGGAGAAGAAATCAAAATAAGAGAAATTATAACACATTATACCATTCCCAGCTATAGTAATCGTATAGGTTAAAGAAAGCAGTGGTGGTGACTTTGGGGGCAAAATTATGTTGTCTTCTTTACTCGAGGACAAAGTGTAGTTGGTTTATTTGTTTTCAGACTAGATGTGGAATGAAAGGTGTCAGCCGCCGAAAAACTGGCGGTCAATCTTTCAAGATGGAAAATAAAAGCTGCCTCTGCACACTCTGGGGTTTCTCTCCTTCATTCTCCTTTTCTTGTTAACCTGTTTATGTGGGCAAAACGGGAGTGGTTTCCACTCGTTCGTTGTTTATTGTTATAAAACCTGAGCTTTTTGCTTCTCTCTGAAAATGTCCTTTGAAATACTCCTTTGTTTTTTTATTTCACTTTCCTACAACAGTTTTTAGAAATATCGCTTATCAAACCTGAATCCCCGTTTTTTTCTCTCGTTTTCACTTACTATATTTTTATTTTTTAATTAGAATACTGTCGGTATGTAAAACCTTTTTTACATCAGAGGCCCCAGGAACTTTCCAGTGGATTTATCCTAAGAAAGAACTCTTGTCTCATTTTAGATTTTAATAATTTAAAGGTTTATCAAAAGAATCGAACTTTACTCAAAGAAGTTATTACTCAGACAGCAGTAGCGCAGAATTCAATTTGAAATTTTTTTGTTTTCAGGTGACATCACACAGAAGGGCTATGAGAAGAAAAGAACAAAACTGCTTGCGCCGTACGCCCCAAAGCAGGCACAAGGTACGTAGCTCAGGTTCTCCAGCCTCAAACCGAGAAGGGTGGTGTTCAATAAAAGTTTTATTTAGCTGTATTCACCCTGTACCTTCATTTTCGCCTTTGATTCCCTGTCCTTCTCTCCTCTTAAATTGATTTGATTATGGCCTCATATGAATTATATAAATTGCCGCCTTTTTATTTATAATTTATTCACCGCCTTGTAAACGACTGACAGATTCTTAATACCAAAAGTGAAAATGCTTTGATTATTAATTTTCTCATTTTAAAGTAAATTTGTCTTTGTTCTACCGCCATTTTATTTTGAATAGTTTATTTTCTAGCTGGAGACTTTAATCATACATTTAAGAGGCAAATGCAAACTTCCGTGTGGGTTTTTCAACAGAATTAATAACTAAAATCAGGACTTGCTCAGAGTTTTCGCGAATCTCTTTTCTTTTTTTTTTTTTTTCACCTTCTCACTCCAATTTACTTCTTCCGTTCTTCTAATCGAAAGCCTCAGTTCATAATTTTATTTAGCAGATTTATTTTTTAAAAATTTAATTCAGTAACGACAGCCATTTAATTTTTTGTTTTGTTGCCGATAAATTTTGCAAATGAGTTTGACAGCTTTTGGCGGAAAAATGTCAAACGAAAAGAGGAAAACGGAAAATTTCATGTTTTTTATTTATTTCCCTGTCAGAAAATATTTCTGAAATGAATTCACATTTTTCTTTATTTTTATTTTTATTTTGCGAAGAGTTTGTCGGCTGTGAAACTGGCGACAAATTTTTTCATTGTCATGTATCAAAATCCACCTTTTTCCTTAAGGTAACGAAATTCTTTTCCTTTTCTACTTTGACAAGATGGCGATTTTTTTAAACGTTGAACTGCCTGTTAAAACCTGAAAACCTTGAATTCTTGTGGATATGAGTGGCGATATTGAGTGAGGTGAGAATATGATGACGAATTTTTCAGAGTTTCAAATTTAGTTTGGTGGTGGGAGGAGTAGTGTAGTGGTTAAAGTTCCTGACTTAGACGCAGTCATCGTGAATCCTGATACTCCTCCCGCATCCTAGTATACCCCAAAAATGGGTGAAAAAACGAGATTAAAACCACCACGAAATTTAGTTTGGTGTGAATTTGAAAGATGAGGGGGTTGGCAACTAGAAAAAGAAAATTGTCACCCATTTTTTAAATAATTTTCTAATGCCATAACATATTTTTTATGGTTTCAGACACCAAAATCGTTAATAAAATTAGAAATAGGGTTTAATAGCCGTGTGACTAAAAGTGAATCACAAATTTTGTATGATTCCTTGTCCGAAATAAGCTGGTAATTACTTCCCGTATGAGCGAGGGTTTCGTAATTAATAGGAGAGGAAGAGAAGACTTTGAAAGCGTTTTGTTTGTGGCTTATGGACGCCATTGACTATTTATTTTTGGTATGACGAACCTAAAGTAATTGTTAGGTTTCTTGATCATGGTGCTATGAATGGCCTTGTTTGGCTCTGCATATCCAAACGTGTAGACTTATTTATTACTCGTCTGTGTCATCGGTTTCAATCGTCCCAGAGCTTTTTGTGCCGCAGTCATTTTTAAAAGTTTTATCCAAAAATGGGTAGCAAAATGTGGCACTGACGGCATGTTACGCTCCAGTAACAACAAGTACGAAACTTATCAAGGCCATGCTTGATGAAAATGCCCAATATAGTGTGCTGGAGAAAGTGAATGCCACTAGGTTTCCCAAAACTAAAGTCCTAAACCACCTAACAAAAAATAAGAGATAAATATCAATAATTCCTTACACCGCTGCTGTTGTGTATTCATTATACAGGGTGGATCATTTTAATCTTCCCAGTCGAATTCCACGGAAACTATTGCTGTTAGAGAAAAATTTTTTTGACAGAGTTGCTTGGTTGCAAGGGCAACCAACTTTGTCTCTGTTATAATTGAATATTGTTTTTGCTCTTTATTTCTTTGTCTAAGGTTAAGTTTGTCATACTGAAAATAAATAAATACTCAGTGACGTCGATAAGTAATATATATAACAAAGGTTTTGTCTTTGTCTTTTTTGCCTTTGAGCCCCCCCTCCCTCGAGTATTTTCTCACAGAAAACAGTTTTATCGTTAAAACAGAATCTGTATTATACTTTTGAGAGAGTAAACGGGGGTCGAATTCTCATTTTGAACGCCACAAACAAAATTTTTCTTCTCCGCCACAGCACTTGTCGTTTCTAGTATAATGGAATGTTTAGAAATGGGTACATTAGCCTCTCCGAGCGATTCATAACTCCTTCCATTTTCCTTCCTCTCTGTCTTCCTGCTAATACTAGTAAAAACAGAAAAGGTTTCATTCATATCGTGTTTCTTGCTCTCACCTTTCCCTATCGATATCTGTATTTCTGGGAGACCATTAGAGCAGTCGACGTTTGATAACGAGACGCGATTATTCGTCGCTCATTAGTTTTTAGTCGATAGGAAAACCTAGTTTGTTCGCCTTTTTTGTTTAACTGTTTCGCTTATGTCTGTTTCTTTTTTTTATTGGTGCATAGCTCCCACTCAAAATCGACAGCAACCTCGCACTAGGAGGACGCAACGTCGTCTCACTCACAATGAAAAACGTTATCATTCAGGTATTCATCTCTCATTTCGAGACACTTTCATGTCGTAGTTTTAGACGCACATTTGTGGATGGTACTTGTCTCTGTTGTCTTGTAGCATGTTTCAATGTTTTTTTTTCATCTATTTATTTCGTTCTTTACTTTTACAGCATTTTGCTTTGTTCAATTGTTTACTGTAGCTCTGTAGCATTAGGAAATAGATAGCTGATAGGACTGACAGCCAAAGTTTGACTTTTGTGTATAAAAGAATAGAACAGGTGTCAGGAGAACGAAATTGAGGATTTTTTAGGAGCTCAAAAGAAAAGTTTTAGATTGTAACTGGATTGAACCTGTCAGAATCCTGTTGGTATAGTTATTCCGTTTGTTGTTAGGTCGCATCAAATTTTTTCTTCGACAAAACGATTTCATCTTACATTGCCTAAATGTTTCATCCTTTATAGGCTACATAAAATTAGATTTGACTTTCACTAATAATACTTGAAAATTGAAAAAGTCATTTTTCTGAATCCCACTGTAGTTCGTCCAAGACAGTATTCTGTCTGATGGTATGCCTTTTCCTTTGAGATCAATCAACAGACATAAAATCATACGGTCATACAGATGATAGATTTTCTTTTTTAAAAGCTTGGACAAGTTTAATTAAGTTTTTACTGCCTCTGAATCATCTATCACACTCAGAGGCATCACTATGTTGGGAACCTAAGCGGGATGGAAGAGACAGGAGAAAAGTCGATCGGAAAGTCTCACCCACTTTTGACCTTTTTCCACCCCTTCTCACATTTTTCTTATCTGGCAAAAACTTTTAAAATGAGTTTTATTCTTACTAGAATAGACATTTTTTCTCTTGTTGTTGTCGTCGTCAATTTCTTGTTCGAGAAAATTCTATTTCTGTTAGTAGTTGTCGACTTGAGAACACGATTCTTGAGGTACTTCTTGGAACGGAAGTGAAGCTGCTGAGAAAAGCTTTGTGTTGTTGAGTAAAAGAGTAGGTATAATTAAAGAAGCAGCTCTTATTATGAAATGATGTGGAAAGGAAAGCAAAGTGAAAAGCGAAAACGAGATCGATTAAATTAAAGGGTTTCTTGAATCGCGCCTAAAAAACAAAAGGTAAACAAGTAGAAAAACGGAGGAAGCACGTGTGAATCGACTAGAACGGCCTTCGACTTTCAGGTTCATTGATCACGATTAATGGGATTTAGGTTTTACTGGTCTTCAATGGTCATCCGCAGTTGGATTTAGGTTCGTGAAGCTGATCCCCGGGAAAATTAACCTCTCAGCCTTCTGTGGCTGGGATATCATGGTTCTGTGTCAACCCCCAGCTTCCTACAGAGTTTTCAGATTTTCCTCGATTGGAAGGAGAAGGAAGGGGAGGGGGGTCGGGTGCCCAATATTTCCGTTTCTCCTGAACCTCGTGTGCTAGGCTCGTGCACACGGTTTTGTTTATTTATTAAAATTAGTTGTTTGCATGGGAATGTTGTGTTTCGCAGCTGCACGCACCTTCACACCTTACTTGCCGCCTCCAGCACCGAATAGTCCCGGCACCAGAGCGAGGCATCGGGGTAACCGAAGACTCACGAGAAACGAAAGCCGGTACCATTCTGGTAAGTTGTCTTTTCTATATTTCGAAAGTGGTGGCATTTGGCCTACAGCGTTGCATGACCGACTAATTTCGAGATGGAAGCTTCCAAAACTGTATTCTTATCTAGTAGTCGTCTAACATTAGTTGTGTACGCAAGCGTAAATTAGTTTGTTTTTCTTACTTTGTAATTTTGTTGCCAATGAAAAGTTGAGTGATGATTGATTCGAATGAATCATGAATGATGTGTGACACGGTGAAATGGGAATCATTGTTACTCGTACAATGATGAAGCGTTCACTTTGACATGAAACCTAGTGGATAAAGCGAAAGAGTTGGAGAGGAGCTGGGTAAAGGACGGGAAAAGGGACGTCGAGGGAAATTCCGTATTTTTCTGATTATCCCACCTAAAGTTTTTTCAAAGACAAAAGATGGCGGAATTAAATTAGTTTTCATTCTGACAAGTTAATTTGAAGCGATTACACTTCGGGAAAAGTTTAAATCTCTTGATTCTCTGTTGTAACGAGTAGAGGAGGTTTCTCGGTGGACTAGATCTCGTTAAATTAAAAAGATGGAGAAAACGGGAGGGAGGAGAGGGGAAGAAAGGGATGAAAGGCAAAACGAAGGAACGGAAATTGACTGAGTGGAATCGATTCCTTAGTTTTTCTCAGGACAGACGGGGAAAACGTTTTATAAGTAAAGCCGGTGGTGCTGTTAGGAGCTTTGAAGTATCGAGTTTTCTAAATTCTCGAAACTTTCGATAACCTTGCCAAAAACTAAAGCTTTGGCCAAGATTCAGGTTTAGATTGAGAGTCTTAGTGGGTGTCAGTGAATATCCTATGTGACGTAGATATAGTTGAAGAAAAATTATTTTTCTATTGGTCCTTGACCTGAAACAGATTGGATGAATATTGAGGGGAGATTTGGGAATGTTCGCACTAGAACGAAATGGGTGGAAGGATGAGAAGAAGAAAATCTTTGGCTTTAGAAAGGAAAGGGCGAAAAATAGATTTGAGTTTTGTTTCAGATTTTAGTTGGGTCGTCAAAGGGTTGACCCAATGAAACGGATCCTTTTGTCTGATACTTATCTGGAGGTTTTTTATTCAGAAATTACGATGGTTTGTCAATAAATGACCCTTTATCTAAACATGAAATTTCGAAAACTGTCACTGGATGAATGAATTACAATTTCCCTTTCTTTCCTCAAGACCTCTGTTTGTCTCACTTCCCTACTCTTCTTCATGTTTTCTTTGTTTTCCTTTCTTTTGACGTAGAGTAGTTCAAGTTGGAAGAAAAATCATTTAAACTCAAAAGGCAAAAATGGGAGGGAAGTTTGAGGGTTTCAAGAGCCTGAAGGGGGCAAGCTTGTCCAGACAACTTTTCAGTCGCTGATTTATGAGGTCAGGCAACGGGAAATTCGATCTTTGACTTTGTTCCCGGCCCGGGGAAGAGTTATGGCTGGACTTCTTTCCACGAATCCACTATTACAATACACAATTTCATCGAACGTTTTCCTTTAGACGTTCGTTGAAGAAGGAATAAATCACCATGAAATCTTATCTGTAGTATTATTTTTTTAAATCTCTTTAACCCTTCTTCCTAGTCAGGGTCTATTTACCATTAGAACTTCCTTCCCCAATTCATTATACAACCTGGACGGGGATATGTCGTATTTCTTAATATTTGTGTCACGTTTGCCAATGAATTGTATAATGGGTTCCTGGTCGTTCGTAAATGGGATAAAATTTTTTGAGAGAACAGGACTGAAAGTTTTGGTGGCTTGTATTAACACCAGGTTCACGGGACCCGTGAATTTGACGGATTTTCAAATTTGAAATGAAAGAGTTTGAGTGAAAGAAAAGTTTTTAGTAAAATGCCCCAATTTATTACCTCAGTAACACCTGGATAAGGTGAAATATAATGAGTGTCATCGTACTTCGCATTCGACTATATCGCTTACCTAAGTGACTCTATTCGCTATTCCAAACACAAAGCATGTTGCAGACTGAATGTTTTAGCAAAAAGTTATCGGATTCATGTGTTGGTGCACACAGAACATTGCACACAAGCCATTTTCACAGCCGTCAATAGCCGAATGTAGGCTGCGGTATACTTTCAGTTTTGTGTGGGGCGAGGATCGGTCTGTAACAATCTACAAAGACATGTTTAGGACTTGAGACGACCTTCAGTATGGTTGCTGCAGTGACAGTGGTAAGAACACTTCGAAGACAGTGTGGAAAAGTCTCAGTTATTGTATACAGTCTCGGCTTATTGTACGTATAGGGAAATAGAGTAATTGAATTTGGGCACAGAATTTTTTTACCTTCGCCCATCATCTTTTTCTAGCAATCATGAGTAAAAACAGAAAAGTAATAAGAAACTGACCAAAATTGCCAATATCAATGACGATTATTCTGAAAAGGTCAGTCCTCTGAAAAAGGTCAGTATGAATTAGGTGAAAATGAAGACTACAGTGAATCTTCTGAATCACTGAAACTGGAAAAATGGAAGAATCTTCGGATAGTGAAAAGGAAAACTTCAAAATGCGCCGTAAAAAGAAAAATATGCGAATTACTTAGGCTTCTGACACTGGGGACAGAAATGACGGGTATTCCAAGTACATCCCGAGATGTAATGGAAGTTCTTGAAATTGCGGCTAACAGGACACAGTGACTGAAACTGAAGAAGGGAGATAGCAGCAATAAACGCGTGGATACTGTATAAAGAGTGCGCCTGATGAAAAAAAAATCCCAGAAAGAGTTCATATTTTGTTTAGTCGAGGAATTAGCTGGAGAAAATAAGGAGAACGTTCGTCAAAGTTGAGACTGTCACTAACAATATCAGAACTCCGAATAAGTTTCCAAGAGGATTACTATAATAAAATAAAATCAGTAGCTGTTGTATGTATTGGAAAAAATATTATATGCGGAAAATGCACCAACAATATTCAAAACATGTAAAAAATGTGTCCGACAAAGATGATCACCCTGTACCGTTTATATTATTGTTATAATTTCCGTTATGTAATAACTAAAAAAAATTTTTTTTTGCTTATTTATACTTTTATACGTGGAGCCTTATATAGTCCAACTTGGACTTAGTTTGATAAAATTGATTTTTTAGAACTGAATACGTATTTTCGTCAACCCGTCAATTTGACGGGTGCTCGTAAATATAGGTGTATAAGAAACGCCCGTAAACCTAGTGTTAAAGATCTGCGCTAAAGCTTTCGCTCCGTTTTACAGGGTCAATTGAGTCTCAGCCGGAAATGGCGGATAAAGTTCACAAAGTAGCCAACGCCAGAGTTTTCCCCATTTTAGTTTATTGCCCACGTTTTGGCGGTTGTCTCCGTTCTCAAATCCCACAGTTTTGTTGGGTGTCGAGTTTCCTTTCCCACCTCCGGCTTCCCTCTTCTTTCTCCCTAGTCTAGTTTTCTCATATTAATAATAAGCTTGGCAAAACCGGAGATGAAAGAGGAGATTCTAGTCGACCAAAAACATTTTCCTTTCATTCTTCGCCAAGTTTCTACCCCATTGATTAAAGTAGTAAAATTTTGGCGAAGAGTGGGTTTTGAGGGGTTTGGGGATACGTAGAGCAGGGTTTACGATATTGAAGTGATTCTAGACTGTTAAAAACCCGACCAGCCAAAGGTACATCAGTTTTCCCTTTCCGGTGGATCCGTGCTACAGTGTTACAGTTTCTCACTAATCCCGTGTCATTTCATTCCATATGGAGTCATTGGAATGATTTCTTAACATAAACTTGTACTTGTTGACAGTTAACTTGCTAACAATGCTAACGTTTTTATCAATGTCGTCTCTAAATGAACTTGGGTTGTGGCCCGAACATTTGTCATTAGTTTTCCTTAGTTGCCGTCCTGTTACGTTGGGTTTGTGCTTACAAAAATGCTTTGACAAAACGTCGACTCCGATCATTTGATCCCGAATTCAGTTGACTGGAGTTAATTAAAAGGCACTCGTGCCAAATAATTGAAATCAAAGACAGACTTGTGTGTGCGATTGCAGTCGAAGGCGGAGGCCTTGAGAGGGGATGTAGAGATGGAAGAAACTTATTAAATCAGCGAGCGGTTTAGAATTTCCAGTTCGGCCCACCAAAAAAAAGGAAATTTGGCCCACTCAAGATCAGTAAATTATGTGCTGGGAAAAGGGGGCAAATGACGACGAAAGGACGACTTTAAATTAGCGTAACGAGATGGCGGGATTAAGAAGGTGAAGAACGACGGAAGGAGACATTGCGAAAAAGTGAAAGAAATGTGATGAGTTTGACGGACCCCCAAAAGAAAGGCGCCAATACTCAAATCTTGAAATATCTAGGCGCGTTTGCTTCATTTTCAAAATTAAAACTTTTTATGTACTCCTGGGTACTATGGGCTCTGCGGGATAAAGACAATGCTTTGATAACAAGCAGGCTCTTAAGAGACCTCAAAAATAAAAGAAGAACGGAGGCGCATCAAGGATATCAAGAAGGAAGGATTTTGGGTTTCCTTGAAGCCACGTGGTTCTTTTGGTCGTTGTTATGTTCGGCACTGACCCACCTTCCTGCTAGTATTGTATTGAAATAGCGTTCCCGCAGGGCCCATCCCTCTCGTTTTTTTTGTTACAAAATTAGTTTGTTAAATCTTATTTTTTCACTCAGGGTCTCGAGTTTATAGTGAAGCTATTTTTTAAATAGCCAGTCATTCAATTGAGTCAAAGTCCATTCATATCTCCCTGGTACTCCTCCTTTTTTGGGTGTGTGTTAGGTACTACCATGAACTTAAACAACAAATAAATGGACGGAAGTCCACTAAATCGATTTCCTTGCTTCCAGAGGTTAGACAAGAAGCCGTTCAACAAGCTCTTGCGGCTATGCAAAACAGACCAAAGCCGTCGCTACCAATGCCTTCCAAACGAACGTCAGTCATGGCCAAGAGTCCAGACAGGGAGCGACATGACTCCGGTAAGCGCCCAGTGTCCTGGTACCAGCCATTGTCACTTTCCTAAATTAATGTTAATCACATTTAATTTTCCAGACTCGAGCTCGGGAGATTACAGCGGTGGCGAAGGCGGAGACGTCCAAAGCACGCCCGAACGGGAAAAAGCTCGAACGACACAAATACTGCCACAATCGGACACAAGCAGCACGGGATCCGCCCGAGAAACGCCGCCTCAACAAAGGCAAACACATAGGAGCACCAGGTGAGCGAGGAAACGTCGTCATTCATTCTATGCAAACACCAGGACTCTTGTCTATTGAAGAACTTGTCTCTCTGCTTTGAATCTGCTTTTCTTTTCGAGATTCTGATTCGATTCGTTTCCCATTCATTCCGCATCACGAATTTGGATTATCTGAGGAAAACGTCGAAGAGAAGGGTTGACATTTGATGAGTGGGGGAGGAAAAGGGTGAAATAGAATTTTTCAAATGTGTGAAGTAAGCTAAGATTATAGAAAACAATTTTCTTTTGAGAGAATAAAGAAAGTGTGCCATGAAGATAGAAAGGAAAACTGTTAACTGAAAAAAAAAAAAAAAGGCAGTTTGTTGTTTCCCGCTCTGCCCTTCTCTTCGAAATTCTTCAGCAACATGGAAAATCCTGTAAATGAGCCCCAACTCGTATTATTTCTGTGGAAAAAAAAAAATTCTGATTTATCGCGAGGCTTATCCTTCAGTCTTTTCTGTAACCTTCTACTCTGGTGGACATGTTGTGATCTAAGGGCTCCTCAAAACAAGGAAACACCACCCATTCGTTTATGAGGACTTTAAAACACAAATTGAAAACGAAAATTAATTAAGAGAACGAAGTGGGCGTTTGTCCTTGTAACGTTTGCTTGGTGACGGCCGATGTAATAAACAGAAGAAAAATGTTGGAATGGGAACCTTGAAGGTCCAGGAAAGAAAGGACCTCCAGCTGAGAGTTTTCGGAGACCAAATTCAAAGTCGTTCGTCTTACCCTTAATGTAACTGAATTGTCGTTGCTTTGTTTTAGGCTAGCAAACGGCCCAAGTCACACCGTTTGGGAGGAACCAATATCTAGAGATGATCGAAAGAGAAGCAAACAGCCCTCGGAGATGACCGATTTATCAGACGCCATGCACAATCTGAGACCTTGTGAGTTCCGAATAATTTTTGTTTTTTGTGAGACCTTAGCATCACTCATCCTGTCTCTCCTACATTTAATTGCTATGTTCTTTACAGATTCTCAACCGCCTGACGTGACGCACAATACCGCACAGTCGAGAAGGTTGACGGCAGCCGATAGAGTCAATAGGTATAATCAGTCAAGGCAGTCTTCAGCATCCGATGACAGCATGGGTGAGTTTCGACACCTTTGCCCTTAAGATGAGGCTCTTTTCTAAAATTCCACTCGTGTCCCTGAGTTGGAAACAAGAAGGTTCATTACCAAATGGCTTTTGAGCCGTATGCAAACAGGTTTTTTCGAGTCAGTCAGTCGTTTTCTTTAGTCTATGTGCTTACCAGTGTCGTAAAAGTTGCTTTACAGCAAACGTGGATGACGAATCGAGTGTTAAGTGGTGAGAAATTTTTTGGCAGGAACCCTAACAGGTACGGGGCGGTGGAAAGTCTCAGCCAAAATACAACAACTGTTAAACACGTTAAAAAGACCGAAACGGCGGCCTTTACCAGAGTTCTACGAAGATGATGACATCGAACTGGAAATTGCAGCCAATCCAAAGGATCCGAATGCGCCTAAACCCGAAGGCAGCACAATGAGCCCGGCCTTAGGCGAACAACTTGTAGTGAGTGTCTTCCATTTGCCTTTTTGTCAGAACCTCGATAAAGGACATGAATCACCTTGTTTTTGGGTTCCAGGTGCCATCAGGGTTACCACGTAATTTAGAAGCTGCCATTCAGAGGTACGGCTCTGCATCGTTCAAGGCTCCGGTTGCGACAGTCTTGGATCCCAACGGGAAACTCATCACTTCTTTAACTTATGGAAAATTGCTCAGTAGATCTCAGAAAATAGCTTACACGTTGCTGAATAGGTCGTTCAGCAAGGAAACTACTCTCAAGTCTGGTGATAGAATAGCGCTCGTGTACCCTAACAATGATCCAATCAATTTCCTCTGTGCTTTTTACGGATGCCTTCAGGCTGGCATAGTACCTGTTCCCATTGAAGTACCTTTGACAAGAAGAGTGAGTCACTGCTTTTGTTCCTTCTTTGTTCTATTTCTCTTCCTTTAGAAGAGTTTATCTGAGTGGGCTGTTGCTTTGGTTTCAGGATGCTGGTTCTCAGCAAATCGGATTTCTCTTAGGCAGCTGTGGCATATCCGTCGCTTTGACTTCGGAGGCCTGTCTTAAGGGGTTGCCAAAGACAACGGCCGGCGAAGTGGTCGCATTTAAAGGTTGGCCAAAGTTGCAGTGGTTCGTTACAGAACATTTGACGAAAACTCCCAAAAGACTGGTTACCACCCCCCAAACTGACGGACGATACTCCGGCTTACATAGAGGTGAGAAGGGTTTCGTTTCGGTGGACGCGTGAGTTTTCTTGGACACGTTAACCGTAACGTTTTTTTTGTTTTGTTTTTTTATTTCCAGTACACGACAGACAAGGATGGTTCAGTGATGGGCGTGACGATTACGCGAGTGGCGATGTTATCGCATTGCAGGACATTAACGATGGCCTGCAATTATACGGAAGGAGAGAATATGGTCTGCGTTTTGGATTTCAAAAGAGAAGTTGGATTGTGGCACAGCGTGTTAACGAGCGTACTCAACGGGATGCACGTTATTTTTATTCCGTATGCGTTAATGAAGGTGAACCCAGCCTCCTGGATGCAGATGATCACCAAGTACAGAGGTGAGATTTTATCTGGAATCGCTTTGCCCTTGGATTCTTGACTTCCGCCTAATAATTTAAATTAAAATCAACTTTGTCTGTTCTTCGTGTCCAGCGAGTGTGGCCGTCGTTAAGTCTAGGGACTTGCACTGGGGTCTTTTGGCCACGAAAGATCACAAAGACATCAGCCTTTCATCGTTAAGACTACTCTTGGTGGCCGACGGAGCCAATCCGTGGTCGCTGTCCTCGTGCGATCAATTTCTGTCTGTATTCCAATCGAAAGGCCTGCGACCGGATGCAATTTGTCCATGTGCATCATCGAGCGAAGCCCTCACGGTGTCGATCAGAAGGCCGGGCAGGGCTGGAGTCAACGCAACTGGCAGAGGAGTCTTATCTATGTCCGGTTTGAGCTTTGGCGTGGTTCGAGTGGATCAGGAAAATTCCCTAACTTCACTCACTTTGCAGGACTGTGGCCAGGTTATGCCGGGTTGTAAGTATTCAGTTATAGTCCTCGGCCTTTTAATGTTACCTCTAGATTCCCAGGTTTTAAGGTTTGGTCGAGAGTTTTGTCAAACTGAAGCTTTCTGATGACCGCAGGTGTGATTGTGGTTGTGAAAGTAGAAGGAACGTCGTACCTGTGCAAGACTGACGAAGTAGGCGAAATTTGCGTCAATTCTGGAGCAACAGCCAGCCAGTATTGGGGCTTACAAGGACTGACGAACAACACTTTCAAAGTTCAACCTTTACAAGCGGATGGGACCTTATTAGGGGAAGCTGAATACACGAGAAGCGGCCTCCTAGGCTTTCTGGGACCGGTGAGTTTCCTTGTTTTACTTTCGCTTTGCAGTCCACGTGCTTAAATCGGCGAGTTTTAACTTCATTAACTTTGACTTTATTTACAGGGAGGTTTGGTGTTCGTCTGTGGATCTCGGGATGGTCTCATGACAGTTACCGGACGAAAGCACAATGCCGATGATATAATAGCCACCGTATTGGCCGTCGAGCCCATGAGATTTATTTATCGTGGTCGTATTGCCGTGTTCAGTATCAGAGTGTTAAGAGACGAAAGGATTTGCGTGATAGCCGAACAGCGACCAGAGTGCAGCGAAGAAGAAGTAAGACGAACCGTTTTTGAGTGAACGCCTTCCCTGCTTTCGTTATTAAATTTTATCTAAACGGTTTTTGCTTTTTTCAGAGCTTTCAGTGGATGTCGAGAGTTCTCCAAGCAGTAGATTCCATTCACCAAGTCGGTATCTACTGTCTGGCTTTGGTACCGCCGAACTACTTGCCGAAAACTCCGTTGGGTGGCATTCATTTGTCCGAGACCAAAAGGCGATACCTCGAAGGAACTTTGCATCCCGCCAACGTTCTTCTTTGTCCTCATACGTGCGTCACCAATCTACCAAAACCACGAGAAGTTCACCCCGGTAAGTTCTGGCTGCCGTTTAAATTGGGCTTCTTTCCCTGACTTTACTTTGGTTAACATTTTCCATTTTTCACGTTTTCGGTTTTCTCGGCTTTTCCCCTTCTTATGTGAGCTCACAAAGGGTGGGATAAAGGATATCAATGAGCCATTCTGTCTTAACTCGCCTCTTTGTTCTTTACAAAAGTAGTTTCCTTGTTTCGTTGGTGCTGACAGCATGTTAAACATGATAAAACTAACAATGAAATGGAAGACATGCAGATAGATACACGCCAAGCTTTCTGTCTTTTGTTTGTGCGGTTTTCTATAATTTCGATTTTTTATGATGTGGCTTTCCAGCTGCGAACTTTGTTACAGACATCGGCCCTGCTTCCGTCATTGTCGGGAACTTGGTTCAAGGGAACAGGCTCGCATCAGCTCAGGGCAGAGACATGGGAATGGTCGATGAAGAGTCGGATTCTGCGCGGAAGGTAAATCCATTTGCTTTTAACTTTCGGGCAAAACCCAAGACAGGAGAGGAGAGACGGGATGGGACACTCACCTTTGCCATTCTCATTTCAGTATCAATTCATTTCTGAAACTCTTCGATGGAGAGCAGCAAGCACGGCGGATCACGTCATATTTAGTCTTCTAAACGCAAAAGGAACTGCACAACTCCAACTGACCTGCTCCCAACTTCACAAGAGGGCGGAGAGAGTGGGAAACTTGTTGCTGGAAAAAGGGAAAATCAACACGGGTGATCATGTCGCCTTGATTTTTCCTCCAGGAATTGATCTCATTTGTGCATTCTACGGCTGTTTGTACGTAGGTGAGTAGGCCTGACACTGCCACCCGACATGCCAGCGATGAACCCTGTTTATTGATTGGAGTTGTGTATTACAGGTGCCGTCCCGGTAACAATTAGGCCCCCGCATCCTCAGAATCTACAAACGACGCTGCCCACCGTTCGGATGATCGTCGACGTTAGTAAATCTGTTTTAGTTCTTTCAAATGCAAACGTGATAAAACTGCTTAGATCGAAGGAAGCGAGCAACGTTGTAGACATAAAGTCGTGGCCCACCACGTTGGACACGGACGACATGCCCAAAAAGAAGCTGCCCATGCTGTACAGAGCTCCCACTGCCGAAATGCTGGCGTACCTTGACTTCAGGTGATTTTGATTTTGACGTTACTCCCATTTGAACTGATTGAGTGAGACTGTTATCAATGTGTACGGTTTTTGCTTTCAGCGTCTCGACAACGGGCATGTTAGCTGGGATCAAAATGTCTCACGCCGCAGTTACCTCTCTATGTAAATCCATGAAATTAGCTTGCGAATTGTATCCATCGAGGCACATCGCACTTTGTTTGGATCCTTATTGCGGTTTAGGTTTTGCACTTTGGTGTCTTAGCAGGTGAGGAGACGAGGAAGATACATTTGGTGGATCAGTAAAGCCATCTTGTTTAGCCAATTTTATCAATTCCTGTTTTTTTTAATACAATTTTCAGTATATATTCTGGTCATCATTCAATTCTCATACCTCCGTCTGAAGTAGAAGTAAATCCTGCCTTGTGGTTAACCGCCGTTAGTAATTATCGTGTTAGAGATACTTTCTGTTCGTATGGTAAGTATGGTGAGCTTGCCTGTGTGTGAACGTATGGAATGTGCATGTCATCAATCTCTCATTGCAAATGTTTGTTTCCTTGTGTCAGGGGTTATGGAACTGTGCACAAAAGGCTTAGGTTCATCTGTAAATGTATTAAAACAAAGGAACGTGAGCCTGAGTTGCGTGAGGACTTGTGTTGTAGTCGCTGAGGAACGTCCAAGGATAAATTTAACGACGTCTTTCTCCAAATTGTTCTCTGCTCTTGGACTGAGCCCTAGAGCCGTGTCTACTAGCTTTGGTTGCCGAGTCAATGTCGCCATTTGCCTCCAGGTGGGTTGCCTTTTTACTTTGGTTGGTTGGTGTCCGTCCAGCTGATGACGGTTTTTGGCTAAATTTTGTTTTCTTGTTTAGGGAGCCTCGAGTCCTGAACCTTCGACTGTATATGTGGATTTAAGAGCTCTGCGTAACGACAGAGTATCTCTCGTAGAACGTGGAAGCCCGCATTCTCTCTGCGTCATGGAGTCTGGTAAACTTTTGCCTGGAGTTAAAGTTATCATAGCCAATCCAGAAACCAAAGGTCAATGCGGAGATTCTCATTTAGGAGAAGTGAGTGAAACATTGTTCTTTTGATAATTATCATCGAAATCAAAACCGTGGAGAGTTCTTCAAAACGAAACGAAATTAATTTGTAGATTTGGGTTCAATCTCCACACAACGCCAGCGGATATTTTACCATTTACGGAGACGACAGCGATTATGGCGATCATTTCAATGCGAGACTCGTGACGGGTTCTAACAGCGAGGTCTACGCTAGAACGGGATACCTCGGGTTCCTCCGGCGAACGGAAGGAACACAACAAGATAGCAACGATATGTCAGGTTCGGGTGGAGGTGAGGAGAACAATAGTTCCCTGCCCCCTGGCCCAGGTCCAGGTCCTGCTCCGCCCCCGATCACCCCAGGTGCACATTTGCTTTCATTACTAAGCTTGCGTGTGAATTTTTGTTTTTGTTTTTGGTTTGGTTTGGTTTTGCATGTCGCTCTCATCATTCTAATCATCATCATCATATCATATCATCGTGCCAGGTTTGCATTTAATCATCTGCATCGGTGGTACTCTTCGATTAAAAGGAAAAAAAACAGAGTTACCGTTTGCTGATGGTATAAAATTTGTTTTCTTACTTTACTAAACTTTTAATCATCGCAATCAGTGAAAAGGGTGTTGGCTTTCAGGTACGTATTGAACATTTCAGTATTGAGTACGAAACGAGTCCGAAAAGCTTTGAGTCACATTGTTACTTAATTTTTAAATTTTCGGTATTTAAATTTAATAATTATGGTTAATAGAAATTGTGATTAATCTTTGTGTTGTAAAAAAGCTCCCGCTCTTTGTTTCTGGCTACTTATCAGGTATTTTGAACAAAACTAATACTAATAAATTTACTAGAAAGCTTTTGTTTTTCAAATAAAGGCTCCTGTTTTTGGATCAGTGGTCATTTGCTCAAAGTTTATTCTTGTTTTGGGCTGTAAATTTTTTTATAGTACTCATAATCATGTTGGGAGTTTGCCTGTAGACTAAATTCGTTAAAAAAGTCATATTTTATGTCTTTAATATGGTCGATAAGGGTTATTTGTGTGTATACCAATCAGATAGACCATGTAAAATGCCATACGCCATAATGTGGAAATATTAATAATAACAACTTTGATATTGGCAATTGGGTTCAAAAGTACTCAGATATAACGCAAAGGTTAATCATCATTCATCTCATTCATCACGTTAATCATCATTGACTACTTCCTATGAGTTTAGTGCCTCTCGACGCACAAGATCTTTTGTACCGCTATTTTTATTTATTCTATGTAGGATTCTCAGTTTTGCTCACTCCTGTACTACTATTCTTTCAGAGCTACACGACGCCGTATTCGTAGTTGGGGCCTTGGATGAAACTGTGATGCTACGTGGAATGCGATACCATCCGATAGATATCGAGAACAGCGTCATGCGATGCCATAAAAAGGTCGCTGAATGGTAAGTTGTCGTGATAGGCTGACTTGACGTGATGAGCTGACAAGCAAAGCCATTAATGCCATTGTTGTTTTGTCCAGCGCCGTTTTCACGTGGACCAATCTCCTCGTCGTCGTCGTCGAGCTCGACGGAAACGAAAACGAAGCTTTAGATTTGGTTCCTTTGGTCACGAACACCGTACTCGAGGAACATCATTTAATTGTGGGCGTCGTCGTCGTCGTCGATCCTGGAGTTGTGCCCATCAATTCCAGGGGTGAAAAGCAGCGGATGCATCTCAGAGACGGATTCCTAGCAGATCAACTCGATCCCATTTACGTGGCTTACAACATGTAGACACACAGAGGACATGCCAAATTTTTATTTATTTCGGTCGATTTTAGTTTCCTTATTGTTTGATGCATTAAGGATCTTCCTTCGGCAGTCAATTCCTCGTTTCTCTTTTCATATCACACTTGACTGTGTGCGAGACTTGGTTTGTGTGAATCGAACAAATCCGCCCAATCCGACAAGTGTTTTCGATAAACCAGGGCTTCGATCGACGTTGGGAGTGATTGTCGGCCATCTTTCTTTTGGTTAATTTTCTTTTCCGTTTCTCGCATTAGGTCTCCCTCAAAACAAAAAAGCACAACGTTTAACAACCACCTGCTCCTTCATTTTGTTTTATTTCTTTTTTGTTTTTGGGGCCAAACCAACTATATTAGTTATCTTTTAGTTTTGAATGTTCTCGGCACGACTGACCAAAGCAAGAAAATACCACTAAAAAGAGGAGCTTGGAGGGGAAGGGAGGCGATATCGAGAGTAGTATAGGGACAAGTTCATCTAAATTCAATTCGGCCTTCGCCTCCTTCCCTACCCCTCCTCTGCCTCCAATTTTTTGGGGGTATTAATATTAATAAATAAGTTTTGAGTCATTGTTTGTAGATATAAATTGAATTTCTTGTATAAAGAAACGTAATTTTAGTTATCGTAACTGGTAATTTTTATGAATGTGACAACGCACACGACAATACAACAATACATGTGAGCGTGTGAGTGAGATGACGTGTAATTTTTTTTTAACTAAGTGATTTTTTATAAGAATGACTGCGATGGGCTACTCCCTTCCCATCTCCCAGATTATTTTTATTGTTTTCATTTCTCTTTTTTGTTTGTTTTTTTTTTAAGTTTCCCCCTGACAATATATCTTTACAGAGACAAAAGAAAAAATTTTATTGGTATTACAAAATTTCGCATTTATTTTATTTGTTATACTGTAACAATTCGAATAAAAAGAGCGATAAATTTTTTGTTTGGTTTATGATTTTATGTGTTGTGTTCCTCAAATTTTTGTCTTCCTTTTTCAGTTTTTCTTTTATCTCTGGTTGTTGGTTGTTTGGTCTCCGTTCATTTGCATTTTCTTCATTTCACTTTCTTCTTTCAACATCCAACTGTTTTTAATTTTTTCCCTGTGTAACTTTTCCTTCCTTTCATTTACCTTCTTTAGGTATTTCAGCCCTCTTTCCTTTGTCTAAATACATTCCCAAAGCTCCATTACTGAATATGCCTCTCCTAGAATTCAATTAGTAAAGCTAAAATTTACACTGAAGTTAACGACAGTATAAAATATTTTTAACATTCTTCTCCGTCGTCTTGGAAGCATTTGAATCTCTGGAAAGCGCGTGTACACGATCGACATACATTGTCATACACTTCTTTCAATGAATTCGTGTAAATTATTGAGTTTATACCTACGACAAGCTCACAAGTATGTGTTGCGAACTTAGGCTGCAGAATTGGAAATGGATGTGCTCACATTAAACGTTTGGCGCACCCCTACTTGTGTAACAGTGTCCCTGTCTTTTTTAACATACAAGCCTCGTGTATGGTTTATTCCATGAATGGTACTCTCAAAAAGCGACTGATCTTTCTTGTAGTGAGACTAACGAATGTAAATTGACTCGGAGTTAAAATTTCTTACTCTGAATATCATTTAGGCAGTGGGTGATAGGGAAGCACTTTAGGAAACAGGCTCCGTCCTTTTGTCTCAAATATACCAATTAACCACAGATTAAATTGAAATTTGCCTCCTAATCTATTCTTAAAACTTGTCTTTGTCATTATAATTTCTTGGTTCAAAATAAGTTTAAAATGAGTTATCAGTGAAAGGTGATCGGAAAAGAACAACGGTTTACGAAAACGAAAAGTTAATTCGACGCGAATACTGCAATTCCGCCATTTTGAATTTGCCTTTCATTACGCTTAAAGTCAACATTAAACTTGAACTGCCTCACAATAGTTTCTTCATTCATGGTGAGTTTTTCTTCAATATTTTTTTTTAACTTTTTGTTTGTTTTCGAACCCACAGTAATTTTTAATTCTTCGTGTCCTGTTTCACTCCATTTCATTCATGTCTATTTTTGTGTTTTGCTTAATTTAAAGGATACTTAAGAAGATGGAAGATGAAGGAATAGAAACAACTGACTGAACATTGGATGTTGAACGTTAGATGCATATATGGACCTGCGCCATGATTTTTTCTATACTAGTTACTATCGTGTTCTCTCGTAGCTCGAAAGATTTTGACGAAACTCTAGAAATGATGTTTTCTTTTAATTTACAGTAATTTACACGTAAATTGGAATTTTACTTGTCCCATCATTGTGATTCAAGTGTTATTTTCAAGAGAACAAGCCGGAAAATACCCACTTCAATGGTTTCAGTGCCAAAGGTTAACTTAGTAATGTCTGTATTTACACTAAAGTGCAACGTAATTTTAAAAATTTAGTTTAATGACCTCTCTTGGTAGTTAAGTTTTAGCTCAGCGAACTGCCCTATTCGAGTTTTAGTATTTCCTTTGATTTTACATTTTTACATTTGTCAATTTTCACTTATTAGGTTGAGTTTAAATCCAATCAAAGAAAAAATAAACATTCTTTCTGGTGATAAGACTGTAAAAGAATCGAGTATAAGTTACATAGATATAATATTAATTGTGATAACAGCTACAACAGGTATATTGCAAGCAAAATGATCTTCAGGCTAGTGCTTTGTTTGAGAGTCGACAGCTTCGTGACAAAAAGCTAATTTTGTCTTTGTAGCAACTCTTGTGTTCTTGGTTCTGAGGTCCTGTCTTAAACAACATAGTTTCAAGTGTAGAAAAAACCTGACAAGAGTTGTAATTTAACTTCCGCCGATTTGGGGACATTACAACCGTCATTACAAATTTTCTCTTTGGAAAAGGAAAAATGGAAGGAGCTGAAAAAAAGAGTTTGGAAAATTGGGAAGGTATCGACGCCGATTTCAATCTGTCTCGATTAGAACACTTAGAAGGCGACGCCGTCAATATCCAGTGCATGAATTCCTCCGAATTTGTCATCGGAAAGCAGACGAACTTTAACGGACCAGTAACTATAATCAACTGTTCAAGTGCATGCAGTTCAGAGACTCCGAAAGTGGGGCAAGAAACTATAGAAAACCAAAAAGAAGAAGAAGAAATAGTGATAAGGGGTCAAGTCTTGTCAAAAAAAGCGGAAACCGTGATTCAGCAAATGGGAGAAAAAAGTGAGAGTAATAAAGGTGATGGTAAAATTAGGTCAATAGTATCCTTCTATCTAAAAAATGTTGATTCAATCTGGATTTTTAGATTGTGAGAAGCCTAAAAGAAGCGAAAAATCTGATGACGGATGTCAGTATCTGTTTAAATGGCTAGCGAAGGATTTGCTCAATATTCCTGTCGGCGTCTGGATTCTCGTCATCGGCCTTTTGACAGGCCTCACTCTTATTTTGACTCTGACTTACTCAAAATCAGATGTCAAAGGTTCGTTTCCTTCCATTTTTTTAGACAAAGAAAACACCATTTCGTTTTTATATTTATTTTATTTTACACGTTTACATTATTTTTATTTGTAGCCATACTTAATTTAACACCGATTCCCCACTTACTAACATATTTACCCCATTCTGCTGACTTCTGAAAGAAACGGCAAAATCCCTCTAAATCAAATTTAGCTCAGTTGTCGTCGAAAGGCTGAGTGCTCAGATATAAGTAGTTAAGTATATAAGTAACTAAGGACTTCCAATTGGAACGGTCCTCCAGGCGACCTTGGGGAAGGCGTTCTTGGCGTTCCTCAGGAACGAACCAGGCGTTCTTGGGGGAGCCTCTGCACTGCCTAAACCATTGGAGAATTGATCTCTCGATCCGGAGAAGAAGCGGCTCGACCTGAAGCCGTTGCGGCACCTATCCAGCCTCGACACACCGACCACCGCTCGGAAATACCTTATTTCGGCCGCCTGTACCCGTGATGTCATCACCCACACCTCATGACCATAGGTGAGGACAGGAACATAAACGGATCGGAAGATGCTGAGCTTCGCCTGGATGCTCAGCCCAGCCCTCTCGCTACGGACCGCCCCAACTGTTGCATCACTGCCCCAGTCTGAGCGATCCGCGATGCGATCTCTGCGTCTGTCCTGCCATCACTCGTGAACCAGACCCCAAGGTACTTGAACTTCTCCACCTGCACCACAGCGACCCCGAGAAGGTGGATGTCGCAATTAACAGGCTTTCTCGAGATCACCACAACCTCCGACTTGGTCACGCTGATCCACATCCCGGCCTCGGCACATGCGGCGTTAAACCCGTCCAGTGCCCGCTAGAGTTCAGACTGGGTGGATCCCAGAAGGACGAGGTCATCCGCGTAAGCAAGATGCCCACCCTCCAGGTCCCCAAATCTGAAACTCTCACTTCCTCGGCTGCACTGTAGCATCTAATCCATATAAATTATGAAAAAGAGGAGCGACAGCATGCATCCTTGGCAGAGTCCAACGGACACGTCAAAGAGATCCGACGTGACGCCGTTTATTCTAACGCAACTCCCGTACAATGGCCCGATGAGCCTCAAGAGGGAACCACCGATGCCATATGTCTGGAGAACCTTCCAGAGCCTCCCGCGAGGGACCCGGTCATAGGCCTTTTCCAAGTCGATGAAACACACAAAGACTGGTCGGGTGTACTCCCAAGACTCGAGGATGAACTTCAGGGTCAGGAGCTGGTCTTCGACCACGGATCTGCAACGGGCCTCCAACACCTTCGCGAAGATTTTCCCGGGGAGACTTGGCGGGGTGATGTCCCTACAATTGGAACAATGACTCCTGCTCCCTTTCTTAAAGATCGGGACAATCACCCCGGTCTGCCAATTCTCCAGCGCTGTTCCTCCTTGCCAGTCCACCTTAATGACGCCAGTGAGCCAAAGGACTCCCTCTTCCCCTAGCGCCTTCAACTTCTCGGGCCGAATTTCGTCCACACCAGCAGCTTTACCGCTCTTCAGCGATTTAATCCCCCGAGCGACTTCGGCCACGGTGGGACTATTCTCCGCCCCAAGTGTGGCGCCGGTTCTGCCACCCTCGGTGCCCTGAGTTGGATTGAGCAACTCCGAGAAGTACTCTCTCTCCAACGAGCAAGGATGGCCCGCTTGGGCTCGGGCGTCTTTGGATTTTACCCCTCCAACGGCACGCCTTCTAAGGCGGGTGGTCTGCCAAAACCTTTTCCTAACAGATCCGTAGTCGGATTCAAGCTGCTCGCCGAACTCCCTCCAAGCCCGCTCCTTGGCTGCTTTCACAGCCAACTTGGAAGTCCTTCGCACCTCAACGTAAGGGCCTCATGAGAGTTCGTCCCCTCCGGTGTAACCACACTTTGAAGGCTTCCTTCTTCTCTTTAATGGCCCGCCGGACCTCCGGGTCTCCCCACCACGGAGTCCGCCTGCAGCCACCGGCGGCCACGCCAAGCCGCTTCAGCCCACAAGCAACCTCCGCGGATTCGGTGACGGCTGTTTTAAACAGACGCCATTCCTCCTCCTCTTCAGCCAAGAGCGGTGGAAGTTGCTCGAATCTATCTTTTACGCGGTGCGTAAAAGATTCCCGAACCTCTTCGTTCTGGAGCTTCTCCCACATCACACGAGTCGGTACTTCGTCTGCGCGCTTCTGCGGCTTCGGCCCCGTCCCGTCCAGGTTGAGCTCTCTCACACCACCAGATGGTGGTCGGTTGACAGCTCAGCCCCTCTCATAACCCTCACCACACAACCTAACCGCCTCGCCTCGTACACATTGGCACCATGACAAAGTCTTTAATAGACTTCTGCTCAAGTGTGTCACGGCACCAAATGTACTTGCAGACGTCCCTGTGCTGGAAGAAGGTGTTCATGATCGCCAGACCTTGGGCACAGCCCAAATCCAACAACCTATCCCCGTTCGGGTTACATTCGGGGTCGCTGTTCCTCCCCACCACGCCCCTCCACGTCTCAGAGTCATTCCCATATGGGCGTTGATATCCCCCATCAGAATAAAATTGTCCGCTTTAGCCGCTATTTTCATAGTGACTTCCACGTATCGGCCAGCAGGAAGGCGGTATATGAAGGTCTGACTGGTCGTTAGGTGCGTACACCTGCAGAACAGCCAGAGTTGACGTCTTCAACTGAAGCATCAGTACCGCCATCCTTCCCCCCAACGGGGTCCATTCAATCACCCGGTCCAACAGCCGGGGGCTCGTGTATTTCCCTACACCCGCCTGCGGCACTATTTCAGGGTCGACTCCGGAGCAGAACAGCTTCCATCCTTCGGGAAGATCCATGGCCTCGGAGCCCCTGTTCTTAGTGGAGGAGACACCCAAAAGATCCAAACGATACCTTTTGGCCCCCTACACCAGTTCCAGGCTCTTCTCCACCGTTAGCGAGCGAACATTCCATGTTCCGGTCCTAAGTCGTCGTCGTCGTCGTCCAGCAATCCGTCCTGTACTGCCCCCCCCCGGGGATTGCACCTTACCCCCGCAATCCCCAAAACAGATGGGGAGTCCATTGTGTATTTCTCCATGACGTGGGGGTTTAAGGGAGAGATGGAGGTTCACTTAGGCGGTATTCCCTGTACCGGGGCAAGGCTACTTATTCGGTGAGGGCGCCAGGTATCGCCGAAGCTCAACCGTTCACGACACAACTCCCTTGTGCCACGCACCCCATCAGCACGGGTCGCCTAACACCTTAGGGTTGGGAGGCTGATTACAGTGTGAAACCACTAGGCGGTGGGGTCGCCACATTCCTACGCCTAGTATAGAAATAACATTTTAATTATATCACTGACCTCGCAAAATAATTATTCATTGATGGTTTTAATTAAAATAATTTCATTTTTTATAGAGAAGTGAACTATGAAGTTAAAGTTATTAAAAAAAAACGTTTATGTTGTTATTATAGTTGAAAATACAGAAGTAAATGGAAGCGCATCAAAGAAAGGACTCTATAGAATTTATACAAAGACCGATTGGAATGGATCGTCGCCGACATCCTCTGTCGAAATGAAATTACCTGTCGCCTATGTCATTATTTCACATTCAGGTACCTCTCAGTGTACCAGTTTTCAGGAATGTGCTGAGTTTGTAAGAAATGTACAAGCTTTTCATATGTCTAATGACTATGCCGACATCGGCTACAATTTCATAGTGGATCCTGAAGGGAATATTTACGAGGGTCGGGGTTGGTCAAAAAGGAACGTGATTGGAGGATTCGTAAACAGTCGAAGCATTGATATCAATATTATTGGGGATTACTCTAGGGATTTAGACCCAACTTCGGAACAAATGGAGTCTGTCAAATACCTTATCCAGTATGGTATTGAAAATGGTAAGATCTCAAAAAACTACTCGCTCATTTCTGCCAATGCTACATATCCAACATTGAGTCCTGGTAAAAATGTTTACAAAATAATTAAAAACTGGCCTAATTTTGATTCCGATCCTCTATCACATGTTAAAGATAGTGAATAATAAACCATTTTTATTAAAAGAATATTATTTATCATTTACGTAATTTAATTAAAGTTAATCTGAGAGTTTATCAAAGTCTTCCTATAAGCATAAAGTCCGTGATGAACGAAAGCAAAACGTTTTGGCGGGAAACACTTTTTACGTGATTTAAGTTGGCACCATTGGCTACCACAAGGTGGCGTAGTTGTCGAATTTGTCATCTACGGGCGTTGCTCGCTCTACAAGGTTTTGTTGAGATCTAGGATTTTAGGGTTAAATAAACATCTTTAATTTTTTTTCTTTTAAGCTTTAAAATGTACCGAGGCTTGCCGGCATGTGTCATCGATGTCGGCACTGGGTAAGTTCTTACGATTTAATTATAAATTGTAAACCTGTTTCACGCAATGGTTTGGTACAGATTTACTATTTTGTTGGGCGTGTGACATGGTTAGCTATTTGATGAAGTCATCGTAAAATAAATGAAATGCACTTCCTCAATTTATGCCGGTTTTGTTTTAGATACACCAAATTAGGTTTTTCGGCCAACAAAGAACCACAGTTTATCATTCCATCAGCCATTGCCATTAAAGAAAGTGCCAAAGTAGGTGACCAAGCAATAAGAAGGTTGACAAAAGGCATGGAAGATTTGGATTTTTTTATTGGAGATGAAGCCTTTGATGCAACAGGATATGCTGTTAAGGTATATAGAAAGTTTCAGTCACAAGAAGTAAAGTTCAGAAGAGCTTTCCTTGGTTTTTCTTGTTTTCGAATCATTATGTGAAAATTTTAATAACATTTTAATGGAATGATTTATTGAACTTTCTGAATGTGCTTGTTTCAGTATCCAGTCAGGCATGGTCTTATTGAGGATTGGGATTTAATGGAGAAATTTCTTGAGCAGTGCATTTTTAAATATCTTAGAGCTGAACCAGAGGACCATTATTTTCTGCTAACTGAACCTCCACTCAACACACCAGAAAACAGAGAATACATTGCTGGTATTGTTAAAAACCTTTATGTTCCAAGTTTTAATATTCTTTGAGATTTGTGAGGCTGTCATTTTAGACAGTGAAGACTGATTTATTTTGAATTCAAACAGCCTTAACTGTCTATCATATGTGTTAACTTAAATTTTATATTTATTTACTTTACAGAAATAATGTTTGAATCATTTAATGTACCTGGATTATACATAGCAGTTCAAGCCGTTTTAGCTCTGGCTGCTTCATGGGCTACAAGACCAGTAGGAGAAAGGACTTTGACAGGAATTGTTGTTGATAGTGGTGATGGTGTGACCCATGTCATTCCAGTAGTGAGTTTCATGAAACTTTTGATTTGTTATTGAAAATGTTATTTTCAATGGCATTTTGTTTAAAATTTTTGTCTTTTTCTTTCGCTTAGGCCGAAGGCTACGTAATCGGTAGTTGCATAAAGCACATTCCTATCGCAGGAAGGAACATCACGTACTTCATTCAATCGTTATTAAGAGAAAGAGAAGTTGGGATTCCGCCCGAGCAATCCTTAGAGACTGCCAAAGCAATCAAAGAAAGGTAGAGTGCTCAGTTTAATTTTGAAATGAAAAGAGTTGGATGGATGAAACAGCTCGGCTCCCATCCTCTCTCACCTCTCATATCCTCTTGTTGCCTTATTAATATTTAAAATGAACTTAGGTATTGCTATATCAGCCCTGACATTGCAAAAGAATTTGCAAAATATGATGCCGATCCGGTAAAGTGCATGAAGAAGTACGAGGGAATCAATTCCGTGACAAAGCAACCTTTTCATGTCGACGTTGGCTATGAGAGGTTTCTCGGACCTGAAATATTCTTTCATCCCGAGGTAAGTGGTTTTGATCTCATTGCATTTCTTCCCAAGGTGACGTATACATGTGGTTACCTCCTTATCATGGCATCAATCCCTAATTGCAGTTTTCGAATCCCGATTTCACAACTCCTCTGTCTGAAATAGTCGACACGGTTATTCAGAATTGTCCGATAGACGTTAGGAGACCTCTCTACCGAAATATTGTACTTTCGGGAGGCTCGACCATGTTCAAGGATTTTGGAAGGAGGTTGCAAAGGGACATCAAAAGAGTCGTTGACAGCAGGTTGAGCGTGAGCGAAATGCTCAGTGGGGGACAGATCAAGCCGAAGCCGATCGAAGTTCAAGTCGTGTCCCATCACATGCAGAGATACGCTGTATGGTTCGGAGGAAGCATGTTTGCCTCGACTCCGGAGTTTTATCAGGTGTGTCACACGAAGAGTGCTTACGAAGAATATGGACCAAGGATATGCAGACACAATCCTGTGTTCGGAACAATGAACTAAATTCGTTTCCAAGAACTCAAGTGATCTGTTTTGTTAATTTTTTTCAAATTTGTTTGATTTATGGAAAATATTTATTATTCCTGAAAGCTAGAGAGAGAAAAGAAGAGAAGGAAGCGTAAGTATAGACTAATTTATTTAACCATCCTCTCTCTTCCCTTTATACATATATACAGTATGTGTATACGTGATTTCGGCATCACTGCTTCCTAACCACCACCTTTCGATATGATTCTGACTTATTTACCTTTGGTTGTTTTTGTTTGTCTGGATGTTACTCCATTGTTTATCCTAACTTTATAGTTACTGTTTAGTTTACAGTTTGAGTTTCAATCCCGCTTTTTACCCTTGGGCATAACAGGAAGTGGGAGAGAATTCCAACTCAGTACTATAACTTATATAGTCAAGCGCTTTGATCTCTACACCACAGTTGTCCCATTTTATATTTAATTGACTGACTGTAAGTTTTGGGGTTAAATCTTTTCATTGTATTCCTGGGGCTATTCAAGGGCCTCCCCTTAAATCTCGTTGCAGTCATTTCTTCTCCATTATTTTGGGCTCTCGTCATCCATTTTTGGGTCATTACCTTTGTTCAAAACCTGTCAAATGCTTAGGACCTTTCAAGTGGCTGTACGGTCATGTCTGAGGTAGTGTTGTCTGTCGACTGATATCGGTTTATATGGAAAAGTTGAAACTTTGTCGAAAAGCGACTCTGTACCAAATGTAACGTCGTGTTTTCAACGAGGCTACTTACCAAAACTATAAGCTCTGCACTGTTTGGGAACATGGAGGTTGTGTTACCACAATGTCTGACTGTTTTTGGCTTGTACCCAAAGAAGAACAGTGCAAGAACAGTGCATAATTTCACGATTGAAACCTTCACTTCCGTGTTGTCGTTGAATACCGGTATTAAGCCTGGTTTTTAGTGTTCGTATGCACCTCTTATTATTTTTGTTGTTGATGAAAAACAACTGAAACTGTACAAACCACTCCACTCAGCAACTTGCTTCATGTAACCCTATGGTCTCCTTTTTTCTGTTATTGCGGTAGTGTGCAATATTTTTGAAATAAAACGTCCAAAAAGAGTACGCAATATATTGAAGGTTTTATTTTTTAAATACCGAATATTTTACTTCATAAAACTATGCAATAATTATAAAATAAATTATTTCAGCACAAATCCCGAAGACTTCAAAACCGAAGTCAGTAATTCAAGCCAAACTGTCTACTCCACAGCCTGTTAACAAGCAAATTTCAGAAGAGGAAGTTCTCCTGCAGAAAGTTTGCAGCAAAGCAAATTGAAAACGTAAGCTCGTCAGTTTTAGTATTTAACTATTTTGCCGTCATTTTTGGAACTTTGCTCGGCAGGGTAACCTCTGTGAGTAACATCCTAATTCTCTTCTTTAATCTTGATACCAAGAAAATTGTATGTTCTTTAAATAAAACCCCTCAATACTACAGTAGCGGCCAAAAGAATCCGGATCGGGAGTAACATGAATAGAAAGAACTTTTCCTATCCGCCAGGCTTCAGGTATATCACGCAAATGATTTGCTTTGTTTAATATCAAGTTCCAACAATGTTATGGGTCAAAAGTTTTTTGCCTGTTGTGACAATTGGCCAATATAATAGAGAATATGACTCCGAAAAGGAGAATAACTGAGCTTAATAAATAAAAATGTTAACTTTAAGGGCGGAAAAGTCAAGTGTCCGAAAGATCAGCGCCAGGGTTGGCTTTAGTAAGTCGAAGCGATTTTTTAAAGTATTACGAAAAAACCAAGGCAATAAATAGAAGACCTGTCAGGAAGACGACAGGCGCAGTATTACATTATGAAGCGCATAAGCCTTCGAATGCGAGGATGTTAGACAGGAATTTACTGAAGGTACCGGCACCGAAATAAGTACCTGAACAGTTTGAAGACTTACTTAAGCCGGTTTATGCGCACGAAGACCTGCCAAAAGCCGCTTTGGACCAAAAATATACGTCAAAAACATCTTGAAAGGGCCAACCAGCATCCGAATTGGACTCTAGCTGACTGGAGGAAAGGAGTCTTCTCAGAAGAATTAAAATTCACGTCTTTGGATCTGATGGACAGTGAGAATTACATTACCCATACCGTTAGAGAGGGAGGCAGCCGGGGATGGGATTGTCAGGGGATGTTTTTCGTATGATGGTGTGGGACAGCTGGCCCTAGTTGGTTTTGCCCTCCGTACGCCTCTAAATACATACAACTACTTGAGGAGAATAACTCCTTCAGTTCAGTAGAACTTTTTGGCAACTGCAGACGTCATATTCCAGGATGATTCTGCGCCTTGTCATCGGGCAAAATTGGTAAACTCAAACATTTTGAGGATGATAATAAGCCAAATAAACAATTTCAGAAATTGTATGGGTCAGTCCTTTTTTTCTTAAAAGTAAAGGATTGTGAAAAGCGAGAATTTCGAGAATGGGACGGCCTGGAAACAACACTGATTTCAATCCCACCCAGAATCTGTGGCAATTAGAAAGGAGAGACCCGGAACTTAGGCCGATTTAGATCGAATTAGCAATAATTGCAAGATTTCGGTTTTACCAAAATAAACCGCTATAATACGACGTTTTAAAGGTGTCCGGATTTTTTTGGTCGCCACTGTATATTTACCAACTATTAAAAGTTTATCTCTCGAAGCTAAAAACCTTGAATCCTGGGTTCACACCGCGTCATGCCTGAAAAGAAAACCAATGTGTCGTTCACTTCGATAGCTGTGGACATGTTGAGGGTGAAACCTAAGAGGCGATGACATTGACGCAGTGTCGGTTATCCGAGCTGCTGCGCCGATCTGCAAGATCAAGTTTGAAGAAGGCTGCAGAGTAGCTGATTCTTTCCAATCATTAGCTCGATCTAATCTTGGCCTATGCGATTGGAGCTCGCAAACTGACTTTGTGAACATAGTCAGCAGGCCTAGCTACCTTCCTTCCACTAGATAGATATAGAGATACTAGACAACTGTACTCAGACTGAGACAATTGGGTCAAAGAACGCCAACACCCAAACTGACATTGACCTTGGGTTCACCCTTGTTACGGACAGGAAAACAAAGAGTAAAGTGAAGATAGATGCGAATGCTATCGCCACTGAAAATGTTAAAAAGCAAACCAACACCAAAGCTAAAGAGAAGAAAAGTACCAACACCAAAGAGAAGGAAAATAAAAATACCACCACCAGAGAAAAAGCTAAAGCTAAAGAAAAGAAAGACAGTAAAGAAAAGAAGATAGTGGATAGAACTAGAGAAGTAGTAGAAGAAGGAAAAGAAACAGAAAATGTTATACTTACCTACTCTGCTGCTGCTGCTAAAAAGTCCACTAAGCCTGGAACAAAGATGAAAAAATCGTCAGCTATTATCATACAGTGTACAAACAAAAATAATACTTACCTTGATGTGATGAAAACTGCTAAGGATAACATCAACCTCCAGGAACTTGGCATAACGAATCTTAAGCTCCGAAAAGCCATGCGATCTGAAGGCATGATACTCGAGGTCCGTGGTCCTGACCATGACACTAAGACTGATGCACTTGCGCAGCAATTGCTGGAAGCCTGTAACGATAAGATAAACATCAAAAGACCCAAAAATCTTGCTACAGTTAGAGTCGCAAACCTCGACCCCCTCACTGAAGAGGAGGACATTCTAGAGGTCCTGGCTGAACGTTCCAGCTGTGCAGCCAACGACTTTAAGTGCAGCCAAATCCGACGTACCCGGTTAGGTTTTGGTACGGTCTGGGTTACTCTTCCTCAGTGTGCCGCAGAGAAACTTCTTGCAGCGGACAAAGTTATTATCGGCTGGACAGTGGTCAAAATATCATTGGCTGAAAAGCGAGAACCGAGATGCTACAAATGCCTCGGCACTGGACACATCTCGACCACGTGTAAGAGCGACAAGGACCTGCGCGGAAAGTGCTTCCGATGTGAGTCCTCCGACCATCTGATTGGTGAATGCCAGGCCAAAGCACAATAGCAGAGTCGTTCCAAACGACAAACTACCAGCTATACAGCGCAAAGCGAATTAGCAGGGACGCTGTTTAGCTGGAAATGCGAGAGCAACGAGGGAAAAAAAAAAGAGGTGGTCAATTTCAAAAGTCCCTTTAGAGGTAAAATTATTATTTTTATTTGGTTTAAATAATTGTACTCAATATACAAGATATTTACAACAAAAAATTCTTGAGTCTCAAATTTAAAAAATTTTATCGCAGCGTTGAAAAATTCAAGTTTTGACCAAATTAATATAAATATAAATAAAAAAACTCAAGAATAAGAAACAGTTTTAAAACAAAATTTAAGCACTTTTATTTATTTATAATATTGTACATATACCGAAGCATTTTCAACCAAAATGCAACTTCCTTTCAATTAACAATTAAGGAGACATAAAAAAAGGCAAAAGTATCACAGTTTTTCTTAACGGTCTATCAGGCAAGACTCATCTAAACCTTTTAAATGTTCGATTTTCCATGGTCAATTAGGAACTGTTTCCAAATATTCATTTTGACATTTTGGTTTTCTCACATTGAGCACTTATGATTGGAAATAAGCAAACTCGCCCCTTTATCCTTGTAGCTCGCTCGCCAAATCTTTCTCCATTTCCTGATCCATCGTTATACATCGTTCATTAAGATTAATTTTTTCTGGTTAAACTTTTTCATTTTTTTATTAGATACATTTATAAAAATTGAGCTTTTTGGCATTTGGTCACTTGATTGATCGTGTCGGAAAGCACATTGAAATTGCCATACTCGAACTTCGGTGGAATATTGGTTCCACATTTTGAACTATTGTAATAAACGAGGCTGAGTACGATATGATATGGTTTGATGTAAGGAAATATGGAATCACGCTTTGCACTCACTAGTGTCTAAGTGATTACGCTAACTATTAACGTAACGAAGCCTTTACAAGAGGACGGGATGATGGGTGGAAGAGAGGAGTGCAAGAGGTTTCCTAAATCTCCTTATTCGTTCAAAGTTTCGTGTTTCCTCCTGACCTCGTGGGCGATTAAAAGTGATTAAGAGGTTTCCCTATCAGGAGGAAAAACGAAAAGTGCTGTGCTTTCCTTTCTGTCCATTTCCCCCAATAAAAATGAAAAATTTGTTAAAAATCTAAACAAAAAATAAGGCACACTATAAGTAACACTGGATGGAGAATGTACACAAGAGATCAATTCCTAACAAATAAGTTAAGTTTAAAATAAATTTGTTACGTCAGAAATAAGTTAATAAAAAATAGTCCGTTGGTAAAACGAACGTGTAACGAAACTAACGTTTCAGTTAAGTTTTCATAAAAACAAAATTTTGTCTTGTTGTTTGTTACTGATAAGCCTTTGGTAACCGAAGACTGGAAGACGAACATCTCAAACCGTTGTCTCGTTTCTTCTCAAAGGCTGCAACTCCCTTTGAAGCCTGTCAATATCGTTGTAATATTCGTGGTCGGATTCTTCTTCCGATGACTTTTGAGCGACGTACGGCCTCGGCACGTTCGACGGCAAATTTGCTACATTAATACCTACTAAATTACCCGCGGTACCCATGACGGGTATGCCGATATCACCTTCAGTCTGATCACTGTTCATTATGTACTCGGGATTGTCCACGCACGTGTTTGATTTACCAACACCAACTTGAGGATGCTGTCGAGTGAAGTCTCCATTTCGGTAGTCCGTTTCATCTGGGAGCAAAACCAACAATTCATTGAAAGGATTTTCTCTTGGGTGCACTTACATTTTCTCTTGGGGTTGTTGGGGGTGTAAAAGCTTACCCGCTGACTTATTTTCCCCTATAATGTCCATGTACGTGGTCTTAGTTTCTGTTTGCTGTGGTGATGGCATTAAATAGTCATCCTCGTCAAGAGGAGGAAGGTTTAATTTTAAGTCTCCGACTGTGGCCGGTTTCGCATCGAAGCATTCGTCGCTCACATCCATGTCTGAAAGTGAACATACATTGAATTCGGTAAGACATTTGCCAGGGGAGGTAAGTGAAGTGAGGTCATCAACCATAAATCTCACCTTTCCCTGTTCTTAGAGGAACGGTGCTATATCTGGATGGAATTGACGTGCCCTGAGGGTTATGGCCGTGAGCATAACGTAGCAATTCCCTGTCCCAGTTATGCTGGTTTTGTGGTGTCGGTGAGTCCGTGGATTGTTTTAAGGTGGGCGTGACTGGAGGAGATGAAGACGTACTGGAAGACTGATGACCTCTAAGTATGATGGGTCTTTGGAATTGTGGTTGGAGGTACTCGTCGGCTTCGACGATTGTTTCCGGTCCGTCACTGGTTCCCGTGGACAGAGTGTGCATTAAGTCTTTCTGTTGTTGCTGAAAGTAGAAGAACAAGTATGAAGAATAACAGTGGACCTCTCTCATGGACCAAATGGTAAAGGTGACATGAACACTCACTTGAGTTGTGTAAGAAGGCAGTCTCAAAAATTTATCTCCTTGAATAACGAGGTATCGTCCTGGGTCTCTGGCCATTTTTGCGAAGTCATCGGCCAATTCCTTAAAAGCCGGACGAGTGTCAGCGTCTAACATCCAACACTTGACCATTATCATGTACACTTCAATCGTACAGATATGTGGCTGAGGAAGGCGCTCTCCTTTCTCTAAAAGTTCAGGTACGTCGCGTGCTGGCACGTTTTCGTATGGACGACCACCGTACGTCAGCAATTCCCACACCGTGACCCCTGCAATGAAACGAACACATTAAATAGCTACATCAATCAAGTCAGTCTGGGCAGATTTTCCTACAACGGACACTTACCAAATGCCCAGACATCACTTTTGTGAGTGAATATCCGGTGCTGAATGCATTCGAGTGCAAGCCACTTGATCGGCATTTTTCCACCGCCTGCTTTGTACACTTCTTCGTTTATGTCTAATAGTTTGGCCAAACCAAAGTCCGTGATTTTCACGCAGTTTGGAGTCTGGACGAGCACATTCCTGGCCGCCAAATCTCTGTGAACAAGTCTTTTTTCCTCAAGGTACGCCATCCCTCTGGCTATTTGAGTGCACCAATTCAGCAGCGGTTTCGAACCTATTTTGTCGCGGTTGTTCCTCACGTAATCTAAGAGACAACCAAGGGGCATGAGCTGAGTGACCAACATCATTTGCGAAGTCATGCAAACGGCCAGAAGCTGAAGAAGATTCGGATGTTCCACGCTCGCCATTATGTACGCTTCCTCTAGAAACTCTTTGCTCGTGTTTGCACTAGTTCCTTCTCGAAGGACCTTGATCGCCACCGGGATTTTCACGTTTTCTCCTTCCGGCACCCAGACACCCTGAAACGATTCGCATTCGTTTCATGAGATCATAAACACAAACAGCCACGGGCGGTCATCCAACGCGCGGAGCGCCCTACTTACCTTATACACGGTGCCGAAAGCACCGTAACCCAAAATTCCCCCGCGGCGCATTTCCGCTTCTTTGACGATCCGAAGTTTTGCCAGATTAGGTTTCACATTGGAAGGTCTCAGAGGCTCACTGTCCTCCATTCCCGTAAGCACACGAGTCATTTTCACTTCTTCTTCCTTCGCTTTCATTTTTCTACGCCACTGATAAAAGAATAGACAGAGGACTAGCACGACGACCAGCAGTACTACAATGGCTGTGATGAAACCAGGCCACTGAGTGTTGTCAACGCTGAAATTTAAGAAAGACGGTCTATTAGTGAGTAGTCAGGACACCTGGAAGTTTTCGTGGCAACTCAGAGTAGTCGATTTCAGCGGGACAGATGTGAGGAAAAGAGTCTCACGATGGGAATACTTACAACTTGGACATAGCGCCGACAGCACGAGGAGAGCAATAGGGCTCTCTATTGTCTTCCGGATAAATTTTGTAAGGGGCATCTGGAGGGCAAACTTCAGTGCAGTTAAACGCAGTCTCGTTGTTCGCAGGTCCACTGTCATAATCCTGAAATCGTAAATGGAAGATTGATTCCGACTTTCTGCTTGTTCACTGACAAATGTCTCATGATGAAGGAATTGATCACTCACAAAATACAGCCTGAAATTTCTACATTTGTAGCAGTGGGAAGGTTCCGGACCGTAGCAACCCCTACACTCAACACTACAAGGCATGCACTCTTGGGTCGTCTCGTCTGCGTAGTGGTCTTGGGGACACTCGTCTTCGCAGTGTTTTCCTCGCTTATAGTTGGTGCATTCCTGACACACTTGTTCATGGATGCCGTAGCCGGTACATTTCTTACAAGTAGGATGGCACTTTCTACAGATTGCTTTTCCAGCGAGGGGCTTGAATGGTCCTTGATACTGCGGTCCGACCCATTCGTAGTAGTAACCAGTGGGGCAAGGCTCGTCCTTTGGTAAGCAACTCTCCTGAAAAATGAAAAAGTTCGTTTTAAAAAATATTAGGTCATGAGCACCCCGTTGAGAAAGAAGGAAGTTGGACCTACCACTGTGACGTCACCATTGATGATGGCCTTTTCGCAAGAAACGCATCCTCCGGGTCCGATAGTGTTTGCGGGACCCGTGCATCCGTCGACACAGTTCGGATGGCAAGGTTTGCACTCGCCGCTGTCGTTGTACTTTGTTTCAGGACAAGAAGCGTAGCAGAAAGGTCCGTCTCGAACGTGTTTGCATTTCGTACAGTTTCCATTTCCTGGGCCAAAACAAGTGGAAGCACATTCTTCGTGACAAGGCTTGCACAAATTCGGTCCCGCAGTGTACATCCTGAGAAATAAAGAGTTTGGAGTCAATCGAAGTGCTGACAATTGGCACGATAAGAACTGAGATGCGCAAGGTACTTACCCCTCGATGGAATTGCAGTCTTTGACACATTCGTTTCCGTTTTTGAAGTTGATGCAAGAAATGCATTGCTTTGGCCCTGGACCCCAACAACCTTCGGAAGAGCACTGCGGATCACACACAAGTCCTTTGGCCACTGTAAAAAAAGAAAATTGATGCTTGACGGATTCCCTAGCAGCTGAAACTAGAAGAGGCTTTCCTACGAAAGGAAAAGGTGAAAAGAGAAGCGGAGGAGG
Organism: Columbicola columbae; assembly: GCA_016920875.1. Classification (NCBI taxonomy): domain Eukaryota; kingdom Metazoa; phylum Arthropoda; class Insecta; order Psocodea; family Philopteridae; genus Columbicola; species Columbicola columbae. The sequence goes on from JADMLL010000012.1 coordinate 12,390,317, forward strand.
GGAAGAGGAAGTAGTTCAGAATGCCTAAGACAACGGGCAGTAAAGAAAGTTAAGGATTAACAGCGCCGAAGTCAACCAAGACAGGCGCGCATGTTTACATAATTGCAGAGTGTCATTGCCTCCTCATCGTTTCAGGTACGGACTGCAATTTCAGCAGGTATTTACTACTCACCGCATTCGGATTCGTTTCTGTTTTGCATAATGAGGACTTGGTGTTCGTTCGCCTTTTTAATGTTTTTCCAGGCGACACCGTTTGCAAAACACAGCTCCTTGTTTTCCAATATCCCGATGTTTCCGGAAGAAATCCTCTTCAAGGACTGGAGTCCCAATGAGGTCAAAGATGTCTTCACAATGTAGAGGGCAAAGTATTCCGTCAGCGTACGACCTCCGATTATTTCCAAGTTCCTGAAACACAAAACATTCATCAGTGAGTTGATAGAATGCGGTAAGTTTGATGGTGGTCAAGGACGCCTCTAAGAACCAGCCACTCATCGTTCGCTCATGTTTCTGCGAAATGGATCCTACAATATCAACCTGACTCAGGATTTATTTAAAGGAATGACAGAAGGATGGAACTGAATTATCTAACGAAGAAGCGAGAGAGCACTAACCTGAAGTAAGAAAGGTTCCTGAAATCCTCGTGAGACCCTTGAATGTTGATAAAACCAGTGACTTCTTTCAAAGTGCTAAACACTTCCAGTCTGTCCGGATGCATTTTCGGATACCGCGGCCCGAAGGTAAAGTTGTTGTAAAAGTGTTGAAACCCATTAAAGCTATGGTCTAGAATGGATATAGAGCCGTCGATTATGGTGCATCCCTTGAAGTTATCTATGTTGCCTGCGTGAACGCTTCCGTCTGCTTCGGCTCCCTTACAAGTCTTCGGACAAGGTCCCTCACAATTGACGCATTCTCCGTTCAGAGGTGTCTTGTTGGGTGGACAGCTTCTCACGCAAGCTCCGTTGTCTTTGAGCAGATGTTCTGGGCAGTTTTTGACGCAAGTCGCTCCGTAGGCGTACTTCCCTCGAGGGTTGTTTTCCCAGGAGTACGTGGACGGGTTGTACGTTTGCATTGAAGGACATTCCTGCGTGCACTCACCGTCGTCGTAGAAGTTTCGACAGGCCTACAAGATTTGCATCAATAGTAGTATTCGTTTTAGATGAAGAGTAGAAGGGAAAGAGGGAAGAAAGGATCAATACTCACGAGGCAATCAGTCTGTTTGGGTCCGGTGCAACCTCCTGCACAAAACAAATGGCAACATTCTCTCGGGTTCGGTCCGAAACATCTTCCCTCGGAGCACTGTGGGCTGCAGTTGAGTTTGGAGAACTTTTGGCAATTTTCCGGTCCTTCTCCCCAGCATCCTCCGGGGCAGCTTTTGTCGCAAGGCTTACACTGACGTTCCGGTGACGTGAAGTTATACACGAACACATCATGATAACCTGGCCCCGTAATGATTTCCTTCCAGTTGATGGTTCGGATGTGACAGAGGTTGTAATTATTGAACATTCCAACACCTCCCGCCAAAATATCTGAAATTTTTATTTTTCGTGATATTGCGTGTCTGAGGACAAAATGTCTTAGTCAAAACGGAGGTTCATCAAAGGATTTTTCTTCCTCTCTTTTAGTATTGTTCTCGAGCTAAGGCCATGAAATGATCAGTGTATCTGACCTGGACGGAGTCAAACTCGAGGTGACAACAAGCGAAACCCTTTCATTAAAACCTTTAATCATTGGATTGGAAGTAACAGAGGCTACTTACTGTCCACGACCAAGGGAGACAGAAATACGAAGAGGAATTACATCTTCTAGGTCCTTCCCTTCCCTTTCCATCTCAGTCTAATTATCATTAATTCATGCAAATATTTACTCTTAATACATGTGATCTCTCGGTTGGAATTGTGGGTCGCTTAAATTTTACAAACAATTATTGAGCCTTTACTCGTTTCAGTGGCGAACGTGTCTTTGAACTTCTTTCGTCCCTCCCCCTCCCTCCCCCTATTCTTCTGGTTCCTAGTTTCGCGTTGCCCAATAGTGCCCACTAAAGACCGTTGCGACACATTGTTTACAGGTAATTTATTCGCTTTACATTGTAAATAAGTGTCGGCATAAAAATTGTTTATAAATTATGATATTTCTGCTTGACGGTCAATTTTCAATGATAATGCCATTTTGCAAATTTTCCCCTGACTCAATAGAAAATAGGAGAACTGAGTTTGTCCTTCCTTTTTTCAAGGGGACGTAGGTAGGTAGGTAACAAGGGCAAAACTGAGGAACCCCAAGAATATTGAATTCAGAGGCATCACCGACCACTTGGTTCCTCTTCACCCAGACGCGGAATCAGGAAGGAGATTCTCATCGCTTCGTAGAACTCCCAAACCCATGGACGAGAGAAATGAGGTCGATTAGGCTGGTGGGTGAGGGTGGAGGAAGGACAAGGGATAAGAAAATGAAGATTTGATTGTCGTGTCATTAGAATAACGACGGTAATTTGACAAAAATTTGTTTTTTAATGAAGGAGCCAGCACAAAATGTGTGAAATGGGCTTTCATTTGGAATCTGCTGATTCACAGGACCTCAAGATATGTGAACGGTTTTTATTTTTAATTTTTTTTCAAACAAAAGTCTAAAAAATTTTCAAGTAGTGAAAATATTTCTCCGTAATTGGCTTCATTATGGAACCATTTGCTTGTTTATCGCGTTTGTCAAGTCACGACTTTTTTCTTAAATGAGTTTAAAATTTCTCAAACGAAAATTCCACTTGGTTGCCCTCTTAGCCCTCAGCCCTTTTTATGAATGCAAGAGCTGGAGGAGTGCGGTGTTAAATACTAAAAGGAAAAAGTCCTAGTGACGACAAAGGTAACGTCTAAAGAGGAAACAGAAGAAATGAGAACTCACCTCGAAGAGCGGGCATTTCGATGGTGTGCATCTTACAGAGAGAAATCATGAGTGCAAATTCCTGCTGGTGGATACTGAGCTTAAATAAAGTTCGGCCCCGGATGATCTGAAGCTTCGGCAGCACGACTCTTGTCACGTGGACGTGAGATATGAGCACGTATCCGGTCACTTCTCGAATGTTCTGAAGAAAACTCAAATCCAAATTCTCATCTTCGATCCACGTCAGTTCCAGATTTCCATCGACGTAACTGCAATTGGTGTACCTTTCTCGAAGGTTTCGGTAATGATGCTCCCGGTTAGATGGGACTGACATTCGGCCATTTGTACCGATGCAAACTGAAACAGTCAAAATTAAAGATTGTGAGAAGGAGTTTGACTAGAGTTTCACAGACATCAGGGGAAAAAGCTGTACAGCGACACACAGTATATCATACTAAAAATAATATTTTTATAACCTTGTACATGTATAAACAGGAAATATTTCTTAATTAAGCAACCAATCATGAGGATTAGTCAAAGTGACTCCTTGGTCCTCCATTTTCATATCAATAAAATAAAAAAATCCTTTAATTGAACCGGACGAGTTTTCAACTACCATCGTCACCTCAAACCACCTTTCTTGCCAAAGGCAACAACAACACTCCCGGCTCTTTGAGAGCTTTCAAGTCCTTGATCACCGAACGGATCGCCGAACGTGTAGCTCCCTAAACAATGATTCGCGAGACATGATATTGAGCAAATATTTATGTCACAACGACGTGACACTCTTCTCGTTCATCCTCAACTGACATTGCATCTCTGTGCTTTCATAGACAAGTTCATTAATCAATTGTTCTGAATCGACGCCATTTTGAAATTTTGACGAGAAAGACAAAAAGAAGTTCAACGGTTGCGAGCTCAACAGTCCTTCTTCCAGGTTCGCAAGCCACACTTGTAAACTCACGTGTGGTTCATGTGTGGTCTCATTCCAATGAATTCCTTCAATCTTTTGTATTTGAGTATTTTTATATATAAATAAGTGCGGACATGTGCTCAAAGAGCGCAATTTGAAAAGGACAACGATTGTAACGATAGCTTTTCAAAATTTTGCAAATTAGAGATTGTCTTCAGGTAAATTCAATATGGCGGAATCAAGTTTAAATGTTGAGGATTTTACGATGAAAGCGATCAGTTTATTAAGCCATTAGCAACTTTTTATGAACTCAAACCCGAAATTCAGGGGAAGTGTTGTCATCCTCATCACTTTATTATCCTCTATGCTCTGTGCTCTATCGTAAAGCTTTTTCCCCAGTCCCTTGCTGCCAAATTGTCAGGTCAAATAGGCACTGGGTAGAACGGATTTTTCGAGATCGTGGGGCTATCTCATTCGCGCATCCTTGGCTCAAGGCTACGCGCTCCTCAATTTCTTTTTCTCCTTCTGCTTCCTATCATATGGTTGCATTTAATTTATTTGCTAGATAGAAAAATTGAAGTTCCAAGTTTGAATGAAAAGTATGACATCATAACTAGTTCGAGAGTGCTCGGCCCTGATCTACTCCGCCCACGCCTAAGGTACATCGGCTTCTCTACAGTTTCTCTTTCCACTTCCCATATTTTCTTTTCTTTCCTTCTTTCTTATCTTTCGATGTTCGCTTTAAAAAAAATTAACTTTTAGGGCTTTTTACCTTCAGATCAACCTTTCCCTAAACGTTCTGGTCTTGGAACGAGTTGAAATGACTTTACCGAATACTGTGAATCACGATTTCCACTAGCTGTACTTCTTGGAAAAACCTGCCCGAATCAAAATTATACTAATCACCTCAACATTTCTCGAAACATTTATTTCTCACACTAGAGTAGGCGTCATTTCTTCAAGTGCTTACAGCGCTTCTTGTTCTGCCCTAAATTCTAGTGCCATGGGGTTCAAAGCTCTGTGCCACAGCAGACCGCTAACGATCATACTTGTGAGGAATCTGTGCCACAATAACAATCATTTTTTAATAGAACTTTATAATGAGCTGTATCTGGGCGATTTCTGTTCTGTAACAAGTCGTTTTGGGGTTTTTTGACTGGGGTAGGTGTTGGGGGTGGCATTCGTAAGCAGGGTTACCAAAAATGAAAATATTTGAGTGCGGACGGCCACGCAGACAATTTCGTCCGGATTAAAGTTCGGAAAATTTATTTCGACCATTATCTCGGCTAAGTTATTGTCTTGTCCAGAGAAGAAGATTCATAAAGCTATCAGAGAAAATTAGAGAATGTCACACAAGAATGATGAACAACTCAAACACGAAGTTATGCGAGTTCTGAGAACGGCCCAAACAGGTCCAGGTTCTTACCGGCCATACAACTTTTCGACTCTCGTTTCTCTCTAAAATGAATAATCTTTCAACTCATATTTCAGAGAACTTGAGTAGATGTTCTAATCTCTCTCTCTCTTATTTTACTCATTTATTTGGATTAAAATATTTGAAGGAAAATTTTGTCTTTACTCATTTCCATCTTTTTTCTTTTTGTTCCCTTCTTGCCGGCCGATCGGCTTGTTTCTCCAGGCAAAACAACCTGAAAGCTTAACGGGGTGAATAATTCTCTTTAAATCTAAATCCTCTTTTTATATTATAAACATTTTGATGGATTCTGTGCTATTGAATCGAGAACAAAGAATTCAGAATTAGCCTATCTGCAAGATAGAGAGAGTGTGTGTATTCCTTTGGCGAACCAGCGGGATAAAAAATTCGTAAGAAAAAGGAAAAAGTTCTCACCGATGATACGATCACGTGACTAAATTGCAGAAAAATAAAAATTCGGGGAAAAGGAAAACACGGTCGCCACCAACAAATAAATAATCAGGATAATAACTATCATACACAGGTATAAGGTACGAAACGGTCGAGTTGATCATATATAATTGCACGTCCTTAATGATTTCTTCTGGCATTTCGAGCCGAGATTATTAAGGGAGATAATAACTTCAAATTAAGCGTGCACCAGAGGTAGAGACACCGCTTGAAAAAAAGAGAAGAAAAAAATTCCCCGCAGATTTCCATAAGCAGACGACGACGACCAAAAAGGTTTTCGGGTTTTTAAACCGGAGGCTGCACAAATTTCAGATCACCGTTTCCCTCATGAAGAACCGTAGTGATTGATTAGTCTTTACAAGTTGGAATGTAACACCGCACTAAAAACGAGCAAACGCAAAAATGCTTTCCGAATCAGAGCCGGTGGCGGAGGCTGGAACGGAGAAACCCCAAGAATTCTTTCAAAGTGAAAAACGTATTTTGAGGCTGGTCCAGGCATCAACTGATGTTGGAATTCTTGCTTGTGTTACAACCAGTAGTCAAAACACTCAAAAAAGCAATTTGTGTTCAAGATTTGTTTCTTTCAACTGGAATCTGGCGTTGTTCGAAGATATCAAATTTAGGACGAGATTTTTCCCCTTCTCCCTTCCTCTCTCTCACCTCCTTTAACCCTTCTTATTTCTCTTCTTTACAGATGCCAACGATAAATTTTGTTTTTATTCTTCAGTCTCCGGCTTAAAAGTAAAAAACTAACCTGCCAACGGCTCTGCATCAGGTTTATAAAACAAAAGATACGATCTTCCACGCACGAAAACTTAATAAAAAGGAGAAAAAATTTTTAGAGGATGAAAAAATTCTCCCAGATCATAATTCACTTTTGTGGCCTTGATCCTATCATCCCTTAAAGAAAAAAAGGTCAGGCTCATGGGTCTACAACCTGGGGAAAGTCTCGTCTTAGCTATCGGTCTGAAAAACGAGTCCAGGACGAGAAAAGATGACGACTAGAACTACGAAATGGCTTCTAGCAAGGAGGCAGTGAAAACCCATGGGCGACCCACACAAAATATCCAACCTCCGTGTTCCCCTCTACCTCCCCCGCCTCGCCCGATTCCTCATAGGCGTGCTAAAATAAGTTTCTCTACGTTTAAAGTCTTTCTTTTATAAAACATTGAAGAAATGTTAGTGGTTTGTTTGCGGTGCCTGAGGCAGAGCCATGAATTTGAGAATTAGAGCCTTGAAATTTGTGTTGGTGGGTTCGCGGGCCACGTTTTGTTTGGTTTTCAAAGGTTTTATTTCTATACCTCTACCTCCCCCTCCTCTTTCGCCACCTTTAAACTCATTACTAGATGATGGTGGTGGGTAGCTCTTTGGGTCTCGTTAGACATACCATACACCATTTCCTTGAACGGGGGCTGAAACAATAGTCCGGAAACAAAAAGTTTTCATTAGGATTGTGAGAGTCCGCCTGAGCCTAGAGTTCAAGTCGTCAGGCTGATTTTCATTTCATCTGGACTTAACTCTCAAATGATGAACGAATAATTTTTTTGTAATTTATCCTGAGGATGCTGATGTGAAAGATTGAATTTGTAAAGTGGCAAGACGAGAGGGAAGTCATCCGTGCTGGCATACCTGAACCTGAATACAGGCTTCCTCGGGCATTTCGATCTCATCATCGCGATATTAACTTCGATTCGTTCAAGATAAACGCATCTCGAGTTTTATGGCTTTTCGTGTTATAAACGCGCGAAAATTTTCCTTTTCTTTTTTTTTGTCTTTCTCATGCCTTCGGCGTAAATTAGTTTTGTTTAGCAGAGGTGCCTTTTGCCACGACTACCAATCTACTCATAACGAATGTGATTTAACAAGTGTCTGGAGTCTGGAATCACTCTCACTCGGGAATTGAGAAAAACTAAAATTCTCGCTTCGAAAATTACGTACAATATCACTTTCAAAAATTGACAAAATCCTCCACGTCCAACTCGAAGGAATTATGAAGAACAAAGTACACAAAACGGTTCAATAGTTCAAACAAGTAAACAGTTTAAAAAGCACTTCAACGGAAGATTGTCTTTGGTAATAGATGGCAATCACGAAGCGAGGTGGATGGTTGTTGTTGGGTTGCAGGGAGTGATGGCAGTGGGCCTCCGATGAACCAAATCATTCTCACAGGCCGATGTCACAACTGGACAGAAGCTGTACACGCAAGAGGTCGTTCAGATGGTCATTTCCGACGAGGACAACACCCATCACCAGTTCGAAACCCAACGATTTTAGGCAATTAAGCCTCAGAAAGGATGAAGGAAATGATACGGCAAACACGCATCGCGTTTGTGTGAATGCAACCTTCATTAGAATTTTTCTCTTTTTATTCGTGCGCGAAGAAAAGAAAAAAATTTTTTTTTACTATCACGATATTAATGATAGAGCCTGAATAGTGGAGGGAATGGATTCTGAGGCTCCAAGGTGAACCTGGTCATGACGTGAGCACCATTTCATGACCGGCCATCTTGGAGCCCGACCACTCTTATCAATTAGATCGTGAAATTACTAAAAGCGTTGTGTTATGGACGGATTTGCTTCGAGAGCCGCGGAAAACGCTTCCATTGCTTTATTTGGACATTTTCTGTCGACCGGCCGGCTCTCCGTTTGGTTTCCATATTGCTGTGCGCGAATCCGAGTCATCGGTTTAATAATGAGGAACCACCAGTCGACAGCCCACATCCCACCTGTTCCTTTCCCATATCCATTTCTGCTCTTAACACTTCCGCTTTGGGAAATCCTCAACGGAAACTAATTTAATCATTTTTAATATTGCCCAGAGATTGTTTGCTTGAAAAATTTAGTTTTCACTTCTCAAACAAAAAAGTAGTGCGGGCCTCAAATGTTGAGGTTTAGCGGATTTGGAATTTAATGTTTTAAATCGAAACTTAAAATTAGGTTGTCCCTGTTGGGAAGAGTGCAAAGGATTGGTTCCTCGATCTTCCCTCAGCCCACACGGTGTCCACCCAGCGTTTTATTCCGTACAAGCCCGTTATAATCCCCCCTTTTCTATCTCAAAAAAAGGTTTAGGCATTGGATTGTCTCAACCTGTCGAAGACAGGAACATCAAATTGGACCAGAAAATTTTTCCATATATAGAGTATGATTTTAGGAAACCTAATTTGAAGTTTCTCTCCTCAGTTGCATGTTGTCTACGTTCTTGGTTTTTTCTTGTCTTAACTTCATCCTTCTTTTTTTGGCAAAACTAAAATAACGAAACCAACTTCAATGGCAATAACTCTGTACTTAAGCGAAGCCAAAGGCAAATGGGATGGCCTCGGTGAAGGGAGAATCCACTTTAAGAGTTTCAAAGCAGAAATGACAACGGAAGGCATGAACACACCTAATGAAGTTGGTACGGAGGGTAATAATGAGAAAAATGTGAGGCTTTAAGGAAGTAAGATTCAGAGGCTACCATTCCGGAAGAGCGGAAGAAGGCAAATTATCGAAAAATTTTGAAAACTCGTTCTTTGGCCCCCATCCTAGCTACAAGGTAAAGGTGCAGAAGGAAACTCGAGGAATTTACGACTAGCAATAAAAGACTAACTGATGTTTACGAGGCAACCTGTCAAGAAGGGAAAGCCGGGGGCTTTGGGAAAATCACTCGGATTTTGCGGGAATGTGTTTACTGTCACGTGGGCTTTTCAAAAGGGCTTTCCATGAGAGGACAAGCAAACCTTGAACCGATTGAAAAGCCACAACAGTGGTGAAAAACAAGAAGAACGCCATTTCATAATAAAAAAAATGATGGATAAAACCTTCGGTCATCCCGACTAATGGAATTTCTACTTTAAGACGATAAACTCGGCATTTATCCGTTGAAACGAAAAACTCGTTTCAAGATTATCAAGTCCATTGTGATTTTCTACTCTCCTAATGTTGCGTGCACTTAAAAAAATTTCAATTTGAAGAAAAAAATGTTCGCGAGTCTAAAAGCGAATAAAAAATAAAAATTTTAAAGGCGATCATGTTTTTATGGAGTTTCCAAAATGAGTTTCTGCAATTCATTCCTCATTCTGTGGAAGTATGAGATTCTTAATCCTTATCCATCCTACACTTCCAATTGTCCTATTGACCAGCAGATATCTAAAAGTCAAAAATGTCGCTTACAAATTTTGATTTGGTATCGCCTACGGGCCAAACTGAACTCATCAAAACCCCCCAATTTTTTCGGTGGATTAAAGTCCTCTTATTGTGATTAATGCCAAATATTACAGTGAAAGAGTCAAATTGCAAATGCCTGGCAAAGTTACAAAAATAAAAAAGTTGATTATGGCAAAAGTTTTCTTGAACTCCGCATGATTCAGGCGTTTATGTGCGGAACCTTTGAGCTCTACAAATAATGTCAATTTAATGATGGACTTTTTTCCATTTTAATTTGTAAAACCATTTTTATAAATTCCCTCCTCTCATAATATTATTACTTTTATTATTATACTTCTTTTCTCATGAAAATTTCTTTTATGTTCGGCTGACGTCTTTGGTTCCCATTTTCTAAACTTTCAATTCATAACCATTAGTCTCATTTATTAATTACTGTTGGTTAGGTTTCCGTGGTCTTCAGATGAGCAGAAGAAAGAATCATTGACGAGCTTTAAATTCTAGAAACTTTCCATCATTTATGATGAACGAGTAAACCCATTGAAAAGCACAAACAATAAAATAAGGTAGAAAAAAAAGTTGTGATGACAGTTGTAATGAAATCTTCATAAATATTAATAAATTTATGAGGCCATTGCGTATTGGTTAGGCAACAAAAGAAAAAGGCAAAGGAGAAAAGTATATAAGAAAATTCAATGATAAATCGGGGGGAAAAGGGCAAAAGACAAGAAAGAAAAGCGGCGCCGCAGAAATTAAAAATTCCTTTGCCTGACCTTCATTATTCAATTTAAATCATTTTTTATAAGTCAGGCTCTTGGAAAAGGTGTGCCTTTTCCAAGATGTATCATGTACACCGATACCAAGGCAAAAGCCAGAGAGAGAATTCATCTCCCATGACAGATATCCATACACAAAAATCCATCGTGTTCAACAGCCGCCAAAAAAAGAAAAAATCTGTTGCAATCTACAAATCGGTAATAAACGGGGATAAAAAATTCTTCGGGTGTGAAGAGTCACGTAGCCCCTAATACAACCTATTAAAAAATATTTAAAAAAAAAAAATTGGAATGAATATTCCGAAGCGTTTTGAACACTCCACGGGCACACAGGTATGCAGGTACATTAACTCTCACGCCGTTACTTGCTATGTCATTTTCGATAGAGCTTACTCACGATTGGTTTATTCAAAAAATGTGAAAGGTGTTTCGGGATAATGAAGTTGCCTGAGCTACGGTGAACCATTGTTCAGCTCTAATCACTCATTTTCCCTTCCAATCGCCTTTTTTGCATTATCCACACTCATCTGCACTCTGAAAACGAGTTGATACCTAACAATAAGTCTTCCTTCATGGATCCTCAACACTTTTTTGAGAAGAAATCACGAGAGTACGCGTTAAATCCTTTTTTTCCCTGTTTTTATAAACAAATTTTTGCAAAAAATGCTTTTTGAAAGGAATTTCCCTTTTTGATTTCTTGGATGTTGTACTTGGGTGCTGAAGTATTTTTTCACCCCCAGCCTAATACATAACAAAAATCTAGAATTTAACAGATTTAGTTCATTATGGTCTCGCAAAATAACACAAACCAAAATGGAAAAATTAAAATTAAAGCAAGTTCAATTGAGTTTTGTAAACAAAGGAGCGCCAGTTGTAGGAGTTCCGCCATTGGTCGAAATGGCTTGACTGCTGCCACGTTTTGTTTTCATTTCTCTCTCTAAAACTGGATTCTTCCCTGATATTTTTTCACTGAATTTCACTTTTATCTTAATACGCTCTCCACCAAATATTTCTAACTGACAAAAAGTTCTTATTTGTTTGTTGACAGGTGTACATAACATTTTATGCTACTACCTTGTGTGTAGAAAAGTCAAAAATACCAACAATAAAGAAAAAATATCAAAGAAAATGAGGATTTGAGAAGCATTTTGTCACCTTTGGCACTGTCGACATGTTACTGACTAAGATCAGCTAGAGTTAAATGAGAATTTCTTATAATATTGACACAAAACCAACGACTACTGGTCCATTTGACAGCTTTCAAACGTTTTTATAGTTTTTACATACTTAAAACTTATTACATCGCTATACATCTTTGCGAATTTTCCTCAAATGTGAATCAAACTAGTTAAAGCAGCAGAAAACGACAACGTCACTCCGAAATGGTTAAGTACATGGGCGAAGAGGGTGGCAAGCTGTTCCTGAAAGTGCTGCGAATCGCTTGGAAGCAAAAAAGGATCCCAAAGACTGGAAGCTGTCTATAATTGTACCCATATACAAGAAAGGGGACAACGGAAAAGAATATCCCTACTCTGTATCCCCAGGAAGATCTACTCAAGAATCCTGGAATTACGACTCAGGAAGAAAACAGAGGAACAGGTAGAGAAGCCCAACGTGGCTTCAATCCAGTGTGTGGATTTCACACAATGCGCAGTACTTCTAATCTTCACGCTATGACAGGTATGCGAGAAAGTTCTCGAATACGACAAAATACTTCACCTATGGTTCGTCGATCTAGAAAAAGAATTCGACCGAATTCCCTGACACGAATTATGGGAGTCTTGAGGAGAAGAAACGTAGCAGCGGGACCGACCCTAGCTATCCAGAGCGTCTATAAAGTGTGTTGACATATGAAGTCCGAATAAAAATAACATGTTGTAAAGACTGAATTTATTATTTAGTAAAAATTTGTGTATATCTTTATAGACTCTGGTCCTTAGAATTTCTATGGTCACTAATTGATTAGACAAAAACATCCCCCTGATGAATCATCCCCCGCTACGCGTTTATGGATGAATAAACTCAAATATACAATTACAATCACAATTACAATCAAGTAAATGATCACAGGTCCAACTCATTTACTTCATTAAAAGCTTTCCACTTTTTCGGTTACTTTTAATTCTTCTGAGAATATATTATTGGGAAAAGATGAAAGGTATAAGAGATTTGGATTAATCGATGAGTATTTTGGTGAGAAATGAATATTTATTTCATTTAAATTTATGAAAGTGGAGGAAAATTTTTATTTGATGAGAATCGTAATATTTTCTGTGGCAAACTTGAGTATTAAATAGCTTTGGAGATTCTTAAAAGATTATAAGCAGGCAAAGACTAATGTATCATAAACATGTATTATTATGTACCCATATACCAGAAATTAAAACTGAGATGTTAGTAATGGTCATTTCTTAGTTGTCACCGCGCTCAAGTCAAATTTTTGGTTGGATAACAGAATACAGGCTCACCTTATTCAGACGTCTCATTTTCTTACACAACTAAGCATTCTCACTGGAAGGAAGTTTAGTTTCGATTTTAAGAGTTTATTTGAGATATAGGTTCTCTGTGAAACTGTGATATATGGAATTAGTTCGCCTAGAATTAGTTCGCATAGTTCGAATTAGAAACAGTGTCGTATTTTAGAACAAGAGAGCTTTTCTTCCACCAAGCTAATCCAGATAATGGTAACTAAGGTTCCAAACTCACCTGAGATAAACTTCCAATAACCTAATAATCTCTTTTAAATTATTTTTCCTTAAAATTAAATTGGCGATGGTGGTGGTTTTAATCCCGTTTTTCACCCTTAGTTTTTGGGTAGAACAGGATGCGGGAGGAGGATTCCAACTCACGACCATTTACGTCCAAGTCAGGAACTTAACCACTGCACTACTCCTCCCACTTCTTAAAATTAAATTAAATTAAACAAAACAAAAGAAATTGTTGTTGTCGAGTCGGAAAAAGTGTAAATATGAAAAAAATTAAAAATTCCGTAGAAATGGTAACAATTTCGTTGGAGCATTCTAATAGGGCAAATTGAATCCGCCGACATTTTTTTCCTTAAAAGAATGAACACCAGAAAAGAATTTATCACATCTGTGTTAATTATTTTTATCCACTACAAAAACGAAATAATGCTGGCGTATCTCTTGGTGCTTGGTAGTTATTTAAAACTGGGGGCTGTTTAGTTGAGCATTCAATTTGTTGTACCCCCTGGGGAGAGCAACCACCCGAATTTGAAAAACCTTCTGGAGTACTTTGAACCCACACAATTAGAATTCCGAGGAAAAATTCAAATTTTATTCTTGTCAAATGGCAGTAACAGAAATTTATTTCCTCAAAATGGTAAATAAATTAATCTAGATTAGACAGAAAATCGTGTTTTTCAGTGTCAGCTATTATTTATTCAAACGGATTATCAATTTTTCCCCTCAAAACTGATTAATCTAAAAAATAACTCAGCAAAAAAATGTGGGTAAAAGATAATTACGAAGCAAGTGAAGTTGAGAGTTCAACATCCAGTGGTCCAAATACCACTTTTCAGGTTGGTAACTTCGAGGGTGAAGGGACTGCATGAGCCGGGGATGTGGGTTAACTGCACTGGTCACATTTGGTAAGGCCTTCGGGGTTTCGTGTGCCAAGGTTCTTCGGCGATATTGACAAGTTATAACTAGAAAATGGTCGTTGGCACTAGAAATTTAACGCTTTGTAAAGGTTCCCTTATTTTGAAACTTTGTGGGTTGGTACACTGGTTTGGCATATTTCTCAGCAGCATTGTCCAAGCACGTGTTTCGCGAATTTAATTCAAAGCGTGTTAAAAAGTAATGCAGAGATCCAAAATTTGTTTACTTAAGGTCTATATGAAGACCATAAGAGAATGAGATAAGGCCAATGAAGAATCAACCGAGGGAACATTATGTTCATTTAAATGTGAGAGAAAGAAACTTCTGTTACTGTAGAAATAATAAATCGTGTATCATGTATAGTGCCCGGCTAGTACTCATAATCACCAACTGAACTCGATAAATGTGACAAAGTACAAAATATACATCACATTCACCGGCTGAATTATGAATAATCACAGGGAATCACATATATCGGCTCGATTTATCACTTTTACCATAACGATTCCTTTGTTGCCCAACGTTAAAATTACCATGCCAACGACGAAAGGCATTTGTTGTGAGGAACTTCGGTCAGAATAACTCAGCCACAACAATTCATGTTTTCCCTCGTTCTTGACAACTGAAGTGTCAACAGTCATTTTAGCCTTTTTCAAACACTGTGGATTTGCTTGTCTAGAAAGGTGAGTGGAAACAGAAATGAAAAATTTGCTTTTACTTACTTTTTCCTTTGGTGTTCTGCGAAGATTTATCCGCTGGGTGGAAAACTCCTCCGAGTGGTTCAACATAAAATATAAAAAAACAAAATGCCCAGAATATGGGTGTGTGTCCTCATTTTTCGATGAGCTAGAAACGAGTTAGAGCCGAGACAATAAATCGAAGGCGACCCGCCCCCCGTCCCCCTTCCCCCCGACTCGGAAACCAAAATCCCCCGTTCGTTAGCTCAATTCAAATCTGGTTAACTTCGAACGTTCGCTGACATTGCACTTGGAAGGAAACGCATTTTGCACATTGGATGCGAATCCTACGTTCGTCCTGTCGACGTACCGACTTACTATAAACACTTTACCGGCCATGTTACGTTCACATCGTGTCACCTTTTTCAAAACCCCGTTCAACTTTGTAATTATTTTGTTTGAATCATCATTTGTACAAACATAAGTGTTTAATTAAACTGAAAAGGAATAAAAATAAACTTGTTATTCTGTTGTGTTGCTTACTCCGTTACGCTGTTTGATACTGACCAACGAAGGGAAAGGAAAGCTTCGGGTTACATGAGTCATTCACAAACGCAAGGAAAAGCCCGAAACTTTTGAGGTGAATCAGACGGGAAACGCAGGAAGGTGTTCGGTTTTCACTTTGTTTCAGTTTGTTTCGTTCGAAAGTTCCTTTGAATAAGAGTCGTTTGCCTTTTGTTGTTGCCGCTCTTGACCAAAGTCAATAAACAAAACACCTGAGATTGCTTTCAAGCACGCATTCAATCTCCTTGAGCTTTATTCTATTTTTCGTCAACGTCAGAAAAACGTGGCAACAAGTTTGGTGACACACCAACAAATCGATAAGCAGAAGACTCGGAGAAAACTGTCGGTTGATGGCAGTGAAAAGTTGACGGGTGTTTAATGGGTTTCGAGATAACAAAGAACAAAGAATCCAAAGGTAGGATAAATAAGAAGGTACACAGCAAACCTCGACGAAACAAATGACCGTTGAAAATAACCATGTGCATGCACTTTAAAATGTGCCCCGGGGGGAAGCTTATAGAAATGAAAAATACTCGCTCGGCACCCGACTATTCCTTCATTTCATTCCTCGTTTTTACATTTTTATTATTCTTTTGCTGTCGACCAGTGGGTACAGCTTCTCTCGTTCCCTTTCCCTGCTCGCACCTATTAATAGAAACGAGGTCTAAATACTCAAAAGAGCGACAGCACTAGGAAAGACGGAATCGAGAAAATCCATTAACAAGGAAGACATACAGAGAGTAGAGGAGATAGGGTGGTGTAACTTCTTCGATGGTGTCCACACAACAGCAAGAGAAGACGAGGAAGGTATTCAATTTAATCTCGGTCGAGTGCTCGAATTCAACGATTTAAAGACGAAAGAAAGAAAAATGTTGAGGAAAAAACCTTTTGCGAGTCGTGAGAGACAACACACGAATGGACAAAAGACTAAGATAACATCGTTGGAGAAAAGAAGAGGAAGGAAAGAGATAGAAAAACCTCGAGCTGAAATTCCAAGACCTGAATGCCTTAATTAAAGATAAGTTCTTGAGATTAAGAATTTCAAACTGAAAAATCGGGAATATTTCAAGTCGTGCGTGATCATCTTTCACGGAGCCGGAGCCTCAAATATTTCAGATGAGTGGCTGCCATTCGGCCGAGTTGATGCAGCATAATCGGAGAAAACGTGTGCGCGTACCTTAAAACCTAAAACGGAGCGGCGAGAACGGGTTCAAAGTGAGCTTAAACTTGATTTTTCTAAAAATGCATTTGTCACGACATCTGGGAAGGAGGTGTAGAGGGAGACAAGGAGAAAACACTCGAGCATTACCTTTTTTAACGTCTTTCCACGTTTTCTCCGGGTCAAAAACCCTTAAGTACTATGCTTAAACCTCATCTTTTCCAACCATCGGGATTCTCCAAACACAGACGTTCCTAGTTAAAAGACCGAAACACGGCGTCTTGATTTCAACACCACCAAAATTCCAATCATAAAGTCAAATAATTCCCTCATAACAGTGAGAAGGAAAAATTTCCTCGAGGTCTTCTCTCGAAATTCTTTTCAAAAACCGTGAAATTAAAAGCTTACGTAGGTAAAAATTTTTCATTTTTGGTCATGTGAAAGGAAATCACATGACGCAAAAAAAGAAAATTCCTTCTCAATAATAATAATAGTGACAAATTCAAGTCTTGACTAGATAAGATTCCCTCCCGAAAATCAATTTTGCACATTCACCATGCATATTAAATACACTATACTCAAAAAGATGAGAAGTTCAAAAGGCAAATAATGTTGAGGACTGTGGAAAACCTTAGGAAAGAACAAGGAAACGCGAGGAAAAGCCTGCCATAAATTACAAGTCAAAACAAATATTTTCACATGAGAAGGCCCTTAGTTCTAAAACAACTTTCCACAAACTAAAATTTTTAATTTACTATTTACTTCAGATTGACGAGAAGCAAGGCAAAAAAAGAAGAAAAATGGTCGTTTTACCTTTTTAAAGAAGAAATACTCAAAAGAGCATTAATTCTAAAATTTATTGTAAAAGCGCCTTAATTTATGATTCACGTTCAGGAAAGAATCGTCCATCTCGGCGCCATTCCACTCGTATTATGTTTCCCTTTCAATCCCACAAAATAAAATTTAAAAATGTCCGTTTCAACAATTACAAGTATAAAAAAGTTCAACAATTAACATTTCTGTCCTTTGGAGATACAATAAATCACCTGAGAAAACTTCTCCCGGTGTCTTCTGTCTTCCAGGATCATCAAACACATGAGTCCCTGACTCTTGTAACATTCTGATGTTACATGTGACCGTACACACTTGCTGCCTACCTCCTACTTCAGTGAGCAGGGTGACATATGCAGGCTTGACCGAAATTAGGGTAAGTTAACATCCCCAAGACTAACTGGACTCCCATTAACCTCTTTAACACTCCAAATATTCAGGGTTTCCTCCTGAACGATTTTGTTTTCCCGAGTTGGTGTTGTGAAAATTTTTCTTTTGCAAGACAGACCACCTGAGAAAAAAATTTTTATTTCGTGCTCAACTTGCTCTTTCCTTATTCTCCTTCTTCTTCTTTTTCAAGGTCTATTTTCAACTAATCATTAAAAAAAAAATCTAAAATTACTTGTAACATGATCCTATTTGTTTTTGTTTACTTTTTTCTTTAAAAACATGGCTTGTCATCTGAGTTGGCATTGGCAAAAAGGCAAAGGTAAACAAACGCCAGTCGTAACCGCATAAAAATTCTACTTATTTCAGCTTTTTCCTTTTTTGAAAGCCGATGGCAAGTTCCAGTCCCGACATGGTAATGTGGAAATGACACTTTCACATCGGCTCCAATATATTTCATGTTCCCAACTCTAAGTAGTTGCTAGATTCCGTTTTGCTTACCAGCCTCACCTTCTCCCAAACTCCTCTAAGGAATTCATCTGGAAACCGAAATGGACAAACGCCAACAACACAGTCATTTCGTGTCCTTTTGTTTAGCAACAATTTCGTCACGTCTTGTGCGTTCGGTTTACCAGTTCTCCCTTTTTATGTCGAGTAAGCATAGTCGAGTGTCATGTTCGATGGAACTCACGTGAGAACGCGACGAACAAAATTCGTGGCAAGCATTCTCCTACTTGGAGCCTGACTAGAAGGGGCGAGGTCCCACGCAAATAGAGAGCCTTCACTTCCGATCATCCGTTCCCGCCTTGAATGCGGAGTGATTTCTTCGCGGCCCTGACAAGGTTGGGCAGCAACGAGTAGGTCGACATTAGAAAGATGGTCAAGTGAACAAGGAGAGAGGGAGGTGAGGGAGATAAAGACTTTGTGATGTCATTTCCTTTGTAAAGACTAAGAATGTGGCCCGCGGAGCTTTTTGCCAAGTCAGTGAGACATGAACATGAGCCTAATTATCCGTTCTTCTTGGACCAGAAGAAATTATCCGGTTGATTTTGTCGGGAACCGTGAATTTTCACGTTTTTTTCTTAACAGTGATATTTCAAGGTTATTTTGTATTGTAATTACTTAAGAATTTCTAAGCGCGATGACTTTCGTTAAACCCGCACCTAGCCCGCCATCCAAACCATCTTTCTTTATTAAGCCCTCAGAAATGATTGTTCTCCAATTCGGCGATGAAACTCTTTCGACTCCCATTTTTGGGAAAATTCTCCAGTCCCACCCTCATGCCTTTCTCACCATCGTTTTAATCTCAAGAAATCCAGCCAGGAAGCCGCCTGTCAATATGAAAAAGAAACAAATTTAGGAAGCAATTTAAGATTTCTCACGAAGACATGTTGGAGCGAAACAACGCTTGGGCACGAAGTTCCCAAGTCGTGAGTAGGGCCTTAATCACTGCCTTTGAATCTTTCACTTCGTCTTTTTTTTTCTCTTTTTCTACTTCTTCTTCTCCCTTTTCCAGTTAGTGTTGATTTGTATGTTTACATTCTAGATGGTAGATTCCAATTTGTTAAATTTCAGCGTTTAAGGCCATGATGAGGATCGATGGTCTCACATCGTGATCTGCTCTCATCCTTCTCTCTTCTTCCATCCCACTACATCCCCATCACTTTTCGTCACTAGCTGGTAAAACGGTCCACCAAATCGCCTGCTAAAAGTGGATGAGTGAACCAGCTTTCAGTTTCTATTCTAAGTTTTATTCTTCGAGTTTTCTTTTACCTACGATTTTATCCCTAATAAAGAGAATTAGCTACATCAAAACACATTTTGTCTAACACTTTTAACTATTTACTCATGTTTGTTCTTCTTCTTTTCCGTTTCCCCTTCTATCCAAGTTTAGTTTTCCTTATTTATCATAAATAATCGCTTCAGTTGACAACATCGGGCGTAACTAAGTTGCAACTATCTTTGTGCTCGATGTGTCTAAATGATCAGAAAAAGAAATATTGGTTGGTTCTTGAAATTTTCTTGTCCACACACAAATCACGAGTCAAGGAAAGTAGAATGCCTCAATATAGACAAAGAAGAAACATGTAATTAAGCTTTATCAGAAGTCAAAATAAGAAAAAAACATTCAATTAAGTACAATTGAAACCGGAAACAGAAAAAACAATCTGAATTCTTCGTCAAGAGGTTTGACCGGAATGGAAAACTTTCTTTCGAGGAGTTGCCTTCCTCCTCAAGTTAACCAAGATTTTTTGCTCCAGAGGAGTGCCAGAAGATTGTTGTTAATGTTAGGCGCTGGAACGCATAAGCTAAGCAAAGACCAGTCTCTCCTCTTTACCTTATTTCTTTCACAATCTCTCACACGACTTTTTATGAAGGAAGTGTAG
Organism: Columbicola columbae; assembly: GCA_016920875.1. Lineage (NCBI taxonomy): Eukaryota > Metazoa > Arthropoda > Insecta > Psocodea > Philopteridae > Columbicola > Columbicola columbae. The sequence continues at coordinate 12,410,527 of JADMLL010000012.1, forward strand.
GCTATGTAACAACATAACGCCAATTTGAGTAAAGATTTTGAAATAGAATAAATTCTAGCGGGCACAACCTCCTCCCTCTCCTCCTCTATATCGATCAAAAGCATTGCAAGAAAAAGAAAAAAGTCGAGGTTGCTCAAGGACTAAAAGTCCACTTCCTACGCTACTCCTTGTCGCCCATTTGTTACTTTCACTTTAGGAACCAACAACCGCTCCGAGGTTCGCCCTCAATTTTCGCGCTTTTGCACTCCATTTCTTCCTTCCCGTCGCTTTTCTTTCTGACACACAGCAAAAAATAAAACAACGTTTTTATCTTGCTTTTTATTTTCCGCTCGATGCTTCAGCCCATTAACACTCAAACTCGTGCATGAACACATTTTAATATATACCAAACGCTCAAGACGTCCGTTTCCATGGAGAGTTGGACAAAACCTTGTGATCATTCTCGTCTTCCTCCTCCTCCTTTCTCTCCATTCCTCATCACAAGCGATGGCATCTGCCAACCAACTAACGAATCTTTCATCTTATAAATCCAAACAATTTTTATTCGAAATGATTTTGCTGAGTTAAACGACTCAGTTCTAGCTTCACGATTCTCCTTTGTTGAAAAATTGCCATCGTCGCTATCGTTTTCCTTTTTTTCCTCTTTCCAATTCCTTTCTTAGAAAAGTTGACGAGATGTTTGCACGTATGTGCCACCTGCTTGATTAGATAAGGAAATTTTATTTCAAGCATTAAGGCGAAAGCCAGCTTGCGAAATTCCTTCCCTGTATTCCTTCTCCTCACGTCTTTCCGTTCTTTCTGGAGCTAGAGAAGATGAAGAAGGAGGAGGACAAAGAATAACGAACCTTTGGTTATGTCTCTATGTTCCACATGGACCAGGGAACATCTTTCGAAGATAGAAAACATAAAAAGGGAAAGCCGTTTATGTGAACGCGCCTAACTTTTTTTATTTTATTTTTTATCAAAATGTTCACGTTAGCTGTTTGTATACTAATGTTTGTAAAATAGTGATAGGAAAGGCAAGGAGGGGAGGCTGGAGAGGATGAAGGGAGACTTGTAACGAGGCGTAGGCCTCCATCTTCAAGGATCTTGATTTACTTTGGGCTTAGAGAGCAAAGTGACAGGATGAGGGGACTGACGGCCTTGAGTTTGGGAGGCTGCCTCTTCCCTGCTCCGGGTGATAGTGTGCCAAAGTTCTCGGCCTGCCGCCAACTGTAAACAGGAGAATGTTATAGCCTAAGAAAGTGAGTTCATTTTACCAAATTCTATCAACCTTTTACTCGATTACTTTGACACTTTCACATTTTTATTTTTTTTGTCTTCAGGTGTTCAATGTTATAGAGCGAATGCATTAAATGCACGAATAATGCGTTTGTGACTTAATTAAAACTCAAAACCGTGAAAATTTCTATAAGGAAAAGAATAAAAGTAATGAGTTCCATGAAAATGAAAAGAGAAAAAAATGCCGAAAGCCATGTCGAGGACGCCAAAAAATAGGAAAAATTTTTTTCTTTTTTTCGTAGACCATGCAATCCGACAGAGGAACATGAAAACAAATCCGCGCCATCGAGGTTCTCACGTATGACGACGTGTTCAAATATTTCTCACGCGGAACACTCGACATATGGTCGGTGTGTTTAATCAAAGCAAAAAACCGAGGAAAAATTCTTAATATTCTCCCTGATCCTTTCCCTTTAGGAGGACGGAGGCGCCAGGGGGGAGTAATAAGTAAACGGTAAGACGTCATTCGTTACGCTCTTTCTCCTCCTTCCTCCTCCTCTTCCTCTTAATGATGGTCAGTAACATGAGAATGGGCCTTGAGTCAAGTAGCCTCACTACTTTGGGCTGCGACAGGTGCATCATACAGCACATAAGACAGAAGACTGTAACTGGTTGAGGGAGAAAGTAACCGTTCCAGGGACTGAACAAGATGAAGTTTATGGAAATTCCGGATTAGGAACGCCTCTCGCTTTAACGGAAACCAGTACTAAAGGAAATGCAAAAAAGACAAACAATGCCATCGTCTTATTCGTGATGAAGGGATGAATAAAGAAGGAACCTTCAGCGGAAGTACATCCTCTAAGTTTTTGTAGGAAAGGGTTTAACGGTTTTCCGTTTCCCTGGGAACTTCAACGCGTTTTCGATTTCAAGGGGATTGTTATTTTATTACTATTTTTCTTGTCGTTATAAACTACTTTTTGGTTTCTCCATTGGTCAATCAGATTTAAGTATTTTGCAATTCAAATTACATTTAGGCCGATTTCGACTAAACAAATCCGCATATTGTCATTTTGTTTAAAATTTCCGTTAATTATCCCATGCTTTACTTCCTGTAATAGGTAATGTGCCAAAGGCATGTCTTCATCCTCTCCTTTCTCTTGCTCCTCTTTTATAGTCTTGCTCGAGAACTGGGACAAAAGAGGACTTTTGCACCTGGCCCCCAAACAACCTGGCCCACTTTCCACATGCACCTTACTGACTAAAAATCTCAAACCAGTCATTAGGGGTAGTATTGTTAATTGATTGAATGACAGCCAGCAAATAATACTGACATGATAGCCGCAAAAATCTCAAAATTCACCTCTTCTTGACTCGGCTTCATAAAATTAAACTTTATTTTGACTTACGCCGAAACACAAAGCTTGAAATAACTTCAAGATTCTTCATTTTGAACCTACCGAAAGAGCCTGAAAATGAAACCCTCGAAACCATCTCTACCTGACTATACCAGAGTTCTCACCATAAAAGATATTTTTTTGTTACTTGAAAAATTCTTTATTTTTTTGGAAGTGAGAGAGGTATACTTAAATGAAAAGGAAAAATGATTTATGACGTTTTAGCGCCATTTTTGCATCTATACAACTGCATTTAAGTATTTTTTAAGTTTTTAAAGAAGGCGGGACCGGTTATTTACAAACCTTTATTGAAATCGTTACGTAAATAGTAATTGACCTCAAAAACGTTGACTGACGGACCAATAAAATAACTTTAATTCTAAAAATCAAATTTCACCTCATATTTTTGGCCAATCTTTCCGCCAGTAATTTTTAAATCTCATCCAACTTGGTTTTTAGTATTTTTTGCCCTTTGGGTCACAGAACCTCATGTTCCGGGCCATTATTCTTGTAAATCTATATTGTCAAAGCTCTGTTAGTCAGAACTTAGTTTCCAAAGGAGCACAATAAGGACAAAAAAAATTGACGAATTATTAGTCTTGATAGACTTGTGAAAGTTTGGTTTAGACATTACGTGAGTGCCTGGCAAATTTCTTACAACAAAGAGTGTGGTTGACTGGGGATAAGAAATTGAAAGATGTAATCTGAGATCCGGCCAAACGCGTTCAAAAATTTTTTTAATCTCTTAAATATTGGATAGAAATACGTAAAAATCCTCCATTTTGACGTCCATTTGCATCGGGCAGACGCCATTCGAAAGGATCTGAATTATCTAAAATTTTAAGTGTTTTCTCAGAAGTTGTAGGTATAAAAATGACCTTGTATAATCGTTACCGAGATAAAAACTCAGGTATACAACTATTTTAAATGTTAATAGTATGAGAAGATGCTCTTCCTCCTCCCGCCCCCACCCCTCTCTCATCTTTCTCTTTGTCTGACCCTCTTCAACATCTTGAGATGCGGTATCTTTTTCATTTTCAACTTTGTGGTGTCGTCTGCGCTAGCTTAACCAAACAACTGGAGCCAAATTAAAAATGTATATTTTCCAAGTACAGGCTAAAATCCGAGGTCCTTTGACTCAGGCCCCATTGCCGTGCAGCAGTCAGCAGTCCTGATATCAGGACAACGAAGCAGTGTGGTCTGAGACCTCCTCCCAATTCGACAACATAGTTTTTTCATTTTATTTGGAGTTTTAAAGTAGTTTGCGAACTTGGGCTCACTAAAATTAGACTGGAAAATTTCGCATATCGACTGACGGTGGTTGTGGCACGAAACAGTAAAAGACTAGGAAGTCGTACAAACAAAGTGCGACAATCCTGTCAAAGTTAATTTATGTTCATATTCTGAAATGGGAGTTATTAACGAGAGTTAATGGATATTGTTACAAATAATTAGTTTCAAATGATTATCTTTTCCATTATTCACTTCCAATTAGTTTTTTGCTTCTTTCATAAATCCTATTCCAGAAATATTTCTTATTAAAAAAAAAATCTTCCATGGTAATATTTGCTGCCCTTGTTCACGTGACAAAGTCGATATTACGACAATAATTATAAGTTGCCAGGCACTTGTTCCTTTCATTTCAATCGGCCACTGTGAAAACAGATCACTAAATTGCAGCCTTAACTTCTCGTAATTTCGAATTTCGTTCTGTTGTCCTCTTTTAAGACCAACAGAGATTTTTCTTTTTGCCCATAAGATTTTTTTCCCTATCATTCAAAAACATTATTGTCAGCACAGGCCACGGCATTCAACATTTACCGTCTAACTCGATTCAAAAATTTACTTACTCGGTAAGGTTCAAAAGTTGTAAAGACTGGACAGAAATACCTCGGATAAGTGATCCGTTTTTACTGATTTCCAAGCAAGCTATTAATAATGGCGAGCTAAAATAATACCTGCTTTAAAAAAAAATAAATAATTTTATAGAAAGGAGAGTTCGGTCTGGAACAAAAAGAGGATCTCTCGGTCGTTATGGTGCCTGAAGGGGGCGGAGTCGAGCCCCAACTTCGCGCGAGGCACGATTTCTTTTTCTTTTTTTTTTATTTAAAACCATCAATAATAACAGGGATGACGGGTACAAATATCTGACTAAGGTAATAATTTTATCTCGAGTTCATCAGAAAAACTGCCTGCCAGCATTCTCTCCACTTCTCCCTCTCACCTTTTTACTAAGTTTAAAGTATTTTTCATGTTTCCTTTTAACAAAAAGAAAGAAAGAAAAAATGTGTCACTTTCAAGATGAGATGAAAGGACACAAGGAAACCATGAGCAAAATAGTAAGCAAGAATTGAGATTCAAAACGAAACTCCTGTCTTCAGCTGTAAAGGAAAGCTCAACAACTGGACAATTGACAGCCAACTATTTAACAATACCAACATCATAAGAATTAGACTGAGTCTTGAGAAAATTGAGGCAAAACTCTGCTGAACAAATAACAATCGAAGGATATTACTTATTCTCAATCAGACAAAAAAACTAATCAAAAACTGTCTGACGAAATGAAAAAAAAGGTAAATAAATAACTAAAAGCGAAACAATGCGAAACCTGGCGTCTGCAGGGTGACCAAGGGACGATGAAAAAGGGGGGAAAAAAAGAAAGAAAGAGAAAAAAGAAAATAAACAAAAGAAATATTGAAAAACCACTCGGTAACCGACACCCCTATAGAATAAAAATTCTATTATTCCATGGATTTTGAAAATAGCGCTAAACATGAGCGATGGAAGTGGAAAGTGTACCTGCGTTTCTGAACACGAGGCTCCGATGTCTCACCTGAATTACAAATGAAATCTTTTCAACAGTTGTTGCGACACTTTTTCTTCTTTTAAATAGATACGTTAAAAGGCGAGCTAAAGTTTACGAGAACATATTAAAATGCGTGAGAGGGGGCCTAAATGTCCTTCCCCTGCCCCCGGAACTCGCTGTTACCGTAATAAACAAAGTCTCTTCATTTACATATGTTTGAAATGTACTTGACTTGTTTAACCATTTCAATTTGAAAATGTACAAAAGAAAAAAAGTAAAAATGTTGTGAGTCTGCGTTAAGGTAAGGTGAATTACCTGCTAAAAGAACGAAATGAAAAGAAAAAATCGCTTACGATGAAACCTGTCGTAAATTTTTATATCGGCTCTGTAAATCAAGTAAAGAAAAAAGAGGAAAAATCTTATTAAGTGGTACTTAAGAAATGGCGCCACCTTGAGAAATTCCTTTTTAAGGATTTTTTCTTCTTTTTTTTTAATAAAGCGTGCTAGAATATATTTAAGATACGAACCAGAAAATGTGGCCATTGTAAATTATACGACAAAAATTACAAACTGTCCGCAGTTCTGGTTTTTCCTAGGCTCAAACTTTTGTACTTTTAATAAAGCAGGTGAGAGCTAGCCTAAGCTAGCCTCTAGGAGAGTTCTAAGTCTGTATATAAATGCATCTTCCTAAATGGCCCCTGCCTTAGATTTTCAATAAAACCAGACATTTTGCCGGTTTTATTAAGTTTAATGAATAACTCATCCCGTCGTTTTGGACACAACTTTGAATTTGTCCTGCGTCTTCGTCTCTGACGATAAATTCAAAATGGCTGCAACTAAGGTCACATCCAAGAGTTCAACTTTTAATTGTCTAATGGCTTGACTCGACGAAAACTCAATAAAGAAGAACCAACAATGAAATTTCTGTGTTTTTTTAACGAGTATTTAAGGCATTCGAACTCGATGTCACCTTTTCTCTGTTTTGTTGTCAAGAATTTTTCTAAACGGTGACCCCGCTGTCACAAGCCAACAGAATTCGCTTCGGGAGGAGGAGGCAGAGAGAAGTCTTATCGCTAGTCGTCACGAATGCCTCTAAAAATTTAGATAATTTCTTTCTGGAAACACCCTGTGTTACTCATTCTAAGACCCCATGTTTACACGCGTGTCTCTTCTGAAAACATTTCACTCATTATCAGTGATATGTGCTTAATACAAGCAAAGAACGTTTAGGAGACGCTCATCTCAGCCTTCGCGGGCTTTTTCAATCTTAATGTCTTCCCAGCCAAAGTCTCTGGTTCTTCTCATCTACTCTCTACGATTTTCTCAATTATCACGTGGAAAGGAACAACTTAAGACAATTTCTGATTTGGTGTCAGCTTTGAAATAGACTCTTCTAGAAGATAATTCACCTTCGCTTACAATACTTGTCAGCGCCAAATAACTATAAAGAGTCCTTCACGGTTAATTAGAATTCAACAAATAGACTTACAACAAGCGATTCGTTCGTCGTTAATTTTATTAAGAGCAAACAAAGAGAAAAAAATTTTTTTTTATTAATAAGACGCCAGTGAATTGAATCACAATCAAAAGACGTTGGTAAGGAGTTCCAAAGGAAGTCAGATGCACAATGCCCACTTCTACCCCCTTGGTTCTCCTTTTTCTGGAAAGAGCAAAACCTTAGATAACTGAAAATACTTGGAAGGTTTGGATTTTCCTAAACCAAAAGAAAAATTTCTCTCTATCTTCCTATTTTACTTTAACTTTTCGAAATGTGATTATTAGATTGTATTAGCAAACCTACGGATAATAAATTTTGGGTTAGCGCTGTTGGTAAGTGTGTTATGATTTGCTAAGTCCAAATACTGATTTTGCGGTGGTCAGCAAGCTTCTTTATGGAAATTAAGGTCTCAAGGCGGACACAAACCTTGCGGTACCATGTCCCCACTAAACCCCAATTATTACACTTAAAATTTTGGCCAGGTAGGAAAAGATATTTAAAACTAAAAAATAGTACTTGAAAAACGGGCAATTCCATTAACGAACGCCTCCTCACTCCTCTCTTCAACTCCCATCTCTTCCCCGCCTCCGAAAAACAGTTAAGGTCCAAATGTGGAGGCGATTCTTCTTCACATCTACTCGTTTACACCTACTTTCAACTTGAACACTAGAAATAAGGACAATTTTCCGACCATGTTTCCCTTTCCCTCCACCAGGTTCATTTCAGAAGTAAATCAAATTCAAATTACTTTAAGTTCACCTTTTTTATGCCATTTCTGCTTCCCTATTCCTCAATCTCATTATTTTCCAATTCACTATCCTAATGAAAATCTCTCAAAACAACAAAACATTCAAATCATTTATGGGTCGGAGGATAGCAAAAGGATAGCAAACTTTCGAACGAAACTGAAGCAAAGGAAACGAGGTTTCTCGGAGATGAGGTGAAAATACCTGGAAAATTTGAAAACGAACTTACGATCCGATTTACACTCGTCACCAAATTAAAAAGTTAAATAATAATAATAATGATAATGATAATGTATAATCCAGAGAAAGGAATTCCAAAATAGATTTGAGTCGTCAAACTCGGTCAGGTCGAATCACCAAACACCACGGCCATCACTTAAATTTTAAACTCCATCTTGATTTTTCACCTTTCCGATAAATGAACTAACTTTCCTTACTTGTTATCCTCACTTTATACTTAACAGAGCACTTTTATATTCGTTTTTATCCCCCGATTGGATTCAAATATAAGTAATAAATAAATAAATAATTAAAATGAAAACGTAGTAACTTCTCTCTTCCGCAACTAACTTCGCGGCAGTTAACGACCGACTCAAGCAATAGAAAAAAAAAAACACGAGAAAACAAGGTACTGGCACACAGGACTTGGAATGTGGTCGCAAGGCATTCTGGGTAAATTTACCTGTTAGGTATTTCGAAAGAGGTTTAAGATATTCCAATAATCCGTTCGCTATTCCAATTCAAAGTCGTCTTTTTATAGTCCTCAAAAGAGAACAACGTTTTCTTTTGTAGAGATTATCACGGTTAAGACGTTAATGTAAAATGATTTTGGTACCCGAACGGATCATACAAGGTAACGTGACCATCTAAGCATGTAGTCATCTGAGAAATGGTACAGAGTGCTTCAGTTTTTTTGGAGCCTGATGTGATTAAACCAGCGAATTTTTTTTCTCTTTTGATAACGGATAACTTGTTTTTGTTTTCTTTTCAAACTCATTTTTGTCCCCTTAACCACCCATCTACCACCACTCAAGATATTTCGACTTCAAAACAAAATAGAGACTCATACTAATAGTCAATCACTTGCTTCTCCGAAATTTATCTCAATATGGCCACAAAGGAATGAAATTATTTGGTGAGGGGGACGGGGGCAGGGCGGGAAGGCGTATTTGCGCAAAATGATTTCCTGAAGGTAAGGAAAAAGGATTGCAACACTACTTAATAGGACCAACTCTTGATGACGTTTTTGGCGCCACCCACCCCTTTGCCTTGGACAAGAGCCATGTTCGCAATTAAAATATAGGAAATGCCATCACCAGCGATTCCAGGTGAGACCTGGCTCGAACAATGCCCATAGAATAGGTCCATAAATATGAAGTCTTTCTTTTCGTGGATAAGAGGTTACTTCCCTCCCTATCCCTAACAAAAATAATAAATTTGACCTTTTGAACAGGTTGATTAGTATAATTAGTCCAAATAATGAGGCCCTCGAGCATTTTACCTCTTTTTTTCTCTTCTTAACTGACAAGAAAGCCAACCGTGTTTTCCAGCACCCCTCAAATTTTAATAATTATCTAATTGGCCTAAAAAAACCAAACCCTAAATTAAAACCTTTCATATTACGAGCTACCTTAATTTTTCACTTAATTTAAGCCCGAAGAAACGCATGAACCCACTTGTGCTCTCTCAGTCCTTCCTCGACCCCCCTATTAACATCTATAGAAAATCTACTTTTTGCTTTTTAACAAAAACAAACAAAATTCTAAGTATCAGAAATATGAAAATTATTAATTAGAGTTTACTAAAAATGAGACAGAGCCATTCTTTAGAGTGACAGCAATCAATTCCTTCATCCTGCCAAAGTCATAAATCACGGGTAAACATACGCGGAGCAGACAGACATCAATTTATGGCAACGGCCTCAAGGGGTGGTAGCATCCTTAAACCTGTTTTCCTGACAGCTCATCATTTGACTCCCAAAGAAACCTTTCGAGGTACAGGTAACACTTTCTCATTTTATCACCGTCCCAGGTTCTCTCATCTCATCGTCTCTTCCAAAGCATAGACAAATGAAGCAGAAGAGAAGGAGCTGAACAGAAAGAGATCAGAGCAGCCGGTGTTTAACTCGTGTTTATTTATTATCGATAAAAACGTGGGAAAACAAACTTCTTAGGTGCTCTAACCGAGATATCACCTTCCCTCTCCTTGCTCCTATCACAATTTTTATTTTTTACAACTTTATGTTCGATGGACGTTGACTGTTGACGAGAATTTGAAACCACATTTAGCTAAACTACCAAATCACAAGACTATGTTTAAGAGCCTTTTCACCAAAAAGCTGCAAAATTAGCCGCCGAACAAAGGCAATCCCTAATGTACCTCCCCCTTTATAAGTAAACACTAATTCCAAAATTAGGACTGCCAAAGCCAAGAGAAGCAAGTACATAACACGGAATTTCGTCGTTTACTCCTTTTTGGGAAGGATGGCTCAAAGAATGAATAGAGAAAAATGGAAAAGGAAGACACAAAGAAGATCGAAGAGCAGAAAATCAAGTTTTGAAAGAAAACCTTAAGAAGAAAGGACAGGCGAATTGCATCACGTTTATGCTTAGCTGGTTGCCTACCTTAAAGATCTAAGTGATCGGCTATATTTTCGAAGAAAACCTGAAAACCTGAGCTCATGATTCCGACTGGAATAGAAGGAAAACTAGGTGTCGCATTTTGAATGAATTGAAAGCCGAATACCTCCGAAGGAAAATAACACCGAAGGCTACAAATTATTCATTGAATGGTATTGATAAAATGGCCGCAAGTCAGGTGTCGTCTTTGATTGATAATGGAATAACTCACCAAATATTCCGTTACTAAAACAAAGCAAAAATTTAGTATCTCACATTTAAAGACAAATGATTCGGATTTCATGACCCTCAAGTGCGAACGCTTCGTCAAAAGTAACTGAAACCTGTCATATGGACCTGAATATGGAGATTAATCATTCTAGACGGAACCGAATCTGGCAAAACTATACCTTCTTTGAACCTCCCTTTGACCCATCTTAAATCAAGCAAGTCATTTTCGTTATCCTCCCTCCCGCAATTTTGAATTTGGCTCACGCCATTATTGAGTTCCGAAGGAGTTTTGACTCACTCAAATGACATCATACTAATAACATCTTTTTAAAAAATCAAAAGCAAATTAATTATGGTAATTGAGCAAATTTACCTCTGACACTTAGTCGTTGGACAAGAGGAACAAAAATAAGAGGAAAATGAAAGAGAAAGAAAGAAGAATAGAAAAAAGAGAAAGAAAGGAAAGAAGGAGGGAACGAGTGTAGAATTTTATTAATACAACGGCGGATGATGAATGTTTTAAATGTTTCTGCTGTTGGCTGTTGAAATTGAAGAAGTAATTAGTGGAAGGCCGCATTAAATCAGGTCATAGGTTACGGTTAGGAATGAGCCATGTTGCCTGTCTCCGATTAACACTAAATATTTTTTTAACAGTTTTTAGTCTTTTTATCACAATTGTTTTTAATGTTACGGGAACTAATTGAAGACAAACATTTCGGCAGCTGAATTCCCAACCTAATTCTTTTTTGTTTCTCTCTTAATTGACCATTTCTAGGAACATGTCGTCCATGTGCGTGTGTGTGTGGCCTCTGAATGATTTTAATAATTTCAGCTTGTTCAAATGAAACGATCATGTTGCCTAATTTAAAGGAAAACTTGAAACTCTTCAACCTGTTTCTCCTCTTTGTTTTTCTTTTTTATTCCCGTTTCCAAGAATTTTATTAATAGACACATCTCTGCCACAAAATTAAGAAAAGCTCTTAAAAGTTCAACAAAACTTACTTGCCATAAGTTAAATATACAGTATGTGGGCGAAAAGAAAATGCAGGAAAAGCCTTCGGGGTAAAAGCTTAAAAGCCTTCTTAAGAAGCTTTTTTATTTGTTAGACCAGTGATGGATGCAACGAAGTTTTTCAAATTCACCGGCTGCCTTCAATCAACACTTTAAACAACACTTTTTTCGTATTTTCTTGACCCCGCCAGCAAAAATAATTGAAATCATGATTGTTAAGCCTTTGGGTGGTTTGAGAAAGACGGGCTGCTCGTGTCTTCATTCCTTTCTAATGCTCCTTCGTTGTATCGTTAACAACGAGATGACAGGAATTCCCGAAATCATTACTGAGCAAATTAGCTGAGCGTGCAAATCATGCTTATGTGGCGCCTAATTGTGCCGATGGGTGGACGACAGATTTGACTTCATTTGGAAATTTCATGAAAAGAAGAAGCAGAAGCGGGAAATCAGGCTGTGAGGTTGTCTATCAACTAGCAGAATGGCCCGCAATCATCAAAGCCAAATGCAAATTTGACTCCGTCACTGAAATTCAATCCCAGAACATTCGACAAGGAAAAACCAATTGAATAGGTCACATTATTAAGGAAAATAGTTGTCAAGTGACGTAATGTGGCGTCCAAGAAGCCCGGAAAATACGAAAACTTTCCCCAATTAATGGGACAAATTTTTAATTACAGCAACAACCACAGTGATGACAGTGAAATTAGTTTCATTCATTTCACCATAACTTCTAATTTTTGGGTCTTCTTCACCTAACCCCATTTCCCACCAAATGACAGAAATAAATTTTTTAACAAAAAAAGGCCCAAATTTAGGGTGAGATTCTGTAATAATGATGAAGCCTCAAAGTCTCAAAAACTTATGAGAAATGCAAAGCACCATACCTTGGCTCTTTTGTACAGTTTCAGGATTTGCGGAAATCTTGGTGTTGAGATCTTCATCAACAAAGCTTTTTGCCAAAGAAGACACAAGTACGTGAGAGCCAACTGTAACTGAAAAACGTGTGTTCAAGAGCATGTTAAGGGGTTCTGATATCATCCGAAACAAGGGGATGATTTAATTACAACAAAAAAACCGTCCGCTTAGACTCATCGACAGGAAGATTCTCATAATAAAAAACGCAAACTATAATAGATTTATGGATAGACTGTCATTTTCCAGAGATTTTTCCCTCCTCCTTCCTTCCTTCCTTCCTTCCTTCATTCATTCATTCACTCACTAGCTCACTCTCACAAGACAAAAAAAATGTTATTGAATAATTTATTCAGGTATTATGTTGTGCCTCATCTTTGTGGTCAGAGTTTCAGATTTGAGTTTCATTTTTATAATTCAACGTATCATATGGTTATAAAAATGGGGCTCGTAAATGCGTTGAATAATTAATTAAAGTTCATAAAATAATTCGTTCACTATGATTTATGGCTCCAAATTTTTGTTTCTTTTTCTTTCCTTTAAACGATTGTTATAATATTGTTCAACGCCATTGTCCAAAACATATCGAAGACGACGCACCAAAATGTCAGGAAGAGTAAAACTCACTTTTTGTGCCAACGCAAGAAAGCATCGTTTGATGGACATAAGCTGTCGACTGGGATGAGTCGATAATTTCGATCTGAAATGTGTCAAAATGTTTTCCAACAAATAGAGTGTAAGTACTCTTTTTATTAATTTACCTATTAAATTATGCATTCACCTACCAGCGCAACGATATCAGGAGAGGATCAAGGTAGCAATGGTGTTCGCTATTGTATTCATTCTGAATTTAAATTTGGTTTAAATTTTTTTTCTATTTTAACTTTTTTCCAAACTTCTTGTTCGGAATTTCCTTTTTTTTTCTTTGAAACTGATTAGTTATTAATCACAGCGTCCATTTTTATCAACTCATTCATTCATAAGTTCCATCCAGTCTTCTTTCCGGTTAACTTCCTCTCCACGCTTTCAAATCCGTAAAATTTTCCTCTAAAAGACTTCAATCCCAAGAGAAAAAAAATTTTTACGCTTTGTTTCTATGAAGGGTGTTCAATAAGTTTCTTATCACCGAACGTTCTAACTGGTACTTGAGTATTTCCAATTACGTTAAAAATGACTCCAAAAATTACGGAAATCAAATTTACCCTTTTGGGTAAACATTTATTTGAAAAAAAGATTATGAGGTTTTGAGCAAAATTTAATTTTGTGTCTAATTTTAAATAATATAATCAAATGTACAATAACTAATTTGGTTCTGTGTCTTCCCCCGAACATTTTTCATCAACGTGTTTGTTATGTTGCAATCGATTCAAAATTTCTCCCTCAAGAAACAACAAGGAACATATAAACTGTATCATTAATTTCAGTGACACACAAGAACGTCGTGGCAAACTTTAGCTAAAAAAATGAATTGTACCCAAAAGGCTAATTTTCCCAAACACATTTTTAGGCTGCAACACTAAGAGAAAATTGGAAGGGAAGGGGCATTCTTTAAAAGCACTTCCACTCCAGGAAGCTGTTTTTTAACTTCTACCCATTTCATCTTACTCTAGTCATACCAGAGTCATGGGAAGGGGGTGGATGGAAATCCTCGATTCAAAACAAAGTCTCAAACAAGCCGAAACAAAGTCTCTAATCCGATTTACCGAACTTTTTTTTTTCAAAATACATTTTGAACACCTTCGCATGTACTTACAAAATACATTTATTGTATATTTTTCATCTTTTTTTATGAATTTCCAAAGCCATCATATTTCGATTCCATTGTTGTTTTTAATATCATTATTACAATTTGAAGATCGTAAAACTGAGGGTTCGTGACCGAAGTTAAACAGCCTCTTCATGTCTATCTAGAGAGAGAGACCTGTCCTTCGCATTATTCCAACAGAACCATGTCTTTTTAACCCAGGCGAAACTCATAAAAATATGCCACGAGCCTTCTTTCCCTTTCTCCCCTCCCTCACTGTCACTCCTCCATCTTTGTTTTTGTTTGTTGAGTGATCAGGTTTCGCAACAGCATGAGAGTTCTCTTGATTCTTGGGAAATTCTCATAAACTCTTCCTCTTAGAAACCTAATTTTTTTCCTTCCCACTCATTGTTGTTCACATAAATCATTGTTAATGAGTTTTTGGGTTCGTCGTTCGGTTGTATCTATAGATTAAGGGATGTGAGGGTGCGGAAAGAAAACGTATTCAAGATAAAGGTAAAAACAGTAAAAAGAGGTCTATCCGACCCTGAATAAGTTAATATCATTCAGTGGGATAAGGAAAAGTCAGGTGAGTCAATTACGGAGCAACAAAAGTCAAAGTTCCAATTTCAATCGATTGGACTAGAGAAATGGTAAAATCAAATTCAAAGACAAAGTTTAAGCGTTTGTGTGTTGTTTTATGTTAACTTCATGCAGAAGATAGTTTTCCAGCTACGACATACTTAGTTTTGTGTCAATCAAAAATAAAAGTTAAAACCATTTGTAATTAAAGTGAATTTAATAAAAATGGAATGGAAAGCGTGGAAGGGGCAACTCGTTTAAAGAAAAAATCAGAGTTTTATCAAGAAAACATCCCAGGAGGAGTCGATGACTGGCAGGCACATAAACGATGGTGAAAGACCAGTTTTATTCCTAAGTGTCCGGAGCAATTCGAGGTTGCAGGACAGAAATTATGTGAGTTTTTTTTCGCTCATTGCACGTCATCTTCGGGCTACTCTGAAGAGCTCCGTTTAGTTTCGCCTTTTTCTTAAACTCCTTCCTTGTTATTCCTTCGTCCTCATACGCTCCCTTGCTATCATGCTAATTAAAGGGGATCTCAAAGCACTTAATGTTAATTTACTAATTAATTACACGGGTCCTCTTTTGGGAGACTAGGAGGACAGTAGCTCGAGTCAAACTTGTTTTTGCAACCCCGCGGAAGCCTATAGAGTTATAGAGAACCTTAAAGTCTATCTTCCCTTTGATCGTGGCCTCATGATTGTCGTGTCAATTCACTTGATTTGTCCTTCATCATGCACTAGGTTATTCGTGGGGTAGAAAGAGGTCGAAGGGGCTCAAATTAACAAGAGGCACAGTAAAAATTATTCAAGCAAGGTTAATCGAAACTTTTCGGAGAGAATGTAAAACATTCATTGGAGATTTCGTTGAGAATAAAAGCATAAATCACATTTAGAAAACATCAAAACCCGTTTTCTTGAACACAATGAAAAAATAGCGAAACAAGTTCATTGAATTGTGGGTACCAAAAAGAATCTGGTTCCTTGTATTACGACAAGGAATTCTCAGGTTGTTAAGATGCTGTAACTCTTGTACTCATGGGGGGTACCGTTGTCCATTCACATCCAGCCTTCTTATTACTTCTAATCATTAAAGTCTTTTTCCTTTTCCTTTCCCTTTCGAACAACTCTATCCATCTTCTTTCTTCACTCAGGTCACTTGTGTTGTCGTGTTGAGAGTACAGTATGGTAACGCGCTTCTGAAGGAAGACCTAGCCACATTCTGTGTTGAAAAATAAAGACCTGAGGAATGCTTTGATGGGTGGAGTTCGACTGACAAATGTTATGGCTACTATTTTCATGAGGGAGAGGAAAGGCCCAACGATATTAACCACAAATGTAAACAAGTTGATGATGAGTTCATAAGAAAAGAGAAGACAATGAGAACAAGAGGGGATTCTATTCTTACCCTACCCTACCTCTCTATTTTCCCAACGCAGGTTGGTTGTGTGTGAATTCACAAAAAAACGTTGTAAGCCTAAACATCAAGGCTACCATTCTCCAGAATAAAAACAAAATTCCCATGAGATGGAAAGAGTGGTAAGAAAGAAGGCGAGGGAACACTTGAAGAGAACACGGCGGACTTCTCTTCTTTCATCGGTTACGGATGCAACTTGGTAGCGGAGGGGCGACGTTTTAAGGTGAAGGTTCACAGCCGAAAATTCCCAGGCTCCGAAATAATGGCGCACACTCTAAGATGACTGAGACCAAAACACGGTTTTTAAGAAATTGTAACCACTTCTTAGGTGGCTTTTTTTTAGTGCGACTACTTAAAACAGCAGATGTCGCCCGAACGGAAGAATTCTCCATCTGGATAATCCTCCGAGGAAACGCTCGGATGCCCGGCCGCAGATGGAAGAGCCCCCCCACCCTTCGGGGTCCTTTCATCCACACCATTTCATTTATATTTAATTAAAAAAAACCTGCTTTTGTTCCATACGTCGGTCGATGACTGATTGGCTCTTATCAACTCCATTTTTGTAGTCAATATTTGTCCAAAAAATTAGAGAGTTTGGTTTCGAAAAAGCTCAGTGACAGCATTCTTAGAAGAGGCGACATTTCATTGTGCTCATTAAGATCGGTGGAGAGGCCACCTTTAGGTTCTTTTGCCACGTCTCTTTATCCAACCGATATTTTTAAAACATGTACTCATAATTTTCGCTGACAAGCAAATGTGTAAATACTGGGCTCTGTTACTCCTCTGTTCATGCACTAATATTTAGGTTTTGACAACTTTAGTTGCAAAAGAAATTCTTCAGAAGAGTTTCTCCTTCTCTCCCCTTTTCAAGGGCATCTCTCTACATTTATAACACTAATTCAGGAACAGCGATGAGAAGAAAAGAGGACAAGTCATTACTTTAGTATCATGCGGTCGTTTCGAAGAAATTACTTTTCAGACTTAAGGACAAAGTACAAGAGATGAAGTCGAGTTGTTGACGGGCATTGAGACTGGTGACACCCGGCCAACAGTTGACGAGGCGACGGAAGGAACGTTTCCCGAGGCAATGAGCCCACCCGTGCCAAGCTAGTCATTGATATCAACATCCGGAAGGAACGACAAAGTTCTTTTCATCGAAGAAAGTCACTCGTACCAAAGACTAAGTAAATAGATAAGGTTTTTCAAATTAGTAAACATGGCTTTATGTATGACTTTAAAACAAGTTCAAAGTGAAAACGGTGACGCATTTCAGAGCAAACACGCAACCTATGATCAACGAGCTACAGTTAGTCATCGCACCTCGGACTGAACTCTAGCAAAAGGAAACAGATTCTCATCTTGTATAATTGATTGATTAACAAAAAAATAAATAAATTTTCTTACCCTTTTCCTCGATTGTGTCGCAAACGCTCTCTTCCATGAGCGTGATCAAAGCCCAAGCCGTCAGCACGAGGACGAATCTCGAGTTCGTCGTCAATTTCATTTTTAAGGCACATTTATCACGAAATCGCGGCACTGTTTCCACTTAAAATAATTTCGAATTCTGCAAAACCATGTTAGTTCGAATAATATTGAAAAAAAAATTAATATAAAAAAAATGCGAACCTCTGCTATTCTGCTAAGTCACTTTTAACACTCATTATTCCATCCGTCATTTAAAACGTGTCCGAGTTTTCTGGTACGAGTACTTCGGTCATTTCATTTCCAAAATCCTTAAGCATACCTGAAAAGAAAAATACCTTTTGATTAACTGTTGGCATAGATGCGAAATTTTTACTAAAAATGTTTCCCATAGTTTTTGAAGGACGAGAGGAGAAAGAGGGAACGGTCGAACCAGGCAAAACTTCTCATCTGTGTCGAAACAGAGATTTTGTATCAGCAAAAACCATTGTCAGCCTCAGTCATGTAAGAACTGCTGACTGAAACTTCTCGAGTCTCGAGAGATTCGTTAAAAAAATTTTAATTTTTTTGGATGAAAAATCAATGTTGACTAATAATTGGAATATGTACGGATCACCTAGTATTTGTAACGGTAGCAAGAAATGCAAAAAACTGGAGATTGTTAAGAAAATGAAGAACAAGCGAAAAAGCAAAGAAAAGTGGAGGGGTCAGGATCAAACCTGTCGTTGGGCAGGGTATTAATGATGATGATGACAATGTTAATTTCTTCCATGGAGCCCCCCCGATTAATCTATGGGTTTAGATAAATCCACATTTAGAGAAGCCGTCATCGGGAAGATATTAATCACTAGGCAGAGCCTCTGGCCCACCTCGAGGCACCTTCCTGGATCTTCTCGTTCGTAATTGCGTTCATGAAGATAAAAAATTTGCAAGCAATTTGTTGATCTCGAGCCAATTAATGAGACGTCAAAATTAGCACTCAAGGAACGAGTGATTAAGCAACGCCTCCTTTGGCTCTACCTCTATCAACTGAGGTGTCAAGCACGACCATCGAGTCCAGAGACATTTTTCTGAGCCTTACCGACTTGAAATCGCACGTGAGTGGTGCCACAGGAAAAAGAATTAAAATGAATCAGTCGTAAATTAAAAATGAAAACAACGGAAAGCATTTGCCGTGACCAAGGCAGACTCCACCCATGATGTCGCTGAGTCGTCGTATGTTTACTGAGCTTCGTAGCTTTGTAACTTTCTTGTTTTTTGTGTCCGTCAACAATAACTTAAAAAATAAATTTTATTGAGGTTTAATTCGGGTTTTGAATTGGAATTCACCTCAAGAAGTTAGAGTCCTAACTCGTGGGATTCAAATAAAAGGTAGGAAAGACTCTCATCTCACTTCTTCTTCTTTCACGCGTTTTTTTCACTTATCAAATCTTGTAATCTTTATTAAATCTCTCTCTCTCTCTCTTTTTAATTTTTCATAGAAACTGGTAATTTGGAAACTCATATTGATTGATATTGGTAATTTTGAAAACAATATTTTTTTGCCTGTCCTATCAGCAACTCTGACCCAATCCTCTGGTTCTCTCCTTGCAAATATTCCACCAAATGTTAAGGCATGGCCCTAGCTCTTCAGCCTACTCCTTTTTCAATAAATTTTTACTTTCTGTAGTTGTTCTTCCTTTGATTTCTTTCTCTCACAGGAGATTTCTTCTTAAAAAATGTTGTCTGTTATTAATCCAACTCTTTCTAACAGATTCCTTCATCACTCCTTGAGAAAGTTAATTTACAATAATCATAATGATAAACAAAATAATCAATTAAAAATTTTTATCAAACAGTCTAAAAAGCCAAAAGTGAATATCGTTAAACGCTGTTTTTAAAAACTACAAAGAATGAGATTTCGAACAACATAGGAGACCACTGTTTGTCGAAACGAATGATCGTATCTTCACAAATCAATTTATTTTTCTACCCCCCTCCTTCTTTCCACTTCTTGTCTTTCTTATTTTTCAATAATAAAGTTCAGTCTCAAACAATTTCAAGTCAAAAGTTGTTATGGTTATTGCCTTATACTGTGTAATTTATATTATGTGTAATTTTCACACTTTTATTATTTCTTTCGCGTTTTGCAAAACCAAAAATGTTTTTAAAATGTTTCGAGTAATCGGTATTTAAAAAGTAATTCATACCTAGGTCTTTATTCTTAAATATATCCAACGATATTGCAAACATTTTTAGCGCCGAGTCTCAAGTACTCCTAAAAGTTGTGTTGAGCCCCTGAACTTGAAAGTACATAAAAAAAGAAGACAATTCGCCAATCAGAGCTGAGGGATTCAACTGGTGGGTGACACTCCCTCTCCACCTTTCTAAACAAAAACTTGACAAAATAAAAGAGTCGACCTGTTAAGACATAATGCAACAACAATGACCCAAACAACTAACAAAAAAGTATCCAACAGATGGAATCTCGGAGAGAAAAGGCGGAAGATATTGAAAACGGATCTTTCGAGGACAATTTTACACCTGCCTGCAAGTCCAACCTCAACTTCGTAGTTTGTTTTTTATTTCTGATCGCAAGTGTTCCCATAGCTTTTCAATTTTGTTGTATCTACCATTGACTTTAAACTTTGACCTTACTCTTCTAGGAGGCCACGAAAAATTACTGTAACATCTTTCATGACTGGGATATATGTGGCATCGACAAGAGAGAAAAGTTAACCCCTTCCACGAACGTCGTCATTAGTAATGTGCCACGGACCTAGATGGTACTTTTCAGCAAATTCAGTTCAACAGAAAATGAAGCCGTCGAATGAATGAGATGAAATCAAGTTGTCGTTTTTTTTCGCCTTCTTATCACGACATTACACCAAAATTTTGTTTCATTTCTTTAAATAAATTGGAGATTGTAGCAGAAACAACACATCGCAATATGTTCTAATATCCAGTCGATACAAATGTTTATTGAGAACCAAGGACGCTCAGATTCAATTGTTTGAAATTAGATTTATAGTCATTAAAGTTATTTATTGTAATTTTACCCCTGCCTTATAATCAATCAGCTCAACATTTTAGAAAATTCTTTTCTCATTAGAATCCCACCTTTGCTCAATATTCTTGCTCCCTTGAACAAGGACCCTACTAAAGAATCAGGCGCTGAATAAGCGCTGGAGCTTTTCCATTTTTTCTTCAAAAACCTCCATGAGGAAAGCAAATCATCCTTCTTTCCTTCTCGAAATTTCTTTTTAAAATCCTCAACGGTTTCTAATTACCAACTTAATTACTTGTCAAACTTGTCAAACAGATATTTATTACACATTTCATTCGCATTATTGTAGTCTGTGTTCATTTTAAGTGTGATAGATGAGCCACTGGAGGTACAAACGCATTCAATGAAGAATTCCAGTTTCCTTTAACTTGGTCTATGGTTTATATCTGATGTCAAGAACTAAAATAATTTCTCTTCTTTTTTGTTTTTTTTTTTAAACAACATTTCAACATAGTCAACCACAGTTTTGGTTTGCTCTAATGTCATTGGACACTAAGTAGTCAGCGGAGCATTAAACCTAAATTAGACAACCCCTTCGGCGTAAGGAGAAAGAAAGTTGAGCTCAACCACCAAAACTAAGCTCAATTTTAGTTTTTAAGAAAGACAAAACTTTCTTATTTAAACTTTTGCGGGCGTTAACCATTGAGAAGGAAACATTTCTGGGATTATTACAGACCGCGTAAAAAAAGTCAGAGTGATTTTCTCAACCAAAGAGCATAGCAGAGTCGGAAAAATGCACCAGACTTTCATTTTATCCCTTCCCCCGTCTACCTTCATCCTTTCCTTCCTCCTTCTACCATCACCTCGACAAAAATTTTGACGTTTGCACGAGATTACTTCGCCGCCAAGTTTGAGATCCAATTACCACTTAAGATTACGTTATCTAACACCTCCAAGAGGGTAATTGTTTAATTAATAACTCCGTTAAGGAAATATCCATAACATCTTGCAATCACTGGCTGGGGTGAGAACTAAAAAAGACAGATTTACAGGGAGCCTTGGAAGAAATTCGATCCATTAAAATCTTTTCTTTTTTCTTTTTAACTTAAATAAAGAGAAGAAAAGGAAAAAATCGAAGACGCCTCACTTGAACGGATCAGCTTACAATCCTGTAAGCGTACCTGTCTTGCGGCTATCAAATTTCCTTGGAAGTCTTAAAAAAAGTCTTTTGTGGCAAACACAACATTCTTTTTAATTTTTTGTAAATTTGTTTCCTTATAGGAGATTGAAGTAGCGAAGCATAACTAGGAATAAAATGGCACACGCGATTCAGGGCTTTGTTTCACGGCCAAGTGATTTTCATTATTCCCATTATCCTGAGATATATCATCGTTAAAGAATTAACTTCTTGTATAAGAATTCAGAGTTTGAAGGTAACAAATTGTAACGATTGACAACCGAGTTTCAGCTTAGCTAGCAAATAAAATTCAAAGACAAATTGTTTTTAAACGATTTTGAGCAGAGTCTTACAAAAAGCGATTTCTCCACCAATGCCGCAAAGGCCGTCTTCCAAGGCCATTCCTTATCACTTACGTAGAAGTCATAACAAGCACCATTCAAATTAACCCGGGAGAAATTCCTCTTGTCATTTCAACATTCCTAAAATTATTTGTTCAGCTCCACTTTTTTAGTCTTAATAAAGGAAAACCGAAGAAAACTGAACTAGAATAACTTGGTCTGTGAAAATATTCAATGGCAAAAAAGGGGAAAACGAAAACTTACGGGGTGAATTCAGGTTCGAAGAGAGTTTAAGTCTGTTAAACTGTTTTTCTAGTTCCACGATATCTCTTTTCCAGGCCAGAGACGTCCACAGCTTCCTGAACTTGCCACAAACGAAGGAAAAAAATAAATTGCACACAACCTAAAATACCTTTAACACCCACGATAAAAATCACACTAACCGAAACCACTCTGAGGGTGCGCATTAAACTTGAACATGTGTGCGCTGAGCTGTAAACTACAAGGTGGCAGTTCCATCTTACGACGTTTGAGGCGCTGGTGTTGACTTTCAGCGCCATCTTATGACCATTTCCTTCATTAAAATGGCTCCTGGCGCAAAATTTTCAGGTTTTCTTCGTATTCCCGAACAATACTTACTGTTCCTTGTCATTTCCCATTCTCTTCCCTTTCTAGCCTGGAAGTCATCTCATTCAAAAGAACAAAATGACCACATGTGGATAGATAGTCGAAGAAGGAAGCGTGCTCAAAACGAATTTTACCCTCACTTCTGGGCTTTGTCTGTGTGACTGTGCTGATGGCCGAGGGAATGACCAACAGACATTTAGATTCAAGATTTTCAACAAAAACCCAGTTCTTAAGGTGTTAAAATTCAAGTTCGATTACCGCGGAATCCTAGCTTCAGTAAAAGATGAAACCTCGGCTCAGTTTGATCATAAGTATTTCTTTGACTTCGGAACCACGTTGATTTCAAACCTTTAGTCGCCATTTCCTCTGTATTTCGCATAACCTTCAACCTTCAACCCCAGTCTTCCGGCATCTTATCGCTGTGGATTTTTTCGTGTCTGCAGTCCAAATTGTTCCTGGTGGGATTTAAATGTTCTTTTCAAGGGCATTGCTGAATGACCCCTGACCTGAAAGAATCGGCGTCAGTGTTTAAATGTGTAAGGAAAAGCTATAAAAGCTCTTGTTTCTGCTAGAAATCCCAATTCCCATTTCGATGTTAGGCTCATAGTGACACAACAGAAGACAGGACTAATAGAGGTCTTAAGAAGAGTGCACTTTAGTAAAATGGATTGCTTCGAAACAAATGGCCACAAAGATGACTTCTTCAATGTTCTCCTCTTAATCCATTATGAGGGTTTTATTACTAAAAAAAACTACAATGACATAAAACAATGTAGTCATAAAAAGCAGGGGAAAAATTAATGAGGAATGTAGAGAATAAATAAAAAGTAAAGGGAAAAGAAAAAGTTGAATTACAATCTGGGATTGAAGGTCGTTTTCAAAACGAGCTTTTTCTCTCGAACACAGGAAAAGGAATAAATGGTCGTTGAGTGAAAAACGCACAGAAATGGAAATGTCTCCATGTTTCTTTAAAGAAATTACTGGAATGGCGCCGGCCATTTCTTCTCTCATTTTTCTTTGTATTAAAAAAAAAATTCTTTGTTTGATTGCAGGTGCTTGAAGTTGAAGAGATTTCAGAGAAATCCACATCTGAACAAATCTGTGGGCATGACATTGTATAAATAATTTATACAAGCATTTGTATGATGCTCCACATGATGCAGGGACACACACATCAGACAAATACTTCATAAATTCAAGGTAAGGAGGTTATAAGCGTGATCACAATAGACAAAAAAAAATTCGATTTTTGGAAAGCCTCCAACTAGAAATTCTTTAGTTGTGGTTGTACCTGACATGAATTAATACCAAAATGAAGGAACCTCAAAGTAAAAAGTGGGATGGTGAACTTAAATTTTGGTTTCCAATTAGAGTGGGAATGAAGAAAGGAGATAAGAGACAGTCGTCTATCTTGTCCAACAGGTACAACTATAAAATAGTGAGTGAAAACGGGTTTTATTGTTGAGAGACAGAAAGAACTGTTTTGTTTATGTTCGATTGTTTGAGTTGAATAGCACGAACGGGGGAGGAGGGGGGGGAAAGCTTTTGTGCAACCATGATTCTTAGATACGATTTTGTTTGAGCCTGCCAAAAAATGTTTTCAAAAAATCCCACGTAATTTTTTGACCTGGGGGCAAATTTGATATTTTTGTCTGTACGAGGTCAAGATGACCGTTGAAATGTTTACTTTGAAATTTAACCTGACACACATGAGCATAAAACTAAAGGCTCTCTATGAGAGGATTAACGCGGAAAAAATCCCAATCAGCTGTGAGCAATAAAATGTTTACAGCAAAACTAACTCCTTACAAAATCATCATTCACTCGAATGCATTGAGCTCTGGTAGCCCACTCAAGGCTGAGTCGAAAAGTTCCAAAAGCATAATGTCATTCCTCTAAGGCAAAACATGTTTTTCGATTATTTTTGACCAGGAAACGGAGTTTTCTGTTGCTTGTCGTTAACACTTGTCACGGTTTATAATTAAATAATAAAAATGGCAGCATTTAAGGCCTTTTAAGCAAACTCAAGACAGTAAGAAGATTTTTAGAGAAGAAATTGAAAAACTAATGTAAACTCATATATGGAGTTACAAACACGTACTATTTATCAAGAGACAGATCCGAATCGGAGAAAGAGAATGAGAAAAGGACACTAAGAGGCCAATTCATGTACATATTCTTGCATTCTTCCCCACCGCACCATGTGGGAGAGATAAACTTTTTTTAAAAAATTTTTTGCGACAACTGCCAGCGCGAAAGATGACAAAATTGAGCAGGGCCTGTTCAACATGAGGGGGGGTAACGCGAAAATGAGCAAATGATGATTTAGAAGTTAATGGATTAACTCTGGTTCAAGGGACTCGTTATACAGGGAAGGAGGTGGAAAGAAGGGATATAATTAATTAGGGTTCGTTGCCAGATAATGACAAGGGAGTAAGTGACAGGAAAAAGCTTTATCTCTGGGAAAATGATCAGGAAATAGACGACAAAAAAGTTGAAAGGTTACTTCATCGGCTTGTAAGCTTTCGGGCGTTCCCTTCAATCACATATTTACAATCATTTGGTATAAATCCAGTTTGAGGAAAATTATAAACAAATAAAAGAGTCGAAGAGAAGGGGAAATGCATGAAAAGCCTTTAACTCAAGTGAAAGAAATCTTCTGCTTAAAGACCGGCGTATCTCATCATAAAAAGAAAAGTTAATTGTGCTTAGTAAATGGAACACGTCCATTTGGAGTGAAACAGCCGTTCTCAGAGTCTTTAGAAAAATTTTTTCCTGTTTTTTTTTGTTTTATTTTATTGAAACAACTCAGAAATTTATCATTGACATTTTACCTTGATTTCGGTGTGGAAATTGAATTAATAAACGTGCAAAGTCAAGTCACATAAGGTTCGCGAATATTTGATGCAATAGCTTCGGTAAATGTGAGTAAGACAAAAGAAGTCATTTCTAATTAACCATCCCAGCTGAAAATTCACAAGCCATGAGAAATCTGACAAGTGGAAAAACATTGGTTTAATCAAAGGCAATGGTGAAAATGAATTAGAGGAAACCTTATCGGGGTGTGATAGGATTTGTCTTTCTGATAAAGTTCAATTGTGAAAATCATCACCGAAAGATAACAAGGAAAGGCCATCCAGGTATGCATTGTTGTGGATTTTTTTCTGTTCTGTTTGCGAATCAGTTTCTGGTGTGACATGTTAATGAACTGCATTTCATACACTGCACTTATCAAAAGCTAAACAGGAATCTGAGTAAAGGGAAACCTCATTTTCTCCTCTTTTCCTTTTTCTTTGTCTCTTCCAAAACCGCTATGAAGTTTCTTGTTACTCTAATTATTCTTTTATCTATTTCGTGGTGATGACGTTGTAAAGTAAGTTTTTCTTTAACTCTTCTGATTATTTCTTGTCGTAAATTTATTTAGTTAAAAATAAACGAACACGCCATGAATATAAACGAAGGAGAAACCAAAGGAAGGTAAATTTACATTTCGGAAAATTAATTTCACTAAATTAACTAACTTTATAGATACGATATAATGAAATGTGTGTACGGCGCAAATTCGAAAACATCGAATGTTTATAATTTAAGACAAATAGCTTTTCCAATGTTATGCTTTCATTTTCATCCATTTTTAACATTTTTATTATTTATTATTGAAAAGCTAAACACAAAAAAAAGAACCTTCACTCTCATTGAAATAGCGTTCTTTTACTTTTATGCCATTTAGTCAAAGTCCAGCTTGGACAAACTAAGTCGAATATATGTTGTGAGAAATTCTTAATGTTTTAGAAAATGATAATTTTTTTCTCTTTGCATCAATTCACTACACCGATTACGTCAATAAATTCAATTACATTTGAATTTTTGTAAATGCGCTCATCAATTAACTGCAACAAAGCGTTCCCACTCAAAATGTTTGCTTAATTTTACTCTTTTTAAAACAAATGATTTTAATTTTAGCGAATTTTTGACGAAAAAACGGTCCCCAAAAGGGTGCTTTCTAAAGCGGTCCTTCCACTGGTGATGAAAGAATCCGAGATACATTTCTGTTACTTTTTCTATAAAACGAGTCATCCTAACCAAACAAAAGGAACTATATTTTGGTCGTGTTTATGTAAAGATAAATCCAAATCCTGATTGTGATTTTTCCTGTTCTGTTGTGGTATCAACTTTTCCTCCTTTTTCAGTTATCAGTTGGAAGTAAAATTAATTTTGATACAACACCTTATCATGTGGAAATTATTCTGATATAAAAACATTGATTGGAATTAGGCGAGGTGGAAAAGCTTTGGACACCCTTGAGATAAACCTTGGATTTGAAAATTTTTCTTTCAGATCGAAGCTTAATGAGAAACGCTCAGAGATCAGTTCAATGAATAACAAAAACAGAACAAAAATTTTCAAAGTTTTTAGTGCATCACGAAAGCGAAGAGGAATAGTGCCAAGTTCATCCGATGACAACAGACCGGAAACGAAATCGAAATCATCGCCTGAGGATAATAAAGTAGGTGTATTAAAGTGGTCTTAGCTTGTGAAAATGACGTCTTTTCAACACAACTTATGGCTAACTAATATCAATTGCTCAAAAGTGTGGCCTCAGCGGATGCACTCAATAAATTTTTTTTTTTAATTGTTATGCTTTGTGTAGATCTTGAGTGCGGTGTCGAAAAATGCCTTCTCTGTTGGGAAAATGCATAAAGATGAAGCTTTGGTGTTGGACGTTAACGAATTGAAGGCAATATTGTCTCCTGTGGAATCTGATGAGAAAGAAAACAGCCTTTTAGAAAAAAATCATAAAATTAACGGTGAAGTTTGCCTTCTCACCGAAAGCCCTTTTCGGATTTTAAGGGTAAGTTTAACTCAAATTTATCTTTGATACTGAAATTTATTAGTTGAAATCAGAGTGTGATGAATCCTGAATTTGCCACTTAAAGATTTTTTTCAATCTGGAACCTATTCCCGATTCAGCCTAGTTCAGCCATGTCCTTTACAACTGGGGACACAAAGCCTTCCTTATACTCATCTTCGTTTGTTCCGTTTTGTTTTGTTTCAAAGGGTGTCTTCTCGTCCTTCCATCCATTGAAGGAACATGACAAAATATGAAACCATCAAAACGTTGGTTCTTTTTTCTAAAATGACGGGATGTAAAAACCCAGTTTATAATATTTTTACCTTCATCATTCCTCTTATTTCCCACTTTTTGCAGTAACTGAAACAATTCAGCGTAGAGAAAGTAGACGTCGGTTCGTGCATGTGGCAATTATTTTCACTGGTTCTTTGTATCATATGAATTGGCAGGGTTATGTAGAGGAGCAATTGTTTCCTTCAAATGTGTAAAGAAAGCTTCATTCGTGTGACACAATGGCAATGATTGGCCAATATCACATGGATCTGAATTATCAAAAAATGAACTAACCACGTTAGCGCAAGGGCTCGATAAACAAGATATTTTAACTTGAACCGCTATAACGCTGGTGTACAGTACCTTTATATATCAAGCACAGTTAGAGTAATAACAGCAAAAAATGGAAAAAAAATACTGAAAAACTGACCAGTGACTACATATCGCCAAAAATTGCTCGTTATGAGAGTCATTTTTTTGGGCAATTCATGTTGCTCGTTATGCGAATTTCTAGCTATAAGAGGCATTCGTTATGAGAGGTTCCACTGCACTTGTTTACTAATGTGGACGATTATCACCGAAATTTATATGTTGTGAATTTAAAATATTGGTGCTCAGGCAGCACGAGAGTCAGTTCCGTCACGAAAAAATTTACATTACACGTGCGGACGTCAAAGTGTTAATATAATGAATAAGAAAATTAAGAACCAATTAAAGCAGGAAAACTGAGACAACAGACAAGTTGAGACACAACAACAATAATAATGATAATGATATTAAAATTAATATTAACTTTTAACAATGATCTTGTTTTTATCAATGGATTATTTACTGAGGATCATTTTATGAACAAATTAATAAATATTAATCCTCTCTGATATATATATTTAAAAGGTTTAGAAATTTTGCAATTAGTTGGCGGTAACCCGATTTTATTTCAACTTCTTAAGTATAGAGAAATTAGAAATATTCTTGAAACTGGGCATATCTGGCAACCAAACTCTGGCACAACATTTTTAGTGTAAAAAGAAAGGGAAAAAAGAATTTGAGATTTCCCTGAAAGTGAATGATGACAACATCTAATTAAACTTTGCCTTTTTCCCTCATTTTTTCATTTTCAATTACGATATGTTTAGAGGCAAAAAAGCTGGGATATATATCTGTCCGACCCTGATAGAGCAGAAAACTATCGCAAAAGAGAAATAATTATATAGGAAGGAAAGTTATCAGGTACCAAATTGAATGAAAACGTTGGAAAGTCCAACTCAAAGGCTTCCTCCTCATCTGGTGTGTGAAAGAGAAAATGAGTTTGAAAGTTTAATTGCTTCAAAGGTTGTTCAAATAATCCAACTAGAGGGCTACAATAGTTTACCAGAAGTTCATAAACAGTTCGGAATCAGATTAAACGAGGGTTGATGCACCTTTCCTTATAGAATAACTCAAAAAGTAGAAGTTTTAAGCACTCAAATCCTTAGACCTTTAACCCAAAATCCTTCTTCAACAGCTTTAGACTATAGCTCAGAACAACGACCCAACTCTCCCTGAAACCGAAAAGTCATTTTGCCTAACCCTGCCTTAACGCATTACAATTATTATCTTTTTCTTCTCCTAATCGATTGAATAATTCAAAATTGATTAAAATAATACTGTATGTGCACACAACCTCTTTCTCCTGACGAAAACTAATTTTTTTAAGTGGAGACCTTTTACTTCATTATTGTCGACTGCGACTTCGCTCTCTTCGTTCGTTTGAGCTTCACTATCAGCTGTGACCAATGTAACTACAATTGTTTTGAAACTGTTATGGCTCCCTCTTGTAAGAAAGAAATCTCAGTAATAAAATTTGGGGGAAATATCTTTCCTCGTCTCGATATCTTCTTTTTTGATGAAAAACTTGGTTCTTTTTGAAAATGATAGACTTGAGATTGACGACTAAATACGTGTGGGTGAGGACACTGATTACGTCACTCTCTTACTAATGTAATGTTAAAAGGGAAAAATTTAACAAAAACTCCTGATTAATGTCAAACATGTTGGGATACAACTCAAGTAAATGCTGAAAGCTTGCCTCTTGTTTTCGAATAAGTTTGTTTGCCAGTTTTTTCCTTACAATGAAGCACATTGTAATTACAAAGCACTCAGTCTTCCGATACAGTTTGTTTTGATGAAACTTCCACATTGCATCGAATGACATGTGATTTCGTGTGTAATTAAGTAGGCCTACTGGGTTAAGTAGCCAATCGAAATCTTTCGTTGTAAAACTTTACCTTATTTTAAAAATTAGGTGAATTATTGGAAAATAAAATAGAAAAGGAGCATATACAGAGCAAATTAGTCCATTGGAAACAAAAAACTTTCCTCAAAGTGAAAACGAATTCCGTGGCACCGAAGAGTTGATATTTATAAACTCAAGAATTTTTTAGCGTCCGTGCTGGAAATTGTGATTCCACGCTCCTGAAACATCATATTGAGATTTTTATATACAATTCTCTCTTCCTTTCTATGAAAATAAAAATCCCAGTGATCTCTAAACAAAACAAAAAGTTATTTATGAGAGGAACCATGGAGGAACCAAGTCTCCATCTCACATGTTCGAGGTTAATGAAGTGGGAACGGCGAACGTCTGATTCTTAGTTCCGGATTTGTCCACAGTCAAACCAGAGTTGATCATTTGGAGATCCTGTAACAGTTTCCCCGTCGTTATCAGATGGAGTCGTGCAATTGCCGTAGTCGAGCGTTCGCTTTTCTTTCTCTTCTTCTCTTTTCCCCTTCTTCCCTGACTCGTCTTTCATTTTTCCTCGGAACCATGAAAAGACAAAATTTTCCCCCCTTTTTCCGAGCGTGTTTTCAAAAAAAAATTTATTTCACCCTGTCCATGTGGCTGTCGTTGTTGTTGTTCCGAAGTGAATTAATACATAAATATGAAAAGAAAATAGTTAGAATTATTATTATTATTATTAGCGACCATAAATTTTTAGTAACAAATAAACAAGTACGTAACCTTTGTAAGGAAACCGGTTGAAAAATTCAAAATAAAAACCCGAAATTCATGACTGTTTATTTTGAAAATTTAAATATTTGAAATTTTTCATGAAGAGAAAATACGCGAGAAATTTTAATTTAGTGAAAAGTAAACAGAAAAAAATTCTGAAATTGCTATGATATGATTTTAAAAATTCTATCTTCATGTCAAATTCATAAGAGTAACAAATGGTTAGCTTATTTTTAATTTTATTTCATCAAACCAACCACTTCTCTCATTTAAATTTGAAACCTTGTGAGCTTCATAGCTTTCATTTTTGCAACTGAACTCGTAGTCAAAACTTTTTATTTAGTTTACTCATTTTACCCGTCAGCATTTTTATCTCTCGTTATATTTCATAGACGTTTTCGTTGATGATTACCTCAATACACTTACCTCGCTTTCTAAGAAAATCTTATGTCATCTATCAAAGGGGTGGTTAGCTTAAGCAAAGTACCGATTTCATCGGAAAACAGAATTTTTCACTCCCGTCCGCTCCACTTCATATCTTTCTCCTTTTTGGCCTTCTCTCTCCTGATAAAGAAGAACGTGACTAAGAATCCCATTTACTTATTAACTGGTTTACGACAACTTAATTTTATAAAAATTCGCTTTTATACTCTTTTCAAAAAGTGAATTTTTCACTTAAAAAAAAAGTGATCTTAAAGCGGGTAATGTAGTTTGCAGAAGCGAACCCTCACACAAACTATGACAACCAATTTGAACCGATAAGTCGAAGGATTCTTTTTGAATTTCAATTTTTCGCCGACACGCCAAAGGCTTATCTGGGATTTTCCGTGGCTTTGTACTTCCGTTATTCATAGTGTACTTTATGGTATTTGTGAAAAGTTTCGACAAAAACGATTTGTTTATGTCCGACGGAAAAGTGTGTCATGTAGACTCCTGAGTGAACAAACTTGCGATAGATACTGTGTTGATTCTCGAATGTTTTAACAACTATTCTATTTGATATCGGAATTATATTCGTTATAAAAATAAAAATAAAAACTAAAAATTTGTATGTGGCCGCCACATCACTCCCCTTCCAGTGTTAGCCAGACAGGCATTAGACAAAAAAACTGATTTGACCTGCTCCATCTATACCAGCAACCTGTTACGCTGAACTCCAACTACAGTATGAGGGTTTGATAAGTCATGAAGCTGATAGGGCACTGTGGCAAAGTTGTGGCTGACCATTCCAGTCTTCTTTGAAAGGAATTGATAGCGATGGGTTGGATCGGGAATGTGAGCTATGTTTGAAATTGTTTGAATTTACGTTGTTGAAATCGTTGAATGATTGGAAATCGCCGTATTACGGCTTACATACGACAAAGTCTTGGCGTAAGCTTTTAGTCATCACGTCTGGGTCACCAATTTGTTTAGAGAGGCGAGATTTACATAAGTATTGTCATGTACCCATTAGTTCGATTCTGAGGTCGAGAATCATTGTGTGTCGCCACAGTATCATAAACGTATGAATGAATACACATACGAGTACAGCTTAACATCAGGTGCATTCTTGTTCACTGTCAAAAATGGTCCTTCGACCATTTATTATTCAAAGTAATTAACTTATTACCTAATTACCTTTTTTAATACAATTCTCTATGTAATCAATTACCTTCCTTTCCACCCCCACTGTAGTTTAGTTCTCCTTTCCTCCCCACATCCTCTTTTTATTGCATTAAAGCTACTTCGATGAAATTCAATCTGCACGACAAAACTTGTCTTTTTCATAACTTTAACGACATTAAAGCAATGAAGGAAAATCCCCCGAGATCGTTGTTCTCTACTTTCTCCACTCAAAAAGTGTTTTTCTGGTCTGTTCCGTGGTCTGAATGACCCCCTTTGCTTTCCAGAATCCAGTAAGTCTTTCGTGGCGGTCACGACAGGTCGAAACAAAATTCGGGTTCTCCTGCTGATAAGAGAGGATAAAAGAAAAATCAAAGAATTTGGTTGGAAAATGGAAATATTTGACGTGGAGGGGGAAAATAGGAGAGTAAACAATGGAGGAAGGACAAAAGGTGTATTTCTTTCAAATTTAACGTTTCATATAATTATTATTTCCTGCTTAAGTGCCGCTTGCCTTCAAGTTCGAGACAAAAATTAGTTGATCTTGCTTTACGAGTTATTTTCATCTATGAAACAGACTAATGCCTTAACCCCAGGAATTTGGTAAGGGATATAGCTGAAAATTCGGCTGGAAAAAGGGATAAAGTAATGCAGAGTGGTATGAGAACTGTAGAAGAAAAAGGAAAAAAGGAACTAAGATAAAGAAAATAATTCTAATGGAAAAAAGCTAAAACGTATATTATACTTTACAAAAAGTTTTCTGGGATTTACAATTCTTATGTGTTACAAATGTGTTTCTATTTTTAATTATTTTCCGCTAAGCTTCAATTTTCTGTGATAAATTTTTTTTCCAGTCTATGTTCTTATAATAAGGTTTTTTTCTTTGTGTATGACACTTTTGAAGCTCAGCAACCATTCTTCAGCACAGCTAATCAAAAAATGATTAAATTAGAGCAATATGTATATACTTTACTGAAATATACTCCCTCACATATAGTGTCCATCCAAATTATAATAGGTAGGGATAAAGAGTGGTTAAAGAAAGGAAACAGGGCCTAACAAAAAAGGGAGAAAAGATGTGAGTTTTATGTAACGATGCAGAAAAAGCTTGGGCGAACGAGTTTGAATTGGAAGGGAGATTGGGTGAAGGCTGACTAGTTTCTTTGTACCACACATTCTTGAGAATTATCTCGAATCATTCAACGAACCTTAAACCTTCTAAAGAAATGTGTCAGAAGTATTTTCACAGTAAAAACTAACTCGAGAAGGAAACACTGTCCTGTCAAGTTTCACAATTCCTCTTCCTAGTTGTAACGGCTCAAATTGGTTGTCATCGACAGACTTTCGGCCTTTCAACACGAGCCTTTGAGTAAATTTTATTTTTCTACAACTAAGACACAATTGACTCTCTTAAAATGAAATTCCATGCCTTTCCCGTCTGTCCGTGTTCCTCGTTTATTCCTTTTTTCCTTCATGTCCTACTTTAAAAATTCACATTATTTACCAAAACGCAGATTTAGATCATGAGAAGGCCATCAAATTTGTGAAACCCGTAAGCGAAGCTTCCTTCCTCTTATTTCTTATTAGTAATTTCTAAATTGGGTCAAAATTTAGTGAAAAATAACGAAGATTTGACGAAAAGGTTTCGGAAAAACTTGGTGAATGAGTTCGCGTTTGATGACTTCGAAGCGAGTCTTCTTCGTAACAACAACTGTTTCGCGGAGCCGGAGGGACATCGAGAGATGGCTCCTCAATTGAGTGGCTGTCCGAATTTTCTGAGACAGATTTTTTCCATTCGGAGACACACAGTGAGACCTAAAGTCTCTCCTCCAACCGTCGTCGTTCGTAACTGGAAGAAAGTATTTTTAGGTTTTCAATTTTCTCCAAAACTCTCGCCCGATGAACTCATCGAGGTACATTCTCACTTTTTGATTCTTAATACTACTTCCGTTTTCTCGCCTTCGTTTTATTTTGTGTTTCTTTCAGGCTGCCGAAAGCGGAAACATCGACGATTTTGGCAGATTGTTTCTGGCCGATCCGAGCCGTTTAGAAGTTCGAGATTCAAGAGGAAGAGCAGCTGTACATCAAGCCGCGGCCCGCAACAAAGTCAATATTCTTCAGTTCATAGAATCTCACGGAGGAGGTAATCATACCAAATTTTAGTGCTATTATCTCTGAAACAGATTCTCTGCTACATAGACAAGAACAAATGTGAACCAAGTGTGTTAAAGTCCCTAATCGTCTCAACGATGAGTAGGAACATATTTCAAATGCGATGAGAAACTTTTTTTGACCTAATTGAAAGAACTCAAAGTAATTAACGTGATGAGCGTAGAAAAATCAAGACAGCCATTTTTATGGCAATGAAAAGAACTTGGGATATGTTCATCTGTGAAAATTTTTATTCGAAAAAGATCAACAATTTGGCAAAAAGCCAAACAAGAACAACTTGGACTTTGAAACTCCTAAAAAAGAGTTTTTTTTCCTGAAATTTCATTCTTTT
Organism: Columbicola columbae; assembly: GCA_016920875.1. NCBI lineage: Eukaryota > Metazoa > Arthropoda > Insecta > Psocodea > Philopteridae > Columbicola > Columbicola columbae. The sequence goes on from JADMLL010000012.1 coordinate 12,445,478, forward strand.
GGGCTCCTCTTCGTCCCTCAAAAGGCCACTTAGATAACTGTCTAGATGCTCCCCCGTTTATGTCTGTCTAGATATCCCCGCGAATAGAAAAGAAAATCTTTCGTATCTTAAAATGAAATTCTCTGATGGCCAATTGTTTAATTCAAATTCATGACCAAGGCACTTAGTATTTCGTACCTTAGATACCAGAAAATCTTTTTCTTATAGAACTTGAGATCCAAACAAACAAATTTCGGGCTCCAGAACATCATTTTTTTGTCATGGAGTCAATACATATTCACTAAACATTTTGTGATTTTCTTCTTATAGACCTTAACATCACAGATTACGCCGGAAACACACCTTTGCACGTGGCCATTTTGCACGATTCATACAACGCGATTGATTACCTGTTGCAATGGTTAGTACGTAACTTGATTTTTAACCGATTGAATTGGAATTCGATTTCGGAAAAACGAATGAATTTTCATTGGTTTTCGATTTGTGTTCCTTTAAGATTGGTTCTAACCTCTGAAATTCGTTCAACGTAAAAAGTTCTTTGCGTGTATACATAGAGAAAATGACCGTGAAAGTCTGAACAATATAATTATGGTTTTATCTTTCACTGTTTCAGTGGCGTAAACACGAGCATTTTAAACGAAAAGAAGCAAGCTCCTATTCATCTGATAACAGAATTGAACAAAGTTGGAGCCTTGGAGGTTTTCAGCAAACACAGATCAAAAATTGACATCCAGCAAGGAGGCGAACATGGCCGAACCGCCCTTCATTTGGCAGCCATTTATGACTACGAAGAATGCGCTAGAATACTGGTAAATTAATGAGAAGAAATTGACTCGTTGCTGAGTTAAGGGTCAAAGCCACCCCACTCTCCCCATGCCCTCCATCACCCAAATGATTAATTGCCTTTTTAAGGATTCCGACTGAGTCACTCAATATGCACTAGTGATCTGCAACTCATTTCAAATTTATTATATTGTATGTTGGTATTTTCAGATTACGGAGTTCGGAGCATGTCCTAGAAAACCCTGCAACAATGGATATTATCCGATTCATGAAGCAGCCAAGAACGCGTCTTCGAAAACGATGGAAGTTTTTCTCCAGTGGGGTGAAGCCAGGGGATGTTCAAGAGAAGAAATGATTTCTTTTTATGATTCTGAGGGAAACGTACCTTTACACTCTGCAGTTCACGGAGGAGACATAAGGGTAATAATTTCAGTCAATGTGACTAGAGATGCCACATCATCTGTGTCTTTTCCACGGAAGCGTTGAGAAGTATTTTCCCACTCTAAAGTATTTTTCGACTCTTCTGAAAAGAAAAACATGGAGTTCGTTCGAATTAAAATTTGTTTAATAGCTTATAAACCATCTCCAAGGTCTGAATCGTATAAATAAAGATATACACGAAAACACTAATAGAACAATCAAACATTTTACACAAGTTGTAAAAAAAACAGAAAATGACTTTAGTTTGCTTTCTAAAGTTTAAAAATAACACGTTTATACTACTCAAAGGAATTATTAACATGTCTCTTATGTCATAACGATGGTTATGAACATCGAGATCGCTTTGTGTAAATGTGTCAGCTCATATATGAACACCCACACCCTTTCAATCGATGATGATTTGATTTTCATAAAACCGTATAGCACATGTCATTTGAATTTAAACTGGTCAAAATTCCTAATAACTACTCGATTGTTCAACGTTAATGCACTTTTTTAAATGACTAATATCTCTAAATCAACAAACGAAAATGCCCGCCAGTGCAGAGAACATAACCAGGTTATCGTTTCTCACTTTGTTAACGAATGCTGTAACGACCGTGATGACATACTTCATTTCCTAAGTTCATTCTCAAATACAAATAATAGATAATCGTGCTTTTGAACAGGCTGTAGAGCTTTGCCTGAAATCCGGGGCTAAAATCTCGACACAGCAACACGATCTTTCAACGCCGGTACATTTGGCCTGCGCTCAGGGAGCCATCGACATAGTCCGACTCATGTTCACACTGCAGCCGTCAGAGAAAGAAACTTGCCTCACTTCTTGTGACGTTCAGAAAATGACTCCTTTGCACTGCGCGGCTATGTTCGATCATCCTGAAATAGTTGAATACCTGGTATCAGAGGTAAACAAAATTTGTAGGAAAAAAGGGGAAAATTAAGCGGGATCGATAAAGATTGGCAGACATCCAAAGTGTTTGCGTATTTGAAGTTCATAACAAAGACAAGACAAAATCAATATCACATCTGCAATAAACAAAAAGGAATTTGCATACATAAAGCGAATTTTTCAGGGCGCTGAAATCAACCCGCTCGATAAAGAAAGCCGTTCTCCGCTACTGCTAGCAGCATCTCGCGCCGGCTGGAAAACTGTCCTGACACTGATACGTTTGAAAGCGAACATCCTCCTGAAAGATTCGAACCATCGGAATGTCCTAAGCCTTGTGGTCATGAACGGAGGCCGCTTAGAGGATTTCGCACAAGAAGTTATTAAGGTATTAATTAAGTAATTACTATTACAATTATCACCCTCGCCACGAATTACCTTTCCTTAAAAAGGAAAATGGTTCAAGAGTTTGAGTGGTTGACATGTTTTAGGCTCAATCTGAAAAGGATCTTCTGTTACTATTGAACGAAAAAGACATTTCCGGCTGCTCTCCTCTGCATTACGCCAGTAGAGAGGGACATATTAGGTCTTTGGAAAGCTTAATCAGACTGGGAGCTTGCATTAATTTGAAAAATAATAATAACGAAAGTCCACTTCACTTCGCCGCTCGATATGGGAGATATAACACAGTGAAACAACTTCTGGATTCCGAGAAAGGAACCTTCATAATTAACGAAAGCGATGGAGAAGGGCTGACGCCGTTGCACATCGCATCTCAGCACGGTACGTTCGAATAGTCAAAAGCTTACCTTGTGAGAATAGGTGATGGAGAAGGAGGAGGAGGAGGTACTCATAGACTTCTAAGTCGTATTTTTGGGAGTGTAGTTGACGAAGCGAATGCCATATGATATGTCATTCTGTCTTCACTGTGATCACTCCATCATTGCTACTAAGTTACTTTTTTTTAACAAAGAAGTGCTTTTTCACATATTATGAGTAAATCCCGTGGTGAAATCAAATGAGTGTCATTGTTTCAAATGTAACCAGATTTCTACATAATCAATTTTCTGTAATAAAAAACGGTAAAAATCTCTTCCGGGAATTGACGTCTCAAAACTTTTCCAGTCTTGCCTTTAATAATTTAATTACTGGCGGGAAAACAGAAAACTTATTGTAAAAAACATTTAACGAAGACGGTTTAGTATTTAGTGTATTCCCTGGAACTCAATCATTAGCTATTACTAGTAGCTTTTCCAGATAATCGTTGCTGTGGTTTACGCGTTTTTTTATACGCTTGTGTTTGTCACTGACAGTTTCAAATCTCAAGAACGTTTACTTCATTTTTAATCTTAAACCCTTAAAGATTGATTGTATCTTTTGATACTCAACCCCTAATTCTCAAACAGTTTTTGTGAACGTAAAAGAAAGATTGATCCTTTGTTAAAGTATATATAAAATATGTTACGCTGAAAGTGATAAATCAGGTATTATGTAGCAGTTTCCCGTCGATCATTCACAATCACCACTAAATTGGGTAGATCTGACAAATTACTGAATATTTATCATATTTACCGGTTAGCTTATAAAATCTTCAATTTGTAATGAGAATGTAAATAAACGTTTGCTCAGATTACTGGGTTCTATCACATTTCTGATGAAAGCCAAGCAGTTGCGCTCGCTGTTGACAGCTTATGAATCCCAAACCTCTCTAGAAGTGACGAATACATGAGATGAAGAAATGACAGAAGCTAAGTGTCTAAACAAACTTTTATTAAATGCCCTATAACATCCGAATTAGGGTGTTACAAATATTCAGTAATTTGTTACATCTACCAAATTTAGCGGTAATTATGAATAATCGACGGGAATGATATATATATATATATATATATTCGCCCGATTTATCACCTTTATTGTAACATATACAGTATATGCCGTTAACGAATTTCAATAATTTTTCTAATGAATATTCATTCGATAGTCGACTTTCCTCGAGACCGGTTAAAAGATTTTTTTCTCTAATTTTAACGGCCTATATAATCTATAAAAAAATCTATAAAATCTATAAAAATCTCTTTAATAAATATACATGATGGCTTTCACATTGGCCCTACACCAGGATGTTTGAGTGGGGGAAATTAGACAATAATTAACGTCTTGTCATTTTATTAGGACATTCCAGGGTTGTACAACTACTTCTGAATCGAGGAGCGTTACTCCACAGGGACCACAACGGTCGAAATCCATTGCATTTAGCAGCCATGAATGGTTATACGCAAACCATGGAGCTTCTTCATTCTGTTCACTCTCATCTTTTAGACCAAGTCGACAAAGACGGGGTGTGTGTTTAAAGCTATTTTAAAGCTATGTTACTATCTGTTACACTTTCGAAAGTCTTCTCAATCTCTTCAATTTTGTTTTATTTTCTTTAGAACACCGTTCTACATCTGGCCGCCATGGAAAACAAACCCAATGCCATATCACTGTTGCTCTCACTTAACTGCAAGTTGCTATACAATTATTTGGAGATGAGCGCCATCGATTATGCCATACATTATAAGTTTCAAGATGCGGCGTTGGCAATGGTCACACACCCAGAACGCTCTTGCGAAGTGATGGCCCTGAAATCGGACAAACATCCTTGCGTCACTCTTGCACTCATTGCGTCTATGCCCAAAGTGTTTGAAGCCGTTCAGGACAGCTGCATAACGAAAGCCAACTGTAAAAAAGATTCAAAATCCTTTTACGTAAGCGAATCAAAGGGTGTTCATCTGTTTTATCCTATAATCACCACAACTGTTTCATTTGCCATTTTTCTTTTTCAGATAAAATATCACTTTTCTTGCCTACAGTGCCCTAGATTGTACGCGCAGTTTGACCAGAAAACCGGAGAAACTTTGACAATATCGAACCCAATACCTTTGCCCGCTTTAAACGTGAGTTATACTCAGGGGGGCCAAACTAAAAAACAGGCCCCATGTTCACTTTATTGGTTTTTCCTTTTGCACGTTTTAAAAGAAGTTGTAATAACAGTGAGATCATGAGCTGTTGAGTAGACAGCTATCGCAGAAGCAAGCTTTCCCTTATGAGAAGCCATTTCGCCAACTTTATCTCGAAAGAGAGACACATCAAAGGCATTTGCTATTTATTTAGTAAAAATACTCGGGCGAAGAATATGCAATGAACGAGGAAACAAGGAGGAATGTTAAGAAGAAAAGATTTAAAGTCGTGGGTCTGTTTTACTGTGTGTTCCAGGCCATGGTCACGCACGGAAGAGTCGAACTACTTGCACATCCTTTAAGTCAAAGATACCTCCAAATGAAATGGAATTCTTACGGAAAATACTACCATTTAGTCAATCTATTATTTTACACTATATTCTTGACAATGGTCACAGCTTTTACGGCCAATTTAATGCACTCGGACAATATGGAAAATGTCAGAAGTGATGTCAACGCTACGTCTCAGGTAGGTCAAAAACTGTAAACGCGAAAAATACGCTTTCTGCTTACTTCCCAATTAGCGAATCTAAAGTCCCTAAATGAAGTACAATATTTTATAATTTTGCTTACTGATTTTAGGAATCTTCAGTAAAAGCAGGAACGTCATCTAATTTAACCATAATCTACACGACAGCTTTGGCCATAGCTATATACATTTTCCTACAGTCTTTCAGGGAAATGTTTCAAATGTACCAACAGCGGTGGAACTATTGCATGGATCCCAGCAATTTCGTTTCATGGTTTCTGTACATTTCCTCCATAACCATGATTCTCCCGGTGTTTTTAAATAAGTACACGGAGCTTCAGTTCTCCAGCGCCGCCATTACTGTGTTTCTTAGCTGGTTTAATTTGCTGCTATATTTGCAAAGGTGTGAAATTCGTTGTTAAATTGTTCTTTGTTGTTGCAAAATATTGTACTAAAAAAAACTGTGAAAGTAGCTCTCAAATGATTTCCAATGAGGCGTTTGATTCACAGATATCATTTCTGATAGTAACATGTCTAGTGGATAAAGTGTTTTCATTACGTCGAATAACATTATTTTCTTATAACGTAGGTTTGATCAAGTTGGCATCTACGTTGTTATGTTTTTAGAGATCCTTCAAACATTAATTAAAGTTCTTCTGGTTTTTTCAATTTTGATCATAGCATTTGGCCTTGCCTTTTACATTCTCTTATCTGGGGTAAGTTTTACCAACATTTTCCTCTTTCTTGTTTAGATTTCATGAGGTGAGCTCCGGGCACGACGTCCGAAGACAATTCGAAGCTGTGATGTTTCTTTTAAAATGTTTTTCAGGGAGCACATTTGTCGTTTAGCACTGTCCCAATGTCTTTAATGAGGACGTTTGCCATGATGCTGGGAGAAATCGATTTCCTTGGGACTTACGTCCAACCGTTCTTTAGGAAATCCAACATTTCTGAGGAGACGCCGGATAAGGAAATAAAAACTCTACCGTATCCTCTTCCGGCATTTTTTATTTTAGGCATTTTTATGGTTCTCATGCCAATTTTGTTGATGAATTTGCTGATTGGTTTGGCTGTCGGTGACATCGAATCTGTTCGCCGTAACGCCCAACTCAAGCGCCTTGCCATGCAAGTAGGTACAGGGCTTTGTTGTGACTGATTCAAAATCCTTTCTAAAATCAAATCCGAAAATACTTTTTGTTTTTCTTAGGTGGTCTTACATACCGAATTGGAAAGAAAATTGCCCAAATGTCTTTTAGACCGAGTGGACAAAATGGAATTGATTGAGTATCCAAATGATACGAAATGTAAATTAGGATTTCTAGACACTCTTCTGGGAAAATGGTTCTTTAACCCATTTAGTGATGATGGTGAGTTGATTTAAGTTTGAAATGAAAACCATAAAAATAACCTTTAACTAGACAATAATAAACATTATTACCTTAATCCTTAACACCACGAGGAATTAATTAGACCAAGAAAAATGTGGATTGTTGGTATCCTGCATTTTCATTCTCGGAGTCACTTAGTCACTTTAAAGTACTCGAACGAAAACAAATTCTCATTGTTTATCGTACTAACTGCATCGCTTTGTCTCTTCTTTTTTAGCCGGCTGGGAAATGGTGGTAGACAATTCAGAAGACTACATAACTTCTGAAATGATGAAGCAAAAAAGAAAACTCAAAGAAATATCGGCAGCGCTGGAAACTCAGCAATTATTCCTTCGGCTTATAGTTCAGGTATTATTATACCATATAGAATGTTCAGATTTGAATGATTTGTTTTCATACTTAGTAAAAAAATTTTAAATTATGGTAATAGAAAATGGAAATCAGGACAGAAGCTGATGACGTCGATGAAGGGATTTCACCAAACGAACTAAAAGCTATTTTGGGAGGAAACAATAAATGGACATCACCTCACGTCCGTAAAAAGCTTCGTTCAGCACTTAGTGTCACAAAAGCACCAGGCTATTAAATAAATAAACATGTTTTTTCTTATTTTTAATTTTTCAAGGCACACTCTTCATTAATTATTGTGAAAAAAAGTAAATGACAATTAAAAAGGCGACACTGTTCTATTAATACATAAAAAGATGATGGCACTAAGACCACTAAACGTACCCGACCAATACGCTGCCACAAACTTGTTCACACCCGAAAATGTTTCTTTTAGCTTTGTCATAGATACGAGCGAATTATATTCTTCTGTCAGTTTCCGGTTTCTCATCACATGGCGTAAATTCACTTTTATTTTTTCATACCTTGACACAACACGGACGGACATTTCTTCTACACAGTTTTAAGATATAGAAATAGAAATAAATCTTTGAATTCAATTTTTTCAACATTACTTTTACTAATTTCACAATGATTTTTTAACAATATCTATGTTTCATAGATTTTTTCCTGGTGCAGTAGAACCTTTATAAATTTTTTTCTTCATTGTAATTTTAAATAGGTGAGCTTCTGTTGATATACTACAAAGTATTATGACAAATGCTGGAAATATTGACGATTTCGTTTAAAAACTCTTGAATACTGCTTTCAAGGTACATTATATTTTAAATAAATGGGATTTTTTGATCTTTTGTTTTTTGAATAAAATAAAATAAAACGAAAACAAATTATTTATTAATCGATCAATTATTGAACATTCAAGCCAATATGTAAGGTGTGAGATTGTTATGCAGCCTAAATGTGAGCGTCCTAAAATTACATTATAAAAAAAAAGTTCACACCTTTTCTTAGACGTAACTAATGTCTATTCCTTTCCCATTTTCTCAAGTGACTTTGGTTATTTATTCATTGATAAAGGTTCCACTGATGTATAATATTTTTAAGAAAAACTCTCGACAAATCATTCTATATAAAAAAATACCAATTACAAATCAGCACTAACCACAAATGTAACAAAAACAAAACACTTTCGCTTAATTATCACTCACCCGCTAAAATAACTATTAGATCTACTTGATTGTACGGCAGAAAAAACTTGAGCCTTCAAATTTTTTCCCCCTATAAGCAAATAATTCCCTTTAAAACTTAATAAATAAATAAATAAATAAAAACAAAAAATTTTCTTGGTTGAGTAAAAATAGCAACAACAGCGATGATGATTGTGATGATTATGATTACTATCATTATCTCCACCAACGACTATATATCATCTAACACGATGGTACACCAATCTAGTAAAAAATTCATTGGTTTTTAACATATGACTTTAATCATCGTCCATGTCTATGAGTTCGCCTTGTAATCGACTTTTTGTTCGACAACACAAAGTTAAACAGAACAGTCTAAAGAAAATCCGAAATTGAGGGCTGAATGTGAGAAGAATTAAAGACTTCCACGCCGAATTGGCTACTCCTACCCACACTATACCGAACTGCAGGAAAGGTATCTGAAAAGAGAAATTGATTCCTCTGAGATGTTACCCACGATTTGCCTAACTTTCCTAATACTTGTTTTAACGAGTGGATGCCTAGAAAAGCACCTAATCACCAAAAACAGTTTGAAGATACATTAAAAAGCGTTGAGCTCTTTGCTTGAGTAGAATAATTAATTTTTAGCTTTGTTTCGTCTCTAACCTGCAATTTGCTCCCCATTATATATTCATATAATCTGACTCCGGCGTACGGTGTCCAAGATATCCAAAACACCACAATCAATAGAAAAGACATAACATGACTTGGATTAGAGAGATTTTCAGCTAGGGCCGTTGCATACTCTTTGTCGTGAATGGGTACTCCGTGCTTCAGTCGTCGCATCATTAGAAAAATATAATAATACGTGTACACGATGGTGATTAAACTCGGCACCAGTACCTGCAAGTAATAATGTTTCACAATGAAAAAAATTTATTGTTTTAGTTAGTCATTGACTATACAGAATAACACATCATGCAAAACAAACTCACTAAAATCCCAAGAGTTATTGTATACGCCGCCATGTTTCCCCAATCGAGCATGCAAACGTGCGCTTCTTTATTGTATACTGGCTTGTAAAAGCCTAGAAGAGGCGGACAACATAACATCAGTGAAGAGATCCAAGTGAAAACCATCCAGCACTGACATCTCGTCTTTGTTTGAACAGTGTCGTACCTCAGGGGCTTTCTCACGGCCAGGTATCGATCCACGCTCATCCACATAAAAGAGAATATTGTCACGACCCATAAAGACACCTGGAAATGTCAAGTAAAACTTTAACAGTGAACATATTGGCCTCGCAATTGATCTTTCGATCAGGCGTCTTTATCACTCAAAACTCAATGAATACATGAATGATCCTGATTTACCTCAATATAGCCGACCAGTCTGCATACTATGTCACCATAAATCCATCGCTGAACCATTGCGGGATAAACTGACAAGGGAACAATCAGCAGTCCGCACATGAGATCAGCGGCAGCAATGGACAGAATATAAATATTGATCACTTCTTGGGGACCTAAAGAAGAAGAGAAACGTCTCAAAGACTAGTTTTTGCTGACAAGGTCGGATAATAGTGCCAAAGAATATCAACATGTATTTGTAAATGTCATTAGGGAAAGTCAAAGGTTGAGTCAACTGGCAAAATGGCCGATCAACTGGAAAACAAATAGGCCTACAAAAAACAATAAAGTAGATACCTCGAGCATTTAGAAATGTAGCTATGATGATGACATTAGACAAAACAATGGCGACTCCTAAACAGGCAATAATAGTTGCTTCGGTGAGAGCCTCCAGATTGAAATCTTCCTCCTCTTCGTCAGTGAGGATGATCATGCCTGAAGCAATAGTTCTCCGTCAAGAATTACAATTAAGGAAAGCTAATTAAAGAAAATTAAGAATTGAAAAACTAATGAAGTTAGTGCTGTTGATATTTGTAAACGAGATGAACGCAATATTACCTGGGTACATCCTCTCAACCACGTAGTTAGGCCATGAGACCTTATCATTCAACCGCCTGATGCCATTTTCAGAGTCATGAATTGGGGCGGCGAGCCCCGAGTCCTCAGATCACCGACTCACAAGCAGGATCCTCTTTGGCATTAGTACTACGGATCTGAAAGCAAGAAATGACGCGATGTATTTCTATGTAGCAAAATGAGTTTTCTATACTTAAATATGGGGCAGAACAAGATTAAAAAGGAAAGAGAGAAGATATCAACAAGAAGGAAGAACGACATCAAATTAAAAAAAATAAATAGTAATGGAAAGGGACTAACCGCTTTAGAGAAACAGTCGAAAAAAGGTAACGAAAATAATTATTCCAAGAATAGTTTCCATTTCTTGATAGCTTAATATACTACGTTGTGGAAGAACACAAGGAAAGAAAGATGGTGCTTAAGAGGGACACGGAAACAAATTCTTATTAATGACTTTGTGCCCCATAAAAAATTCCGGACAAAAACATTTGTCGCATTCTAAAAAGAGAATTCTTAATGTTTGGCTTCTTCTCTCTCTATCATCCATCACACAATACCCTCTTAGCCTATATATAATTTTTTTATAAATTTTTCTCAGAAAAAAAGGCTTTGTTGGTACAAAAAAAGTTGGAATTTTAATAGGTATTGATTAGTTTTTGGAAAACTAAAGCCCTTTTTAAAACAAAGACAAAGATAAAAGGATGAAAGGAAAAGGGAAAGGACCGCGTTAGTGAGGAAACTGGGAAAAGGGAGAGAGTCGTTTGAGCCATTCTCTCAAACCCATTTTAGAAGTGAGGATTACCATTAATTCTCGACTTGAAAGCTTAACCAAGGGAAATGGATTTTTAGGTAAGCATTTAAATTTTTTTTTCTTGACTCCCAAAATGAAATGAAAAGTTTCGGAGGGTAAAGGAGGACACTATAAAAGGAAATAAATTCGGTAAAGTGAAATTTCTTTACGGAACCATTATTAGTCCAACTCTCCTCTTTTTTCATTTTTATAGTCACTCTACCGCCAGTTGCAAAAAAATTCAGAGAAAATATGGCTCCAGTCTTTCAAAGGAATTTTTGAAATTCTCGTTCTTCCTTTTTGTTTTCAAGTCACTTGTTATAGCCGCTTTTATGCAATTGTAGAAGTGATAAATCGAATATGCATATATCCGATTTCCAGGCGATTATTCATAATCATTGTTAAATATAGTAAATCTGGCAAATTATTGGGTACACATCACATTTATAATGTTAAAGAGATGGTTATGAATAATCGCCGAGAATTTTTTTTTTTTTTTGCGTTTCGGCCAACAACAGGGACCACCATGTTTTCAACTCATTTTCACTCCCTATTTGTTGGAAAAAGTTATTACATGAGTTGAAATATGCTTGATTATGAGTCAGCCACCTTTTGAAGGCTTTCTCGCTGATTAACCATTACTACCAAGGTTGTGGCCGAGAATTATTTTAATATATAATATATCCATCGAGTTTATGACTTTTAATGTAACATATATAAATGTAAATACGTAACTTCTGTAAAAACTGTTAACATATAGTTATTTCAGAAAAAACAAAAATTCTTTAGCGGGTCTTTGAATTCGAAAGGAAAAACATTTTTTCTTTATTAAAGATAGAGTCATCTAAAGGTTAGGCTAATGAAGGAATATCTATGACTGTCCTTGATAAATTATGTAAATGGCGTGCTGAGCGTATTTTAGTCGATAACATATCAAACGAGACGTAATACAATTGAGTGAAGTTAACTTAAAAGAAACTTAATTTCCATTTAAAGGAAAATTTTGATATAAATGAAGTAAAAAATTATAAAAATCTGGTGGTTTTAATCCCATTTTTCACCTTTTTGGGTATAACAGGATGAGGGAGGAGGATTCGAACTCACGATCATTGCGTTCAAGTCAGGAACTTTAACCACTAACCTACTCCTCCCACATAAAAATAAAATAAAAGTCAAAATTACAAATGAAATTTTCACACAAAGTCCACAATGATTGGTGCAAGATCAGCGCTCAACTATTAATAGTAATAAATTAATTGGTATCTTTAACATATATAAATCAAATATGGGCAGAATGGGGCGATTAGTATCAAGTAAAAGAAAAATGAGAAAGTAACATGCTACACAGATGAAATCTCATTTGGTTTTTCTTTCAAAAATGCTGCAATGCCTCCTCCAAGACATTTGAATTCAAGATTTGAGTCAATTCATTTGAGTCAATTTGAGACAATTCAATTTCCAAACGACTAAAAGAAACAATTAAGGTTTTCCAAGAACGTAGAAGAAAATGGTTAAAAAAAGGAGAGGAACTAGCCAAGAATAATGGAAAGAACTAACCAAGAACTAGATAAAAATAATGGAAAGAGAAAACAACACTAGATATATACTGTATAAGATTGCTAAACGCAAAGGAGGAAAAAATAACTGTGGAATTTTGATTAGGAGTATATAGATGGAGAATGCCAAGAAGCAGATAGAAGATCGGACTCTGCGTTTTGGAGGAAGGTCGACCATTTTTGCACTGGATGACGGACTCCTTTTGCGACCATCAATAGAAGAAAGGAACTTCAAATGGTCAGAGACTGTTAAGAGTGCTGAGGTAGGAGGTTGAGGTAGGATAGTTGAGTAAGACTTTTACTCAAACCCTGAACATCCTAACAGCTTAAAGTAAGCGAAACGTCGGACAATTTTCTTTTTTCTCTGTTGAGACGAGTAGTGCTGTGCGCGTTTTTTTAGTGCTTTGAGTGCTGTGCGTTTTAGGTGGGACTGTGACGTGGTTTGTGATTAACCCAAAAATTTTATATGTGTATATTATAAACCACCAGATATACAACAGAACCTCTCATAGCGAATTTAATTCGTTCCGGAGTTTTACTCGTTATGCGAAAAAATTTGTTTTTTATAAATTAATATGAAATAGAATAATGCATTCCAGGCCGAACAAAAACTGTCGGGGGACTCCCAATGTACGTGTCGCTCATTATGCCACAAATTGCTCGTTGTGAGAGACACAATTTTTCTTGCAATTTATGTTGCCTGTTATGCGAATTTCTCGCTATGAGAGGTACTCGTTATGAGAGGTTCCACTGTACTTAAAATATTATTTAAAAAAATCAAAAGAGGGAAGAAAATTAACCAGGAAGAAAATTTGGAAAGTTAACTCAAGAAAAATTGAAGATTTTAAACAGCTTAAATGTTTCCTTGCATAAAAAGAAGTCAAAAAATTGAAAAACTCAAACTAAATTTTTCCATAGAAACGGAGAGAGAAAGAAAGGGTTTGGGGAAAGTTGATTCAGTTCCATAACCATCTGACCTTTCGTTAAAAAGGAAAAAAGGGGAAAAAATCGCCCAATTTTATTTTAATGCTGCAGCAGAACAGAAGAAATAAAAGTTGACGACATCCTTTTATAAAAATGTTTCTGAATATAAAATTGTTTAAATTAAATTTTGGTTTCTGGATTCACAAAAACATTCACAACTAAAGTATTTTCCATTCACTACTTGTTATTCAGTGTTCTCTTTTCTTCCCTGGGTCAACCCAAATGAGTTTCATTTTTATGGTCATATTAAAAGGAGTAGTGTAGTGGTTAAGTTCCTGACTTGGACGCAAATGGTTGTGAGTTCGAATCCTCCTCCCGCATCCTGTTATACCCAAAAATTAAGGATGAAAAACGGGATTAAAAGCACTACTTAATGGTCATATTATGGTGGTTTGGAATTAATTCTAACCGCAGGCTAGTCCTTGGGTTGGGAACCTAAGGATGTAAAGAACCCACAACAGAGAAGAGTAACCAATTACTGGCTTACCTTGAAAGCATAGAAATTTGTTAAAAACTTTAAAACGCGAATATGATGGCAGTGTAACTGAAATTTTTAAGTTTAACCCGCTGACACCTAAATTATTTATTTATTTTTTCAGTTTCAAAATTTTACTTATAGAAATATATCAGCAACCTTGTTGTACTAAGTAAAGAAAAACTGAGAATGTCAGGGGAAGGGAATGGCGCATTTTTTTTTATAGGAACGACCAGATAAGCTTGAAGACCACACGCAAAATCCTCTAAAATACTTACAGACCTAATGATACGATGGAAAAGGACATTGGATAAAGAAACGTAAAAGACGGGCTCAATGTCAAAGCCAAACTATTAAGTTACTGCATAAAATACACTGTAATACACCCATACCTCGCTTTACGGCCTAGATACGTTCCACGGAACTTGGCCGTAAAGCGAAAAGCCGTATAACGAATCAAGTATTCTAATACAAATTCATACAAATTCAATGAGGCTGGTTCCAAATTTGTTAAAAACGTAACATGGTTTACCATTCAAAATTCATTATATCTTTCTATCCCTCTCAAACCAAAAATACATACATAACCAGTACATAGATTTGTACATAAAATAACAATAGACTCCAAAAGCCCAAATTAATCTACAAACAAAAATGAAAACTCTTCATGTGAAAAAATATGTGTATGTATACATATGTAATTTTTTAAAATGGCTTTGATCAGAAGACGATGAAGAAATAAAAACCTGCAGATCACTGTCGTCATCATTTTTCGCTAGTAAGGATGGACCTGGCTTTAAAAAATTGTCCAACACTGTTGGTCTTGCCTTCTTGTCTATTTCATTCTTCAGTTGTTTCTAACAGCTAATGGCTGAGTTACTTTCTCGAGAAACTTTAGCACTACGTTCGACATCAGGATCGGTTTCAAGGAGGACGTTTATTCCTTGTTCGAAACAGCAAAAATCTTTCGACAGAGTTTTTGATGTTAACTGTTTGGATACAACAGGCTCTGTCTCTTCATAAAATGCCGGTTCCGCTTGCACCTGAATGAGTTTCTCATATGAAAGAGGTTCTCTATTAGCTTTAAGTAGATGAAGCATATGACGTTCATTTAAACCTTCAAAGACGAGATTATGTTCTGGATCCAAAATTTTTTGCCTAATTTCGCAGTACCAGTGCTTTGACACATTTTAGGCCGTATATCGAAAACGTGCCATGATAATTGAAGAAGGCCGTTATGTCGAAAGTCGTAGAAAGAACGGTCGTATAGCGAGATATGAGTGTATTATGTACAAACTGATTTGTAAAATACCGTATCAAATAAACTTATTTTTATTAAAGTTGAATTAATATTTCAGTTTCCAAAATTACACACACACACACACACACACATATATATATATATATATGTGTGTATATATACATATACTATATATATAGTACATGTAAGTGTCGATTTGATAATGTCATATTTATAGGCCAGCATCACAAAATTTTTAATAAAATTGATTTATGTATTGTTTTCTTAACTAATAAAAAAGGGTAGTTTCAATAACAGGAAGTTTCTAGAACAGGGATGGCGAACCTGTGGTACGTTTGAATATTTACGTATAAATATTTTTTTGAATAAGTTATCTTTTTTAATAGAAATGAATTAAAAATTGTTAATCTACACTTACTGTTATGGATTGCCGTAGATTCTACCCCCAAAACCAATGGAAAGATGCGTTCCAGCCCAAATTAAAATAAGTTATTCAATACTGTTAAATTGTTTTATATTTTTAAATTAATAACTATTGAATAGTTATTAATTACAGCAGCACTATAATAATATAATTTCACTTTAAACAATACTTTATGATCTTTTACAATAATATATGAGCACTATTAACATTTACTCCACTCCACAAGAACTATGAAAAAATACCCTTTTGTGTAAAAAAACATCCCAAAAACTAAGAACACATGTACCGATAATCAAAGCTTCATTTCGACTTCTAAACGCACCTAGGCAGGACGAACTACTAACCGAAAACCTTAAAATTGGTTTATGCGAAAGCGAACTGCATGTGCAACCACCCTGCACCTTTTCATCGTTCCGGTCAGTCTTTCGTCCTGTCGGATCCTGCCCGTGACTGTGGTCAGAATCGCAATCTTAGGCGCGATTGTAATCGAGCACCCTACATTTTTTCCCTTTCAATTCGTAACACTAACATTTCGAATGAAATTTTGTTGTGGCATGTCACCTATTTAAAAATTTTCGGACTTTATGGCACGGACATCAAAAAAAAGGTTCACCAACCCTGCTTTAGAAGAGTATCATCTCAAAAGGTAAAAAAATGATGATACAGTATGTGAATTTTGCGATAAAATTAGTGATTCGAAGCGAAGTATAGGAAACTCTGGTTTAAGGTCTCATTGGTGCTAAATTTTTCAAAATTTAATTTCTCTCCATGAATTTTTTTTACTTTAAACGCAACAATTTCTCTTACAGCTCTAATCGCAGAAGTATAAAAATGTTAGAAAATTTTAGATTTAAAATAGTTAAACTAAGAGAGGAAAAGTAAGAATCATGCATAAATCACTGTAAAAAGATGAGCTTTTCGTGTTTGTACCACCTCTCCAGCCGAAGTCTCACTTCAAGGCAACATTTTACAAGAAAAATTCACTTTAAGAAATTTGTTTGTAGTCAGCAAAAAAAGGGTCTACAAGTAGTAAGTCAATTCCGAAAAAAGGATTCAAAAGAATGAATAGTAATAAAAATAAAAGCTTGCAATTTCTCTCTAAAAGGATATTTAGAAGATGAAAACTCACACGAGTGTTTTTCCCCAGCCATAGCAAGGAAGCTTAAATCCCCAAGAGTTCAGATCTGATGAAACTGTAACATTTCTTTCTTAGTGTTTGAACTAAGGCACGAGTCTACAATTCTCTAGACACTACTAGCTTCAAACTTATCAGTGTAGCTTCACCGAATGAATTAAAAGATAATTAAATTCCAAAATTTCTCTGTTAATTTTGCTACACTATTATGACGACAATGATGTCGGTAGAGGTAGCGATTGGTGTTTCCCATTCTATAACTCTCTAACTGTGAAGTGCACTCTTTTAGAGTATTTTGACAACCACCAATAATTCTCGATTCGAGAATCACAAAATTGTTGGGTTCTTCACAAATCGCGTCAAACTGTTTCGTGAACGTCTTGCACTCACAACAGTAAAAAACGCACAGAACACTATTTTATTATTTAAAGCACTACTTGTCCGAAAAAAACACTAGAAAATCCCAAACCTACGTTTCGCTCACTTGAACCTGTTAGCTTCATTGCGGTATGTGAAAAACCCAGTAATAGGCTGTTGCTTATTAAAACATGATGCATAACGGCCACAAAAATTTAAACAGCATTATTTCTAAGAATAATCTTCTGATAGTTTTTTTGAAAACCGTCACTGTATATTTGTAGAAAACCCACTTATCCCTAGTTGATATCAGATATTTTTCCTTATCGTGGTAAAACCGGTTCAATTTCCATCTACCATTTATGAAATTTAGTGTTTGCTGTGCTTGTCACATTTTACACTGTCATCTACCTTTCAGATAGACTCCCATCAATCAGACCAGATGATATTGCTCTATAACCTTTTATAGAATTGCAAAAAATTGGAAAAATCATCCCCGATTTCAAAATTTTCTCCGGAAAAGTTAGTTGTAATAAATAATGGGGTTTTATTGTGAACGTCATTTTTGTTTAGACAAACGAATTTCAGAAAAATCAATTTTTGGATTGGGTTCAAAATTCAAAATGAAAAAATCTGCTCACGCCTGTCTCACCCTCGAGTCCTAGTCGTGGCCTTTTAAAAATTGTTGCATCTTTGTCCTTTTACCCTTTCACTTTTCCCAATTTATAATTTTACTGTATTCAAAAAAGTATTTTCAATTCGTTTTATGTACAAAAATTTTCCATAGTTGCACAAAATGTGTTAATATGTATTTTATTCTTTGAATTTCCAGCAGTTTTTGTTAAATCCCATGGGAACCAATACAATTTTCAGAAAGGTCAGTCGGAAAGAGGAAAAGAAGGGCAAACAATAACATGGCAGTGGCGGCTTAATTTTAATCTTCGATCATCTTTCGCCAAATATATAGGTGCGATAGTAAAGCTCGTGGTCCCTTCAATCTAAAGTGTACCTATCCTTCAATTCCCAGCAGTACTGTTCTCTTAGCTCTTAGAGATAAATACCTACAAAGCTGTTGAATGACACTTTGTCTAAGATAATATAAAAGGAATAATTGTATCTCAATATAAAAGGAAATATTTGGGGAGCTGATTTATATTAGAAAACATCAATTTTGCTACAACTTCACAACATGGTAAAGCATGGGCCAAAAAGAATAGGAGACAAGGCTAAAGCTACTTTTAAATTTATTTTCTTCCAGTTATCACAACCTCAAAATTTTTTTATTTATGTTTTTACTTTTATATCACACCAATTCATACATCATGGGTTATAAAAAACATATCCACTCACCCTCATATAAATATATGAGCCTGTGTATATATATACATATATTAACATGTGCGTGGAGTCACTTAAGGAAAGGAAAAGGGGAATGAAGAGGCAAAAGAAAGCTTTATTTGTCAGTCATAACGAAAATTCAGGTTTAATCAATCTTCTAGAAACTAGAGATATCTTCTGTTCTTTAATATTTTAAAAGCAAAAATTGGTTGGTAACAGAGGAAGACAAAACAAGGAAACAATGTGGAAAATAACAATTTTTTTCCTCTTCATAGGGGGTTTCCTCAACTCTAATTTGTCTTAAAAAATGATGGTCCATAACAGAAGAGAAAACTTAAGAGAAGCCGTCAGGGGTGCCTTAGTATTATTTAAAATAAAAAAAGAAAACTTAAGTATTCAAAGAAAAGGGGTTAGGATTTGCCCCCACGAAACTCGACAAAAAGGCTGAATCGATTTATCAAGGTCTGTAGTAGAGGACGACTTATAAGGAGTCAAATGGTATTTCGGTATTAAAGTTTGCATTCCTCGTCATTCGCAAGCCCCCTCGGCTCTCTCGGTCCCCTTAGCCCCCTGTTTCTCCTTAAATGAAAACAGAGAATTACGGGAAACGTTCGTGTTAGCGAACCGTTCCGGAAAACCTTCCACTCCCTCCCCACCGCTTTCTTTCCTCCGACCTGTCGTCTTTTCCCTGCTTTTCCTTCCTAAATACGGATAGCACGAAATACAGGATAATTCATCAACTCACAACTTAACCTGTTCGAAATTATTGATTTCCCTCGATCTTACATTAATTGTATATGCTCACGTGGTGTTGGTTACTTACTGTATCTTAGGAGACGGAGTCCAGGATGATCCACGTGTTGTACAACGGTTGCACTATTTCGGGTGTATTCGTCAAGGAGTCATCTTTACACTAAAAACCTTACACGAAAATAACACTTCCCAGGAGAGTAGCAGACTAAGAGCATAAGACTAAGCCATTGATGAAAGAGTTAAGCGTTTACTTTTGAATGAATTTTTCCTATACAATCACTGAGCAACAAAGAAAAAGAGAGAAAACTTTTGACAAAGAACAAATTACGTTAATGAGCGAAGTAAAGCCGTAAAAACAAGGGTAAGGTTGTTGCGAGACAGTTATCTGTCACAGAAGAAAAGGTTAATCCTTCTCTGATAAGAAGGAACGGAAAGGTTCGCATGGGATCGAAAGGTGAGAAAGCTCCGATAGGCACCGACTGACTGCTGGGCTCGATATGTGCGCGAGCTCTTCGAGTTGCCCGGGCGAGATCCGCCAACTTGTCCGTCCGTTCGTTCGTTCGTTCGTTCCGTTCGTTACCTCCACGCAGCAACCACGCGCGTTCTCCATTCTTCAACCCCACTCCTTTAATCAAAATTCGAGAGAATCCTAAGCCGCAAAGACGACAATAAAATTACCGTTTTACCAACTCCGATCCCCTTTTTCCTTATTTTCTTTCGTTTTTCTTTTCACTCACTTACTTCTTTTTTTCTTGAACATGTGGTTACAACCCAGTTTTTTGGTTTATTTCATTTTAATAATGATGTAGTGCACTTTTACTCTAAATTTTGAAATTCCGCTTTTGTGCAATACAAAATCCCAGTGTCTTTCCTTTTCCTGACAAACCATTTTTTCCTAATTTGACTGCCACTTGTTTTTAGTGTACTTATAGTCAGTAAGTCAATAACTAATACTCTAACACTGGCAGGCATGAAACTTACAACCTGAAATATTTCATGAAATGCCTTTCACACTTCCTTCTTTGTTTTGTTTCTCCTTAGAACCTCTCACAGACGAAGTTTGCATTCAAAGGCAAATAAAAATGCCCTGAACGATTAAGAACGAATAGAATGGAAAATATTCGAAAACAAACAGAAAACATTAAAGTCATTATGTCTTAATATCGATTTAGAATGTCTGGAAGGCAAATCAATAAATTTAAAGTCCGTTTCCCACTACTCTCACATACAACTCATTCAATGACAACAATCGCTAATCCTAATACACTTTTAGTGACTTTTTAGCTAAATGGAAAAGCGACAATCAAAGTCGCATCTTATTGTAGAGCTTTCGAAAAGCCAACAGAGACATTTGTCAAGAATCAGAGAAAGTAACTTGAATATTATTAAACAATGAAACATCACTTTATTTAATACAATGTATTCGCACAGTAAAAGTTTCCAAACAAATTTTTTTTTAATATCCAAAATCCTTTATTACCTTATGGACATTTCTTTTCTTCTTAAATCATTTTAAGCTAAACTATCACAAAAAATTAATGGTAAAACGCCGCTCTATTATAACATTTTTAACATAAATGACTGTTCGTTGTAAACAATTCGCGTCACCTTTTGAGGAACAAATGAACTAAGTATAAAAAGAATTTGAAATTATTTCACTAATCAGCGACAGATGTCGCGCTAATCTACATTTTCCGCTTTTTACTCTTTCAAAGGGTAAAAAAAATTTTTTTCAAAACGAATCAAAATAAAAGAACATCATATGAAATTTTTAAGCTCCTTGTATAACCTTAATTATAAAATTAAATATTCAAAATATATATAAGTGACTGGACATTTTTCTAGTATCTTGAATTACAAAATTTTTTTTACTTTTATCTGTGTCGTTGTATTGTGTGTGTTTTATTTGAACAGTTAAATTAAATGAAATTAGCGTCTTTAGGGTCACGGGGTCCAGACTGACTCTGGCCACCATCTGGTAGATTTGCATAATTACATCCTCCTCAGTGCTTCCAAAACATTCGCAATGATGTGTTTTTATGACTACCTCTATCCCTCAAGGGTTCCGAGGCTCCTTCCCCTAAATGGGTGAAATACTGAAGTATCAACTTAAATGAATTTGAAGCAAATGTTCATATATATGAAGGCCGGAAGAAATTGGTCTATGACAGTATAAATACTGATTAAAAAACGATAAGTTTGGAGATTTTGATTCCCTGCTTCCTTGTTTCATTTCCTTTTCAAATCTAAAAAGAAAAACTTTTTACGTATAGTTTATAATCCTAATTCTAGAACTGGTTCGTGGTCTTTTCTGATTATATTCATTTCTTGAATCAGTTCAGGTAGCTGAAATAACTAGCCAATAAACGATTTAGGTTAGCGTCAATTTGGGAACCGATAACTTACAGGAATGCGTGGCACTGCAATCAAGACGAAAATTTGATTCATGTTTTCAGGGTTTTCGGAGAATTCAAAAAAACATATATCACGAAATCACGGTTGCTCTTTATCATCATATAAGCAATGAAACAACTGAATTTCAATTTTCAGAACCTCATTTCACTCTGTAAAGCGTAATTGCTTAATCAAGAATGAAATAACAATTATTATAAGATTATTTTTCTATAAACTATTAATTGGAAAGTGGTTTTTACGGAAAATTTAAAGAATGAATGTGATTAACTTTCATTAATCACTTCACATCAATTTGCTAAATACAACAAAAAAAAAAAAATATAATAAAAATACCAGTTTTATTTTAAATAAATGCTTCATTAAATAATAATATTTTTAGTATTTTAAGGCTTCAATAAATATTGAAACCAATGATTAAGAAGAATCTGATTTGACCATCAATAATGTTCATTTCCGCTTTGTAGAATTTTCCAGAAGATTCTGGAGCTCTTACAAAAATTCAAAAAGGTAGTAACTTCTAAATATTTGTTCCATAAGAATGTAAATTTAGATGCTTAATATTCAAAGAAGACAGAAAAACGGAGATGCGCATTTAAAAAACCAAGAGTTGTCTACCTTGCTAATCGTTTTTATTGAACTCATAAAATATCTAAAATTAAAATATTTATGAATCCAAATCCACACACTAAATTCCTTTTAATTTGTTACTTATTGCGTTCTGGTTTTGAGCCATAGCATTTTAAAGGAACAGTGCGTTACATTTTACTTCTCCTTTAAGAGACTAAATTTTTTTTTTCATCGCATGAAAATCAGAAAAAAAAAAGATTTTAAATCATTTTAAGGAACACTTTCATTTTTAATCAATATTTGACTAGATGAAAAAGCAACTTCACTACGATTTTTTTATAAATAAAAAAACGTGTGAGTTCTAATGTGATATAAAATGAATTTTATTGTAACGCGTGGTTAAAATACGGCAGAAATTTCTAGAATGAGTAAGAATTAGCCAATGAGAGAGAGGATCTTGTCTCTGTTTCCGGTGTTAGCGCTGCAGAATGTGAAATCCGTCTAGAATGTTCCAGAATTTTCTACGAAGTTATTTAAGCAAGTGTTCCTTCATCAGGCTTCATTTTCAATTCTAATCTTACGGTTATACAGGCGAAGTCTTACATCCAAATACTTTTTCTTTTGGTGAAGTTTTGTGTGATTGAGTTTATTCTTTTTAAGTGAAAATATTTAAGAGGCAAAGTAAGTAACCGGCTTTTTTTCTATGCTTAAAATTTATTTACTTAAGGATTCTCTAATAAAGTTATCGACCTCGTGTAGCCAAATATTATTTTTTTCTTAGAGTAATTTTATTCGAATTTTTTTTTTCAATTCCATTGAAGACCACGAGGATCTTTCTGTTCTTGTGCATATTTAAATTTTTTAGCTCTTAAATTTAAGTTCCCCCGAGTACAAGTGATATAATCTTATTATTGTGTTTTTAACCCAGTGCACGTGAATCTCAAGTTTTAATAGTCGAAAAATTTTTTATTGTTAACTTCAATGAATTTTACATTTAAAACTTATTAAAATTAAGTTTTTTGTCTTATTTTAGATGCCTGAAGACGTACAAATGAAAGGAGAAGGGGAGTCGGAAGTGGAAACCTTTGCCTTCCAGGCAGAGATTGCCCAGCTTATGTCTCTCATTATTAATACTTTCTACTCCAACAAAGAAATTTTCTTGAGGGAGCTGATATCCAACTCTTCTGATGTAAGTTTCAAAAATTTCCTTCAATATTAACATATTTTTAAATTAAATTGTTTCCTGTGCATTGTAGGATATATTTATCTTTTTAAAAAAATTATTTTTTTTTGCCTTTTATATGTATGTAATCTATGTTAAAAGTTTTTGGTTGCAATTTCCATGTAATTATAAATGAAGGTGGAAAGTTTTCTTTCTACAACCTAAAGTATTCTGACCTGATTTTTGTTTTTCCTTTAAATCTTAGGCTTTGGATAAGATTCGTTATGAATCACTTACTGATCCATCTCGTTTGGAAAGTGGCAAAGAACTCCACATCAAGATCATTCCAGATAAGGAGGCAAGAACTCTGACCATTATTGATACTGGTATAGGCATGACCAAGGCAGATCTTGTCAACAACTTGGGTACTATTGCCAAATCTGGAACCAAAGCTTTTATGGAAGCTCTTCAAGCTGGCGCTGACATCTCCATGATTGGACAATTTGGTGTAGGCTTTTACTCCGCATATCTCGTAGCTGACAAAGTTACAGTTACATCAAAGCATAATGATGATGAGCAGTACTTGTGGGAATCATCTGCTGGTGGCTCTTTCACTGTTCGTCCCAGCCCTGATGAACCCCTTGGTCGGGGGACAAAAATTGTTCTCCACATCAAAGAAGATCAGACTGAATTTTTGGAGGAGAGGAAAATCAAAGAGATTGTCAAGAAACATTCTCAGTTTATTGGGTATCCTATTAAACTACTTGTGGAGAAAGAACGAGAAAAGGAATTGAGTGAAGATGAAAATGAGGAAGAAAAAACTGGTGAGGAAGAAGACGACAAGAAACCAAAAATAGAAAATCTTGATGAGGATGAAGATGAAGATAAGAAGGAAAGCAAGAAGAAGAAGAAGAAAATCAAGGAAAAATACACGGAAGATGAAGAGTTGAACAAGACCAAGCCAATTTGGACAAGAAACCCTGACGACATTACTCAAGCAGAATATGGCGAATTCTACAAGTCACTTACAAATGATTGGGAAGACCATTTGGCTGTCAAGCATTTCTCTGTAGAGGGGCAGTTGGAGTTCCGAGCACTTCTCTTCGTACCTAGGCGGGCTCCATTCGATCTTTTTGAAAATAAGAAGCGCAAGAACAACATCAAGTTGTACGTCCGAAGAGTTTTCATCATGGATAATTGCGAAGATCTCATTCCAGAGTATTTGAATTTTATTAAGGGAGTTGTAGACAGTGAGGACTTGCCCCTTAACATCTCAAGAGAAATGCTGCAACAGAACAAAATCCTTAAGGTGATCAGAAAGAATTTGGTCAAGAAATGTTTGGAACTTTTTGAAGAATTATCTGAGGACAAAGAAAATTACAAGAAGTATTATGAACAGTTTAGCAAAAACTTGAAGTTGGGCATTCATGAAGACTCTCAAAATAGAAAGAAATTGGCCGATCTCTTGAGGTATCCTACTTCAGCATCTGGTGATGACATGTGCTCTCTTAAGGATTATGTTGGAAGAATGAAGGAAAACCAGAAACACATTTATTATATCACCGGAGAAAGCAAAGACCAAGTAGCCAACTCGTCATTCGTCGAAAGGGTGAAGAAGCGAGGATTTGAAGTAATTTACATGACCGAGCCCATAGATGAATATGTAGTACAACAGATGAAAGATTATGACGGCAAGCAATTGGTTTCTGTGACAAAGGAAGGCCTTGAATTGCCAGAAGATGAAGAAGAAAAGAAAAAGAGGGAAGAAGACAAAGCCAAGTTTGAGAATCTTTGCAAAGTTATGAAGGACATTCTGGATAAGAAAGTAGAAAAGGTTGTAGTTTCAAACAGATTGGTGGAGTCACCTTGCTGCATAGTCACGTCTCAGTACGGTTGGACGGCAAACATGGAAAGGATCATGAAAGCTCAAGCTCTTAGAGACACTTCCACGTTAGGCTACATGGCAGCAAAGAAGCATTTGGAAATCAATCCTGACCACCCCGTAATGAACACACTGAGGGAGAAGGCTGAGGCCGACAAGAACGACAAGGCAGTCAAAGATCTGGTTATGCTGCTTTTCGAGACCGCACTCCTGTCGTCGGGTTTCGCGTTGGAGGATCCACAATTTCATGCTGCCAGGATCTACAGAATGATCAAGTTAGGTTTGGGCATCGATGAAGACGACCCCGTCATGGAAGAAGCTGAGAAAATCGACGAGGTACCAAATCTCGAACCAGCAGACACTGACGATGCCACTCGAATGGAAGAAGTCGATTAAACTCCTTCATCTAAGCATCTTATATAATTTAAATTCCTGTTAAACGTAGGCTAGAAAAATGTGAAAATTAGGCTTAAGTTGGAGCGAAGTCGGAGGTAAGGTTCGCAGAGTCTGAAATTTTTAATGTTCCTCAAGAAATTTGGCGGGAAAAACCGCATAGGACTGATAGTGCTAAGGCCAAGACGAGCTTTCCTCACCTCCGAACTGCGCTTATTTATCGTACCCTAATGATTATGATTAAATTTTTAATTTAAATTTTTTTTCTAGCCAAAGTAGGTAGGCACCCAGTAGGGCAGTTTTTTTGTCTCGTTTTTGTTTGTCACGCGAATTTTGGTCAAAACAATTTTTTCCCACTTTTAACTATTTTATTCAATGAATATACATTCTAAAAGGAAAGTATACAAACTGAGTTGAAATACGGTCAGGGGAGTTACAGAGTACAAAGGTTCCCATTTCACTTGCATGTAGTCATTCGAAAGATTCGTTGACAAGTGTTTTGTACTAAGTTTATCATATTGGTAGACATTTGTAAGTTGGTAGTCATTATTCATTTGGTCCACATGTTTTAATTGTCAGATGTTTGATATTGAAAGCGAAATTTATCAGAGTAGTTTTTTTGCTTTAATTTTTTTATTTTCTGGTATATTGTGAGGCGTTCGGAAACATTGTGGACCGTTGGCCTTAGGCTCACCTGTGTCCGTGATCCTGTTTTCACTAAATTAGGTGTAAATAAAGTTTTTATTTATTTGTCAATTCTGTGTACTTATTTAATTTTTTTCCTGAGGCTATTACGTAATCATATAAGTAAGTAGGAGTCTCATAATCTGATGCATTTCCTTTCGAGTGACAAAGTAATTCACTAAAACTGCTGCCGCCATTTAGTACAGTTGTACCTCCCGGAGCCCAGGTACAACTGGAAACGTAGCCGAGCTGAGGTTCGAGGAGTTACAACAATATAAATGGTTGCCATAACTGACAACTTTGTTTTTTTATTGAGTCGCCCATTGAGTACAAGTTGTGGGCTCCGGTCTTGTCTGAACATATGAATGAGTGATGAATTCCCCTCGATGTCCGCTCCTTTTGAGAGCAATCCTCCTGCCTTAAGATTTGCCTACAGAGGAGGAGATACCCGCTATATTCGGTTCTTTGTCAACTTCTACGTTTCTACTTCCCTTCGTTCCAACAGCACAGGTGAATGTTGTCACATTTGTCGGGCCATAATCCCGTAATCAATTTATCTTTGTCCCGACTCGGACTGGAAAGTGATTCTGTCACTAATTTATCATTACTTGGGTGCGCCTTTCCTGAAAAGTTACATTTTCGACGACACACAGACTATATATGACTTCCACTCTGAGGTACTTTGTTTAGAGTTTTCAGATGTTTCTGTGACACTTGGCAATGAGTCCCACTTACATTTACATAAACATCTCGGTTGTAATGGCAGCAAAGACAGGAAAAGGAAATAATTGAAATCTAAATTTCAAAGAAAATTAATAGTCTAGTCAATCATATTTATTTATTAGAGTGACAAAAATGAAAACATTTGAAACTTTTTTAAAAAGAGAAAGCGTGAAAGGGACGGTAAAGGCATTGTAAATAAAAAAAATCTCCACTGTTGATTTATAGCCGCCCAAAAAATGGTTGCGGTTCAAAACAATTTGAACAAACTGTAGAGAAGTTACAAAACTAATAAATTAGGGGTTTCAAACAATGTTTCATGAGTCAAGTTTCGTTACCTAAAATTTTAATCCTCATGCGTTCCGGTAAAAGTGATAAATGGAGCGAATACATATAACCCTCGGTGATTAGTAATTATCACCACTAAATGTGATGAATGTGACAAATTACTGAATATTTATCACATTTACCAACTAGCTTATAAAATCTTAATGGAGAATTGAATAAGTTTGGCTTCTGTCACTTCATTTCAATATTCGCCGCTTCCCATTCGGTTGTAGGCTTGTTTGGTTTTTGTCAGAGAAGTGACGGAGACCAAGCATCTGAGGAAACGTTTAAGTCCTCCATTATGAGTTGGACATTTTAAAAGCTAGCCAGCAAATGTGATAAATATTCAGTCATTTGCCACATACACACATTTAGTGGTGATTACGCCCAATTAATTACTTTTACCGTAAAATATGCACGCGTCACTTGACTGCGGATTTCTCACAGAATTTTAGATGAAAACAGACCCATGTGGCACAGGAATTTTTTGCCTAAATGAAATAAAATTGGTGTATTTACATTAATAAAGCAATCACTTTAAAAGTATAAAATAATATTGTAATTCAATTTGCTGTTATAATAATGAGCCCACCTGTGTCACAGAGTTAAGATACTTCTAACCTGGGATGTGTTCAATTCGGAAAACATACAGATGGCCCCTTTTTTTTTAAAAAAGGGAAGCTCTGCGAAAATTAACACAAAATAAATTTTTTAGCTAAACTATATGTATACAAAATAATGAAGGTAATCTTTTGATTTTGAGCTGGTAAAAGGAGACAAACGCCATTACATACGAGATACAATTAATTCGTCAGTGACAGTGAATTAAACAAGTGAAGAAAACACTGTTTCCTTCTTGCCTCAGTTAACATCCTTAACACAAAAAGTATAAAATATTAGAAATATACCTTTGTCACAGTAGATACTGACTTTTACGATTCAAGTAACCTTTAACCCTTTGCGTACAGAGGCTCCTCTACCAATTGAGAGGTAAACTACACAACTTAATTTTACAAAATTATGTTCTTAAAGGTGTAAATATAGATAAACTATTTAAATTTGATTGTGCGCAGGATCATTTTGTGGTGCATATAAGACACTGGTCCTCGCCTCCAGTTGTCATCCAAAAAAGTCTTCGAGCACAAAAGGCTCTCTCTTGAAAATATCTCTTTTTGAACTATTTTTTTGAAGTGATTTCAAAACTAACTCAAATTACGGCTTCCAGTTCATTATTTTGCATTCTTTTTATTTGACATAATATCAGTTTTAAGAAAAATGTACCTCACAATTAAATATTTCTATTGACATCTGTTTATTTTCCCCAGAGTCTGTTAATATTGTGAATGATCGCAGATAGAGAGCGAGCAATTCGATAAAAACAACCAAACAGTTTTGAGTAAAAATAATCAATTAAGTTTTCACTGAATAAACCTATAAAAGGCAAGACAAAACAAACGGAAGACATTATTAAATTTTAAAAATATTAAAAACTCCTTTGGTTTACGAAAAAATCAAATAAAAACCAAATAAAGATGTAAAAAAGCTTTCTAAACTAAATAAAAAACTATAACTATGTTTGTAGAAAATTCAATATTCTATTTACAAGTAAATTAAGAGACAGCCTATCTTAAGAACATGGGTCATAAAGAAGCTCGAGAACCCAATTCCTTGGCTAAGTAATAATTTTCGGAAATCGACAAATTATGCCTCACAAGACCATTCAACATATAGCCTTTGGACGCTGAATTACGTCAAATTTAAACTTTCATTCACTCAGACTCTTGATTCCTATGCCTGGAAGACACATTCCCTCAAAGTGCAATCGCATTTACGAAAACAGTCTCGGTCAAACTCTCATTTCGATGGCAAGTTAAATATCCAATAAATTGCTTTGCTAATGTCAAATGAAAAGCGTAATTCACTTCAGACAAGAGGAATTTAAGGGTTCCAAGCCAATTTCTAAACAAAAACGACTACAAAAAACTATATCTCCATTTAAGAATATTATTTTCATATTTGGTCATATTAACCATTTTTAATATGGTGAAAAGCTCATTGAGTGAACTTTTCAAAACAATTTATCAAAAATGACTTTATATAAAAAAATTGTCCCAAACACAATTTGAAAAAAAAAACGAACAACTTTTTTGGTGTTAATGGATTCTATAACTCCACAACTCATTCTTGAAAACTCAACAATTTAACAACATAAAAAAATTTTTAGTTGACAAACGTCAACATTCTTCTATGCTATATCTTCAAGTATCCTGAAGCTCTAAAATTAACCAAAGATTTCTTTATCCTAAGCGCTGTTAGCCGGGAAGCTTCGCTTTCATACCAACATTCTTTCATTATCTTAGATATGAAGTGCAAGGCCTGAAAAAAAACAAACACACAAGAAGTTGACTGAATTTAAGAGGTCACAGCTATCCATTTTAGAGTTAGAAGAAAAGTTTGAAATTAACCTCGCATGAGGCCCATCTGTTGGGGATCGAAGGGCGCTGTTTCTCCACACACACGACTTTCCTCATCTCTTCTATTGTTGGGTCTATAGGAACAACGTCATAGTACGGCAACTCATATTCCTCATAAATCCCACCTACGTTACACCTCCGGGCAATTTCCCAGAACACCAAACCAAGAGCGTACACGTCAGCCTTCCTGAATGATTCGATACTCTTTATGTCAATCGTATCGTCTAAGACCTGAAATTTTTTAAAATTTTTAATTAGTGGTTCAATCTGTAGAAAGAAAGGTTTCAGTAATTGTCTGCTCGTATAGATTTTGGTACTCTTAAACTGTTCTGGTTGAGAATTCGTGAGACTAATGAAATTGTCGAACTTGGCGAACTTGAAGAGCTCACAAAAATTTCCACTGAAGCATTGAGTGATAAGGAACATTGTATGGATATATGGGGGGTGTATAGCGAGGGTGGTGATAAACAAGTACGTATGAAGTACAAATAAATCAAATCTTTAACAGAATGGATTTCCATTGAATGTTTGTTAGGTCAATAATGGATTCACTAATTTAATTTATAGTCGAGAGTTCTAAGGTAGCACTGGCAAGAAAATAGGCCAGAATATCAATCAATCACTCAAAAGAAAACTGACAACGGTATTTTAAGAGTCACCGATAATCTTATCTTTAAAAAAACATTCGGAGTTCTGGAAAAAAACACCGCCACTGAAACACTTCATAGAATGCCCCTTGAACTGCATTCGAGTTACTGTCAATATTGTTGTTGTTTTGACTGTTACTCCGCATCAGCATAACAAATTATATTAACAGTAACAGTAATAGCAGCGAAAATTTAAAAAAAACCACCTACAGTAAAAATGTTTAATTTTAAAACAAAGGAAAATTTACTGAAAAAAGTTATTGTTGATAAGGTTACTTACTTCAGGTGCCATGTATCGTCTAGTACCGACCCTGTTGGTTGAAGGAATATCAATCCAATCTCGTTTCGGATCGTATCGGACCGCAAGACCAAGGTCTCCGATGGCGCATTCCCCGTTCATTTTGACGAGAATGTTTTTAGACTTAAGGTCTCTATGAGCAATTGCTGGTTTACCTTCAACAAAAAAAGTTTTAAACCAACAGAAGTGCCAATATTTTGCTTTAGCCAAAGACACGTTGCGAAAAACCGAAAAGAAAGGAAAACCTGCTCCCATTTGCAGATTTTATAAAACTAACTAGATGTAACACTTTCATTTGGTTACCTTGACTCCCCACAATATCCAAATGGAGGTGGGTCAACCCTGTAGCAATGGACAAAGCCATATGAATCATTGTAGACATAGTGATGATACGTTTGCTTAGGAAATCAAACAAAGAACCGAGCTCGTGGTATTCAGTTATTAACCACATCTGAGTCCAACTTCCGCTATCTGAAATACGTAAAACATATAATTTTGTTTATGGCGATATGAGTTCTGTAAAATCTTGCTAAAGAATTATATAAAATGGAATATTCTCAATCATTTTCCACATGATTAAAACTGGGATGTCGCCAATGTCGCGAGAAGAAAGCAACAATCTCAGCAGAGAGAATAAATTTTACCTGTATTATCAGCAGCGATAAAGCCCAATATATTTTCGTGGCGGAGCATAACGGTCTGATATATTTCTGTTTCCCTGTACCATGATTTTTCATTCCGGGAGGCAAATATTTTCACTGCAACCTGTTCCCCTCGCCAGGTGGCTCGCCAAACTTCGCCAAACTTTCCCTTCCCAATGACATTCTCTAACTGAATTTGACGAGCGATGCTTCTTTGCACAAGTACAGGGAGACCTGAAAATTCAAGAGCGAAATTTTAGTAGTTACACAGAAGTAAATAATAAACATTAAATAACTGAATAATCGTCACATTCACTGGCTAGCTTATAAAATAATGAACTCGTAATGGGCACTTAATCAAAACTTTGCTCAAGTGCTTGCCTTCTGTCACTTCATCTCATATATTCATTCCTTCAAATTTGAAGCTGCGTAGACTGTTACTGGTGAGCACAGCTCCTTGAATTTCTTGCCTTTTGCCAGATGAAGTAAAAAACAAAACCAAGCATCTGAGCAAACTTTTATAAAATTCCCCGTTACAAGTTGGAGCTAGCCGGTAAATGTGGTAAGTATCCAATGATTTGCCACATTCACACACATTTAGTGGTGATTACGAATAATTGTCGGGACTTATAGATACATTCGCTCGATCAGTTTTACAGTAACATATACACAAAAAAGTAAACTTAGAAAGGCGCAAAAAAATCAAAATCCTACTTGTTAAGAATGTAAAACTCCATGTTTTTCCCATCTCTATTCCTGTTACGTACCTGAGCCAGACCCGCTAGTAGTCATTTCAATCATATCTCTTAAAGAGCTAGCATCTAAAATAGGACGATTGAGAGAATCCAGGGATTCGTCAACTTTGAATCCCGAGTGTACGCGTTTTTTCTTCGAGTAGAATGTGTACGTTATCATAACCAGAAGGCAAATTATGGCAATTGGAGCAGCGACCGCCAGTGCAACTTCGATCGAAGTCATATTAGCTCCTAATCTACTTGTTGGACCTTCTAAAATGAATAACATATTAGTATACTGTAATATTGTCTTTTTTAAAAGCATCCCAGCACCTCTCATCTTCTCTAAATAATAATAATAATGACCACGTTTAGTATAATAAGACAACAACAAGTAAACCAACGGTCTGAATATAGTGCAATACTCAAAGCCTTGATCACCAATAGTGGTTTCCAAACTTTTATGTCCCACGGACCCCCTTTTAAAAAATACAGTGGTAGCTTGAGATACGATTTTGGGATGTGCGATAATTGCATAGGTGATCCCTAAATGGCGAAACGTTCGCTCAGTTTTCCTCCCGCTGCTCTGAGATACGATTTTTTTTTGACATACGACCATGATCACAGAACGAATCAAATTCGTATATCAAGGTGCCACTGTATTTCGCTCTTGTGTTGTTTTTATCGTGTTGGTGGAAACTGAAAGCTTAAATTTACTGAAGTAAACTAGACAATAATTAAGTTTTAGGAATAACATTAAAACTAGTTATACACAGCTTTGTTACTACAAGTGAAAAGTTCAATGGAAATATAATAGCTTTTGTCAATGTTCATTCACAAAAGGTGTTACATACCACTCAGATCTTAAGTAACATACTGTGCTTTAAGCACACACCTATACTCACACTTTGATCAGAATGTAAAAATCGCTAATATTTTATTTATTTTATTTATGTTGTTTATTTTGATTTCCACTTCAAATAAAAAGAATGATAGTAATTTCATTATTTCATATTAAACCTTGTACGGAACACAAATAAATTTTGATTTTTCGAGGACCCCCTGAATTACATCGGGGACTTCTGGGGGTCTGCAGGGACCACTTTGGAAACCACTGATCTACAGTCACGATTTTCAAAGTCCATTTCAAAGTCTCACTGTAGAAAACAACGGAAATAAAAGTTGAATTCTCCTTAAAAATCTTTTTTTCACATTATTACCACCATTTTTTAACGTCGAGTTTCTTGTACTGGTGAGATTTAGTGCAAGTGACATAAAAAGCACATGCAAACCGATCATGCACATATGCAAAGCATTCGAAAATTGAGAAATGCTCACCACATTCGATGAAATATCAGGAAAGAAACTTTAAAAACTGCATTTTTCTTTTATGAGCCTCAGACAGAAGAGACAAGAAAGAAGGCTTTTACTTTATCCTCCAATTAATTGTCTTCTGCTTCATGGTCGTGAAGGAATATCGGACAAATCACAGAAAGGAAGTACTGACTATGACGCTGACAGTCTTGTATTACAATAAGCTTAATAAGTAAATTACACAAGTATAAGGAGATTGTGAAGTTAGCTTTGTTTTGATTATTTTCCACCAGAGCCAGAGAAAATAAATGAGAAACAACTGGCTTTGGACATGTTTTATCTTAAATTTTGGTCATGTAAGTCAACAAGACTACCATTTAGGAAATTTGGGGGACAATTTCGTTGAGCGGAAGGTGAATGTGATGGGCTGTCATTAGGCTAGTCAATCGTCAAACTGATTAAGGAAGATCTACAGGTGGTAGGTAGTGATTTGGGCAGTGAATCCTGAGTCGTCAATGAACTCAATACTCGTGAAAATTTCAGTAGGAATGTCTGAGGTTTGGGGAAGAGGAACAGAAAGCTTATCGGATGAAGGCTCTACGGCCTTGGTAATCATTTGCTACTCACAGATTTTGTAGTTCAACCATATTGCAGCACGGTGAAGAACAGTTCTTCTGATTTATTACTATTGGTTTTTTTATTAATTAAAAGGCGGTACACCATTAAATGTCAAACATATTATACGTTAACTATTAAAGGCAGCGTATTAACTATTTGCGGTCGGTGTCCCCGTAGCGGGGACATCTTTAAATCGTCGTAGAGGTCGTTTTTTTGGTAACGGGAACCTTTAAAATCGTAAAAATGACAAAACACTATCGTCCCCTGAGCCTCGTGATTCAAATGTGTCATTTCATACTCAGACTTCTGACGCAGATGTACTAATTTGTCGACAGTGTGTTTAGGCAGGATTCATGAATTCAGTCACATGATTCATCCCTCTCCGATGGTCGTCTTTGTCTACTAGATTGGTTGACGTCATACTTATCGGAGAAGGGTTTCACATGCATATTGCCCACCGCGTCTTAACAAGTCCCAATACTGTTATACTTATACTCAAAAGCCACGATTTGTACGCAAATGCCATTCTTCAGAACATTAAAGAGATTAAAAGTTTTATACTCTTATTTACGATACAAAGTATTAAATATAACAAATAAGTTCCAACAAATTATGTGTCTTTTAATATCCATAAAAATCCTATAAGGAAAAGTAATCCGAAACGATAGATTTGTTCCGACTCACTTCCCACCGCAAAGAGTTAATATTCACCTAAAATTGAAAAACAGCTGACTTCTTACGAATAAAGTTTACATAAATTGTGTTCCTTAAGCTAACATCTTGGTTTAACCGTCCATTCACCGTTTCATTAGCAAAACTTTGCACACATTAAGAAAAACAGCAATTGGTGCAGGAAATGACTTTTTGGCCACAACACCACTTGATTTGTTTCAAACGTATTTAAAGTGGTGGTGGGCTGACGTGGTAAAGAGCTGAGTGATACATTTTAATTTTGATCAGACTGACCATAAACCTGAGTTTAAAAGACCCTTGGACCCTTAAAGTCGAGAGAAATGGGAACAAAGCAAAAGCTGTGAAAACATAATTAAAAATGGCACCCATCGTGGACACACTTACAAACGCATTCGATCGCTGTCCTAAGGCCCCACACTAAAAATTTCAAAGCCAAGATGAAGCTCAAGTTAAACAAACAAGGGGGGAGGAGGGAAAAGGAAGAGGAAAACGCCCAAGAACAAGAAAAAGAACTTAGAGATTCGTAATCAAAAACCAGATTTTCAGGAGAAAATAAATTTTTACAATTGAAAATC
Source organism: Columbicola columbae (assembly GCA_016920875.1). NCBI lineage: Eukaryota > Metazoa > Arthropoda > Insecta > Psocodea > Philopteridae > Columbicola > Columbicola columbae. The sequence goes on from JADMLL010000012.1 coordinate 12,481,181, forward strand.
GTCTTTAAAACCGTTTGTGATATTTCGAATGAAACCAAAAAGTGTTGGAAAAAGTTTGGCTCGATTATGTGTATAAATCAATTAAAAAAAAATAAAAAAAACATTTCCTTGCCCAAATTTTCACATGATTTCGTAATTGTTCCATTAAACTTCAACAAAAACAAAGTGTAAACTTTGCCAAAAAAAAGCAATCTTTCCTGCCTTTGGACGGACAAAAAGCGAGCAAAAGCTCCCGTGCTCGATATCCTCTCACCTGGAAAAGGTATTTTAGGAGACAGATCCTTGTTACAGTAATTGAAACTCCTGCAGCATTGAACAACATAATAATCGTCGAGATCCACTCCGATTTCCACGGTTTTTTCTGGATTCAAAGGACACAACCATCCTATATTCGGATAATCGGGGGGAAAAAGCTTGTCTTGATGAAAGCACCTATGGACATTTTTTTCGTAATTCTTAGAACTGTAGCAAACAATAAGGAACGGAAAAACTTTCAAACAAATTATGAAGTGATTAAAGGTACCACTTTTCGCTGATGTTACCTTTCTCCTTTTCTTAAAGTCGATAGAAACTAAATTATCCCCCCAATTAAATTAATTTTACTCAAGTTCAGAACCTGCCCCATAACTTATGTATTGGTTTTATCTACGCCCATCTTTACCTCGAACCCATGCTTGAGATAGGCCATTCACGACTACTATTCTTTTAGTGCAAAAACGGAGAACGCAGAAATAGTAAAAATAAAAAAAGTTTACTTTTTAAACCATTTCTGCTGTTTTTTCTTTCTTCAATGGTTGTTTGTAAATGGATAAATGCAAGTTTGCAATGGTCCCCGATTTTAAGGGAATCCTGTCGCGGCGTGTTAATCACCGTTCGAGCGTTCCGTGTCCTTCGATCCCCCTCCGCTTTAGTAAGTACATTGCCTGAAAGAATTGCTCCACAGAACTGTGTTTTGAAATCCAATTAGTTAAACCATTTGAAGTCGAATATTAAATGTTACGGAAGGGGGTGAGAAAAGTTTTCTCTTATGCATGATGCTTGTTTCTAACTTATCTTTTTTTTTAAAATTTATTTAATGGAAGTCATTAGGAATGGCTGAGAAACAAGGGAGAGGAAGAGTTAAGGTAGAAAAACGGAAAAGTATTCTTCACATCTGAGTCAAAATATTCTTTTTTTTCTTCTTGTCAATCTGCTTTTATTGACCTAATAGCAGAAAAAATGCAGCGCAAATGAGGCAACAACTGATCACCATGAGACACTACATTACTCTACTATTCAGAGTTGAGGAAAAGGAAAATGTACAAGCGTAAGAATTTTAAATGCACAGTGGAAAAGGAAAAAAATCTACCTTTTAGCAAAACAAAAGTTGAAAAATTAAATAAAATAAATCGTGCAACTTATATACAAACGTTAAATTTAAAAAGAAAGAAAGAAAAAGGTAAAAAAAGAGAATTTTCTTATGAGCGCCAAAGTAATATGGATGCATAATACTGAAGCTAAAAACATACCTTCTTTCCTAACATGTAGAGATGGTCTTAAATCTCTATTACAATAGTCGATGTCCTTACAACACACAACGACAAATGTTTCGTTTTTTTGGTTTGAATAATGACAAACAATTGGGTTGCCGGGAGGTTGGGAAACATGTGGCTCCACACAACTGCAGAAGCAGCGGAGATGACGGCATGGAGAAAACACATATACGGATTAGGGAGGATGATTTTTTTAAACATAACATTCAAATAACATAACAAAAAATAAAAACCTTAATAATAAAAACTTTATTCCCCGTTTCTTGTGTTTTATCGCCGTGTCCCTTATTGAGAATTTTCCCACTTTTCCCGAAACAAGCTCTCACATAAAGCCACTGAGTATCTGACGAAGCCCAAATTAGAGCATCGACAAATTAAGAAAAAGCTTAAAGGACGGCATGGGTCCGGCGAACAACTCAAGGAACCGGTAATTAAGTTCTCAATAACAGGGGCCACGAATATTTGAGAACTAGAACAAGATGAGATTCATATGAATAAACATAAGGCGAGGTGTGGAGTGGCCTAGTCCATAGAAAAAACTGATTTGTTTAAAAAAGGTGGTAAAACTGGGCTAATCGGTGCATAACTAAAACAAGATGGAATGGAAAATACTGTAATAATAAAACAAAAAATTTACTAAGTTGTACACAAATCGGTAAGTGAGTGTAACCTTAGGGCAACTGTTTTAGACTTCAACGTTCAGGTATCCATCAGAAATCAAGTATCCATTTTAAGAAATCTAATCATCCTTGTGTGGTTTGTAAACCTTTATACGTCACAATCCATCAGAAGAAAATTCCACTGATAGGACGATCCCTTAAATACGAAAGTGGAAGATACAAAATAGTTATTGGTTACTAACAATTGTGTGCATTTGGTTGTTACTTCACGGGAGTTGAAATCAAGGACACAAAAGAAATTCCCATAACAACTGGCCGTCAATTGTCCGAATTTACTATTAAGAATCCATATTAAAAGGACCGTAAACGGTGGACATAAAACTTCAAACATCTAAAGTCAAGGCCTCCATCAAATGAGAACGGTTACGTGGTAGACTGCCTCAATCCGCGATGACCAGGACAGAATTTCAATTCGAAGTTTTCTATAGATTGTGTGGTATATTGTTAAACCAGAACGTCATTATGCCTCCTAGTATTTAGCAGTAGATGAGAACTATTAACATGTGAGCGCATAACCTAAGATGTCTCAAAAATGAGTGATTCATTGTGGGGTAAAGAATCAATCAGAGATAAAGAGAAGGTACGATGCGTCGTGTCGTGTGCTTTTTATAAAGAAAAGCAAACAGAATTTCGTAAGTTTTTATTTTTTCAGTTAGTTTCTAAAAGCACAAACAGAATTGTTCTCAGAGAGGTTCATGCTACTTTTTCGTTTGAAACATACATGAACATAAAAGTAAATAAACGGAATCGAGAAGAGCATTTTGCAAAATTCATTTATCCAGAGAACAAAGATGTTCGTCTGGTTATTTTAATACAACATGAGTTTTCCAAAATGTGCTGATGTTGAGATGTATTCATTTCAAATAAAGTTAGACGATAATAAATGTTGAATAAGTTGATATTATCACAATGTCATTAAATGAAAATTTAAAATTTCGAAAATTTCCTCTTCTCAAGCAATTTAATTCGCCATCCTTTAACAAAAAGGTTTGTTTTGTGTACACGTATGTCATGTTAAGATTGACCGAGCGCAACAACTGGTATATTACCAATCGATTACCTGAATGTTTAATGAAAAATATTGAATTGAATAAAACATGAAATATGTCTGGCGTGTCTGGAATGGATGGTTGAATTTCAAATTCAAAGGACGTTGGGACTAAAAAATAATTTCCGATAAATCGGCGTTCGACAAACTGGGGAAATTCGTGTCATAAATTTTTTTGTGTGATGCTGAAAATTTTTTAGCTATTAGTATCACTTCAAATTAGAGGAAAGAAAAAACCACGCGAAGATAAATTAACAACACACTGGTTAATACTGAAAAATGTTTAAAAAACTATGAATCTCGGGTAAAAGCAGGTACAGAAAATCATGCTGCCAAAAAATAAATAAAATAACCAAACTACTGGGTATACATCTACAAAACACAGGCAGCTGATTTATACCATAAATTGTAAACGTCTAAAAAAATCAATTAAAAATTAAGTTGAGGGTGCAAACAGTGTATAGCAGTGTGTCAAGGTTACTAGGTAAATTAATATTTAAAAACGAAAAACAAAGAGAAAAGAAAAAACAAACCGAATCAAACTGTAAAAACATGTCTGTTCGAAAAAGGACCACTCTTTTCCTACCTGACGAGACACTTTCGTCGCTAGCCAAGTAAGTGGCCAATGTTGGCTTAAGTTTTTTATTGCACCAATCGGAATCTTCACAACATAACACAGAGGATTGGTCAGGAACTATTGATGGCCGTGTACACCATCTACTCTCGTGGCCAAGAAGGAAATTTGTCTTCGGGAGACAGCTTTCACCCCACAACGAAAACATCAATGTTTATTCATAATGAATCTCACATTTCAAAGTAAAACAAAGAAAACTTTAAATAAAAAGCGAATTATTTTAATGACTAGTTAAAACTTGAAAGTTCACTTCTTTTTTTAATCCAAAATATTATATATGAAAATAATTTTGGAAAAACATCTGATTGATGATGCAATCACTATATTGTTGACTTGAAAAATTCTCCCCTTTCTAAGTTACAACTGTTATGCTGTGCACGTTATACACTGGGGGGTTCGATAGCTGTGGCCATGGTGACGGTTAAACCTAGGTTTCACTCTCCAAACCTCCACCATGTACGATAAACTCTATAAACATAGAAACAATAAACTATAGACAAATATGAGGAAACGAAGTGACGTACACCATACCATATCTCCTACTTATAGATCAGATTTTTTTCAAATTTTTCATTTGTTAAATTTTTGTGTGAAGTGATAGGAAACATTGTTTAGATATCAAAACTATTTATTATATTCAGTAAGCCTTGGTTTATTATGGTCTTGCTGATTAAGAAGTATGTCCAATTCCTTTTCAGGTACAATATTTCAAATAACTGAATATGATTGGATATACAATCCTGTTCAAAATATCACTGAATTGGGATCCTGTTCTTGGTTCTTTAAAAAAATAAAGCTTTGTTAAGTGATCGTTTAACACAATACTTCGATGAAAGAATAATTCCTTTGGAATTGAACAAAGTAATAAAGTAACTCATATAGTCCAAGTATGAGGGCTATATCACTGTCAGTTAGCCAAGCACATAACAATCTCAAACGTTGATCTGATGTCTCAACAGATTCTTGACTAAATGGACGTCTAGGCCTACCATTTACATGCTCAATTCTTGTACGGTAGTATCCGTAATCTCAACGCTGTTGTCACTTTGCATTAGATGAAGACAAGTTACTTCCAAAAATATTTTTAATAGTTTCATGGCTACTTCATCAGTTCTTTTTGGACTCAACGATCGAAGAAAGCTAGATTTTGTTGAGAGGTTTTGACAGTGTAAAAGACATTTGTAATTTCCAACTGGGATCAACTCTACGATACTAAACAGACTTGGTTACTATGATCGAAATCACTAGACACAATTACGCAATGTTTCCTTTCTCTGGAAATTTTTTTTAGACTGACAGATCAAGCATGGCTTTATAAACTCTAGTACAGCTGAAGTGGAAGTTAGATATTTCAAATTCTACAGCATTTTACATCTCTTCCGTGGCTAGTTGATCGATGCGTTTCTTGAAATATCAATTCCTAGTAAAAATTTTCAATTGGTAATATTTGTGCAACTGAAAAACAGTCAGACTTTCTTTTCAAAATCAAAGATTTTTTATCACCTACTTCCAAATCATTGTATTTTCTCCATAATAGTACTCTTTATGTGTTTGCTGCAAGTAGTAGTGGTGCTAATTTAAAATGCTCAACATCCACCTTTTTGCGAATTCAAAGATTTTTCTCTATCAGGGCGCTTGTTTAAGAACGTCCAGATAACTGTATTAAACTTTTCTTCAGAAATAAATATGGTTGGATTTTGACTAGAGTATACATCATTACTTATTATCACTTATTTAGTTATACAACATTATTACTTGCATTGGTACACGGAGACTCCTGCCAAATTTGCGGTGAAGGCTTCTACGAAAACATGGTGAGATCCACTATGGTCTCACCCAATTATAAAAGGCTACGGTAAATTTGGCATGTACCTTAAAAAGAATAAAGAAGAAAAGCAGCTGGTTTCCATGCTGCAACAAGAGAGAGGACTCGATGGAATACGTGAGAGGAGTGTTCTCTTTAGGAGAACGAGAGGACACAGCTGCGAGGGATCGTCGAAAAAGATACCTCCTACCGGAGCATGGGCCAAGTCATACTAGAAAACAAAAATTGGAAAGCCATCGCCACACGATGAACGACATAATAGCAAAAAAAATAGGAGATGCAATAAATCCTCAGCCAGCTAAATGTGACTCCGGGCTTTAAAATAAGATAAAAAAATTACTCACGATCACTAAAACTGCTGAAAACTTCATAAAAATATCCTTCTTGTAATTGTGACATAAGTTTATTAACCTACCCTGCTTGATGATGCACGGTTTACTGAATAAATAGTATGAATATCTAAACGATATCATTTCATCATTTCAATAAAACGGCTAAGTGTTGCTAAAATCCCAGAATTTGTCTCAGGGAAATGACCCAACATGTACTGTCATTTACGCATCCTCCGTGATTATATACAATCCCGAATTTATCATTTCTCCAACTGTACATTTCTTTTTTTCCATTAATAATGCCCAACAATTTGTGATTGCATCATTGTGTAATAAAAATACGTGTATAAACCCATTTAATGAATTTTATATGAGTAAATAAATAAATAAAATACCTGTATGAGTGCCTAAGGATTCCGGTTGATTTCTCCAAAGTTGTTGATGCAAAACATAATCCGTCTGTTTTACATGTATAATTGGTGTTTTCACAAATGTCACAATGGCAAAGCAGACCTAAAATTAATTGTGCACATTAGAAATATTGTGGATTTGAAAACTCATCAATTAATGGGCATTAACCATTTTATGATAATTTGCTTTTGAAAAAAAGGGAAACATATTTTTAAATGGATTTTGTTTGCATAACTTTGATTAAGTTTAATAGTTGAAATTAAAGTGACATATTATAACAAATCCAGGATTTTTCTTTCTTATGAATTGAGAGCATTTAATACTAGATTGTACACACAAATTTTACTACCTTGTGTTTCTGTAGAGAAAAAAAAATTATGCAAATATTAAACTGAAAAGAAAAATATTTTTAGTAGAGTGGGTCTCAAAAATTTTCTTGTTGTGATATTTATGAGTTACAGTATTCAAGAGATTTGGTTTCAAAATAGATATGAAAATATTTACTGATCATTTTTATCCCCTTTAATTTGGATCTGTGTTTATTATTAACTCACCTTAGTTACATAACCCTATGTTAAGTGACTCCATACTCACATATATAAACAATTTTAACTGTATTTTCATCATATTAGTAAAACAAAAATTTATACAAACGTTTTAGAGTTTAAAAGGCTTTAGTAAAATTTTAGACTTGAAAAAAAATTTTTTATTAAAAGTTCAAGGCCTAGGATTTATGCACAATTTCTCATCAGTTTGGGGGGGAAAATTCCAACCATTGGTTTTCAGACCATTTTACTGAAATAAAAGAACAATAATTAATAAAAATTTTGTAATGACTGACTTAACTGAGAGTTTTAACTACAGTAGCTTCTTAATAATTGTTTTCGTTACAGAATAATAAGGTTTCAAAACATGGTTTAAAATATACTTCTGAACAACCTTGAAGTACATTTATTTGTCATACACATGTTAGACGAAAGATGAATAAAACAGAGACATTTTGAAAAGGAAAATAATACAGATATAGGGTAAGCCATGTAAGTAAATAAATAAGCCATGAAAGTATCAAAATATGACTGTCAAGACCTTCTGAACTAGTTTGTTTTAATAGCCTGGTGATCACAAGGTTAAAGGGAAAATTAAGGGATTGTATTATAACAAAACCCACATATATTACCAAAACAGAATATAAAAAGAGCTTTTAGAACACAACAACATTTTATAACAACATATAAGAAATTATGACAAAATGTAAAAAAATATAATGCAAATGAAAAAATTAACAAAAATTACAAGTGAATGAGATGCAAAAAGTAAGACATTAAAGTACTTATTTAATTATACTTGGTTTTGAAATAAATCAAATAAAAATCTTTAGTCACTTAACATGGACCAAAGGTAATAAAAAGAAGCATCTACTTCATTTAAAAAATCTTCCCATATTAAACAGAAAGCCTCAGTAAACAATTTCCCCTAATCTTTTAAGAATAATCTTTTAAAAATTTTAAACACAACTGCATACAGTGAGATTAATTGTTGTCTAACAAGTACTTTTTCAAGATTGTTATACTGTTATCTTTAGAATGAAAACAAAATTTATTGTTTGTTGCTGTAAGACAGAATAAACAATTAAAGGACAATATTAAATGGCAGTTTAGAATTAAGCAGCCCACATAAGGGTCATCCGGTGTCAACCTTACCTCTAGTCGGCAACGCCTGCAACAGCACAACGAATGCAAAATGGATTAAAAAACTCGATATCATGATCATACGGCTATGAAGTGTAAAATTCCACACAAAAAAAGAGTGGCGAAGTACTTCAAGATTCCATCGTGATTCTTTAATATAAATTCAAGCCGTAAACAATGTGTCAGTCCACCTTTACCGTGAATTCCTCCAACAAAACATTAGCTATTGTTACTTAATTCTATTAGCGCTTAGTGGAAAAAACCTTGATCATTTAGTTCATTTTAAATGGCACTTTTAAAAACTTGCCATTGATAAAACCAACAGCCGTACAATTGAAATAGAGTCCATTTCAAAATTGTAAAAAATATCAGTGTTCAAATAATTGCGGCGTCTGCTACAAATATTCCTTTGAGAACTTATTGCCACTCATATTCATCTTTTACCCTTTTAATATGTCGTTTCCGTTTTCATTTGTTGTGATTCATATTTCAGTCACTTTCTATAGTAATTTTTTTTTGTCTTTATTGATTACCTTTATATTCTTTAGCTAGACATTCCTCATGGTAGTGCGGTAATGTAAATATTCTTATGAATACTTATTTAATGCGAAATACTCATCTAAACATATAAAAATTATAAAAATTCTTGTGCATAAAAATGGAATTTAACTTCAACATTAACCACTTTTTCAAAGATGAAATCACTAAAGTTGGATCGAGGTTAATACCCGATGGATTTATCGGAGACAGAAGAGAAGTTCAGTAAGTACAAATTTTTAAAGTTTAACTAATTTTTTTTAATTGTTTTATTTGCCTATAACATATGTAAGTATGACATATGTAAGTACAGGTATAACGTTATATACATATATGTTTAGGTGTTTAAGTATTTAGTTGGACATTTTCACAAGGTTTAATTTTTACCTGTCTATTACTGTATTGGTTGTGTTGGGTTTTAGAATAGTCTGCCAAAATGTTTTTTTTTGTGTTTTTAGAGATTGTTTATCAAAAGTTAGTTATGTATTAACTGTTCTTGGAGAAAGGTCTGCCAAAGCTCAAGGTCTACTTAAAGTTATAACCAGTGGAGAAAAACTTAGAAATTCAGACCATGTGGTATATATATTAAAGGACCCTGAAGGGGGCTCCAAGTAAGTATTGTGTTATTTAAAAAATGTTTTGTATAATAATATAACTTATGTGTAAGATTATTGATTAATATTGTTTGAATATTATCAGAGGTTATGGAACAATATTGGGAATGTTGAAAATGGGTGTAAAACATCTCTATGTATTTGATGCTGGCGGAAATAATCATGAAGTCACCACAAAATGTGTTTTGGATTTTTATGTACATGAATCTAAGCAAAGAATGGGACTAGGGAAAAAATTATTTCAATATATGTTAAAGGTAATTGAAAATTTTTTATTGGCTCTTTTTTATTTAAAATAATAACCAAAGCTTTTAAATTTATTATTTCCTTTTTATTAAATTTATTAATTAAAAAAAAAATTGAGTATGTATTGAAGTGTAAAATATTTCAAATTGACTACTTTTATTTTTGATTTTGTCACAAAAATAATTATTAATTTATAACTATTCTATTTATGACAGTATGCAGTTTTATGACTTAAAATGTTTTTTCCTATTTGTACAGAATTGATTTGACATTCTCAAAAGGTTGCTGTTAGTTATTAGTTACATAAAATTTTTGGCTTGAGAAATTTTTTCTTTAAGTTATTGGTAACCATGTTGGTTTGTAGGTTGTTATTGATGAAAGGAAAACAGTTGTAATTTGAAAGCCATTATTATTGTTATTGGTCATAGATTTTATAAAATTTTGGCTTTGTAAAAAATTTTTCATTACAAAATTACATTTCAGTGAACTCTTATTCCAAATCCAACACTCTTATATCCCAGAAGGAACTGAATGAGTTCACTGGACAAATTCTTGTCTCACACAGCTCTACATTTAATTTCCCCACAATTCACACATCTTTCATATGTATTACTTGTATTGCTTTTATTACAAGAACTTGATCATACTTCAAGTAAAATTTGACTCATGGGGTAAACCCTAAAAAATGAACTCTGATTTATTTCTTTGTGAACATGGGAAAAGCTATTTAGAGATGTGTTTGAGAATAAAACCATTAAAGAACCAACAAAAAAAACTATACAAAATTGGATATTCAAGAATTGTGTGGTTTATTTGTCACGCCAACTTGAACATCAATGAGTTGTGTAGCACAAAACCAAAATATTGGACTTGTTTTTGTAGAAACCAAATCGTCCAGTAAAAGTTTATTCCGTGGGGATCGAAAGACTTCCAAAGGACGTTCAACTTGTATAAATTTACTATCCATATAGACTTTTTTTTTACATAAACGAGTGGTAACACTTATCAAGTTGTCCTAGTTTCCCATTTGTTTTGCCTATTTTATTCCTTCATCTGATATGGTTCTGAGTGTTTCATAACTTTTGTCATGAAATATGACCTATAAGTGGAAAGTATACAAATCATGAAGACAAACTAGGAGAATATAAACATTTTTATGTCCTCAAGTAAATATGTTTTATTTTATTGAAGAAAAGCCTTAACGTCGTTTATAATTATATATTATTGTCTACTTTCAGGAAGAAAGAGTTGATCCAGTGCATTTAGCAATAGACAAACCGTCTTCAAAGTTTCTGTCTTTTCTAGTTAAGCATTATGGCTTGCAAAAAATCATTCCACAGATGAATAATTTTGTGGTTTTTGAGGGATTTTTCAGCAACAGACAATTTGGTAAAGTTTATAAATATTTTAAATTCCATTAAAAATTTGCCTAACAGCTTCATCTAACTGTACTTGAGTAATCAGCACTGTATTTTATATTGAAAAGAATTTGCTTTAAATTTAACGCTCAGATCTAAAAGATAAAAATTTTTTTGAGTTTAAAGGATCATTACTGACTTTTAATATGCAAGTCTTTGATAAGTCTTTGTTTTCCAACATTTTTTTTATTTATTTTTATTTTTAATTTTCAAGAGACTTACTTTCGAGCATTCCGTTTGCGCATAATTGAATACATGTTTATTGCTACACCCTGGGGAAGCTAATCTAAATCAGCACACTAAGAATAAACATTCCCAGCCTCATGCTCTTTTTAATGAAAGGGAAGTCAAAAGAGGCGTTCAAGCAATTATATGTAGAGTATCAAAGCCTTGTGTTTAAATTTTCCTGTTACAGCATAGTTAGACTGGATGATAAGGGCGTTTAAGTCTACGGAAATTTTATTTTTGATGACAATTTCGTCACAGTTGATTTTCTGTTTTTTTAGGAGGAGGGTCTGACGATAAAGAAAAATTATTACCAGCTGGTGTTAGTTCATGTGGAAATCGTTATTCAAGGTTGGTTAAGGTTTTCATTGTATTATGTGTTACATATCTATTGTTGGTATTTCAGAAAAAATGAATGTGATTTGTTATGAGGAAGTTGTTTGTTCATTCACCATTGAAAATGCCATTAATAAGCTTAGTTTTTTGGTGTTGGAATCCTTCTTTCATCTGCTTATTAACTGAATAATGTTTGTTAAATTATTTTAATCTGACTAATCCATTATGTATAGACAATGGATTAATGACATTTTTTTAGGATATACATCAAAGCAGAGTGAAAACAATTGAAACCCTAATCTATATTTTTTATAGTTCAATGGGAATTTGTTTTGAATACTTAAAAGAGCAAGAGGTTTTTCTCTTACCAGTAGAAGAGACTAAAAGTATTAATTCAAAAACAATCGATCGTTTGAAATTTGACTAATAACTTTGAACGGAATGTTATTAATAAAGATTAAAGACAAAATTATGGCCTTGACCACTCAACCAAAGAACAAGAGAAAATTGGAATGAGGGGGAGGAAGACATTTATATATAATTATGATCTTTATCAGTTTATTGCTATAGAAAAAAAATTAATAGTTCTCTCTTTAAAACAAGATAAATTTTTGACATCAAAATAATACCAAATTATTTTCAAAAACAAAATGTTGATCTAGAAAAAGAAAATGAAAATCATTAAAATTCAGGAAATCGGGGCATTTGCGTGCCGAAACCCATTTCTTTCTCACGTAAGGTTATGTAAAGATTAAAAAGAAAAATCTTAAAAGGTGAAGTCGAACTTTAAGTCCTGGTTTTGTTGAAAACAAAGTTTCAAGGTTTCAAAATTTTATAATATTTTTTGTTTATGTATTAACAGTGGATCTGCAGGATACAGCCCGACATCACCCGCAACGCCGCACCCATACCAATCGTCTTCTACGATCAATGTAAATCACAGTTACTATGGAAGGCCTGCTCCACACAAGCCTGTATCCACTATGGGAATGGTTAGTATTTGCTAAGAAATGAGAAGGAATCCTAAATACAAATATTATTTAATCAGGGTCAAATTACATTAATTACCGCTCGTGAAACTCACCGTTGGGCGTACCAGAACAGCCGAATGGAAATCAATTTGGGGACGCGTTCAGGTAGCGTCCGGGGGGTTTCAGAAGAGAATACAAAAATGCAACTAATGATAAAATTACATACTGTATGTGTGAACACTAAATTTATTTAAAAATGATATTGCAGAGAGTGATGTTTTTCAAAAAACAAAATCGCCTGACGATTTGTGTGACACGTCGTTGGGGTTCCGGTAACATAAACATCTCGACGTGAGTGGCTTGTCATTCCACCACCGGTTGTTAAAAACAATGAATAAATCCTTTTGATCCACTCAAGTTACTGGAAAATAATGTTAGGGAAAGGGACCAAGGTGCACATATTTAAGTAGTGCGATCTTATTTCTTGTGAAACCTTGTATTATTGTTCAAAAAATATTTATTATAAAAAAATTATAAATTTGTAAAAGTTATAAAATTGTCAAAAGTGTTCTTGTTTACACGAAACTTCAAATCAGAATTTGTTTTTGATTCTGTTTCATTTCTTCTTTATTTGAAATTAAATGTTTCTCGAAGCTATCCAGAAAAAATTTGTAGCCTTCGGTTTTCTGATTTTGGACTTTTATAAACAGCGTAAAATAAAGCTTTTAAAATATTTTTTCTACACTATTGAGTCATTTATAAGAAAACCAGCCAAATAAACTGGTCGATAATTTATTGGCGGCTTTGAACCAGAAAAAAAAATTGTTTTTATACAAAATTTCATATTTTCCTCGATTATTTTTATCAATTTTGGTGCAGATATTTGTTTATTTTTAAATCAATTTATTTTCAGATATTACAGCACAAACCCGCGCCTAGTCAACAGCCATCACAAAACGGCAGGTATAGAGAAGTACTTCCTGTGGTTTATCACTCTTAATGTCTTCTTTTTTAATTTTATTTAATTTTTTTCCTTTGGAATGGTCTAGTATGGAGTGTAACAGCGCTTAAATCTATACTGTGATAAGTTTTGCACCAGACTTGCTTGTTTGCTTTATTTATTTATTTTTATAAACAGAAGTCGCACGTGTTTTTACTTTTTGTTATGGTTGATAGATTTTAAAACGATATATTGGTCATATGATTGAGTTGCAAAATGAAAGTATGTAATAAAATTAGGTTTTAGCCTAAACATTTTTTAACTAATGATATATTCAGTGCTTTTTCAAGCGTTGGTACTGAGCTGTATTTTTGACTTAGCTTTTCAGACTGTGATTCGAATACGTAATCATCCTTCGAGGTAAAAATTGTTTTAAGGTCTGCAGTGTAATGAACAGGTTCAACAAACAGGATGAAATACCAATGACTAATCCTTCAGGTCACAAAATGGGCCTCTGTGATTAAGATATTTGGTTTTGGAAAATAAATAAATAAACGATATGGTTAATCAATGAACATTGTTTTGATGTTCATCATTGGTAAATTCATTTTAATCGTATTACTTACACTGGAAAATTAGGGATGTAAGATTTTTAAAAATATTTTTATTTATTTTGGTGATAATGGATGCGCTTAACTTTTAACTTATAATTGGTGCTAATTTGGGGATATTTGTTAATTTTGGAAAAAGATTTATATAATTGCATTAAGACCCAAGTGTGAAGAGTTGTCGATTGGTTTAATATTTATAATAAGTTTTATTTTGGCGACAAGCAAATTCACTCAAACTACGTCCCAACTTTAGAGTTCTCTCGGAATAATATCAGGCTGGCACCTGATTCTGTGGAAAGAATGCTAAACCATTTGATTTATTTAAGACAGGGAAAAAGGAGAAGGCCTTCCTTTCATAAATGAAACGATGATTTCGTACATCATAATATTTCAACTAAAGTGAAACAAGTATTGTAAAAATTCCGAAAAGAATTTATAGCTTTAAATTATCGAACGGGATTGTGATTTACCTTCAGAACTTTGCTTATTTTATTTATACTGTATAATTTTTATTGTTATTTTTGGATTATTTTGCTCGACTATTTTCACGCACAATAATCCTGTAATAAATTAACAGGAATTTTTTTGTTATAACCAATTTTTTCATTTAAGTTTATTTCACCAATAAATTCTTTTTTAATTTTTTGTTTTATTTTTTCTCTTTTGCACTGCGAGATTTTGTTTCCTTTTTGTTTGACACGTAAGAAAAGTTAGACTTGTTTAGATTTGTGCTGCTTATACACAAAATTTTTTAAACCAAGCAAATTACTTAGAAGCTCAAATAAATTGTTATGATGTGTTATGCGCAGTAACTAATACAGGGGCTCAAGCACAGATTTACGCTAGAACCCTTTACACCTCGACACTCGAACTAGACTTAGACATCAGAGATGTTACGAGTATTAATTTATCAATTTCAGTGAAGAATAATAACCATAGTTGGGCTTTCAAAACTGTTAAGCCACTTTGGTTATTTAACAGATTTAAACGTCTATTTTGCAGCAAGATCGAAACTAATTACGAAAACTCAACTTCAAATTTAGACACAGACGAAGTGAAACATCCCGACGTTGAAGAATCACCTCAAGAACCCGAAGCAGATAAAGTAGAAGAAACGATTTCGGTTTCCGTAGAACTCGCTCCGGAGGAAGAAACTGAAATGAAAGAGGGAAACGAGGAAAAAACGGAAACCGACATTCACATGGTGTCTCCAGATTTATTAGAATCCCCAGCTGACATTTCAAACAACAACAAAAATCGCCTTAATAGTCAAGGGCATCTAGATCTGAAATTTTATCATTCTTCCCTGTGGTAAAATGTTTATGGTTTACTCCGACGAAAGCTATCATTAAACTGTTAATATAAATGTTAACAATCAATAACGATATGTTTAATAGTAAAAGCACAAAATTTTTAGGGTCCGTGTACCGACAGGACTTAAACATGATAAAACCCTTCTTTTGTGTATTGAAGAGTAGATTGGCCTGAACTCCGTGGCAATAAAGCTTAAGAAAGTCAAGTCGGAAAGTTTTACTTCTTTTAAACTACTTATAGCTATATGCACAAAGTATCTAGCCTCTGTAAATACTTCCAAAGGTAGCAAAGGGGCTATCTGCCATTGTTATCAAGCTCGGCTGATGTCTAGGAGGAAATTCGACTCAAAAACGGCCAGAAAGCTGAGATTAATGGTTCTATCGCTTAAAGTGTTTGGTAGAAACCACGAAAACTCAATATACTAAGTTTACTGTATTTCCTAAAGTTTTGACAAAGTTTGTAAATAAAATGGCCCCATTGCTTTACCAATTCACGGAGAGACCTTAAAAGCTAATGCCTACTTAGAAACATTTAAGAGTGTAATATGTGAAAACACTGTTTGTATGAAGGGCAAAATTTCCAAATAGCACAACAGTAGTCAAAGGATTAACAATGAATTTTAACGGGTAAATTCAACCCATAACACAGTGCTTACATTGCCATGTTCTTTTTACCAGCCATCTCTTGCAAACGATGAAAATATCACTTTTGATGCAAAAGTGAGAGTCGCTGTTTTTTTCCAGTTATTAAGCCTGAGAGCGTTGTATTATACATTTTTTATGACATTAAACAATAACAAAGATGCGTTCCTTTTGTGATCTGTTTATGGAGAATTGCTAAGCGATTAAAATATTTGCACGAATACTTTTAGTATATTAACAATTAATAAATAAATAGTCAAATATTGAGAAAAAAGGTACCTAGACCAATGAAAGCAATTTTTTTCGCCGAACTGTTTGTTCAACTATTGTTTTATTAAACATATTTTTAGTAAATCAAATCTATTTGGGCAGCTTCATTAACCCAAATTATATTTTTTAATATGTTGCTGTGATATACAAAAAGGGCTCTGAGAATAGCATTTTGAAACAAAAAAATCGATAAAGAGGAGCCTATAACCTTTGGGTAATACACCATTCATAAACATATTTATAGCTTATTAAATGCTACTCTCGGAAAAGTTTAAAAAACCAAAGACTAAACAAAAATGAATATTGTTAACTATCAGTCGAGTCTGAGTGATAACCTTTGTCAAATTTTTTTCAAAATATCAAAGTTTGGTGATATAAGTGAAACAATTGCCTTTTGTTTACTACCTTTGGATAAACTTTTCCTAATTTATTGTTTGTAATACAATATCAATACAAAGAATATTTTAAAATAAAAATGGGATTTGTTTATTTTTGATCCAAAAGTAATTCACGTTGCGGAGAGTGCGAGTCATTGACAATGCCCATACGTCATACATCTATTGATGGAAGAATTACTTGGCCAAACCATGAAGTGTACAAAAATTTTACAAATTAACTTATCTTTACAGTACAGGTGTGATTTTTTTAATATTAAAGCATGTCCTGACAACTAAAAACCGAGGAATCCGGAAACTGGATCAATTACTGAGAAAAACTGTGCTAGTAGCTAGTAAATACATAAATTGTGTCTGAGAGTTCCATTTAAACCAGGTTCTTACGCACTGTGTAAGTGCACCAAATACTGACAGTGAGTAAGTGCAACTAGAACTTTCTAGAGGAAAATGTAAATTGCTTATTAACAAAAGCCGTGGTCGGCTAATCAGACAAAACAATTTAATAACATGACATCCATTTTAAAATATAATATTTAAGTTCTAATTTCATTTTCGCCCTTGGATATAACAGGATATGTGAGGAGGCTAGAACTCTCAACCTCAGCCAATTCGATAGTCAGGCGCTTTGAACACTGCACCACAGACCTCACCCATCCCCACTATTAGCAATGTTACCATAGTTGTTTCATTATGCCAAGCCTTTGGCTCGACAAAATCATTTTATAAAACTTCTGTTTCTTCCAATCAGGTTAGCTTCAGCTTTTAAAAGAATATATTAAAAAATAATTGGTTGATGTGAGCGAAAATTTGACACGAAGTAGTAGCCAATTACACGGCCATACTCACTAAAAACATTAAATTTACCATCATTATCATTTTCTGGCAAATGTGAATTGGGATTTCTGGATATGTGATTCGGTTGCTCAAAAAAAATTTTTTAATCCTCAAGACAGTAGTGGAGATAAATTATCTCCGCTTTCAAAACAATTTTTCCTTTTTTATCAGTTAAAAACGATTGCACTTGACAAAAACCAAACCATCGGCCTTAGATTAATTGGTTAGCAATAATAAGTCTTCTGGGACAGTACTCTACTCTAAATTAAAAATTTACCTTTTTTTGGATATTTTCCTTAAAAATTGTATCTATTACTTCCGACATTAAAATGTCACTGAATGGCACTACTTGTATAAGACTAAAACACTAATTAAAAGTAGAAATATAGAATTTATAAGTATAAAAAATGCCACCTTTTAGTACCCATTATTCTTCATATATTCGATAAAATATAGCCATAATCTATTCATCGTATAACAGTTAAATTGTACTTTAAACAGGGAATTTTCTTTGTAAGCCTCTAACATGTCTAAAAGGTTGGCGTTCCACTTTCATTTTTCTACTTGAGAAAATTTTTATATCAAAAAAAAGTTTAAAGAAATCAACCAGATTTGGGTCAACGAATAAAGTTTTCCTTCAGCTGCATAAGACTATATATTCTAAAAAATCTTTAATTAAATAACGTTTTTTGCAAATAACCTGAAAAATCAGACTTTACTTAATTATACCTCTCGTTCAATCAGTTAATGAATTATGAACATCGGTCTATTGTGGATCAAAAATTAAAACATTTAACCATTTTTTTTAAATAAAATTTTAATGCCATTCCACTTTTCAATCGAAGTCTCATAATCTAAAGGTTAATTTCTGAACAAAAATTATATTTATACCCGAGAAACTGATAAAATAAGAGTTCACAAAATAGGAAATTCTATCCAATGACCAAATTTCCGTTTATTATACATTCAAAGGTTAAGAAACTTTGTTTATAAATTTTTAATCGAGTGATTAATTAATTTAAAAAATGTTATCACTCGTACTTTAGTGTAAAGTCCTTTTCTTAAATTCGCTATATTGAGGAATGTGAATATTATTGGTATAACATGAATCAAGGTACCTTCAAAAATTACTGCCTTATTAAAACAAAAATGTCCATCCTTAGGGAAAAATAATTAAAAAATAATTTGAAATTTGCCCTGATTTTATAATAGAAGATGATATTACAAAAATTATTATACAAAATAATTTCTACTATACAGATAATTAAGGCATTCGTAAAATTTACACGTTTTACGATTCACGTTTATTTTTATTATAAATTTTTAATCGATTTGACAAATCCCATTTACTTTAAACAGAAAATTTATTCAAGTGTGTCTAAAGAAAGTTATCGTGTTTAATTATTTTTAATTTTTGACTCATTTTTTGATAATTAAGAGAACGTACTTATGAGCTAAACGGCAGATAAAAATACTGAAAATATAGAGGACAAAAGAATAACAGAAACTTTACTTCTTTTAATGCAACGCTATAAACCACGAAACAGTACTACAACAAAAATCCGTGACTATCGCACTTAAGATATTTAACATAAATTTTGCACAAAACAACTTGAACTACGTCTGGATATTTGAAATAAATAAAAGAGTAAAACCTCCATTTGTATAGCCTTCAATATGAAGCCGTAAAACCATCTATAAGAGAGATGTTATCTCTTTAAGAATGAAATTCCTACAGAAACTAACTTATTTTCTCTATATATCGCCACTAACATCACTAAGTTGGTGTATACTTATGATCAGGGAAAAATCACAGTTTCACTGTTACCAATACATTTACTTTGGTCAATTGAAATTGAAACCACAAGCCTACGTTTTTTATTCATTAGTATAAAAATTTGTATCCCCCAATGATAACTCTAAGTGAGGCTGATGTCAAAGCCTGGGAGAAACCCAATCAAGTTCTTACATATCATATATTTTCAATCAGCTCAATAATTAAAAATTAAAAAAAAATGAACCAAGGCAATGTTTCAAAAAAATGCCCGAATATTTTCTTGGTCAATCACTAAAAATAAAAAACGAAAAGTTCCTAATAGTATTTTCAATCATTTTTCTCTTCATGTTTACACACATCTCAATTCCTGCTATTTTAAATTTCCACTGACTTAAAGAACGATTATCATCATGTTTTATACAACTTACAAAACAATAATTTATGGTACAAACAAAAACGTCTAATGCAAACGAGGAAAACTATTCAGATTGATTAATTCAGAAAGTATTCTTCTCGAACGAATTACTTCAGTCCTAAAAATTTGAAAGGAAAAAGGAATGTACTCTTAAATATTCTAGAAACAGAATAATTGATGTGATTTTCAGTTTATTGTAAAATTTTCGTTCTATTTTTTTTTTCTGGAATCAGAAAAATTGTAAACGTTTGGGGTTCCTTTAAATTGATTTTTATATGAAAATCTTTGTAATTTAAGATCTCTCCTAATTCGTTTTTTTCCATAATCATTCCAAATAAATAAATCAGATCGATTAAAACTACACAAATGTTTTTTAAGCATTCGGAAAAAAATTCTAAAAATTCTAAATTCCCTTAGGGACTTGGACAATCTATACATATATTATAGATTATCCTGTTTCTAACCGCCAAGCCACTAAATCTACCTTTCACATTCTTATGGCGCCTAAATTTAGGGCTTTCTTTTTGTCTCTCCACCCCCAAAAAAACTCCAACAGAATTTCATACCTTCTAGCTTTGTAAGATTCGATTTACCCTTCAGACATTTTATGTCAAGCATTCTAGCGGCTCGAAATCGCATTGTTACCACCGTCACAGTGAAATATTTTCTCCTAATATCGAAAATATAAACATAATTGTCCTAGTAGTCACGCGTAACACCAATACTCATTCTTTTCAAATTATCCGCGAGCTGCTAGTAATGCGTATATAATTATACCTCCTCCTATGATTAAGCATCCAATGCTCCAAGGATGAAAAACTGATTTTTTCCACTTTCGCCAAGACTCTGACTCTTGAAGCTTCCTCTTCATTTCTTTTATTTTCTCATCTAGTATCTGTTTCCGTTCTTCTCTTTCTTTTTTTCGCTGACTTGCGATGGCAATATCTTCTCTGAAATAAAAATAAAAGGTTTCAAAAAGTTGTAATACGGTCTGAATTCATATAACTATTTTATAAAATTATTTCTTGTTCTAATATTTGTACAAAAAAGTGGAAAATGTGCCCATTAGTTATAAAAACTAACGAAAAGAAGATAGAATGTTTAAACCAAAAAAGTTAGTTTCCTTGTCTATCGAAATTGCTCTGATGGCTACAGCAGAGGAACTGCAAAAGTAATGGATCGATCATGGAAATCGAAGCATTAATAAATTTTCAATATAGTTGAGTTTATAGGGACTCCTCAGTAACTTTAGAGTTTTACTTTGTATATGAGTCAACGAGCCTTTGCCATTTTCATTTTAGTCTGCTTTGTCCTCTACCCGAGTCTTCTTTGTGATGTTCCATTTAGCCTCCGATTCACTAATTTCAGGCAAGAATTATCACAATAATGATGTCAATAAAACATTTTAAAAAAACTTAGTTAAATTAACACAAAAATAGTTATCGTTATTAATTTTTTTAAATTTAAACATCAAACATTTGTTTAGTGGTCTCAACACGTACCACGATCTTCTATGTTTGTGATGAAGATAGTTATCTTCTCTCTTGTATGGGTGTCTCCGTCTTGTCGCAAAACTTCTACCGGCTCGAGATTTCACATGGCGGTGTTTTCTGTCGAAAAGTTTTACAAGAGCACTAGGTTACAGGGAAATCACTCTATTCATACAGTTTTTAAGTTTCCAATAACATTATTATGGATAAAGAGAAATAAAAGATGCCAAGTGTTATCTTGAAAGTGCTTTCAAAAATTAATCCGCACTTTAAATTAAACAATTAAATACGGCAAAAAGGTACTCAAGAATTTTAAGAGAAAAATTAAAACGTTTTAAAAGCACCACTCAACTCTGCATACATTTTGATAATCATTCATCTATAAAACTTTAGACTTGTGTTTTGACTTTAGCACTAATTACGTAAAATTAAAAATTAAAAAAAATATGTAGAAACTTTAGCCGTTATGCTCTTAAACAAACTAAATCAAAACTAACTACACAACGACCACACAGCATGCGTGCGTCGAGTTATTAAGAACTCGACTTGACCGGTCTTATTTTCAGCAACAAAAAAAACTTATTTTAGTGTAGATTTTTATTTTTCGAAAAAAAAATTAACTGTAATGCTACATTACAAAGAGTGAACTCTTTTTATAAGAATATAACTACGGGTATAAAAAAAATCACTTTGACTGTAAATGGCACTAGGTTTGTAACATTTAGTTTAAAACCTTCTAATGTGGGGTTTTTTAAATTAAAAATAATAACTCTAGGTGTAGAGTATGATAATACCCTCAAAACGTTACTTAGCTATCTTGAACACCTCTTTTTTTTTTAAATCAAAGATCGCCAACCTGGTTCCTACCGCCCATTACGAGTTATTCAAAGTATTCAAATGAACAACGATTATTCTGCACACTTGAAAAGGAAAGTCATAGATTATTGTATGTTGACAGAGTACCTTGTGCTCCTCATATGATAACTTGCAACATTCTGTGTCTAAATAGATTGGTGGTGGTGGTTTTAATCCCGTTTTTCACACTTAATTTTTGGCTATAACAGGATGTGGGAGGAGGATTCGAACTCACGATCATTGCGTCCAAGTCAGGAACTTGACCACTACTCTACTCCTCCCACCCTGTGTCTAAATAAATTGGTTCCCAGAAAATTTTAAGTTTAAAGACAGCTCTGAAATGAGGTAAACTTTACAAATAACGATTTTACTTCGAAGAAAATACATGGGCAGTAGGTAAAAAAGAAATTGACGACCCCTGCTTAAATTATTTACAATATTAACAAACTCTACCGTTCAACATAACGGCTCTAAAAATTAAAAACTACAACAAAGACCCACCTTTTGCAATCAACATTATTAGTACTTGTAGCTAATTCTTCATTACAGGTTGCTAAATTTGGTCTTGAGCGAACCAAAGACTCGTTTCGAGGCGGTGGTAATGGTGGAGCTTCTTCTTCTGATTCACTTTCTTTGACTTCTTCACTATCATCATCCTAAAATAAAAACCAAGTTTTATTTTACAATACATTCATTTCTCAATTTTTAAAAAATATTCGTGTGATACAACAATGCATTTAATAGTTTAAACCCTGAAACTTAAAACTTTCCTTTCTAATAAAAAATGCACAACAAATTACATTCAATCACATATGACAGTTTATGCAAAAAAATTTGTTCAAATTAAGAAAACTATTACCAAAAGTCCATTTGCAGTTACAGCCTTATTAATCCCTTTAATTATAGCTAAATATGAAAATCGAAGTTGACCTGCTGTTTGTATCAAACCCATCCTATATTTTCTCATTTCCATTAGTATATCTTTGACTACTACATTTTTTTGTTTCATGTCTTGTATCTAAAATAAATAAATATTCAGTTTTGATAATTGAAATGTGACTACTTTATGCAAATATTAACAACAAAAATCTTGATATCCACCATGACAAGGCATGAATCTACAAGACAAAATGTTCCAGATCTGCCAATTCCAGCTGAACAATGTACAACAACAGGTCCTTCATCTTCTAAAGCACCACCAGCACGAACCACATTTAGAAACCTTAGAAATGCAGTTGGACTTTGAGGAACTCCAAAATCTGGCCATGTTGTGTAGTGGTAATGTATAACTTCTCTCTGATTTCCACTTCCTAACTCTTCAAGTCTTAATAAAAAGTTTATTGAAAAATAATTTGTTAGTGATTTATTAAAAATTCAACAAATTGACAACTTTATCAAAAACAAAGTGACTTTACAAAGTACCTTAAGGTTGTTGTTGTGTAATAGGATTCTTTCACTTCAGAAACATTAGTGACTTTTAAATTAACATCATTAAAAACAAAACTCTTTTCACCTGAGGACTCCTCTATAGGCCAATACTGATGACATTTAACCTAACAAAGAAATGTAACATAATGTAACTGACCAATTTTTATTTAAAAAATTAGTTGAGTTTAGTTACTCAACTACCATGAAATTTAACAACAATTAAGAATATTTATTGTGTGTTTAATACCAAACTAAATTTAAAATAATATCATTGCAAACAATGATTGAAAAATAAAACAATACATCAGGAAATTAATAATATCTTAACTGTCAAATGGGTACCTTTAAAAATCTTACCTACCATATTTTTTTCAACAATTCGATTTAGCATAACAATAGCCCTGCAATTCTGGTCCCATATCATCAGCCAAAAGTGTGATGTGGTTTGAGGAAGTGGACCTTGAGTCAAAATGTATTTTCGTTTTGCTTTTTCTATCTAAAAATCAACAAATTAAGACAATCAACACTATCTGTAAGCAAGTGTCACAGTCATTTAAATAAAACAAATCATCTTTCCCTTTTTAACAATTTCAACTAAATAAGTGAAATAAGTGAAACTAATTGACATAATATAAATAAATAGATACTATTTACTTACAACCACTAAATTAGCATTAATATAATCGGAAGATCCTTTGGAGAGTACAATTCTACTGTGATCATAAGGATTAACATCCCTGTACCTATTCAAATCCTTGTTTTTGGTTTTTTTAGCTTCTGAAGAGCTGTAACTGTGTATTTGGGCACATTCATTTCTGATTGCCTAATAGAAATAAAACCAATAAATGTATTAAAATTCATGAAGAGCTTGACATTTAATAAACTGAACTGTTTAATATTACAAATAACTTTGCTGTGCTGGGGAAAAATAGTGGTCCTTCAATAGGTCATTATTCTTCAAATGTCAATTAAAATGTCACTTAACCCAAATGTATTTTTCAGGAATCGATTTTTAACTAATAAACAGTTTAGAAATACTTTTTTAAGTTGTCACTGTTGCAAGTACAAATGTTCCCTATATTGATGAAAAAATATCACTTCTAAGAAATGCAATATTTAATCATTCACCGCATTTCGAAAATCACGTGTTGGCGTTTAACCCAATTACACTAACTATATAATTTCAAGGCGTAAACCGTAACCAGTTAAGCCAGAGAATTTTTTCTGAAAGTACTTGCTTTAAATGTAAACTGACGGGTCGTAACTGAAAAAGAAGTTTTCAAAAAGACAAATAAACGCTATCTTAATCATTTTCGCAATGACCTCGATAAAATATTTCCACACACTTCGAAAATTTTACGTAAATTTTCTACACTTACAGTAAAGAAACTAGCCCATCCTTCGCCTTTTTCAATGCTCAAAAACTCATTTTCTACATTACTTATCATGTCTCTCACGTCAATACTCATTTTTCCAATTCATTTGCAAGCGCAACTCCCTTCCACAGCCTGCCTATTGAGTAAGTTTTCCTTTGAGAACCATCATGTGTGTAAACAAATTTTCAAAGGAATAGCAAACGTCTATGATATTGCTTTTGCCATTTTCCTTAAATTAATTTTCAAGTGAACTTTTCACCTACTACCAAAACTTGCGTGAAAATTATAAACATGTATCGTCAATACTCTAAACGTTGTTTTTGTACAACAGATTTTTGCATCTTATTAAAGAAAAAAGGCATCGTGCAGGTCACGTGACCTAGTGAATACAGTAAACACTTGAAGTTCGATTGACATCATTCTGTCTCTTTCTAAAAAATGGTGGATTGTTGGCCTGAGGTTTTTCTATACTTTGTTTAAGGAAAAAAAGTATGAGGTTTAGTAGTAGTATTGAAGTTTTTTTATCCATTTTACTTTTACAACAATTGGAAAAGTGGTTGGCGGTTTTTCCGACAAATGGAGTCTAATCAAACTTCGGAA
The DNA here is from genome assembly GCA_016920875.1 of Columbicola columbae. Lineage (NCBI taxonomy): Eukaryota > Metazoa > Arthropoda > Insecta > Psocodea > Philopteridae > Columbicola > Columbicola columbae. The sequence goes on from JADMLL010000012.1 coordinate 12,506,624, forward strand.
CAAATCGTGATGCCGGACATATCCGATCCGCTGGCGAACAATCCCGAGGAACATCAAAGCATTACTTTGGATCGGTCGAAATGTAGTGTTGTCACCTCAGTACCGGAAGGTTTGCCCGTTGGATCTTTGATAGGAGTTGCTAGTCCCTCTGGAACTACCTTCAATGTTATCACACCTGATCAGCTTCAGGTAAATTTTATGCCTTATTGCCTTGTCTTGTCGATAAAAATGTACCAAGTTACTCAGTCTCACAAATTTTCACAGATTTCAAATTCCAATCAGTTCAAAGGATCAGTATTATGCGTCGATAGCAGTTTTTTGTGTGAACCTCGACCAGAAAAGGAAAATGAACGGTCTGTACGAACCTGGGTAAACAGAAGCAATGGGGACGACGTCAAAACTACACACATATTATGTGAACCAGAAACAGACAACAGAGAATCTGATAGTAATTCCCAACAAATGATTTGCCAGAATTCTGAATGGTTGGATGCAGCTCATTTGCCTGTGCTTTCAGTCAGATGTAAGGTATGCACGTCACTCTCATTAAATTTGTATGGGTCCTCCTTATGTTTTAAAAATTTATTGAATTTTATCAAGTAAAATAGTTTAAACTGTACTAATTTTTTAAAAAATCACCTTAGAACACTAATGCGGAGCTTCACAAAAAAAAATTTGGATCTGGAGGAAGAGGCCGATGTATTAAATTGGATAATAATTGGTATACACCAAATGAATTTGAAGCTTTCTGTGGTAGAGCTTCAAGTAAAGATTGGAAACGTAGTATACGTTTTGGTGGTAGAAGCCTTCAAGCTTTAATAGACAGTGGATTGCTAGTCCCTCATGCAATTGCTTGCACATGTGCAGCTTGTTGTGATGATGATACTGCTGTAAGTATTTATTGTATATGCTTAAATAAGATTAAGTTGTATAATGTTGTAATCATCAGACTTGATCATAGTTGTCTGTTAGACTTGCAAAAGTTTTATAATTCATGAACTTCAGGTAGGATTAGTTGATTAAAAGAACTGAAAATAATCATCCAAGTAATCCAAAACTTTTCGTACATGTCTGAACTTTAGAACTTTTGCCTAGTATGAGTAAAATTGTGAAAAACTTTCAATTAGCTTTCAAGGGAGTATATTCAAAATATATTATTACAATACAATGTTTTTTTACACACTTTATTATTTTTTAATTAGACAGGTCCTGTGCGGCTATTTACACCTTACAAAAAGAGAAGAAAAAAGGAAATGGAATTCGAAGGAAGAAATAGTCAAAGTAAAACCAGAAAAGTTTTATCTGTTAAAGAGGAAAACAGTAATCCTGAAAGTGAGTCAGAGGATGCAGTTGATCCCAAATTGAATCAAGATTGGTCTTCTGGACAATCATTTGTGCAGATTAAGGTATTTTTGATCAAAAATGATCTAGTATTAAAAAATGTTTTAAGAAGAATTGAGACATTTCTATAATTTCCCTAGAACGACTTAGGGGAGGAATTGGTTGTAACTACTGCTCAAAGTGAAGAACAAACTACAACAGTACATGTAGAACAAATGGGTAGAAATACTTCAAAAAGTAGGTTTACAGTCAGTGATGGAAGTAAGAAGACTGGGACAGATAATGGCAACGCCGTTTTTAGAAAATTAGAAGAGGTGATTTTAAAAAAAATGATTTTGTAAGCTTTTCTTGTGGTGAAAAATTTTTTAAGTACACTTCATTTTTGTTGTTTAATGTAATCCTTGTGTAAAATATTTAAAAAATTTTCCCGTTTTACTACAAATTTTATTAATAGCTTTTTTGTGATCGCTATTCGTTTATTGGCAGATGTCGGAAAAAATGTTAAAATTGTCATATCAGTTCAGACATACAGTGGAAGAATTAAGACTTCAGTGGATGCAAGAAAAGGAAGGTATGAGAGAAGCTCATTTGCGTGAAAAAGAACAAGCTGTATTAAACGCTCAAATGGAAACTCAAGTTGCTTGCTCAAGAGATGTCTACGAATCCAGAGAACAAATTCTTCCTGTACACGTTGTGAACGCCGTGGAAACGGTTGGTCTTCAACCCACAACGGACAGCAATGAAAATAAAAAGGTGAAATGAAATTTGAAAACAAAATTTCCAGCAAGAGTAACAGATGAAGAAGCTTATTTTTGGAAAACAAGGAAAAGCTCCAATAATCCTTCTCTAATAACTTATTTATTTCAGTGTGCAAACTGCAATCGAGATGCTTTTGCCGAATGCTCTTTATGTAGGAGGACTCCTTATTGTTCGACATTTTGTCAGCGAAAAGATTGGGGAGGTCACCAAGTTGAATGCGTCCGAGATCAGCCTGGTTCGATCATGTTGATCGTTGAAAGCACAGACCATGTGCAACAAATACTACCTCACACCAAAGCTTTGTAGGGAATGGAATGAAATTTTTAAAGATACCTGCATTTTTCTTTAAGTTCTAACTTGTTTGAGTTTTATAGACGTCGCTTAATCGGATTGAATGTGCACATAAAGATTTTTTGTTTAACGTAAATGGTTGAAGCTCTATTTGTCCTATCAGTTGTCAGTATCTTATTTTAATCTTCAATATTCAGTTTTGGCTCTAAACTTATGTCATACTGAGACTGTATGAAATGCAAGCCAATGCCTTTGGTTTTTAATTTTTGCCAAATCTGATGCCTTAATATCTTGTATAAATGTTGATGTCTTCATTTTAAAATTTATCTAACTCTCAAAATGAATGTAATGATGACCTTTTAAATACAGTTAAAAGGCCATTGATAATACTAATTTTAAGATTGATATTTAAAATAAATCTTACTCTGCAACATATTTGCATACATAACATGTATAATCTTTACATTACATGTTACATATAATGTTCAACTTTTTAAAAAATATTTTAATATTTACGGCTGAGATTAGTATACATATTTCATTAAAGTATTTTACTGGAAGCTTCATGTTCGTTGATAGGAAGTAACGAGAGCTGGAAGAGTAGTTTTTTTCAGTGTGAAATCTCAAGTAAAAGAATAAATTGCTTAATAAAATGTGAACAATAATCACTGATGTGCTATGCAAGTTTTTCTTTTCCTCGAAAAAATAGGTACAATGATAAGTTTTTGGAGAAAACTACGCAGAAAATAATTGAGCTTTATATATGTTCTGTAGAAAGATTCTGTCATCGTCCAAAGATAAGTCAAAGTTCCTGTATAGGACAAAATGAAATCGGAGTTATTTTGTTGAGAAAAAAATATTTTATTAGCTTTGTGCGCTGTTACTGATTTTTAAAGAAATGCTAGTTGCCAAATTTTTTCCAAAGATTTCAAAAATTCCTGCTTAGTAATTTAACAATTTATTCAGAATTTTTTTTTTCAATGTTACTCTTTTTTTTTCATTAAAGCAACTTAAAATTGGTAAGGTAACAATGATAAAGTGTTAGTCTAAACTAATAATCAAGCTTATAATTAACTCTGTAAGACATTTAGGATAGTTTAAATTGTCAGGTAATTTTCCTCAAATTTTATTTTGAAACAAATAAATAATCTTAAAATTGAAATGTAAAACGTTTATTTGATTAAAATCTATAAACCTTTTTTTTTTGAAGTGCATCGAAACTTTCACTTCAGCTGGAAAATTGAATTCTTATATCAGTTACTTCTATTAACTTTGATTTAAAACCTACAGTACTCCTTTTACTGTATTTTCAAAGTAATGATTATGAGAAGAATATTATATAGTAATCTATATATCATGAGCAGTCATGTCCAACCTTTTTCGGACCACAAAACCGTTGTTGCGAACCGCAACAATACGTTTATGTAAAACAATGAAGCAGATACCATTTTTATTAGAAATCCGTTACACTTACCATTAAATTCTGTAGAATTTGAGAACTTGACGATGAAGTAGATATATATAGTTTTTCCCTTTATTTCCTTATTAACAAGCAGATTCCTTGCACTGTGAGTATCTGTTCCAAGCGGTTGGCTGGTACAACGTCGTGAGCCGTTGTGAAATTGGAAATTACGCCATTCCCTTCTTTACATTTTTGTACAGACCTTGTGAAATAACTTCACTATGAGTTTTTAAAAAAATTATTTCAAAGCACTTGATCAGAACATGACTAAATATTCCTCTAGCCGAAGGAAGTGTATATTGTATACACTTTACAAGGCTCGTTTTCCAATGTATTAAGGAATAGAGCTTCCTTCAATCGCTTCGATATTAAATACTTATGTTCTTAATAGTATGGGAATTATTTTTTGGGTAGTCTGAGATAACCTGTCATGAAGGTCGATCTGAATCAGGCCGTAATACAAAAATTTAATTTTTACTTGACAGGGAGCACATTAAGTCACATTCAAGTTTTTAATTTTTTTTTTTTTACATTTCATTACATCTTTCAGAATTATACTCGTAAAAACCTTTACTATTAGAAAAATATGTTAGAGCAGCGCTGTCCAACTGGCGGCCCCCCAAATTGTTTTTACGGCCCGCGAGTACATTTTACTAAGAATAAATTTATGTTACTAAATTATTATTGTTAATAAAAAATTTTTTTACAATTATGGCCACAATGTTTTTATTAATATCTTACGAACTTTTAAAGTTTTCTTTTTAGTATAAGTAAGATATTTTTTAATTAACATTAACTGACCCTTCATTTATCAACCTTGTTGGCCCCCGAAATGTTTGGTGTACAAAATATGGTCCGCGGTCTATGATAACATGGACAGCACTGTGTTAGAGGATTAGCAGAAAAATTTTAAAGCAATCCCTTGAATCATGTTTTTATTTAATTCTAAGAAGTTTTTTGCATTTGCTTTCTTAAAATATTTATTTTCTTTACCACTAAGTAATAATTAAGAACCTTTGAAATTTATTTTCCACTTCAAAGCCTTACTTAAAGTGATTCCAGCTGACAGTCCAGTCAGAGATTTCAGCAAAAATGTTGGCCTTATCAATACTATTAATATAGTATTTTCATCATGACAATGGCAAAATCAATTTTTTACAATTAACTGTTACAATAAATAGAAATCTAGCGGTTTTAGAAAAAAATTCATTTAAAACTCAATATGACCAATGACTAAGGTACCAAATCAAGATCTAGTTATCAAAACGGTATTTCAGCAACAGGACTGTTTGTCTCTTCATTCCACATAACCTCCATCATTTCAACTGCACCATCTCCAGTTACAGTTAGTACTTGCCTTACATTACTGTCTTCAAAGTCATCATCATCTTCATCAACCACTTGCAAATACAGAGCAGGTTTATCTTCTTTTTCATTGCTTTTGTCATCTCTCAAGCTTATTTCACCTGATTCATTTACATTAAATGATACTTCTAATTTTCCCTGAATATTAGGATCTGGTATTAAAGAGAATGATTCATCATTTCCTCCATTCAAGAAACCCATATTATTTACAATTAACTCCATTGTGTCTGAATCAGCTTTTATATTTTGATCCTGAATGCCAATATTTTCTGTTTTCTCTTTATCACTACACTCTTGTGTGCATCTTCCATTTTTTAAGGGAGCTTCACATTCAAGACAGATCTCATCTCTGACATGATTCTTCACAAATGATGTATAATTGGTCGTGTATTGACATTTGTCACACTGCATCCATATTCTTGACCTAGGGTCTTCAGAATGTGACTCTAATTCACTTTCAAACTCTTCTTCAGCTTGTTTTTTTCTCACCTAAAAAGTAAAAGCCATAGTTTGAGAAATTAAGCCAGTCTTATTACCATTTATGTAACATCTCAAAGAGCTGTTTCCAATGACAGTTTTACAAGTTTATTTCTAAAAAAAAAACACATCAATGAAAATAAAAATATTCCCCAAGTAGTAAATTTGCATCAATAATGTGTACATGTATATGTATATGTTTTTACTGCCAATAATCTTTAACTTGATATTCCAAACAAGTGATTATAATTAGTGAGATGTAATACAAAAATATTACCATAAAATTAGGCGTTTGCGTTTTTTCAGTCTCTGGTAAGTTTTCTGATTTTTGGCTTAACAATTCTCCTTCTTCTAAAGAATACTTTCTTTCTAAAAATCGTAAAACCACTCTTTTTACAGAGCCCATCTCAACTTCCAAGCGATCCAAAGTGTTCATAAGATTAGCACAACTTCTACAAATGACATCATCTTCTGTAATGACTATCATGTACCTAAAAGTTTTTTGTCAACAATTTAATTGGAAAGGCACTTTGTAGTGAAATGGAAACACCTGGACAAAATACTTACTGATCTCCAACTAGATATCCTAACTTTTCAATTAACTTTTTTTTTGAAGACTGAGTTCTGCAAGTGGCTAATGAAAAATATCTATTTGTGACAGCTATGTCACAAACAAAACAATACAAACTTTTCCCACTCATTATTAAATAGGAATATGATAATTATTAGAAAATAATTAGTAAAACTGGGGGAAATTCTGTTCCAAGGGCGATTTAACTCAATACAGTGTAGTTAGAATATAAGTCAAAATATATGATACAACTGAGAAAATTAATTTTGTGAACTTTCACTTGGTTCAGCAGAAAGTGTAACGGTTTGGTTTACCAATCATTGTCGAAAGCCTTTGGTCACTCTTTTGAAACAATATATATATATATATCACTTAACAACATAAATAACTTTTCAAGATTCCATCTAAATCAAGTGGAATTAGACTTTCGGACAACACAGTAACGTTTACCCGTGAAAAAAAGCGCTGCTTGTGATATATTTTTAGCGGGAAAGTTAGAAGCGCCAAAGAACTTTGAATTCTTACTAAACAATTTTTTTTCTATCGTAAATCCTGGTAATGACTTTGCGTCAAGACAGAAAATGGCTAAGACAATTGCTGCAGTCGTCTCGTCAAATTCAAAAGATAATTTCAATAAAGCGGAAAGAGTGAGCTATAGTTTCAAAGAGAAAATAGTGCGCTAAAGATATGACAGGTAAATGTAAAGGCGAATGTTAGCCTTTTGCAGATCTAAAATTAAAGGTATTTCAGAAAATAATTTAAAGCTTGAATATCTGTTCCACAGACAAATGAGAAAACGACCAAGGTAGCCAAAAGTATCTAAAAACTTTCTCTTTTTTGGAGATCATTTCTAAAAGTAATTTACATGATTTCTGATAAGTCATACGAAAACTATTGTATATTTATTCCTTTTGTTTTCAATCTCTACTCGGTTGTTTACCGTTGACATATTTTGTTGTGTCTTAGTTTCCACGACTTGATTAATTAATTTTTCCCTGAGCTGAAACTTACACCTTGACTCAGAGGATGCCACTGCCTTCTTGAAAACTTGACCTGTAGTAATAACAATATTAAAGAAAAGGGACTTGGATGGAATAGCGTAGTATGTCATATTTTAAAAGGAAACCACCGTTTATGCAAATACTAAAATGGTGAGGAACGAATAAGAAAATCTGTAGCATCAAACTATTAGAAATTGATTTAATTTTAAATACAATGGGTGATTTTAATGTTTTCCTACAAATACAATTAGATTTTGTTGTTGGTGAGATGGACAGATCAAACAGAACACGGTATGTTGTTGGTCAGGTAGCGACGAAAAATTTTCCGACTAATAGTTTAATTAAGTGTTTGCCATATATTAATTATAAATAAAAAAAACATGGATGGATTATGTATTGTAATTTACTTGTAAGGTTTCAAATTTTATTTGAAAATACTGACTGTTCGCAATAGCTAATTATGTAGAAAAAAAATGAGTTTGACTACTCAAATGCATTTGTTGTGAGTTAAAAAAAATGTTTCTAAGCTTGTTTAGTTAGTTAAGTAAGTTCTTAAGTAAGTTCCTTAATATTTCCTGTCCTTCCCATTTTTAGTATCTATTTTTAATTTTTTTTCAATTTAGTATGTTTTAATTTTATTATTACATCAAAAATTTAACTTCCAGTAGGTCATTAAATAGCCAAATTTCGATTCGAAATTGGACGGTTTTTTTCATTGACTTTACATAATTATTTCATGGTATTCAAAAGTGATATCGTTTTGTGAATTCAATTGTGCGAAACAATTTCATCAGACTAGATAAATTTGATTAGAAGGAACGCTCGATGTTCTTTACTTAATGTCGGTAGAAAGTAGAGGTGGGGCTATCCTCTACTTCGTTTTTTATTATCATATCGAACAGTCTCGTTGCGTAAAGTCGTCGTATGAAGCTCATTATATGGTCTCTTAAAAAGATTCTTGAGAGGTTGTGTGTCTAGATTCTTGAACAAGATAAACTTGGGAGCCAGGAACGGAGCTCGTAGTAACGAAAGTTCTGTGCTTGGCTCGGATGAGGGAAAGGTTGCTTTCTGCGGTGTCGGCCCGATCTTCGGCTGCTTCAAGTTCGCGTTGGAACCTTCGGACTCTTGTCACGCTTTGTTGAGACATACCCTCCTAAAAATTAATTTCTCAATTCAGTTAAGAATTTTACGAATTTCTCAACAAATCATATTTTAGAATGATACTTTACCTGTTCTTGCAGTTGTCTCTTGTAAATGTTGACTTTTTGGTTGACTTTGTCAAGGGACTCTTGGAGAAGAACAACGTTCTTCTGGTCCTCTTCGGACTGAATAGCCAATTCCTTGACTTGTCGCTCCTTCTTGCGGAGGATTTTGATAGTTTCGGCGTGTCTGCGTTTTTCTTCATCCAATTCCATTTCTATGTCTCTAATCTAAAGATGAACGCCACATTAATGCATTTTCTTTACATTCTGAGCCTTCCTATATGCTTTTTATCCTAGATTTGCATAGAACACTTACTCTAGCCTCAAGTTTGCTAATAATTCTCTTTCCTCCGACGATTGCGTTAGCTTCGACTTCTTCTAGACGAACTGAGAGATTCTTCACTTCTATTTCCAATGATTTCTTGATGGCTTCAATCTTAACTATGCGCTCTTGTTCTTCGTGTAAGATCTCAACGGTGTGCTTCAGTTCGACTTGGACGCGCTGGTATCTTTCGTCAGAAACCTACAACACAAATGTCCGTTTGGTATGTACTAATAATTAGCAATAGTTTCTTAAAAATTAAAAGGATTCTTACCCTAAGTTCTTTAGTGACTTCATCGTAGTCGTTAGCCAATTGAGCGAGTTCTTGCTCGATCTTCGATTTAGCAGAAGCCAAATTGACATTGATGGTTGTCAATTCATTAACTCTGCTGGTGGCTTCTTCATAACTTTGTTCAGCATTTCTTTTAGCTCTGATAGCCTGAAATCATTTTTCATTTCGAGAATAAAACGACTTAAAACAAATCTTTGATCATTCGAGGGAGCAAACATGTTCCAAGGCTTTTATTCATTTATTTTTTCCATTGATTTTTGTAATTACCAATGAAAAGAGTTAAATTTGTACAAAAATTTTGAAGTGACTTCTTAGAGTTATTTAACAACAGATGAAAGTCTTGTGTAAGACTCGTAAATCTCTTAACTAGTGTTTCTTGCTTATTTCCAAGATTAAAATAAATGTTGGTTTGTTTGTAGAAAAAGGAAAGAAATCTTACCGCATCCAAATTTCCTCGGATCTCTTCTAATTCAGCTGTTAATGACTGTACACGTCGTTGTGCGATTCCGTATTGGTCCATTGTAACAGCCAACTGCCTTTGAACTTCATCGTAGTGGGCTTGCAGTTCCTTTAAGATAATATTTAATTTAATTCGAGTATTATTTTGGCCACATCTTGTGGGAGAAGGGATTTTCGATTCACCAACTTTCACAAAAGTTGGCAGAAATGTAAATAAAATAAGTTGACCTTTATAGATGACGTAATGTGAACTATTTTGAGACGATATATATGCATCTTGCAAAAATATTTTTTGAACGTAGAGTAACTCAAAATAATCGTCAAAATAAGCAAGAAAATATGAGAGAAGATGGCAGCGTCCGAAATTTAATTTATTAAATTTAGCTAACAGAAAAAAATATTTGCGACAGGAAGGGATTTGACGAAAATTACAATTTCACTTACAGTAAGTTGCAATGATTGTTTCTTAATTGTCTTCTGGAGTTCGATGTTGTTTTTATTGGCGACATCTAAAGAGAGTTCGAGCTCAGTGATTTGAATCTGGAACTTCTTCTTGATGCGGGTGATCTCAGTTTTCAATTTTGTTTCAGCTTCAACCAAGCGAGCGTTGAGTTGTTCGATTTCAATGCTGGTTTGCTTTCTGGAAAACAATTAAGAATTGTGGAGATATAAAACAAAGAAATAAAACGTTTTTGTCTAAACTATGGTGAGAAATAACAAAAAGAGAAACACAACATGAAAAGTAGCCTAAAAAGGAAAAAATTGTACGAAGTCAGGTAAGATCCCAGGTTAAAAGCAATGTAAATAATGATTCTTATAAACTATCCTAGCTCTGATACTAAGGGGCTACTACTGTTAAGTGTAAGTCAAATAAAATTCTTATGTCGATTAAAGAAATGAAGAAAACAAGAGCAATAAACTTTTGGCAACAAAAAAATATGAATACAAAAGGTTGAAACATTATAGTCAAACAAAAGGTGTCTGTATTAAGGACATCTTACTCAAGCGTCAAAGTTTGAATTAATTCCAATGTTGTCTTTGGAATTTTTTCATTAGACAATCCCATCATACTAGATCTGATTTCCTTGATGAGGGCGCTGTTTGAGATTTTGTTAAATTTATGGCCATTTTTCTCGATGGGAATGTCCATCATTTTCAATTCCAAGGGTACGTTTCCCGTGGATTTCGAGGCTTTCTTTCGTATGACACTTTCAAGTTTTTCAATTTTGCTTTCTTTGTTTACTTCCTTTTCCATTCTTGATATAACACTTGACGAGAGTGAGAGGCTTCCATATCGTGACAGTCTATAATTCTGAAGGTTTTCTTTTGCTCTTTTTTCGGCTTTGGCAGCAAGTTTTATGTCTCCGTTCTTATCAGCCATTGCTTCAAAAAAAACTCGTGAGTTTTCTTAATTATTGTTGGTAGTCTTCCAAGCCTCAATTATTTGTATGAGGTCACGGCATTGAATCATGGAGTCATGTTTTGGTGTACACACTCTGAACAGGAGTGAACAAGCAGTTGGTTCAACGTTTCCGACGCAGTAATACAACGTTAATGATTTCTTCTTAGTGTGGACTAACTAAATCACAAATTCTTCAAAAAGCGTGTAGCAGGAAATAACACAAATAGTATGAGAACACAAAACAAAAGCACTTGTAGGAAGAAAATGTTTGACACACGACTTCACACCCGAAAGCATTTAAACAAATATATATGTTCCGGTAACATAAACAACGTCATTCTTTAAGGGCAGACCCTCAAGTGCTTTCTCGAGTCCAAGTTTATTTATAGCCTCATTTTAGAGCTGGGATTTTTCTAATTGGACAAAAAATTTTTAATCTCTTTTTATATTATCCTATGACTTTATTTAAAAAAACCTTGGAAGCTTTTGCTGATTGCGTAAGAGCAATTAATTTATTTTACTTCACTTTTAATTATAAGACAATAAAATTACTTGACATTGCTCAGAAAACTCTTAGATTTAGATAATTATTTTAGAAAAAATTATTTATGAAGTTCAAAACAAAACCCTTAAAGTAGTGAGGGCTTATATTAAAATGAGTTTTCGCATTGAATCAGAAATTACAAAAACGTTCTCGAGCTTTTCGTTGTTAAGTCGCTCAAAAATTTACCTCTTTTTTAGCATTGATAAAGCATCACACGTATCTTAGAGGCGTTAAAGGTGACTACGCAACAGCTATAATAAACAATAACTAAAAGGTTTTCCTTTAAATTGGTATTTTCATTTTCTTGCTGCAATTGAAAATCCTCCATTGATTCAGAATGAAAATCATTAAAAATGCCATGTTCAGATCTTTTTAAAAGGATTAATTTTTCTCCATATCTTTGCTGTTGGGATCTGATTCTTGAAAAGTATCAAAGACTTAATTTCAGGCATTTTTTATGTGCTGTCTAAGGTCATGGTTCTGTAACTAGAGAAATTGTGCTCTTACCTGATGGCTTCGATTTCTTCATCTTTTTCTTGCAAGCGACGCTCCATTTCATGGCGATATTGAGCCATTTCAGCGCTCAATCTTTGTGCTCGCTGTTCTTCAGCTTTTCTGCCCTGAAATTTATCACGTTTGATTATAAAACTCTCCACTTAACATTTGGCCTAATTTTTTCTTCAGACTTCATATACTTACGGCTTCAGCTTCCTTGTAAGCAGCTGACAGTTCTTCTCTCTCATTCTCCAGACGCCGGAGTTCAATTTCCATTTCGTGGAGCCTTCTGTTCATGTCAGCGATTTGGTTCTTGGCATCATGAAGGTCATCTTTAAAAAAATTCCCACAGCAACTGAGTACTTCTAGCCTTCTCTGAACAGATTTTTTTTTTGCTCCTGAGGTTCTACTTACCACTCAACTTCTTGTTTTCGCGAGCAAGAGCATCTTTTTGTTCACGGGTTTTGTCCAACTCGTGGGTCAATCTTTGGAGCTCAGCTTGTTTGTTCCTAAGATCACGTTGGGCCTGTTCATAAAGATTCACGGTTTCGTCCAATCTGCTCTTCAGCTCAATATTAACTTTCTCAAGCTGCTCTACACGTTTCTGCAGTTCCCGAGCAGTGTTATTGGCCTTTTCCAAGTCAATGATTAAGATTTCAACTTCACTTTGCAAGCGAGATTTTTGCTTTTCTAAGTTATTAAGCTTTACAATAAGGGGATTCGATGTGTTCTTCTTGTTCCTGGATACGGGCGTTGTATTTGCGTCTGTATTATAAAAAGACTTAGTATGATTTTCAACCCTTTGCAAAAAAAAAAAAAAAGATATTGAACTGCTAACCCACTCAAAAATATTGACCTTAGCTCCTCAACTTCCTCGGCGCGTGCGGCAGCTTCTGTTTCATACTTGGAACGCCATGTCTGCACCTCACCATTGGCTTTAACCAGTTGACGCTCTAAGTCAAGGCGAGCTTCAGCTTCTTCTTCCAATTGCACACGGACAGACTCGAGTTCGACTTCGACTTGGTGCAATGAAGCCTCGAGAAGAGATCGCCTCTGCAGAGAACAAGATTCACCATGTTAGATTTGTATCATTAGTTTTATTCCATTTTGAAATATATGAAAGTCATATATATGTCTAAAATCACTGTTGCTTACCCTCTCGTCGTCTTCCAATCGCCTTCTAGCATCTTCCAGTTGTCCAGCCAATTGACTCTTAAGATAGTTGACATTTTCAATGTTCACCTTCAAGTCCTGGACTTCTTTCACTAATTCAATGTTTTCCTAAGTAGAAAAAAATTCGGAAGTATATTTCACCTGTTTCATTATAAGATAGCAATGTCTTTCCATTAACCTCTCACACAAGTTGAGTAGTTTAAACTTTTTAAGCGTATAAACAGACCCGAAGAGACCCGGTCTAAGAACACAATAAATCGTTTTGTCTTTCTTAATTCCTCAGGAAACACTCTTCCACCTGATTTGAGTACTATGAAAAAGGTAGCAGCTTTTTTTTCTTTATTGCAATTTTTTTCCTTTTATTCTCTTCTCTTTTTCCTCGTCTCCCCATTGTGATCTTTTCCCGTTCTTTCTTTTTCCACATACCTGTGAAAGCCTTGTTTTGATTGATGTAATATCAATGATGGTGCGATTGAGCTCTTCAATGCGGATATTAAGCTCATGAACTTGGACTTCCAGCTTTTCAACATGCTTTGCGCTTATCAACTAAAACAAAGATTTTGTTTGAAAGCTTTTCTTTTAGTAGTAAGTTTAAGAACATTTTATGCGAAACATCTATTTGTATACCTTATCTTTGTTGGCAGCTTCCACTTGAGCCAAGAGGTCGTAAACTTCTTGTTGGAATCTGGCTTTTTCTTTCTCGATCCTGCAAACAAGGCACAGTTCTTACAACACATGGTTTAACTGGAGTTTTTTTATTCCCTAATGACTAGTGTAATAGGAACATCGTCCGAAAGTGTTTTCACTTTTTAAAGCGAAGGAGAGGTCAGCTCCCAAATATAATCATCGCCTTGCAGGAGTCTGAAATTTAAATCATCTTGTTGGTGATTCTTACCTTTGCTTGGCCTTGGACAACTGATCAATTTGATCTTGGAAGTCAACGACGATTTCCTGATGCTTTTTCCTCAATAAATGAGCAGTTTCTTCGCTTTCAAGATGGACATCTTCCAGTAATTTCCTCAATTTAGCTAGTTCGGTGTCCCGCTTCTTGTTTATTTCAAACTAAAATAGAATTCGCCAAATTTTTAGGTTTTCAGTTCTTCGTTTCAATTTTTTTTTAGTTTTATTATCTTTGTGAAATTACCTGGGTTTCAGCACCACCCTCAGCTTCTTCTAAACGTTCTGATAGCTGGATAACCTGTACGCTTAGGTCAGCTTTTTCTCGCTCGATCTGTTAAAAGAAGAAGACACTAAAGATTTTCTGATTTAACACACCTTGCCAGTTCTCTTTTTTTTATAAAGTATTGAATTAATAATTTATATTTATACTTTTCTTATAGTCCTATTAAATAGAAATTTAAAGCTTAAGGACTTTGTAAGTCTTAAGTTTTGTAGAGTATGTCAAGTATTTCCTTATTTATACTTGTTTCGAATTATAAAAATCAACAAAGCAACGAAATAAAATATTCATTTGTAAAGTTAATCTATCGTAAAAGCATACCAGATATGTTTTAAATTCTAGATTTTAAAAATTTCAGAACATTTTTGTTTGTTTAAAGGAAGAATAAGTCACTCACCCTTTGACGAAATTCCCTTTCAGTTTCCAAATCTTCCTGGAGCAAACGAATTTTGTCCTGAAAATAAAAAGAAAACGTTCCAAAATGAAATTGAGGAAGGCGGGTGGGTCAAATTACATTCAAAAAATACCCAGCTGTTTTTATTTACGTTACTCATTTAAAGTGACACCAAAGTTCTCTCATGACCGATATCTGGGACGCATGTCAGTTGGCCACCAAGTTTAAAAATAATTTTTTTTTTAATGAGCGTCAAAAGCAAACAAAATGCAAAATTGGTTGGTTCAAAAGAAGTTAGTTTCTGAAGTTAAATATGTAAAGCTCTCAAGTTTTTTTTTCTGATTGAACTTACAGCTTGCTGACCCTTTTACCCCCTTTCTGAGATCGCTCATTTGTTTCTGCCTACTTCTTGAGGAACAGAATTGTCAAAATTATTCTCTTTTACTTATTCAGAACAAGCCCTTATAAAAGAAATTGTCTTGTGAAAAACTTTTTTCATGCCAATAGTTACATAGAAACATACTTTAAGTATTTAAATATTATGGGTTCTGAGTATTTAAAGAACAGGGTTGCTGCTCCTGCGCAGCGTAATAGTAATAATAAGCCTCTACATATTTATCTGAGCGTATTACGGTAGAGATAAATTGAGCGAACGTATATATTTCCCGACGATTATTCATAATCACTGACTATGCTTGTGCGATTTTCTGACAAAAGCCAAGCAAGCCAAGCAGTTGTACTCGCCAGTAACAACAGTATACAAACCGCGCGAATTAGAAGAGACGAGTACATGACACGAAAAAGCGACAGAAGTCAAGCATCTGAGCAAGCTTTTAATTAATTTCCCATTGCGAGTTGGAGATTCTATAAACCAGCCCGTAAATGTGATAAATATTCAGTAATTTGTTACATTAAACAAGCTTAGTAGGTGATTATGAATTATCCCCAGGGAATACTCTATTAATCACTTTTACCGTAGCATATGTATACATTTATTTTACTATGAACTAAGTTCACGAAGTTAATTCCTGAAGGACGAGGGTCTCTCTCTCATATATCTGCTCGGATTTTCCAATCAAAACAAAGGTTTGTCTCTCCCATTTTGAATTTGAGAGCGAACGAAAGTTTTAAATTTAGGTCAATTATTTATGTTATGAAATTTGGCGAGCGAAACTCAGAATTTTCTCTTGATGACTGATATTTTGATTTAAACAAAATAAGAAGAACTCGTGACTGAACTATGTCGCCCACAACTTTTTTTGCTTCGAACGCTGCCTAAAGTTTTCAATTGTTCCACTGTCATCCGATGTTCTTTCAACTTGCCGAGAGATAACAGGAATAAAATATTCATAAAAATTTTTTTTCAATTTTTGATGATGCGATGATGGATTTTAGCAAATCTCTCTTTCATCTCAGTCCTTTCTTCTCATCATAATTGTTAGTTCTGTAAGTAGTTATGATATACCAAATCGTTTGTAAGCAGTTATGACGTATAATTTTATATTTCTAATCTCAATGATCCGAAAAATTTTAGTTTAACTAAAGAGACAAGCTGAATAAAAAGAAGAAAGATGTATGGAATTATGATATTTAAGCGCAATTTTTCGTATTTAGAATACAAGGAATAGGGAGGAAGGGGGTTTTGAATAGTATAACTATAATAAAAATTAAGAAATTTTGATCTGAATTTTAAGAACTTTGCTTTTTGTGACTAAATATGTTTGCCAATGTACTGTAATATTGGACATAGATTTCTTTTCTCGCGTTCAATAAAAGACCTCATCACTTAAGCAGTTGATTTCTGAAAACCAAAATAGATTCTGACGAATAATCCTCACTGCTAACTGAAACTTCATTCAGTTCTTTTCTCACCAACATTACTGCAAATCGTTTCTGAAAATTTTGTGCACTATAAGATAAGAGTTAGAAAACTATTTAGGAGAAATATTAAGATTGCATATTCTTAGAATATTTAAAAGCGATTACCGCCAACTGCATTCATGTAAATGAACCCACTAAAAGTTTTTCAGAACAGTTCTGAAGTAATGTAACGGAATTTTTGAAAAACCTATTTAGTTAATCTAGTACAGAATATTTTGGACTCGAAATAACATCGAAAGAATTACAAAAAGGTTTTTTTACTTAGTTTTGACATAAGTAGACATGCATTGGTTTGTTCTTCAAGAATGTTATCCAGGTAAAATTTCGGGGACGATTTGTTCAAATGGAATGTTAACTGCCATTTGTTGCCATTTGTTCCGCGTATGATTTTCTGACAGAAGATCGGTTTCTGTCAAGACGACTTCATCCTCTTGATTATGATTCGTCGATAAGAGTAAATCAAAATGGGACTTGATACTCACTCATTTAGTAGCATTCACACAAAATCCAACATAAAATAGTTTTATCCAAAAATGAATGCAACAAACACCACTTTTATTCAGCGTATCACAATTTCACTTTATACTGTAATGATAAAAGGCTTTTTATCTGCTTACACTTTAAACTTGAACAAGAAGCACAAGCGTCTTTGTGGATGTGATGCTGGAAAGCCATCTTAGCTATTAATTAGTCTGCAAAATGTTACGCTTCATTTTTTTTTTTCAATCAACAAACGCATCGTGTTAAATGAACGTGTTTTTGGAAAAAAGCTGCTTTGCTAAAAAAAAAAGGAATACTTAGTAGGTTCGGTCCTAACCTCCAGCCTCGAGAGGGCGCTCAGATCAGCGCTGTACTCGATTTGGACATCGGCATTTCCACCGCCAGTAGAGCGATAAGTGTAAGATTTCGTTGTTTTAGATACGCTTGACATTTTGTCGGTTTTATAAAAATTATTCTACAGTCCACGGATAACACAACCACTGTCGAAACTATTTAACTGAATCTAATAACGAAAACACTGTTCGAAGATTAAAGGTGTCGTCGGTCTTGGATGCGGCCGCAGCAAGACCTTGCGTTCGTATTGCTACACCGCGAAATAAGACATGGCATATCCTTTCCGGTTGGCGGCTGCGCCCTTCTCATTATTTTTCGAAATTTTTAAATCCCACCTACGAAATTCATATGTGAAACACTTTCTTCCCCCTCCTTTTAAGCCAAATCATTTTAATTGAAATTGCTGTTTGTGTTTTTACACGTATTTCCTCCGGAATGTCCATTTTACTTTTCCTTCTACTTATTTTTCTTCTTTCTCGAAATTCCTATCATTTTCAAAATCCTCTTCGTGAAAATTAATAATTAACACGTAAAACTTAATGATCTGATTTACTTTTTTTGAAAATATTTTGAAACTTCTTTTAGTGGGAGCGAACACTATACTTTTGCAATACGCTTTCACTTAAAATTAACCAGATGACTTATTTGCCCAGAGAAAAAACACGATGAGAATCACATCAAAGTGGAAAAGCATGTTGATGAGACATAGTGATGTATGCTATGCAGACCCAGTATGATTCGAAACATTCTTTCATGTACCTCTGTGATAAGCAGGTGTCATGGTTATGGTAAGAGTAAAGAGCAAGTAGAAAGAGGTGGGGGGGGAACACTTTTGCAGAATGAAATCCCGAAAAGATTGGAAATATGAAGAGGCCGACTTTTCGAAAATTACGTGGATGGTGTGAATCATTAATAAACTTCGTCAAAGTGATAGAGATTCTAAAATTAATCTACTGAGGCATGTCAGCAAATTCGAAACGTCTCGGCCCCGAACTCGAAAACTCGAAAAGTCTAAAAGTCTAAAAGGGCGTTTCGCATTTCTGAGACTTTTTTCAAAAATGATTCTTTGACTATTTTTATATTTTGGTTTTTTCTTTTGTGTGAGGCAATTTACTTTGTTTTCTTATTAAAAACTGAAGTTATTGAATTCAAAGCCAAATCGAAAGAAGAAATCTACCTTTTTGTCTCTGAATTTCCTTTACCACTAACAAGTTTAAGTTTTGCAATTCAAGTTTCGTGTACTTAACAGCATCAACAGACCTGAATACATGTCACAAATTTGAGAGCCGAATAATCATTCCATCTTTGGCACAATTTAGCTAAGCCTCTGGTGTCTTTGACAACTTTTATTTCATATTCATTTCAAAATTTCTCAACTGATATTAAATTCGATTTTTATTAAAATTATGATAAATCAGTGAAAAGGGAATGGGGGCAACAAATGAGAAGGAATAATTAGAGGAATAACGTGATTATACGTGTAAGTGGTTTAATATAAAAGAGTGATTCAGAGAAAATAGTTTTAACACTTCTAAAAATATCGCGCCGCCAAAAGAAAAATAGAAAAAAATTTACAAGTCTGAAAATCCTTGTCGGTTATTATTGGCCAACGATTTTTAAAAACCATTTTAAATACTATAGTACCAGTAACACAAGTTTTCATTATCATTTTCTTAAGTAACAGGACAGTTTTTTTTATGCCCTGAATTTAAAGTTTATGATTTTGTCTGAGTTTCTACTAAAATTTGTTTTTTGACGGCTAAAGAAAGGCAGATGGGAAATATTTCTTTATTTTTGTGCGGCGTTATTGCTGTACTCTTCGAAACTTGGTTTCTTCACCCAATTTCAACTTCCATATTCTTTACAAAAGATGGATTCCAGAGGAATGATGGATTCATTATAAAACAGAGGGAGGCATGCCATTTCAAGATTTTGATAACGTCACAACGAACCAAACGTTACTATACTATAACGTTACGTTACTATTACGGTAGAAGCGATAAATCAAGTGAATATACGCTGTATAATTCCCAGTGATTATTTTTAATCACCAGTAAATTTGGTAACCTTCATGTCATGTATTCACTGCTTTTGTTTCGGAGGTTCGTAGACTGCTTACTGGCGAGAACAACTGCTTGGCTTTTATCCGAAAAGAGACGGAAACCAAGTATTTGAGCAAACTTTTATAATAGTTCCTAATTACGAATTGGAGATTCTAAAACCAGCCGGTAAATGTGATTCAGTAATTTTTCACTTTTACCAAGCTTAGTTGGTGATTATGAATAATAGCCGGGAACTGTACATGATACCCAATTTATCACTTTTACCTGGCACGAAGTAAATTTTACATCTGCGAAATTTTCAGCTGCTATTGCTTTCAGTGAATCCCCCAGAACAAGGCATTGACGAGGAGCGATGTCCAACTGGAGAGAGTAGCATTCATACCAACTGTTAATATATCACTTGCCTTCCAATATGGTTTCCATGGTTGCCCTAAGTCTGCCAAGAGTTTTTAACAATTTTTTATTTTCCCACTGTACAAGGAATTTCTCAGTATTTTTTTTCCAGGAACGCAAATTCGGAAGTTTGTTTAAGCCAAATCATCCGCTTTTTGGTTTCTCTTTTAGCCGTTTCTGCTGACCATAATCAGTAGAAGGGTGGCAGACACCTGGCTCAAATTTGTGGTCATAACTCACTGTATATAACTCTATATGTTGAATCATTTTTATTTTCTTCACCCTTTTCTTCCCTTTATCCCTCTTTGTTTACACTACTTAGTCCTCCTGTTCTCACTCATGCTATTAATATTTTATATTTTAGAGAATATTGTTTTTAGATTAGTTCTTAAGACACTCAGTCGAACAAGATAATTAAGAGGAGAAAGGCTAAGGCACATTCTTAGACTGTAGACAACGTGAGAGAATAGATCTTATAAAATAAAATGAAAAGTCAAGTCGGCAATTTGCTAGGCATCCGTTCGGGCAAATTGTTTTGTTTCGACTTATTTATAACTCAAGGATTTTATTTCGAAGAGGAGAAAGTTTTTTCTGGGAGAGTGCGCTGTTATCGCATTATAATCTCATGTTACTTGCTGACCGGGAGAGGAGGCGGGGGGGCTAGGAGAAGGGGTCCATTAAGCAGCATCCTTTTATAGCCACGAGGGACCCCTGAGCGACAGGTGGGAGGTGGCGGCTGGTGCTTTCACTAGTAGGTGGACATTACATTTCTTTTCGCATTTTCACCTGCATTGTTCACCGGCTCTTTTTATAATCATTATTTATTAATATTAAAAATAAACCCTCTGCTCTGATACGTTTTAATCTACCATTTATAAAATTAGAAACCACTTTTTCAATTATTTAATTATTACTATTTTTTATTATACATTGCCATCTAATTTTTTCATGTTTAGAAAAATCCTTTACATGTTTTCCTTAAGTGATTTTGAATATTACGTTTAAGGTTTTAATTTTTTGGACAATCCAACGACACCTATTAACTTTGGGAAAGTTTTTCAAAATCAGACAAATTAGAAAACATTGGTGATCGGAAAACTTGTTGAGTGATAAACTTCATTTCTTGCAGCCCAATTAATTTGATTTTAATTTTTGCTGAATGATGTAGGACAACAGTCTGCTTTGAGCCCGTATTTTTTAGCTCATTCTCATAATTAAACAAGTTTTGTTCGTGGAATGTCAGACAAAACATATTTAAACGTTGAGAGAGAGAACCTCTTGCCAAATTATTTAAAGTTAAGTCTGTGTGAAGCTACATTATGAATTTGACTCATGGTTCTAACGTGAGTGAAAAATTAGATTCAGCGGTTTGCTTACAAAGCTAACAATAATTTTTTTATTAATTGCCGACCTGTTTTAATTATAAATCCAATGTCCCCAAAGAAATTTCTAAGGCATGTAATATATATACAGCATGATACGGTGAAATTGATAAATCAAGAGAATGTAATTCCCGTCATTTGTTCGTGACCACTAACTAACCTTGGTAAAAGTGACAAATTACTGAATATTTATCACCCTAACCGGCTACTTTTTAAAATCTCCAACTCAAAACGAGAAGTTTAAGAAAATTTTGCTCATATTCTTGACTTCTGTCACCTCTTCCATTTCTCAAGAAGTCTCATTATGCTTTATTTTCAAAATTTTTGTGCTTCGGACAAGAAATAATCCTGGAGATGCGTTTTTATTTCGCTGATAAATTTAAGACACATATCGCCAAGAGAATTTTTTAAGGACAGAAAGAAGTAATGATCTGATAAATCGAGATCTGAAGAGTATGCAGAATTTTGTAAAACATTCCAATCAAGCTCTAAGAGCTTTTCTCTTCTTGGTAACGCAATTTGTCTTCTCGCAACTCATCTTTAACTTATGTTCATTAGCATTTGACAAAATGAACGTGACTTCGTTGTACATAATGTTATTATAAGTTTTCCAATAAATGGATAAAACCATGTTCAGGCTGTGAATGAAACTTTTAAAAGGGACTGTGCCACAAACGAAACATATTGTAAAAGAGCTCTGGGACGACTGAAACCGATGAGACACACGGCTAATATATAAGACTTCATGTTTGTTCAAGCTAAATTAAATAGGAAGAAAGAAACTTTTGGTATATTCTAATATTAATTTCAATACAGAAAGTGAAATTGTTTTTTTATCCTCAATAAAAAGACTACCTGTATTCGAGGAAGGAGCTATAAGTTGTTGGTAGGACTTAGGGTTTGGATTTTTTCGGAAACGTACCAATGTCAAGCCCCACAAGCTGATGGGAAAAAGTGAGATTGGTTAATTTTAAAAAATCAACTGGAGTGACGAATCTCACGAATCATGAGTCAGTTTCGAATTTGCTCTGGATTGATCCCGTTTTCTTTTCTTCTGTGTTTCCAAAATACGGGTGGACAACTAAACAAAATATGTTCTACATAGTTTACCTCCCCAATACTTTCTGGACCCGTTTAAGCCTTTCATTCCCTACCAGTGCCGCACGTCTGACCAAGTGTAGTTCTAGACAAAATCCTCAAAGACTTGGTGACTAAAATATGACCACAACATTTTTACATTTACTACAGGTTGCCGTATGAAAAAGCAGAAGAAAATAAAGAAAATTTTGTTGACAGGCCTTAAGAAAAGTTGAGGAATTGAGACCACTTGTAATACAAATATTCACAACTTGTTGCCTAAGCATTCTTTTCTAGGCAAAGCATTTTCTTACAATTTACTGTCTTCTTAGAAAAATTAAATGTCTTGATAAACTAAGGCATAATTCATTTGAATTTTTTAATATAATTGTTTACTCGCTCATAAGATATTTTGCTGAATCTTAATATAATGGTTTAACGATACAATACAGCATAAAAATACTGCTAAGAGAAAAAAGGAAACAACATATAACAGAAAATAAATTTTTTCTCAAGTATTTGATACGAAAAAAAGTGTGGCCACTAAAGCGGCCTTATCGATGGTTTATATGTCACTTCTTATCATAATATATTCTTATCGTAATATTTACTTATGTGTCAGAAAATTGATAAAATTATAATATTCGAGTTTTCCATTTACTCAAAAATCTGGTGCTTTAACCTGTTCTTTAAATTAAAAGTCTACAAGTTCCATTTGCTAACCTAACCTAACTTTATTCCCATTTCAGTTTTTAATTCAAATCTCTTATTTATTTATTCCAAAATTATTGCGAAAGAATCAAGAAAAAACGGTTTTCGTCAGTGTTTTGGTTACTTTTGAAAAAACCAGGACTTCCATTTTTTGTTTACGTCTTTTAGTGTTTAAAGTAAATTTCGCCTACGCAGATCTAATTTTCGATTTTTGCAAATACCGTATCCAGGAAGAACCATTTTTCTCGCTGGTTCATGAAATAAATCTTAACAATATTCTTGTGTTTTATTATTTTTATGTTTGGGTTAAATTTTATTTCATTTTCAATGTAACATAAACCGCTTCGTTTTTATGTTGCCATTTGGAGATCTGTAACCTTAGCCACATTATCTATGAACCACATATTTTACATATTCTCAGTTAGGTTCTAGAAAACCAGAAGACCAATCTTAATGAAGTGAAGATAGCGGATATCAAACAGTGTGGTATATTTCGTAACTTAACGCAATTGGTGGTATCACTCCATTTGCATATACTCTACGTCAGGGATCTTCAACGTTGTACACTTTAAGGGCCAAAAAAAATTTTTTTTTCTGCACAGCGGGCCGCACCATAGGTATTTTATAAGAATTTTTATTTTCGGCAATGGTCAGGATGATTAAACAAGTAGAAAACATTTATTTATTGAGCCAACATCAGCAAAAGAGGCAAATTAAAAATCAATCCAATGCAGTTGGTCAATGTTAGTTTTATTTTTTTTCTAAAAATTATTTTTGTGTAGTCGTTGGTGGGCCGCAAAAAACATATCGGCGGGCCGCGGGTTGAAGACCCTTGCTCTACGTGTAATAATACAACTCCCAGGCCAACTGGACTTGTGTCCACCTTCAGTTTTACTAATGTTTTCTGATAGTAATCACATGAAGCCGAATCAGACGTTAAAAGACTTTTTAAAAGATCTTTCACATTCTGAGCTCGAACCCCATTTCTGGTTTATTTATAATAAATTTGTCCAAGGGTTTAATAAATGGCTGGCATCAGAAATGAATCTAATACATGTGTTTACCAGGCTCAGGAAACACTTCATTTGGGTGATATTTTGTGAACAGCTTCAAGACCTATGTGCAGCGACCTTTTCAGGTTGTGAATGTACCCTCTGTTTGTCAATGATATGCCCAAATAAGAAACGGAATCAACGAGGAACGAACGTTTATGCTATCCCGCTATCAAACCGTATTTCCGTAGCATCTGTAAAATAATTGATAAGTTTTTTAACGAAAAATTCAGAAAAAAGATGTCACTTTGGTTCTTAATTGACCATTTCAAAATGAGTCAATACAGATTTCTGCTTTTTCCTGTTGCATAGTGATTTGCCAAAGATGCTTATATCTATGTTCACGTTCCCCTTAATAAAATTACAGCCCCATTGTTTTGATTTCCTTCACAGTTTTCTTTTACCTCTAAATGTTTTATATAATCAGAATTATTTATGTTACCAAGAGATTTCATTGACTTCTTCTACTGGTCAAAAAAATAGAGAAAGACAAACTTTGTTTGGAAGTACCTTTCAAAAATTTTTTTGAATTTTGGCATTTTACGCAAAATCCACTCCGAGAGAAGTGTTAATTTCTTCCAAAACAGAATGAAAATTGAAAAAACGGATATCCGCAAAAGATTTAGCCCGATGAACTTTGTGTATGTGAAAATTATATTTAGAAATTTGGCTGAAAAGACGCGTGACGTCACACAGCACATGGTTAATGAAAATCTGATTTTTTTTTTTCACTTTTATAAAGCCAGTTAACAATTAGATGAACGTCATGTATGGCTTTTGTTATTTTTTCGACTTTTTTTTCTAATTTGTAAGAAACGAATAGACGACTTTTTTTTTAATTTCCTTATTGTATTAATAATTTTCGAAAACGAAATTCAGACAATTTGAGTGAATTCGAAAAGTATGATTTTATAACTGTGATTTTTTTGGTCATAATTTAACAATAATTTGGGATTGTCAGATTAATTATAAGGTAAATTTCATATGTTTTCTCAGTTTTTTGTTTTCTGTTTTGTGAAATTAGTTAAATGAATAGTTGGGATAGAAAAGTTCTCCTTTCTGATTACCTTTTGGTTTTCTAACCAACTAAAAAATTATTATGTTAATAGAAATGGCAAGGAAAGTAAGGAGAAGTTGAGAATCCTTTCGAAAAGTAGGCTCATTAATGCTACCCAAAAAAAATTAATAAAAATACGTTTTCGTTTCGTTTTTTTAATGAATTCATTTCGTTTCGCAAGTATTTTATACCAAAAACTCATCCATAACAATGAGATGACACGTTTTTCATTAAAGAAATAAAAGTGTCGGTGATTTTAGGTTTACTGTTTCCTCTACGTCAAACGTACGGGAATGACTGTCTAAGAATTAGGTTTACAGACTGCAATATGCGTATATTTTTATCGGTTACTCGTGTGATTATCAAGTTTTGCGTTTTCAAAGAGAAAACTTTTCAAACAGAGTTTTCCCCAAGAAAAATGAAATAAAAATTTGAAGGAGATTGTCACTTTGGCTTATTTCTATTTCAATTGGTTTACTTCCTCAAACACTCCATTTAATACTTTTTGTTTAATTTAATTTATGCTTCTAGCTCTTTTTTCTTTTGTAAAAGTTTCCTTCCTAGTTTTTATTGTCTTCGTTTAGCTCAAACATTCGTTCCCTTCAATTCGATTTTTTAGTGACTTAGAAGTGTTATAGTGTTGGCAGTGATGTGTAGTTATTGTGTTGAATGTGTTTGAATCAGTTTACACTTTAAGTCTTGAGTTTACTTGACTGTGTTGTAAGTTGATAAATTTGCAAAAACACTCAATCTTCTTAGCAAATGGGTCACCGGTCATTCTTACTCCATCATTCCTCACTTTCCTCATGCTTTTTTTTAAATGAAAGTTCTCATAAAAACAAACAGAACTTAGAAACTGATGACGTGTCGGCGGTTAAATCATTCAAAATTCCCACACTTGCTAGTCAACGTAGTTCTTAATGAATTTTTCAATTTATTCGATTAGTGAAGTATTGTAAATGCGTTTTAGAAATTTGATCTGCCTTTTTAGCCGGAATACTTTTCCTCAAGAATTCTACGATAGAGAGCACAACCTCAAATACGTCTTTTTTCCTTTCCAAAGTACTTCTATGTATTTCTGAAAGGAAGTTGAATTGCGCCAAAATGCCACGGTGGCAGGGGTTGTTCTGAAGATACATGAAGACTATCATTAATTTTCGTTTAATGTAGTGACAATGTCCGCTCTCTTTCTCTGCACTGTTTCAAGTGGGAGTAATCCAGGTTAAAGCCTGTGGCTCTACGGCCATCAGAGCCAGTAGCGCCCACGTGAAAAAACATTAATCAAAACATTCTTATTATTTTAAAGACAGGGCTTTTACGTTAAAGTGATGCGAATGAAGTTGAACTGCCAAGAGTCATTAAGAAAACAGGAACCAACACGAAATCTTTGCCCTTTCATTACTCCATGCTTTATCCGAATGGGTAACCAAGAAGAGATTTCCTCGTATTCGACCGAAGTTCTTTTTTTCTAACCACATTGTTAAGCAGCCTTGTTCAAGTAAAAATTATGTTTGAGCGAAAGTCAAACTAAGTATCTACTAAAATTAATCCATCCAAGGATAGGAGTTCAATTTGCCAACATAATAAACTCTCAAAAAATCTTTATGAATATATTTCCTTTTTTACCTTGATTGCTTTCACATTTTCACTATGAACATGTGCTCACGGGAACCTTATGTCTCGAAATGTTCTCCTGCAGTTTTATGTGATTACAATAAGTAAAAAAAACCATCCAGTTTTGAGTTCTAAATGACACAATTAGGTCACCACCTACGCTTGCGGTCGTCAGGCTTTTACTTGTTACTTCTTCCTATAAACATTAGGTGTTTGTACAATTACTTTCTTACTAAATAGTTATTTATTTTATATGATATATTTTTCCGTTTTTCATCAACAATATTATTTTGATAATCACTCGAAAATAAAGTATGGATAACTCGTAGTAAGTGTTTTAAGTGGTCAAGACTCAAAAACTGTCGATACCGGCTTGGCCAAGGTTCAAACTTTGCTCTAGTTCGCAGCACAAAAATAGTTTACATTTATTGTATAAGAGTGTGAGCAAATTTTCAAATTTCGGTTTTTGCCAGAACAGTGACCCTGACAAACATATTTAGGCCCAGCTTAATTAGTGCCATAACAGAGACAAATGGTAGACTTCTCAAAAAATTTTGTCGTTTCGGACTTTGAATATTTGTTTGTCCTTCAGCTTCAACAGTGGCTTTCGTTTTCCTCTCAAATTTTCCATCAAAAACTGGGTTAAATGCAGTTCTTTGTTCTTGACCGACCTAAAACTCAAATATTAACTCTGTCCCAACAACAGAGTGGTGACATAGTTGGTTTCCCGCAAAATGAGTAACTCTTTAAATGTCAGGTGAATAAGGAGACTTTCAAACGAAACTTTTCAAGCATGAGTAATGATAATAAAGTTGGCATTTGAGAGAAAATTGTTGTGTTCAGGGAAAATCACCGTTGTAGTTTTAAAATATTTTGAAATCTGATTACTGTACAATATCGTGGTGTGAATCGTTTTCTTCCCACATTATTATAAAGCTGTGTATTAAAAGCAACAAAAAGTTTATAAAACTTTATTAGTAAAGTCGTCCAATCAAATCTTACGGCTATATATCAAACACGGCGTTGAATATAAATTTATTTCTTCTATATAAAAACTTATAAATAAAAAAATCTGTTAAAAAAAGTGAAAAGATTCAGTTAAGAGCATACTATAAAACGTGAAGTTAAATGACAATGGAACGAGAAATAGTTGGCGAGAAATTCGCGGAAAATGGACAAAAAGGAAACATGGACACTTTGAGGTAATAATGACATTTTCAATTATTTTCTTTAATTTGTCTTTGATCACTCAGCTTTCCATTCTTAACAATGTAAACAATAATTTTTGTAAATAATTAATTATAATTATAATTATTTAATTTTAAGCCTACTTAAAAAATAATTGAGATTGTAAAAAATTAAACAAATTTTAATTTGCTTTTTTTAAACTTGTTTCCTTCGAACTATATCCCGCGCGTGTTGTACATAAATTATTTAATTAATGATGTGGATTTTTAATACATAAGCCGAATAGATAAAAGTGAACACTAACAATTTAATATTTTCTATAAAAACAATTTCAGTAAAGCAAAACACGATCCAATAATCTTCACATTAATTTTCAGTGCTATACTGATAGAAAAGTGATAAATGGGGCAAATATATATACTCTCCATTGATTGATTATAGTCGTCAACTAAACCTGATAAATATGACAAATTACTGAATATTAGTTTATAAAATCATTTGTCCGTGATGGAGAATTTAATAAAAATTTGTTGAGATGCTAGGCTTCTGTCACTACATCTCATGTATCCACCTCTTCCGATTCGGAGGTTAGATTCGTAAACTGTTACTGGCGAGCACAGCTACTTGGCTTGTTTGGTTTTTGTCATAAAAGTGACAGAAGCTAATCCACTGATTAGAAAATAATCGCCGGAAATTATATTTATCACGTTATCGTAGCATATATATTATAGTACAAACGACAAACGTTTTTAAGATGAGAACACTCTTTCATCCTCTTCCTTTCTTTCCTTTTCTCCTCATCAAGAAAGTTAAAGGGTATCAATTTATAAACTGCTCAGCAAATAAAAGTGAAACGCCAACGTTTGCTGGCCTAAGTGAGTTATAATCTACTATGTAGAGCGTAGACGTATTATTAAGTGTTTTTCCCTAAGGAGCAAAGCAAAAGCCTAACTTTAGGAAACCCCTGCCTCTCAAAGTATATGTCTTTCGAAGATAATCTTTTGCAGCCTCTTTCAAGGTTTAAAATACTTAATAACCGGAGGATAGATTGAAATTTGTGATTTTGCATTAAGCATTTTAGTCGTGAGCATGACAATCAAACACTGATTTTTTTAAAACCTTATAATTGACTTTTAGGATTTGTACGATCAAAAGGATTTACACTAAAAGTCGTTGTTCGTCACAGTATAAGTAAATAAAAACTTTCAAACTAACATATATTGCAATTTTTAGTCAATTAAATGACTGCTCTTTTCTTAATTAGGTTTTCCCTATTTTTTAAAACTGTTGTTTAAAAAAATTCCCGGAAGCTTATGATTCATATGACTCAGCGAGGCCCACAGTCTCATATTTTGTTTGTCAGAGTTTTCACTTGTTTCAGGTAATGCCTTGGCTAGGCGTAATACTCTACAGGTGAACATAGTGCGCAGTTTTAAGAGAGAAGGCGGGGGAAAGGGGAAGGAAAGACAGTCATTTCTAAAACTACTGCCTTTTCCTCATTATCAAACTCCAGTCTGTACTTAAATGTACGGTTGTTACGGAATAAAATTCGCAATTTTATTAAGAAAAAAAAGGCAAGAGCAAGATTCCACAGAACTCCGTGCACGGATTCCACTTTTTTTTAAGACAAAAGCACTGCTGCAGTTTTTTGTAAAGAACCTTCGAATCCCGCACTTTCGAATAGTGGAAACGACAGGGCACGTTTAAAATGTTATTTGCTTAAAAATCATGTGTAACATATTTTAGAAAAAAAGTTAAAATTTTCCAAGGAATCAATAATTAGGAAGGCTACGGAAAATTTGAGTGGTGCTCTTTATGTGTTCAATATATCAGCCTAGCTATTCCTTATAAAAATTCTGTAAATCACCTATATTCAGTCAGGACTTGTATAAGTCTGCAGAAATGAGTAACGATTCACTGCTCTCCTTGATCTCCTTCCATTTTCTAGGCCTGTGACAAATAGTCTTTCTCGTCGTCTTCTTTTGTGTTTATAGAGTTTGGTGAGCTGATAAGCCAGCACGTTTCTTCTTTTACATTTGGCCACAAAAATAACGAAATTAGTCGATATCGATGTAAATCTCTCCGTTGTGAAACTCTTCGGGGGTAATAACCTAGCTAGAATTTTTATTTATATTTTTTAATGCAATTTAAAGCTTCTCCCAGTGATGCCTAAGTATTGTCATTTTATTATACCACCTATTTTATTTTATTATTTTTTTTTTTTTCGAAATCGGTCGTTACAAAATCAAAAACAAAGAGAAATTAAAAGCTCTTAATCAGGCCTATTGACCAACAACTTATTTTGTAATTATTACTCAAACATACTTTGAAATAAGCTTATATTAGCTTTACCTCTTAATTAAATAATTGTAGTTTTACTGTTTTACCTGGTACTAACTTTGGTTCCGAAACAGCATCGTCAAATATTTAAATGCCAAAATATAATGAACTTAAAACTAACTCGTCATTCTGTAAATTTGACTTTTTATTTGTCGATAATTTTATGTAAATGAATGCAGGCAATTTGTAACTTTTTGGTTGAGTTGTTACATATATACCCCCCTTCCCGGTTAAGTAAAATTGGTTCATGAGACAACAGATGTATCACAGTTTTGTTTTTTCTTCCAAAACTTTGAAATCATTGTCATTACAATTATTAAGAGATCGATTAATGACCTGATTTTCTTTTTTGTTTACAGCCTGATAGATAGACATAGGAATGTCTTGGAAATATTCAAGTTCGTACGTACCTCGAGACCATTCTTCAAGTAGAGAATCCTCAAAAACTAATTTTGGATTGTCAAACTCAAAACTGGGATTTGGCAACAGCGAAAGACAAAGCAGACGGTCGTCTAACGTTCCCACAGAATCCAGAATTTATCGAAATCCCGTGGAAGCTGTCGAACACAGTCCTGTTTGGGCGAAGACGAATGCTGTCGACGGTCATTCTTCCGTTCAAAAACTCAAAGAGCGTTACAATACAGATGGTGTAAAGCGAGAGATAAAACCTATCAAAAAAGCAGAAACGAAAGATTTGTCTAGCGGCAGGTCTATAAGACCGTATGGAAGATCTTTGACTTCCTTTGGTTCTAGAGAAGGTGCCTGTGAAACTGGTAGCTACTCCAAATTTCGAAGATTCGAAAAAGCTTTGGAACCTGAAAAGAAAATTTACGGAGCAAGAGCCATCTCCAATTCAAATTTTGAAGACAATTGTAAAGTGTCATATGTGCCTACGACTAGTAGTAAAACACTAGCTAGGAAGTACTCCAACGATTTGAGTCACACTGCACTTAGCTTAGCTGTGGGAGAAAGATTTGGCAAAAACGAAAAACCCTATAGTGATGAAGATACCATAATAACAGTCACAAGAGGCACATCTCCTACACCAATTACTTCGAGTGTTTATTTAAGGTCAAGAAGATCAGACTATGGACTAGAAAAAAAAGTTCCAAAACCTCGGAAAAAAACGGAAATGATAGATAAAGAGATTCAGACGGATAAAGAAATTTCGCTATATTATAGCAAATACTGCAATAGTGAAAGCAGTGGTTTTTCGAAGCCTTGGTCCTCTTACTCAGATAAATATTCGTTGCATAAATCTAATTTTGGTTTCGAGGGTCGAAGAGACCAATTATCTTCTCAATTTACCCTCGGACAAACTGAGGCTAAGAGATCAATAAGTCGAGAAGAATCTAGTGATCCGACAACTCCGGAGTCACCACACAAGTCCCTAACAATAAAACCTCCTTCTGCAGGTAAAACTCCTCCCATTTCCCCGGTCAAAGAGTCAGACAAAAAGATTTTCATCAGAAAGTCGTCGCCTTCAAATACTGGGTCACCGTTAAAGTTAGACCATGCCAAAACGGAATCGGTTACAAATCCAAACTCGCCCACTCAAAGTTGTTACTCGCTGCAGCGTGCGATGACAAAAACGAATACGTTGCATCATCCTGGAGCTTCGTCACCCAAAGTGACTGATAATCACAGTTCAGACATGGATCAGGCATTTGACGACGTATCGTCTCTAAGCGAATCCTCTGAGGAGGAAACGTCTACTGATGAAGAAACTAATTCTGAGCTAGTTCCTGCCGCCATGACCGTCAAGAAAAGCATCACCAATTTCCTTCAAAATATTCCAAATTTTGTTCCTCAGTGTCAATCGAAAACAAATTTGTACCAAAGGCTAAACAGTGTAAGTCCTCAACAGGCCAATTTTAGAACAACAGAGTCGAGTGAAAAGGCTTGGTGGATGGAAAGTACCGAGAGACCAGCAGACGACATACCAAAGATGTCGAGCATGCGTTTGGTGTCCAACCAAGATCACGACGTTAAAGAAACGAAAACGTTAACTGCCAGTAATTATCTGTCTCCTCCATATTTGATAAACAGGCAGTTCAGCAATGACAAAGACTGGTTGAAAAGTTGTGACGATCTGCGTAAAATTGAAAATCGTTCACCAAGTGAAGATCGATGGAATCGGAAGAATGAGTTTAGCAACGAATCTTTGGGAAAAGGGCCATTGTCACGGGACGAAATTAGTGAGTTATTATTACACACTTTATGTGGAGGTTTGTGTTGTAGTGGTCAAAACGTATGACTGGAGAATTTATGGTCGTGAATTTGAGTCCTCTCCCAGATCCTGGTATCCCTGTGATTAAAAAAATGAATTTAAACTCAAGCTATCATACGAACATTCCTGGTTTGGTCGAGGTTGGAGCTTGGCTTGGGAGTGACGAATTTAGAATTTGAGACAAATATCACAATATCATTGATTTTGGAATTTTTCAATAGCAGTTTCGGAATGTTGGAGATTGCCGCCATTGCAGATACATAAAACAGAAGGTTGGCAAACTCAAAGGCGGCCGGGCATAATCCATTCTTGGCCAGACAAAATCCTCCTAGTTTTCTTACACCCAAAATTTTCCCTCTCCTGTCTTTTAGCCACCTTTTTTTTCTTAATTTCCACTCCTCCACTTGCTATCAAATTTAATTTTATAACTTATAACGGGGTGAAATGTGCCTATTTAACTTAACCGGTATATTGATATATCAATAGATACTCTGTCAAAAAATAACTTACTCGCTAGTAACATAGTTGTAGATATTGGGTCAAATTCAGAATTCTCAGCAAATCCTGGACTTGCCGTTTATTACTGTTCTCAAAATTCAAAAGGATTAAAGAGTTGGAACTTGTAGATTTATTGCCAAATTCACGTTTCCTGGGGTATAAACGTTTTGCTTTTCTATTTAAGCCGCTGAGACTGTCATCAGCTCGTGAAATTGGCGAGACATCTCTAATTTAAATTATTTTTTTTTCATGGTCCAAGAGATTTACTTTAGATAAAACAAATTTACATACACATATACTACTAGGGTGTCTCTTATTTTTCGAAGTTTTTATTTTACAATGCACACGCTCTAAATTTATGCCTTTCATCCTCAAGCATTCGAAATTCTTTTTTTACATTTTTACAAAATGTAATATACCAGAAACCGTGCCGAAAGGAGCGAAAACATGTTCAAATAGGTTTTTGAGAGGGAAGTGAGGAACTTCAAAAGGCATCTGGGAAGTTGGCCCAGATAGTGTGGGATTTTACCCACTAAACCCACACTCCCTTGACACATAATGGACAGACAGACAGACAGAAGTCTGGCCTGTCCTGGCCAGGCAGACGGACGGAAGACAGACAAGAAAAGACAGAAAAGAGAGAAGTGAAGAGAAAAGAATTCTTTTTGAGGCTGAAGAAGGGAGGAAGGCTATAAGGTGAGACGGACATTTATAATGGGCAGGTGGGTGATGATGGTTTGGGACACGGAGTTGAACCGGGAAGCAAAGGCGGGATCGTAAAAGGAGGGGGAAGGAAGTCGGAGCTCCTGGGAAATGGGGACAGTGTACTGTAGGAAGAGAGGACAGGCCGTCAGGATGTGGATGGAGGTTTGGGGAGAGGAATTGTCGCAAGGACAGTTTGGCGTCAGGGATCGGCGGAAACGGTGGAGGTAGGACAGGAGTTCAAATAGGTTGCTTCACGGGCGTGACACGTGCCGCCTTTTCTGTCTTTTATTCTCTGTTTGTTGGATAAATAACGCAAATCGTTTCGCCTTTCAAATGTATCAATGAAAGTGAGAATCAATAAAAAAGTCCTTTTTTGTTTGTCACATTCTCGCAGTTCAATTTTTAAACATAGGAAGAGAGAATAACTTCTTGCAACATCAAAATGAAAAGAATCTTTTGGCAGACATTTAGTGAAAACAATATCAAATACATTTAACGATATGAACCTTAGTGATAATGTGCAAATATTGTGCTGCAATACGATAGCATCTAATATAGCTTAATCGAATGAGGGTTTGTGCTTTTAGAACCAAATCTATGAAGACAACTGATAATTTTTTCTTACTGCTCAAAATGTACTTGAATCCAAGACCCAATAACTTATCAGTAGTTTGAAGAGTTTAGAGAAAAATGGAAGAATACTAATCCTAGTGAGCGGTACACTAATTTTGACAAATGACATATACGTGACGCAATTATTATTGAACTAAACAAGGTACCTAAATTCGTATTTTCGTCAAAATTTAACCTAACTTACGAATATTTATGATGATCTACTTATACATTAAGTATTGGTCAGTAACAGGTATTTCTTTAACTTTAGGGCCTTGTCGGCACAGGTTCATTGTAACGTAGGAATTGAAATTTCATATTTAAGTAAAGATTAGTATAATAAACAGAATTAGAGGATTTGTGTTTTGATTGGCCCAAATAAGTGTCGCCCTAATATACAAATATATTAATACAATGGCAGTAAGCACTTAACCAATTTCGAATACGCTTACAAGCAACGTAGTCAAAGTGAATGTATATCACAAAAGAGGAATTTTGACTATGAAATTTTTTTTTTTTTTTTTCAAGGGGAAGAAAGGATTGATGTAAGTCGATCTTTTGAGCAATACAACAAATCTCCAGGAAATTCACTTGGAGAAGGTAATTTGTTGTCTTGATACACCAATAATATTTTTTTGTGATTTGATGTAAATCTGGCATTTATTGGTTATTTATTGTATATATTTCGGTAAAATATTTCAGTTATAACTTTTTTTTCAGATACGAGCAACCAGATGAAATTTAACGAACAATCCACCGAAGTTTTTAAGGACGAAATGAAGTATCTTGGAGATTTCCCACGAGAACGCTCCGTAAAAAACGTGAGTCTGAAGTTACAAAACGGTCTGGGGAGTCCTATAGAAGATAAAAACCTTCTGGAACCAGGAGACATGTCTGGAATGATATCGAAAGCGAAAGCTAGTCTTGCCAAATCAAAATCTAAACATGATATCAAGAAAAGTTCGTCTCGGGAAATGTCGCCCAAAATAACAGATGCCAAATCCGAAATCGACCTATATTGGAAAGAACTGGCTGATTCATTAGATCGGCCATTGCGATTATGCGATCTGGATTTCACCGACTTGAACAGCGATGACGAAGTTGATATGCTGGAAAATTT
Organism: Columbicola columbae; assembly: GCA_016920875.1. Taxonomy (NCBI): domain Eukaryota; kingdom Metazoa; phylum Arthropoda; class Insecta; order Psocodea; family Philopteridae; genus Columbicola; species Columbicola columbae. Next base: position 12,542,111 of record JADMLL010000012.1, read on the forward strand.
TAAAATGAACGGAGAAGTTCCTCCGCCACCTCCTATGCTCATTTTACCTGTTCCAAATAAGAATATGTGTGCTCCTGCACCACCAATGAACGTAAATCAGGTTACAACGAGAATCTCTCGAGCTCCCGCACCTCCGCCCATCCCTCAGATTGTAAAAAATAAAAAGACGGTAAAGTTGTTTTGGAAAGAGGTTAAAGATGAACTTACTGTCCAGACGAAAATGACCGATGGCACAGGCCTTATTTGGGATGAGTTGGCAAAAGTGAAAGTGGACACTCAAAAGTTAGAGTACCTATTCGAGTCCAGAGCCAAAGATCTCTTATCCAAGGTAATGCAACACAATGGTCAGGGAAATTCAATGTTTTAAACTAATTGTTATGACAAATATACCTATAAGAAAACTAAATGATTGCTCTGTTTGCAAAATGTGTTCGAGCACTCAGTTCCAGACCATTTGTCAAATAAAATTTTCTGTTGACATTATTTTCTCATTTTTCAGAAACAACAGGAAATCAACAAAAATAAAGAGATAATAGTTTTGGATCCTAAGCGATCGAATGCCATTAACATCGGAATGACAAAATTGCCTCCTCCAAGAGCTATAAAGACTGCAATTTTAAAAATGGACTCGACAGTCGTGAACAAAGAGGGAATAGAAAAGCTGTTGACCATGTTACCGACGGACGAGGAAAAAGTCAGGATTCAAGATGCTCAAAATTTAAATCCAGATATTCCTCTGGGATCTGCCGAACAATTTCTCTTAACTCTGGCTTCCATCAACGAACTCGAAGCTAGGCTAAGATTGTGGGCTTTCAAATTAAATTTCGAAACTAGCGAAAAGGTAAATGAGGAAAGCCCGATTATAAGGCGTGTGAAATCAAACGTGGTACCGTTTAGTACAAAAAGCCTTTCTCTGTTTTTAGGAAATATGTGAGCCCCTTATGGATTTGAAACAAGGAATGGAGATTTTAAAAACAAACAGGACATTCCGGGGTATTCTAAGCACTCTTTTGTCTGTTGGTAACTTCCTCAACGGCTATGATGTAAAAGGCTTTCAAATAGAATACCTTTCAAAAGTTCCCGAGGTTAAGGATACTGTTCACAAACATTCTTTGCTCCACCACCTGTGCATCATTGTCATGGAGAAATTTCCTGAGTCCACGGACCTTTATTCAGAGGTAATTTTTGACTCAAAACCATGTTTGTTGGATTTCGTAAGACTCTTATAGCCGATAAACTGGATTTTCTGTCAATTTTCTGAATTTTCAGTTTTTTCCTTTTTAAAAGGTATTATTGACAGGAAGGTTTGTCGCTAAAGAAGATTAGTCATATCACTTCCTTGGATATTGAGTTTCCGTAATACTTGTAATTTCCTTTCCTTCTGATCACGGTATTACTTCTAATTTATAGATTGGAGCCGTGACTCGAGCGTCAAAGGTAGACTTTGAAGAACTTGCTTCTAACTTAAAGAAAATAGAAGAAGAATGTAAGTTGTCCTGGAAATATTTGAAGATGATAGCAAAACACGAAGGTCATACAGCAATGAAAGTAAAGTAAGTTGACTTATGAGAATGAATGGGAAAAAAATTTTTGATGTTGACGTTTTCTGTGACGTAAATTATAAGAAGAAAACTCTTATTTTGATTTCTTCAAATATGGTCCAAAGCAAGGGTAGGAGGGAAAGTAATAAACACTAGAGAGTAACTTTTCTATTTTCAGAATGTCTGATTTTCTAGCCGACTGTGCTGAAAGAATCATTGTCTTAGGAACGGTTCACAAAAGGATCATGAGCAGATTTCAAAAATTTGCTTTTTGGCTGGGGGTTCCCACGAATAGAATATCTACGACGAGGCCTAACGAAATATTCAAGGTCGTATCGGAATTCGCTCTTGAATATCGAACAACACGTGACAGGGTTTTGCTACAGATCAAAAAAATTAATCGAGAGAAAAGCAGAACGAGGGGTTATCAAGCTATCGATACTAACGACATGGTAAGACAAATCTTTCGTTGTATTCAAAACGTCCCCTGATTATTTTTTATTTATTTATTTATTTATAATCCGACATGTATCAACCAATTCTACTTGGTTGCCTGAACCGATAATAAATCCGAAAGTAATAAATCTTTGAAATTCTGTAAGAACGAGTGGCAATTTCGTGGTAAAATTCTTTTCATGGCTTTTGATTTTAAATCGTTAAAAAAACCACTTCATAAAAAATCTGAATGAAAATTGCATCAAATTTGATATGAGATTGCAAAAATTTTTTATTAAAATTGGATTTAGATCGGAAGAAAAATGAATTCGAGAGAAGCGAAAGAAGATGCCATGTTAAAAGAACTTCTTCGGAATGAGACATCTTATTCAGACAGCCTATATAATAAGTCTGCTTGGAGGAGACAGAGAAGGGATACGAGTAAGTGTTAAAAAAAAAATCCTGATTTATTTCTAATTTCTGCTACTTATATTGAAATTCCCACATCTGGGGCTGAAACACTGGTTATGTTCCTTAGGTACAGCAGCCCCTTAAAGCTAGACCTATTGTATAAACGTGACAGTTAACCAGAGAATAAGAAAATTTTTAATTTAGCTGAATTCAATAATCTACTTATTTGTGAGCCGTTGCCCTCAAATTACGATTAAATCTTTTCCTTTTCTTTTTAGAATTTCGGTTAGAAGATGCAAACAACAATGACGAGGAGATTTTGGAAACGCTAATAAAAACCGCAAATCAAACTCCATCTTCGAGGGCTATGTTAAAAGAAAGAAGAAGGAGCAGAACCTACGACAGATACTGCAAATAGATTGAAAACAAAGTTAATTCCCTCGATTCTAAACATTAACAAACTCACTATTATTGATACAAGCGACTTCGTGCTACATAATTTTTTTATATTAAAATTTCTAAAATTCAATTTTACAAGACTGCATTTAGGATTGCTAATATAAATAAAAATTGTTGCGGAAATACTTATGTACCTTTGATGTAAATAAAAAATTTATTATTTTTTTTACAAGCACGTTTTTAACCCAATTTATCCAAACTTTTTACTCTTAATTTTGTGGAGGAAATGTTGTTAAAAACTTTGTTTCTCTTCCCTGTATAAGTCAGTAAATAAGTTAATAAATGTTGAAAAACATCTTGAAACAACGTATTTCCTTCTTTTTTCGTTTACAATTCCTCTTACATACAGTTTATATAATTATTTGCAAGCCACTTCACATTATCGGTGGGAAAATTAATTTTCATCGACACTGATAGCGGTAAAAATCACAAAATTCACATTCTTATTACTTTCTTACCATTTCGTATGTACAATATGGTTTACTACATAGAAATATTTATTGTATTAATATCTTTAAAAAAAAATGAATAAACACCTCGATTAACATATAAAATCAATCCAAACCTGTTAGTTAACCAGGAATGAAACCACGCTAAATTTCATCTCTCATACAGTTTTTTTGTTGCCTAGAAAATGGTTTCTAAATGCCAAGTAAGACGTTGGGTTATTCACCCTGAAACCCAATTAAATTCCATACTACCAATAAATAGCCCAGATTTATATCCAAAAAGAAATTTTTTTTTAAGTGAACAATAAAAAACCGTATTTCATACTTACTCATACATACTTTATGGATACGGTGATACTTGAAACAATGAACGCTTTCCCCTGTAGTAGAATGTTATATTTAAGAAAAGACGCGTACACGTGCGATCAAATCAACATACACTACTTAACTATATAACTAACGACCCATCCATCATTAGTGAGATCGAGCATGATGAGATAGATTCAAACTTTTTTGTTGCTTGATCAACGTTTTAGCCTATATATTTCAGTACTCTATTGTTCTAACAATGATCAATTCATCATTTTTGGAGAAGATAGTGGGGAATCCATCCCAGTCTTCTGGGTTGGTTTATTGCTTGACTTCAACTGAACTAAATCTGAATTACATAAATTTGTCACAAACTCAAATACAGTGAGAAATACCTAAATATCTCTTATAGTGGATAAATAATCACTTGATATTTAAAAAATCGACTTATCAACTATGAACCTAATTTTTATAGTTTAATAAAAATTGAAATGCTAGTGAAAAACCTTAAGAGGGCAACTTTTCTTTATTTTTTTCAATTACAAGTGTAAAGAAAATTTTTTTATCTTACACACTTCAAATTCACAACCCTGATTTGTTAAATGACTAAGCTGAAGAAAATCAAAGAAAAGCCAACCAAGAAAATATTTAAATAAATAAGGTTTAAATATGGATATTTGTACAGTTTTTAACTTTTTAAAAAATTAAAGTAAATTTACAAAACAAATTCAAAAGTAATAATAGCTATGTTGAGAAAAGAAAATTTTACTTCAAAAACTCAGGATGTGTTGCTATATTTGATGTAGTTTCTTTGAAAATTGAACAACTGTATAATTGAATGGGCCAAAAAATACAAGTTGTTACAGAATTGTTTGCTATAAATCAAATAACTAAGATCATAAAAATTTATAGCTTTCTTTAGAGAAGTTACTCTAGGTAAGTACCATGTGGAAAAAATATTATTCTGAAAAAAAAATGCATAGCCTAAGACTTTCAGAAAACCACTGCCTTAATAAAAATTGAGAAGGCTAAAGCCAAGACAAATGCCCATGTAGAGTAACTATATAAATTATTTAGGCTGTACGTAAAATTATGTGAATTCCTGAATCTGTGTCCACTGGTTCACTTAATTCACCAACTTTCAGTGCAAATGCAGCTTGCTCAAAAGGTTTTTGCATAGCACCTCTTCCAAAAGGTCCTAAATCTCCTCCCCTTTTTGCAGAGCTACAATCTGAATATTGTTGAGCTAATTCTGCAAATGATGCATTTCCAGAAACTATCTGCTCTCTGTAAGCTATAAAAAAACATTTATGTATCACTTATAACATTTTTGTCTTCATTGAAAACAAAATGAAACAACATAAATAAAACTTACATTTAATTAATTCAAGAGCCTCTTCTTTGGTCCGTGTAATATTTTCCTCTCTCCAAGAAGAAGGTCTTCTGGAGTTTTCATGTTTTACAAGCAAATGACTGCAATGAACTTGTTCAGGACCTGAATCTGGTTGAGCTTCTGCTGGTTTCACAGGTCTGTCCCATTGACTTTCCTTGGTATGAATATTTAAATAGTAAAATTGACCTAAAATTAAATTGTAACTGAAATCTATGATATCACTAAATGCAACCAATTTTTCTTGTCATTTCATTTCATTTAGTACAAATCAATATTTTATTTTGTAAAAGTAATTCCCTAGCAAACAACACTTGTCATGTATTATATTCTCATTCTTTTAATTTAATTTTCAGAATGGCCATAAAAAAATCATTTTTTGGTGTTTATCTTTAATATTTGGGATAAATTTATTGCTTGTTTAAAATTCTGTGACTGAACTAAGTTCTCTTGCACTCAAAGTCTAAAAAATTTAAGAACAGGGTTTAATCAATTCATGTAGTGGATGGCTCATTTAATGCCTGACGAAAATGATTGACATTGAAATATAACAATGACCTCTAATGAAAAGAAATAAAGGAAGAGAAAATTTAATTAAATAAACACCTGAGAAACACTGGCAACAAAGCAATAAATCAATAAATTAGTAGCAAATTTTTGATTTATGAATCTACTTTAATCTAAAAAAATTAACTTGTGAATGAGTGGAAATAATTTTGTGAAATGCTGAAATTTGAATGTTTTTATAAAAACTAGTTTTTTTTTTTTTTTTTAAATATTCAATACTATTTAATGTCTTAAAAATATTTTACTGCAGATTTAAAAATACATCTGGTTGGAGTCTTTTCCAACCGTTAAGACAGCAAGATTTACATCCAGTAATCGATATCGGTGACCCATGACTTTCCTAATATCGTTGAGCATCTCATTCCACATTCAACAACATCAACTTTTCAAATAAAAAAACTCAGGGAAGTGTCAAGAATAATAATAGGCATTCTTTAATTGTCATAGAATGATTAAAAATATACTTGAGAAAACAAGTACCGTGCACGAATTTCCTATTACTACAGTTTGATTACGAGCAAACTCAAAACAAAAATTAAATGAACAAGAGAAGAATTGTCCGGGTAAATGGGTAAACAAAAAGCAGGGAAAGAAAACAAATTTTAATTAAAATACGAAAACAATCCTTTATTTTTTTAAACTAACCAGTTGATCTGCTAACTCTTTTCTCCCAACCTGCCGGTAGTTCGTCTTCCGTCGCCATTTTTTGTTTATTTTCATCACGGCTAGCGTATGTATGACAGTGTTACCAAATTGTGAAATGATATTTTTGCGCCAAGAAATTGCGACGTGCGCAAAATTTTACAAATTTACCGTTCACACTTAAAATAAGTTAATTATTTTTCAATACAAAATTTATAATGCAAGATAAAAATTAATATTTCTTTCAATATCGGCCAACTACAAACCACACTGCTTTCTAACGTTCTGCCTTTATTTCTTTTTATACTATTTTATTTTATTTTACTCAGTAAGATAAAAACAAATAATATATAAAATGGATTTGTTTCACTTTAATTTTTTTTGAGTAACTTAAAAGCCCGATAAATTCTTTTAAAAAGTAAAAGTGCTGGGTTGGCACGTCTGCCTACCAGGGGTGTTAGACTGGTAGTTAGGGGTTATGTGGTCCACCAAGTGATTTTTTGGAGCCTTGATGCTCTAAAACAGGGGTCTTCAACGTTTTATAAATCAAGGGCCAAAAATTTTTTTCTGCACGGCGGGCCGGACCATAGGTATTTTTATAAGCATTTTTTTTATTGGCAATGGTCAGGATGATTAAACAAGTAGATAAGTAGAAAACACTTATTTATTGAGTGTTATTAACTAAAAATTATTTGTGTAGTCGTTATTGAGAGTGCTGTTGGCGGGCCGCGGGTTGAAGACCCTTGCTCTAAAATAAAATTGTTGTGTTTCCAAAGGATCAAAGAAGCTCTTCTGTTTTTATATCAAAGCTTTGATTCCTTTGAAGGCTTTTAACATTACCATTTAGCCAGTATGCTAAGCCTTTAGTTATTAATTTGAAGCTGAAATAATAAAATCACAAATTGATTCTTGTTAAGGTAATAATAATAATAATAATAATAATAATAATAATAATGATAATAATACTTTAGGAATAAAACAGCATTTAGAATTTCGTTTGTTCAACTTTGTCATATAAAAAATGGGTTAGAGTCCTCTGGGTGGTACCGTTACTTGAATTTTTCGAAACCCAAAATTGTTGACCCGTGAATTTAACCATTCATATTACAATACGGCTGATTATAAAATGAATATGGTTTAACATCATGTTCATAAAGGTTACAGTAAATTTGAATTAAAATGACTACAATATTTTTTTTATTGTTGTTTTAATAAATAAAATGAAAAATTCTTACAATATTAATACTATTACAGACAGAATTGATTTTGAGTTGTAAAGTGCATTTACTTAGACTATAAAAAAAAGTAAAACAAAATTTCAACGCTACAATTTGAAGAGTATATACTATAGAAGACTGATATTTGAGTATAAAATTGTTTAATAAATATACTTTGTAGATTGCACTTAAATATTGCCAGAAAAGAACATTTATCACTTGTCAGGGTTAATACAAACAATCAAAATTATTGTTAAAATGTTTGCCAACAGAAATTAGCCTTACAGTTCATGCCTATGTGGTTATTTCAAAATTACCGTACAGTAAAAGAAGCGATAACGTAATTGCAACACAGGCATACTTTCCTTTTTTTCTTAATATTATCATGATGTGCTAGATTATAGACCATAGAAAATCCTTGCCTCTTAGTAAAAACATACAGCCTTCATCATACAAAAAGATTCAATGAATATTAATTAGCTTTGCACTACTGATACAGCCACACTTCTAATTTAAAATTTTATTTATTGAATTTACTTCCCAAATTTAAAGGAGGAAGGGGGGGGGGCGATTTACCGATTACTTACGACTTTATCTAGATTGAATTCACTCTCAATTTTAAACAAACCACAACACTAAGTCAACTAACTTCACTACAGCCAAGTAATGACTTATTTCTATTATTTATTATTATAAAATTGAAATTTTATTAGATAGAAAGAAAAAAAGATGCGTCATTTTTTAATAACAAGTTGAAATTAGTCAATTACAGCACCTTAATAATAATAAACTTTCTTCACAGATTTTATATGTCCGAATGAACACTATATTTGTAAATTTAAGAGGTTTAACTGTAAATAAATTGGAAAAAAGTAGAGAAAATGGAGGTTAAAAGTAAAACAATAAGAGTTTATTTTTATTATTGTAAGATTTAAAGTTTTTTCTTGTTTCTATTTATTTTACAGAAAAAAAAAATTTTAATTTTGTTTCGTTTTTAAAACCAAGAAACTGGTTTGATCTCCTGACACCACCCTCGAGTGCATCTACTACTGAACTACTTATTGTTTCATACTAAAAAAAAACATATGTTTGACAAGGGAATATAAAAAAAAGAAAATATTAAAAGCGTACAATAATCACCTCCCCATTTTTTAGATAACATGGAACAAAAATTCATTTAAACAGCTTTTTGAGAACTTTGACCACAAAAAAAAAACTAAAATTTAACTCCTCCTCCTCTCTTCCTTTTCCTTTCAAGTATTCTTATCCTCATTTAACAACTTTAATACTTTGGTAACACATACATACCTAACACAAAACATTTAGAAGCTTTTTTATCTTAGAAATTAAATATTTTTGGTAAATTATGGAATGCGACGTCAAGAAAAACTAAAGAAAAATCTACAAAATCACACGTTCTTAATATATCTTTTGAAGTTTAAAATCTTAGATTTTAGGAAATCAATCTCTAAGTAAAAGAATTACAATTTTTTTCCGCATTCACTATTAAATTTTTTCACTGAGTTTCGAATACTGTGCTAGAATATAGGCAGCCTGAAAAATGTGGAGCTTGAAGCTTTATTAAGCCATAATACGACAAAAAGACCAAAAGTTTTGTTGCACCACTTCATAAGTTGCCTTATCACATTCGCTAATATCTAATAATCTTAACCCCTTGAGCAAATTTCTTTCTTTTACAGCTTAAAAATATATATTTTTTTCAAGCTAATATCTATATATATAAGAGATTTTTGAAGGAATCAAGTATAACCATGTGGCTTTTTCGTTCCATTTAAGAGATGCAAGTTGCTAAATCTTCCCAAGAGGTTATGAGGTTTGCCTGTTGAATACACACAGGGTACACACATATTTACATATATATAACTAATCATACCAAATTAATAGAGTAACTATTTATAAATTCTTAAGCAGAGGTAAAAGGCAGTAAGACTCGACGAATTAATACGAAATAAAAAGGTCACCATGGATTTGAACTGCATTAAAAAAAATAATTTAAAAAGGAAAAAAATAAAAAGTCAAAAATTTTCAATGATTAGCGTCCTCGAGAAAATTAATTTTTATAAAATAACTTAGTGACTTAAGTTAAATACAATGTAAGCGATTCAAATGGAATGAAAAAAAAAATAATAGCCAAATGTCTCAAACAACAAATTATAAAAAATTAAGTCCCCTATGAGAACAAATTATACAAATATTATGTACATTTGTATGAGTTGATTGTAATTTCATTACAGAAAAATTCAGACAACTTAAGAATATTTTTTCACAAAAATGAGATCTAACAGGACGGTTTAAGAAAGAACTAAAAAATTTGATGAATGCGGTTTTCACAGAAAGTTCAGTTTTAAAATTAAGCATTTTTATTTTTAGAACGAACGTGTTCCAGACACGAACATAAATCTGTCTAAAAATCTGTCAAAGCTAAATTCAGAATGATTTTTCTACATCCGCTAACTTCTTTTGGAAAAGATTCCTTCCTCAGTGTAAAACAGAGGATTTCAAGCATCGGGATTAGTGACGTCACTGCCTAAAGTAAGATGAAGGTTGGTTGTTTCCTCGTGCTCGCTTTCGGTATCCACAGACACTGTTCGGCAAGAACCTGTCAATTGTTTCTCCTTCCAATTTTCCAATCGAATTATCTAAAAAAGAAATATAACGTATATTTTTAAAGAAATAAAAGAAAAGTATTATAAATAAAAGCAACAAGCGTCATTTAAAATAGAAATCCTCTCTTTAAGAATAAAAAATAATGAACACGGCAGTATTAGAAAGTTTTAAAAAAAATTGAACTAAATGGAAACATCAAAAATCTTCGATCAACATTTTGCTATTAAACGATTTTTTTAATGCTTTAAAAACACAGCTCATTTTTAAAAAGTGAATGAAGGTTAGTACTAAAACTTAATAAATGATGATTAGGTGATGTAAATAAATATTTAAAAATAGTAATCAAAGCGATTGAGGGCATTTTTCCTAAATTACCTTAATCAGTGGTTAATTTAAACATTAAACTATTGGCCTTCAAACATCTTCAGCTTTGACCTCTACTGTGTATCAAGTTTATGCTCAAGTGTAAGCAATACTGTTTCATACGTATGTCTTGTACCTCGATATGACCGAACACTACAGCTCTTACCTTTTTGGAGGAAATTTAATTTTCGTCGGGGGAGAAATGCGGGACTCTGGTTTTTATCAGCAAATAGTACGAATACCGAAATTAAGAAAAATTATGCAAGAGATTATATGAATCACTTAGGTATTTCGTCCCGACAAAACGGCACCACCTTGTTATAATGGGGAGAGTTTTCGTTTTACTGAATCTGAAAGGAGTGACATATATAAAGTTGACAAATTGCGGACCTAAGCAAAGATCGCACTCATTCATGCAAAATTACGGGAACAAAGCTTTCTCAAAGTTCGTCCAAGTGCTTTTGAGCTCAGGTGGTATACACACATACATACACTTATATAAATAAATAAGTAACTACAAAAAAAAAAAAAGTTAACTTCATGCACCTACGAAAAGAAAATGTACTACTGGCGTAAAGCATGCAATAACTAGTGTAAACTCCTTAGTTAATATCAATTAAACGATAAAAAAAAAAAAATAAGATAAAAGAAATGTTTTGGTGACTTTCAACATAATTTCCAAAAGCTAAGGATACATTAAGGGCAATTCAGGCATGTTTGATAATTTCTGAAAGGAGCACATACAATACACGCAAAATAATGCTGATGCACAGGACAAAAATTAAAACAAGTGTGTAAAAAGCTCACTTACTCTATCCAATTCCACGATTCAGTGTCCGGGCTTGTGGGTGTTGGCAACTAAATAAATCGAACGTTGTTAATTTCGTTACCACAAACTTTTATAAGCAACCGTTTTAAAAGGAACAAGAAAAGAAACAAAAAAGCAAGTGCCACATAATTTGTCTTTGTCATCAATTATTTACACAGAATTGACAAATTATCTCCCACCAAATGTTTGAAACAGCTTTGGAGGATTTTAGTTAAATAGAAAGAAGTAACTTTTTAAAATTCCTTTGAAATTTAGTAACCAAAGAGCCAAAAAAATGTCATTCTGAGGACCTTGAAAACAATGAGGAAGTTAACAAATGAAAGCCAAGCGTTTATGTACAGAAAATTTGAAATTTCATTTGATATTATTTATAAATTAGTTCTACTTTTAACTGATTATAAAAAAATTCCCTCATAACTTCAGAGACTTTTACTCAAGTTTTAAAAAACATTTGTGCCCCTATTTTGCAATATAACAAAAAGATTACCTCAGCTTTTAGATATGCAACTTCGTCTTGTAGTTCTTTAACTCGTTCGCTGTCATCAACATTGGATCTAAGTTCACCTTCAGTGACCATTTCATGATTCTAATAAGAGAAAAATAAATTTGAGTTAATTAATAAATTAATTATGCCACGCCCAAGCAAAAAATTACTTTGCCGGGCCAGTGATTTTGGAAATAAAACAATTTTCTATTTTAGTGCGACCTATTTTTTACGTGCAGTTTAATCCTATCATTATTACTTTTAGTAATACCTTTTTCATCATTTTATACATCATCATGAAAACCTATTTTTGTTAATAAAATTACTCCGTAAGTCCCTAGCAAAATGACGTCAATCAATGCAATCGAGTTTCTCAGAATGGGCTTTATACAAATTTTTTCATCACCAAGTTAGACCTACGTCAAGCCTAAACTTTCGTGACATTCAGCTTTCCTACAGTAAATTTAATAAGAAAAGAACCTAAGCAATGGACCATAAATTCAATACACCATAGTTATTAAAATTTCAAACAATCAGACTCATAAATATACCTTAGCTTGAACTAATGTTAATAAATTAAATTTTTATCAAATTCACCTTTAATTCCAACCTCGATATTCTTTGTTTTAATTCGGCTACACTTTGTGTGTGTTCAGCTTCTTTAATTCTTGCCATCATTTGGTCATCTTTCATCTGTAAATGCACATAAAAAATGGAATAAATGACTTTTGGCCCCACTTTCAGACCTCAGTATTAACAAAAAATTATACTTCAACTAACTTTTGATTCCAAATCGATATACTTATTTTGCTGTTCTTTAAGCTTGCTTCTGGCTTCTTTTTCTTGGGTTGTTGCGATCTCTAATTGTTCTCTTAATTTTTTATTCTCTTCGTCTTGTCTTCGCAACTGATTAGTGCTCACCTGAACCTAAATTGACACATTTGTTGTGAATTCCGTGAAATGATTAATACAAAATTTTACTTCATACCGATTGTCTTAAACTCAATAAATTTCGTGCTTCTGTTTAAACTATCTTAATACATCAATGTTTTTAAAAATAATCCAGGAAGTTACTTTCAAACTAGGTCTAATTAAAGAAGAAGGTTTCAAACCATACAAAACATGCTGAAGCTCGTTGCTATTAATTTACAACTCTTCACTCACGAATTACAATATTTGAGACAAAATAAAAGTAAGAGAACGAAACCTTTTGTTCCTATACACATACCTGGGTTTCGAGTTCCATAACCTTAAGTCGCAATTCTCTTAGTTCGGTCAAAGCTTCCATTTCTCTTATCCTAGAAGTCATGAGCTCTTCCTCAAGTCTTTGAGTTTCATTAGCCCGATTCTCCCAGAACAATATCTTTTTGGGAGTTGAATCCGGAGGAGGAGTTACTTCCATTCTATGTTCCTGTTAAAACCCAAATCGTTAACACCAATTTCAAGCAAATGTTTTTGTTACTTAAATTAGAGATTTTTTAAAAATTTACCGTTAAATGTCTCTGCCACTGAGAATTTAACTCTCCGACTCTATGCCTTAAATCTTTCAAGGCTAAATTAGCCTCTGCTTCCCTCAACTTTACAGCAATCAATTCTTCTTGCAAATGAGCCACAGAATTGTCTACTGTGGATTCTCTTAATGTCTTTTTGTCTTCTTCTAACTCCTGGATTCGTGATCTGAGATCTCTAATAAGTGCACAGTTCTCAGCTTCTCTTAAACGAACTTTGACCAACTCTTCTTGAAGGCAAGATATCAAGTCGTCTTTCTCGGACAACTGTTCCTTTTTCATTGAAATTTCGCTCATAGACGATTGCTGCGAAGAATGCTGAGAAAAAAGTATTATAAAAATTATTTTGGTTCTGATTCCAAGTTGCAAACGAACTGAATTAGAGACCAAGAGTAAACCGTAGAAGAACAAATGAAATTAATTTAGTTTTAGAACTTGAATAATCCCAAAACACCTAAATAAAAAAAACACCTCCTGTTTCAATATCATCACCAGTTTAGCCTAATTTAGTAAGTTATAAGCTTTAATTATTGGTTTGTTCAAAAAAATTTCTAAAATAAAATTATATAACGTGATAAAAATTTTCAACTGCTATAACGAAAACAAAATACTCACAGACTGCTCAAGTAGTAAAGACAAATTTCTTATTTCATCATGCGCCATTTCTAGCTGATGTGATACTTCTAAATGAGAATGTCTTAAAACTTCTAGCTCTCTTTTTACAGTAAAGGTGGTTTCCTCTTCTTCGGCCCGAGAAACCTGACCCTTGACTAATCTATCGGCCAATTCGCTTGATTCCGCTTCTAGTAGTTCAATTCTTTTCCTTAGCAGGCGATTTTCAGACCTCAGTCTCTGTTGACAGTAATAGAATAAAATGATTGTCGATTTAGGCAAGGCAAAAATACTTAAAACTTAGGAATACTGATAACTTTTAATGACTGATGAAGTTGTGAGGTTGATATAAATAAATGAACAAACCATAAAAAAGTAAATAACCTACCTTTAATTCGATCATTTCTTCCTGCTCCCTAATTTTCATCATTTGATACTCCTTCTCCAATTTCTTCATTTTTTTTGAGTTTAATTTAAATGAAAAGGCAGTGTTCATGACATTTTCAGGATCTGCCTCTGCTTTTACTGGTAGTTGTTTTTGAAAGAACTATTTAAAAAAAAAACAATGCACTTCGTCAGGAGATATATATATACAACTATGTACTTAACTTGTAAGCACAGAATACTATGAGTCACCTTGAGCATCCCCTCCATATCCAAAGACAAGAGTTCTTCTTTCCCCAAAGTCAGAAGTGATAAAGCAACCTTGAAAATAACTTCCATTCCCTCAAGTAAAAATACATCCATGATTCGGCAGGCCATAGGAAGAGGTAATGCCGTCGTGAATAAAGTCAAAAACCACGAACTGGCATACATGCTGGTGTGGAAACTTTGAGACTGAAAATGAACATGAATTTCTGGTATGAATTCCTGCAAAGCAAACACAAAAAAATACACAAAATTATTATAAAAGCACAAATAACATTTAAAATCTGTAGAATTAATATTGAATAAGTGGGATCCCAGGTAGAATTTCAGTGATAGTAACAAAATAATATTAACATTGTGACTAATTTTATATATTGAAATTATTAAATTGTAACCACCTGCACAAGATTTTCCAACTGAAACATACATAATCCCAGTTCAGCCATGCTTGGTTTAAACATATCTCTCATTCTATAATCTTGCATAAGTTTGACAAGAACTGCAAAAGCTTCTTCTTCAGGCATTTGCATCAAAAGAAGTCCTACAATAAATCCAGAGCCCTGACAATATCCAACCTGTAAAAAAAACACTAAAAGTATTACTATCACTTTGAAAAAAAAATTTGATAAAACAAAAAATTAAACAGATTATACATACCTCTCTGTCATGAAGGGAATAAGCCTTCATAACATTAAATAAGCTCTCCTGACCTGGCCCATCTTTTTCCTTAAAAAATTCATGTTCAGGGTAAGTCCTTGCAATGTCACGCCTTATTACTTTCTCGCAGGCTGATGTAGCTTTGATGTACTCAGCATATTGTTTTTTAACTGAAGAATCATTAGCACCACATAAAAGCTGCCAGGCAATTCCCCTAAAGTGATGTGGTATGCCCTTCCTAACCAATTCTTTTAATTGTGCACTGTGTTTTTTGCAATAATTTGGCCAGTCATTCACTACCTGACCCCAAAGGTTCCAGATATCTTCTTCAGACTCTTCAGTCTTATCTTGACAAGATGAGCCATTTCCTACAAGCATCACAATCCTGCTTACTCAAGTGTCATATAACCTATTTAATGAATTTAAAAAAGAAAACAAATTACAAGCCAATTAAAAAACTCACCAAAAGAAATTTGAGATATGTCTGAATTCTTTCTGGAATGACTTATTGATGATAAATTTGACAGAGATTTGGCATCAGCCTCAATAACCCTGATAACCAGAAATTTAAAAAAAACTTAGGAAAGGAATGGCATATACACAATGCTTTACAAACAGGTAAACCTTCAATTCATTTGTTTTATCAAGTGCTCAATCATTAGTAAATTAGGCAGTTTATGCAACAGATTAACACAAAGACCTTGAGCCTGTGTTTTATAGTTACAGTTTAAGGTCTTACTTAAAATAAAAAATTGAACAAACGAATTTCCTATTTAATTAAATAATTAATAATAATAATAATATCATTATGTATATAATAATAATAGTTTATTATATAATGAATAATAAAAAATAGTTTATTTATGAAATGAAAATGGGGGTCCATGACAGTGGATTTCAACATACACTGATAGTACCATTTACTTACATTATACTATCTTGTCATATAAAAACATATTTTATTTATACCTATGAAGTAAAAAATTTCAGTCACTAGTGAGGAATTTACAAAAATCAATATCAGGTAAGAAGGGGGTCTACCCAAAACCAAAATATATGGCAAGGGTTCTAGGACACAAAAAAGTTTGGGAACCTTTGGTCCAGATACATAAATTCACACCTTCTGACACTAAATGAAATGATACATTACCTAGCATCATTCTTTTAAAATCCACAATACATTATATGCAATTTTTGAAAGTTTTACTTTTTTTTTCTAATGAATTTTGAATCACAAAAAACTTTTTCACTTTGATAAAAGCCTTGGTATTGACTTTCCTCTTTTTTAGAGGTGATGTTTAATTTTATGAGTTTAAAAAAAAATTAACTCCGAATCCATTTTAAATTATTCCAGTAATCAAACCATACTTAAATATGATTACTATATTAACTTGAATATGATTTTGATAACATTTCTGCTAATGCTCAAATCAAGGTTATGAATCATATTTAGATTCTATTTGAATAAGAATATTTATTTTTATTTCACTAATTGTAAGTTTAAAATGAACACTATATAAAGAAGAATTACAAAGAATTACAAAAGCCAAATACCTATGAATTATTTAGACTGAAAGAATTTATTAGGCCTGAGAAAGGGCCATTTATTTTAATGCAAAAATAAAAACTGCCTTTATCATTCCATTCTCAATTACTTTTTTTGTTAGAGTTATTAAAGTGTAATGTATGTAAATTTTGATCTTTCAATCCTATGAACTTTGTAAACCAAAGATTTGCATATCAAATACTAAGGAGCTATCAAGATACTCCACATTTATAAAAAAGAAAACATTCTTGTATAAAAAATTATACCCAGAAATAAAAATTAATGGATGGTAAAGTAACCTGTACCTGTTGGCTTCTTCCAGTTTAGCTAACAGTGCCAGTTCTCCTGTTGAAACTTCCTTATTACTCAGGAAGTTACTATTATTGTTATTATTATTGTTGTTGTTGTTGTTAATAGTTAAAGATGAATTTGAATTTTCACACACTGAATTATTATGAGCTACCATCACTTCCATCTTTTAAATGACCTGCATAGTCACAGGTCTCATATGTGAAAATACACATTTCAAAAAGACTTCAAAACTCTAAAAAAAACCTAAAACAATTATTAGTAATATTATTTTAAATACTACACACTATAACAATTATTTTTGTATTCTCTTACTTCCTCACTCTGAACCATTTTGGAAAAAAATGACAATAATACAGAACTGAATTTGCAATCTCTGAACAGAAAAGTTGTTAAGCCAAGTTATTATGCCACATGACCTCATAGACTAACTCTCAAAAAATAGTTATGTAGGCTGGAACAAATACTTCAAGGCTATCAAACCACTGGTAACAGATAGTTCCAATTCACTTATGTTTTACCTGTGCAATATTTAATTGAAGTACGTTTTCCTTTGACAATGACTCCGATAAAATCAATAGGCTCGTTAAAAGTGCTAAAAAAGAGTTTTAAATCTCCACGAATAACAACGAAACAATGACCTGGCGAATAAAAGAAGAAAGGGCAAATTAGGCCTTAAACAGTTTGCTATGTGAACGACATACTGCACACTACCTAATAAAAATAAGCATCTAAACATTTGTACAAATAAAAATGAACGATTGGAAAGTTTGTGGATTTATAATTAATGGACGTCTATGCTCTACATGTTACGGAACTTGATAACAAGTTAATTATGAAGGTATAGGTAATGAAGTAATGCTGTACTGTCTATCGTGAACTGTTGACATAATTGCTAAGTGGGTGTAGAAAGAATTCTTTTCAATCTAACCAGACGTGCTAGTTTCAACGTGTACTCACTTGGCGAACAAAACTGCTCTAACAAGCTATTTTAAATCAACTGTCACCAGATAAAGATTTTTGAAGGGCTTCACAATTCCTTTGAGATAAATAATTTCACATTAATTCACATAATTAAGGTGACATGGACATGAACTCACCAACTGAACGGATAGTTCTGAAAATTCTCTCAACAGGCGGTGAATTGCCTGAGAATTAAGCGCAAATTTTAAAAAACAATTTTGCAACTGTTAATTTTGCAGAACTTTAGAGAAGGCTATAAAGTTATCACCGCTTTTACAATCATCTTTATTCGTGCAAAGCAATCATTAGTTAAGACTTCTTATCTTTAAAAGTTGATATGTACTTTAACTAAAAGATATTAGAGTGGCCTAATTGGCCTCCTGAAATGAGATTTGAAGTAAAGTCCTTGTATTTATTCTACGCTGAATTAGGTTTAGCTATTTATTTATTTTTTAATTTTTGGTTTTTGCGTTACTTACTATAAAATTTGTGGTTTTTTAATTCAAATAAAATAGCTTCTATCAAAACAAAGTAATTAGTATTAACTTTATTCAATGAAAAACAGTATTCAACGTGAGGTTGGCAACGATTCAATGTGGCGGATAACTGAAAAGGAAACGAAAGGTTATTTTTACTAGTTAAATAACACGAGGTTTGGCAATTTTATTGTTTAGAAATGTAATACTTTGAAAAAATTGTATAATAATGAGTAATCATTGTGGCTACATCCAACTGGTAAGATTCATTAATTACAAAAAGTAAAAATGGATGTACAGACAGGTCACTTTATTCGTTGATTTAAGGCAAAGCAAGAGGCTTTGTTTTATCTACAGTGATTTATTAAAAAATTTCTGCAGAATAAAGTTCAACCTCTTCTATTCATCAAATGAGTAATTGGTATTTTGGATATTTGAAATAAATAATAATCGATATTTTAAATTGAGCTCTAAAATGTTAAGCCTTATTAAATCATCAAATAAGATAATTATTTGCCAATTATTTTTACAGGGGAAGTTATCATGCATACAGGGTTCAAATGTCATGGAAAACCGTGTAAAACTAAAAACTTAGGAAATTATTTTTTTGTGCCTTTGAATGCAGCCCATATAAATCCATTGAGGTGAGTTAAATCCTGTTATGATGACTTAAAGTTTAAGTGATATTTAATTTATTAATTTTAAGAACCCCACAATACACTTTGGTTGAGAAGTGTAAATATATATTAAGCAATTTTGAACAAGTTGAGTTTTAACCATGCCATGTAAGTTTTGGGTAAAACAAAATTTTAAACCTTAATTTTTATGAATAAACATATAAAGCTCCCTTATGAATGTCACCTTATTTTTATTTTATGGGTAGTTAAAGAGAATTATGTCAAAAGGATGGATTACTTAGACTAAAAATCCATTTTAATAATGTGATTGCTTTTTATTTATTTTACTAAATTTTGACAAACCGTATTTTGAGAGGAGGCATTGGCATTTATTTGTGACTAATTGGGTTTTAGTTTTTATTTAAAGTTCATGCTCTGAAATTGGATTAATCTTAGCTGATACAAGTAACTCTGCAAAACCTTGTATAAGATTGATTTTTGAAATGTAACTATTACAAAAAAAGTAATATACCTTTGTTTGAAATGATTTTATAGGTTTTTATTTTCTTTTTAGGTCTGTATAAATTTGTGTGATTACAGATGGGATCTTGCATATGTAAAGAGCCTGCTAGTAATGATGAATATGGAGGACCTTTAAATCAAAGTTTATTTCAATCTAGAAGTCTAGTATCTGCATCAGAAGATTCTGATAACTTTACCCCAACTAGATCTGGCAGTATGAAGTGGAATTTCCCCACATCATCTACAGTTGATAAATTAGTTTTAGAGACTCTCAACGCCATAGGACTACTAGTGGAAAAGTAATTCTTTTAATTGTGTCCTTAAATAGTTTAAAAGATTGAAATATATTTATTTACCTAAATTTCTCATATTTGATATAAACTAAACTTTTTAAATGAATTGCAAAAAAATCTGATTTATAATCAGCATAATCTAACTTGTTGTTTAGTGCTTAATTTCAAATAATTTAAAGATAATATGAGAAAATTACAACATATACAAGGTTTAATGTAGGGACAAAACGTGATACAATGAATATAATATTTCATGAGCTTGTATTTTCATAAAATGCTTTAATAAGAGATTAATTTCTTTTTTTATTTGTTGAAATACTCAATTTAAGTGTTTTTCCCAGTGAGCAAGAACCTCCACCAGCAATGTCAAAACTTCATGCTATAGCTGATCAAGAAGATGGTTGGATACAGGTAGTCACATCTATGGTCAATGTTATTCCCATGAATGACCCTTTAGGTCCTTCTGTTATTATTATTTTGCTGGATGATTGTCCATTACCTACCAAGGTAAATAATTATTTAGTTTCTTATTAAAGATTAGTTAAAAGTTGTTGACTGAAAAAGTGGGTTATACCTTCAAAGTTCACAAAAACCCTAATTAAACAAATTACCCAAGTAAATGTGTATAATTCGATCTCTCTTGGGTGGTAATTTCATGCGTTTTACATACCATTCTTTTTTGATTATTGCTCAAAAGCATTATTTGAGAAAAAAAATCACCTAGGGGGAAATGTGGCATGCGGGCCATTAATACTTCCCCCAGACCCGTGTTAAATGAATAACTAAATGATTCTTAAGTGTTGACAAATTGAGTTTAATTTTTTGAATTTCTTTTAGGATTCAGTATTAAAGCTGTTAAAAATTTTTAATTTATCGAGTGAAAGCTCTGTTAGCGGTCGTAACACTCCAACTCAGCAGAGAAACATTTGTATTGTTCTGGGCTGCTTTGCAGAGAGATTGGCTGGACCAAGCAGTATCAATATCTTGACGCCGGGCACTTTAAACTACCTCGTCACAAACCTAGTACTGTGTTTTTTTCTCTCTTTCTTTTTAAAGAAAGGATCACTCAGAGTTTTGTTTGTTACAGAGTGAAGGCACTCATCATGCTGTCATTTTGTATTCCTTAATTGCACTTGAAAAATTCGCACAAACAAGTAAGTGAATATATTTGTGTTCATCGTTAATAATATTGTATTTTAAATGTTTTTGGGATACTACTTGCTTCATTATAGAAATTAAGTAATTAGGAAGTGATTTCATTTTTCAGCGGAAAACAAAGTAACAATTCAAAAAAGATTACTAGAGGAACCAAAAAATCCTCTTCTTCGACTGGAAAAATTAGTAAATTCAGATCATTACCTCGAAAGACAAATAGGATTTTGCTCCCAGTGGTGCTTAGATAATTTATGTGAGTATATTTTCCTTTTTTTGTTCGGCATTTTGCATTCATTCAATTTTTCCATTTTGGAAAATAATAATTAACCCTCCAACGATTTGAAGTATTCGATACTTGTCCTTTTTCCATTTGCTTTTACTATCTTTGCCCCCTTTTTTTTATTTTTTTAGCTTTCAATTTTAAAAAATTCAGATTCTGTCTTGTTGTATTCAATTTTCGGGGTTGATTCAAGCGGAGCCACACATTGGCACTGATAATAATAATCCTGATTTCTGACCTAAACAACTGCCTCACAGATTTTGAAACGGCATGAGTTACCCTTTTCGAAATGTGTCAAATGTTCAATCAACTTTACACTCTACTGACATTTAAACCTGGCTTAAAACTTTCTGTAAAAAAGGTTTTTTTGTTTTCAGTTTTAGTGGAAGGACGAAAATTTTCATACCAATGCGTTGATACCTCAAATATCAATGTTATGCTTAATACTAAAGATGTGAGTGAATATCTAAAGATATCGCCTGATGGTTTGGAAGCTAGATGTGACGCGTATTCATTTGAAAGCGTCAGATGCACTTTTCAGGTTGATAGGGGTGTTTGGTACTATGAAGTCCTTATCATTACATCCGGAGTTATGCAAATAGGGTGGGCAACCAAAGACAGCACGTTTTTGAATCACGTAAGAGACAGCATCTTTTGATTTCAGAAGAAAATAATAAATGTATCGTATTACTTATTCAGAATTTTTTTTTTTACTTTTACAGGATGGATGTGGAATAGGTGACGATCAATATTCTCTAGCATATGATGGCTGTAGAAAATTAGTCTGGCACAATGCAAGAAGTGAAGCTCAGAACGTAAGCGGATGGGTTCCTGGTGATATTTTGGGTTGTTTGTTAGATCTCAAAAGGCGGGAAATGATTTTTTATTTGAATGGAATCCCTTTACGTTCGTGTACACACGTTTTTGACACAGTGAGGTAAATTTTGTCAGAAAAACAGATTAAAGTGAACTAGTACCCTTTTTAAATATTGACAAAAACTTTCGCAAGCAGTATATTTTCCTTACAAAATAATGTAACCACAATTTTATTTTATAAGTGCTCCTTGTTTTGAAAGTTTTGCCTTGGTTTTGTGGTTAAAGTCCAAAAGATTTTGTGTATTTAAAAATGATACATAACGATCGGGAAAATTTGAACATAATTTTATTTTCCTTTAATGTAAATTTTCAAACTTATTTTTAGATCAGGATTTTTCGCAGCTGCAAGTTTTATGTCATTCCAACAATGTCGATTCAATTTTGGTAGTCGACCGTTTCAACATCCACCTCTAAGACCGTTTAAAAGCTTTAATGACCATACAACTCTACCTCCAGAACAAAAAATAGTTTTACCTAGGTATACAAAATTAAACTTCAATTTTTGACCATATTTTTTGCATAGTTAAAAAGAAAGTCTTATATTTGCTTACGTTTTTTCTATTTTCGAACTTAATGATAGAAATATTTTATATTTTTAGGCAACTGAGACTAGAACTATTAAGAAAATTAAGCGTCCATGAAGATTCGTGCACATTGTGCTTTGATAAAAAAGCATCTGTAAGACTGAATCCCTGTGGTCACAGGTAGGTTTTACTGTTAAGGATTTTATGAAATGGGAATCGCTTAAAATGTTTTTTATCTATTTATGATGAACAAAGAAAGTGCTAACCTCTGAGTTGAAAAACTTAACAAATTTCTTTGATGAATTGTTTTTATTTATCTCTGATATCTTATTAAATCAATAAAGTTAGAAATCCTTTCAAAACAACCATTAACTTGAATTTCGATTTTCAATTTCCAGTGGGTTTTGCACGGAATGCACCAAGCAATTAACTGAATGTCCAATGTGTCGCTCCACCATCTCAGAAATGACTCCTGAGAAGACATGACAAAAAAAATACTACTTTCTGACGCTACTCTTCAAGTCACATGAACATTCTTAAATATCTTCTCAAATTTTCCTATCAATATTTAAAAAGGGGAATTAATTGAAATGGAATGAAACTAGACAAAAACCAAAAAAAGTGGGAATTCACGGGAATGTCCCGAATGGGAAAGTTGTTATTCCTTTTTCGACTTCGAGTTCTTTTTTGGATCTATATTTATGCCTTCAGTTCTTATCTATCATTAAACTTATAAAAATTAAATTTAATGACCAAGGAAACTGAATGTTTTGTAATAATAATACAAAAATATTAATTTAGATCGTATTGTACAAGTTTCTCGATCAAGTGTTTACGAATAAAATGAATCAAAATAAATTGTTTTGAAAACACTACGATTATGAGGAGTTTAATGAAATGCTTAAAACATAAAACATGCTCCATAAAACAGCTTTGTTATTACAATTTATATCAATTTAAAACAAGTAATATATTTGACAAATATGCCTTAATATGCATGATCACAAACCCTTGAATTTTATCCCTTAGTTCAAGTTGTTTTGTCATCGTTCGATTTGTTTTGTCATTGTCATTTTTTGTTGTTGTCATACATTGTTATAACAACGAAATCTTCTCATCGAAATTTGTGGACGATAATACACAGTAGCATATTGTACTTTTAGAATACTTGTTTTGTTGAGCATCACGCTGTGTATAATTTTTGGCCCGAGAAAAGTTTTTTTTACTTTATGTGCACTTGCAAAATTTAAGGCTTGAATTTGTTTAAGAAGAGCTATTGGGTTATATGTTTTGCAGTAGTTAATGCGTCTCATCATTTGATGACCTAATAATGTTTGTGTTCCATTTTTGGTTTGTAAGTTTCAACTTGTAGTCGTTTAAGAACTGTGGTTGCTTTCTAACTGATGTTGCATTTATACTTCATGGGTAATTTTTTTCACAAAAAAAGTTGAGGAATTCAAAGGATTCAAGAAGATTCGTAATATAGGTGAAGACTCCAGATAAAAGAATGACTAGAGAAAGAAATACTAGAAAAAAGGTGTCCATCGAGTTTCGGTAGATTTTAATGTTGATGACGAATAAAAGAAGTAAGGAGGTTAATAAACAGAGATCAGGTATATCTAGGTGTTTTGTAGTGTAAAAGAAAAGAGCTTACTTTCCATTAATCAGAGAATCAAGAACGGATCAGTCAGCGATAAAAGACAATTTTCTTTCACAAAAATATAAAGATCCTAAATTCTTCTTCAAAGACGATGCATTGAAATCTCAAAACTTCGCACTTCCTTAACAAAAATCACATTTTTCCTCCAATCTCGCCCATGTCTTTCCTTCTGAAACTCATCGCTTCGGACGCTATAGAACAGTGTTTAAAAAGAAAAGAAAAAAAACTGATTCAGGTAAGAGAAAACGTTTAACCAGAAATTTTACTCAACGCAATAGCCAACACAATAAACATACGGATACTATGCGTATGTTAATTGTGTTGGTGCCTATTGTAATTGATAATAACAATAGGCGGGAAAATATTAAAATTCGCCTAGCACAGAGACTGCGAACTTTTTTTGATCTCCGTGCCACAAAGCCATAAAAAAATTTTTTTTTTAATAGGTGACGTGCCACAGTAAAATTTGGTGAAACTAACCACAAGTGGCCGTTTGAAAGTTTTGATGGCACGCACAAAAATAATTTTAATAATTTCTTTTTTAATAGAAATAAATTAAAAAATATTAATCTACACCTAATTTATAACTTATGATATAATTTTGTAGTACTAAATACCTTTCTTAGCACGTTAACTACAACTGTCAAATTATATATTTTGGTATTAAAATATTCCATGGATTCCCTCCAAGTATATAAGTAGATAAAATTGTTTTTAATGTATTTGTTTATTTAATTATACTTGTGCATAGTTTTCACCACGTAACATTTCGAATGAAATTTTATTGTGGCACGTCACCGATTTAAAAAAAGAATTTTTATGACTTTATGGCACGGACATCAAAAAAAGGTCGCCATCCCTGCTCTATTTTATAGAAAGTGGTAATCATCCTACTTCCTGCTCCTGAAGTAATTTTTTTAATTATTAAACTCAAAAACAAATACACTAGAAAATAGTCGCACTTTAAGACAAAATTCACCCATTTAGGATAAGAAGATGGTTTGAAAGTTGCCCATTTAAAAAAAAGAAAATTTAAAGAGGAAAAAAAAAATATATATCAATTGGAAAAAAATGTCGTCATATCCCACAGCCTTCACGATCGCTTTACGAACACATTGTGCGTGTAGTAAAAAAAAATGGCGGTTTGCGGTGTGTTATATTTTTGTCCGGAAATCCGTCTCTTTTACACTTGAATTTAGTTATTTTACAATACATTAGTGCCAGTCAAAATGTCTTATCAAGAAGCAATTGGTAGGTGCTTTTAAGATTTTCCATTTTTTAGGGTAATTTCAAAGTAATTGTGTAGTAGGAAACATTTGTAATGTGCGTCGTCTCGTTGAAACATGTCAAATGTTATCGGGGCGTTATTTTTAAAATCCATACGCATTTTTTTCCTATAATTTCTTGGTCTTAATGATCATTTAAGCCCACAATTGCTCAAATTGAAATAGCTTATAGCTGTGAAAACTTCAACAAATTTTAAAAAAAATGAAACCACGACGTTGCACGTTTCCTGAGATTATGTAAACATTGTTTTTTACTTAGTTTCAATTTGTAGCTCATTTTAACGCCGAAAGTTTGCGAGTTGAAATCATAAAAACAACCAATCATTTGTATAGGCCAGGTTAAAAAGAATTTATTTAAAATTATTGTTCATCAATTTGTGTGCAACTTGCCTAGCTAACGAAGTGGCTATTCTTTGGTAGCACTTTTATGACTCACTTGAATGATACTATACATGTCAATAGCATAACATTTGGTAAAATGTTCACATTTTTTAAAACATGTTTTGATGAATTTTTAGTGCTTAATACCTTCCCTTTTTTTTGTTAAATGCACCATTAATCATAAAATAAATGTTAAATTACACCTACTGAAAAAATTGAAAACTCATTGTAGAATTACTTTCTGGACTAGGAGTAAAAACACAACACTACATTCAACTTTAAAAATACTTGTTTGCTTGGAGCTCAAATAATGGTTTTAAAATAAAGGTTTGGAGATTTATAAGTGTTTAAGGATACATATTTATATACATTCTACTAATTTTGTATCTTGCCTTTGACAAATTATCAAAATTCTAGTTGGTGAAGATGTGTTAGCTTGAAAATTATTCATTAAAAAAAGTTGTTAAAAATTTTCTATGCTAATACTTAAACTTTGTTTTAATTACTTTCAATTTAAGAATTTATTCCAATCTAAGTATGATCAAAACAACTAAAGAATGAAATTCCCTGAAGTTTATTTTGTAAATGAAGCTGTATGTAAATGTGGCTGTTGGATGCATTATGTAGTTCAATCTCTGCAACTGTCTTCAAACCTGTATTTTGTTTTAATGGGTTATAGTTTGAAGTTATTTCATTAAAAAGATTTTTTAAAAACTTCAATATAAAATGTTTAAACCTTTTTGAAGAGAAAAGGTATATTCCGAGTGAAACATGAGAGAGTGAATCCTTTTGCCAAAGAATTACATTTTACTTTATTTTGATTGTAAAAAAATTTTTTGTGAGATTAATTGGTTTATTTTTAAAATGGGTTTATAAAATAATTTCAGCATTAAAAAGTCCTCAATGAAAAATTATTTGTTCCTTTTTTTATACTTAAAACATACTGAGTGGAGTATCAGTAAAACTATAAAGCTTGACAAGCAACTTAACATGGGGCTAGAGAATTTAAATTTGAACGTTAAACAAAAGCTCAGTTATTTCAAGTTAAATTTCATGACAGTTACTCAACCAAGAATAAATTTTAAAAAAGTATAGTAAGTAATATTTTTAATATTAATAAACCTTAGAGAAGGCACCTGGTGGATGAGAGGTAAGCCCGTTCGGCATTCCAGTGTTTGTGGGTTCGATCTTTATTGGGTAAAATTAATTGTCCGGTTTCCCGCGCTTTCCGGTACTTATGATATTGTCTTTAATTTAGACAGATTCATCTTATTAAAATCATAAAAAATTCATATAGCATGACAATAAAATTCCCAAAGACTACCCCAGGTGGTATTCAATGCGCCGGATTTTGGGGAAGGTTTTGTTGAAATGGGGTGCTCCAAAATATGGCCGAAACGAAAAAAACCTTAAAGAAGGGAACATAGTCTACGATATGAGAAATTGTATAGGGTTTATTTCAAGGGTATCATATGCATCTAAGGTAAAAATCTACCGCGTGAAATAGTTTTTATCTTTGTCGCTCTTTTTTTCTAGCTACACTAGAATTTTGTAAAAATTATGACCTGCTGGGGTTCAACTTTGGAGGGTTGAAAAGTTATTGTGCTTTTATGGCGCCCTTGCCCTTGAAACGTTTGTGTATTTCTTACCAAACGTAAGAATGCTCTTCGCAATTTGTTTTTATTTTTACCTTTTTCTCTTTATACTTTCTAAATTTTTATTATATTTTAGTTCGCGGGAGGTCTGTGGTGTAGTGGTTAAGTGCCAGACTAAGACGTTTTAGTCGTGAGTTCAAAACCTCCTTCCGTATCCTGTTATACCCAAGAGGGGTAAAAACCGGGATTAAAACTCAACTATAACTATACTACATCTTAGTTCATATTTCATGTCATATATAAACAGACTACGTAACAAACCAGTAGGGGAAAGGGGGGATAGTTGTTCCCTCTTTTGGTTTTCTTTTAGTAATTCCAACTCTGTTAATAAATTTGAATTTTTTTTCAACGAGACATGTATCTATGTTCAATACCATCAATTATGCACCTTTGAAGACCTTCTTATTTTTCGAACAAAACGGCAAATCAGTTTTTTTTCGAACTCCTGCTCAAGGGTCAACTAACCCACACCAGGGGTATATTTGACCCCGGCGAGTGGATTATTTGATTCCGGAGGATCAATCATACCACCCGCCAAAGTTTCAACTAAAAACGTTTAAACTAAATTTGAAAACAGAAATAAACTAAATAAACTGACTTTTAATGGGGTGTAATTGGCAGTTACAGAAGTATTTAGATAAAAAAAATCAGTTCTGTTTTCCTTTGAAAAGTTCTTTTATATTTCTTTTCTTTCCTTAGTTGTATACTTCCGTGACATCTGAAGTCAATTAAACCTAATTCTTAAACATGAGACACAAACAAAGGAATAATGAGAGGGATACTTGATTCTGGGATCAAGTTCTCAGTCAAGATCAGGATTCCTTATTTGAAGGGATCAACAATCCCGATGCAACCATTTTGTAAAAAATTAAAAAAACCAGCAAGAAGTACAGCGAATTTGTGGTGGAAAAAATTGCCATTAAATAGATAAATACTCACAGTATTTTAGAAATATAAAAAATAAATCGTAAAGTACAAGTATTTAAATTGTGGCGATTTTTCATGCGTATGTATAAAGAAGTTGGAATGTGAAAAAAATAAAAATCAAATTTTCAAAATTAAAAGCAACAAGTTATTTTTCATAAATGAGGTAAAAAAGATTTAGTACTCATCATGGCTGCAACCTAATGACACCAACAGCACACAAAAAAAATTCCCCCCAAGCGCCAATTTTGAAGGGGGGATCATGTATACCACAGGATCAACTACCCCACTTTTCCTTTAATACTAAATTTAGTTCTAGCTGTAGAACACCTCTTTAGCTGGAACAGTATCAAACAAGAAACAATTCATAAATTAGTTTTGACAATTCTGCAACTGGCATAAAGAAGTCATTTAGTGTAAATAAAGTTTTTTCGATGAAAAACGTATTGTATATAGAGTATTTTTATAATTAATTTGATTGAAGAAATTATCTAACTTCGAAGCAATTTTTGTTATTAAGCTTGTATGTTTTCCCACCATTAATTTTTTTTTGGAAATTCCAACAAATTTTTGAGTTACAATTTTCTTGTGTTCCTTAAAATGGTCCAGAACTTTTGACCGGCAATGTATGTGTAATGTATGTGTATCATTCATACTTTATTTGTACTGTCTAAAAGTTTTCTAAGTGAATTTTTTTAGCGTTATTTAACACTATGTTTACGGGCGTTTCGTAGAGATAGGTATACTGCTTAAAAATTTACAAATTTAGAAAGCTTACAAAATAATAATTGTGTATATGTTATATTTTGATGAAGACATAAATTTACGATGCAAATTGGTTAAGATTAAAGCTACGGTTTTTTTGGAATTTCATTTCAGTTTGTCAAATCCGTCAAATTGACGGGTCCCGTAAACCTAGTGATAATATTTGTAACAAGATGTAAGAGTTTCCCTTTTTTATTGTGAGCTAGAGAAATAACTTAGAATAAAATTACTTTAAGAAGGATATTGTTGAATTGGTGTTTTTTATTTATTACTTCTAAAAATAAAAATGAATTGTAATAGTGTCGACGGAATTGACTTTATTTGACCTCAAAACGACTTCCGGTCTGAACTTGGGATTAAGGGTGCGTCAGTTTACCCTCTTCGTCTTAGCATCGTTAATATGTGTTATATTAAGTTTTGGGTTCCTTCATTTCATTCACCTATTAGTGGTTTTCTTTGCTTTATTGGCTACTGGTAACAGTTTTTTACGTTGTTTTCATATATTTTTTAAAATGTTACACTAGTAGTTCTATTTTTGGGGGAATAAAAGAAGAAATTTGTCTTTCCTGTAATTAGAAGTAGATATTTACTTGTGAATTTCAAATTTCGAACATGCTACGGTAGTTCACAGTAAATTTAATTTTAGACAAACTGATAGCAAGTGAGCACTAGATTGGTAATTATAATTTCAGTGTATTAATACTTGGCGAAGATAATCGGACGACTCTTCAGTATTTCAATTACATGTTTAGTGTTTCCTTCAATCTATCATTTTGAAAGTTGCAGTTTAATTTTTCAAATTTTGGTACCCATCGTCTTCAATATAGCCCAAAAAATTACAGGTGATTTTTCACTTACATCGGTGAGAAAATTCAGGGACGGAATGGAATATACAACTGAAAAAAAGTGACAGGGAATTAGCTAGTGACTGAAGAATGAAGAGAGAGTAGGTTTCAAAAATAATTCGGGAGACCCCCAGCAAGTCTTCATAGTGAATAGTTATTTTCGGTTGGAATCACACAACCGGTCTATTCTTTAAACACATTTTCACTCTTTCGAGATAAAATGTTACTCTTTATACTTTTAAAACATTGTTTTTTTTTACCAAACTTTTAGTTTATTTCTGCTGTAAGGTGCACTTCTCGCATTTTCATTCGTAAATTTAAATGACCATTTAACATATTTGAATGAATATTTGAGTTAATAGAGTTTTCTATTTTGCGCGCGTTTTCAAGATTTTTATTAACAGAAGTTTTTCTAATTATTTTCTTTCCCCTATTCAACGTGCATTCATTTTGTCTATGTAGTTAATTTGCCCAAACTTTGTAATATTTTTTTCTTGCTCCCATTCTTTTTAATACTATTCACAAGGAGTTCCTGATAAATAAAAATGCTTTTAGGTGACTATTATGGGTTGTTTATTAGTACGCCTTTAAAAATAATTTTTGTTCTTAAAATATCTGCTGGAGCTTTTCTTCATACATTTACCGTAACAAAAGGTAGACTAACTTACAAAGGAACTTAAACTATTGCGAAATTAAAAGTTGAAATTTATTTCATGAGAAATTCGGCAAAAAATCTGTTTTTAATTCGTAATTTAAAAAAAAAACATTATATTGTTCAAAAAATAATCGGTTGCTTTTGGTTTGGCTTTTTCTTACTGTTTATAAGTACTTTTTAATAGAAAATGTGGAAGTGATCCAGGACCATGAACATAGATTGGCAGAGCTAGAAGACTACATTGATTCGGAAGATCATGAAACGATTAGGTAAGAAAATTGTTTTTATTAAATTTCTCTTGTGTGATTGGTAAATATTCATTGCATTAATTTGGGTTTATATATAAGCCTGATTCAAGTACTTCAAGAGTAGGCGAATCCTTTTTAAAAATTGGGTGGTTTTCGCAACGGAATTTTGTTAGCAGACGTATTATTTATTTGTTATACGTTTTATTATTAGTGAGGAAAATTTTGAGTTTTATTTCGAGTTAAAGAGATCGGAATTAAGGACAGAAAGTGAGAAACGTACCTCAGTTAGGCAAAGTTGTCCAAGTAACAACATTCGTTTCGAGTATCATCAATACTGGGCAAAGCTTAGCGTGAAATTAATTGTCTGGCTAACGTGAGGCAGATCGCGAAGATGTAAGGCGCATACGGTTTTTTTTAGTAATCGTTCGAGATAAAATATTACCCTTTATACTTTTAAAACATTGTTTTTTACCAAACTTTTAGTTTATTTCTACTGTCGGACTCACTTCTCGTATTTTCATTAGCATATTCACTTACAGTCCTGGTCATTTAATTTCATCATTAATGCTTGTTGTGATTTTAACCAATTGATGGGGTTGAGTGATTTGCCTTTCATTTTTTTCATGGCAATGTTTTTACTTTTATTTTAAAAGAAGATTGCAACAAATGAGAAGTAACTTCAAATTTAATATGCGCTCGTTGGTAACCTAAGAGGCCTTTTACCTGATAAGCCATTTAGAATGGAGTAATTTCCATAGAGAAAAAAAGCCTGTCTCAAATTGTGGGTTTTAAAAATAAACATACATATGCGTTGACGTGACACTTGAGGGGACCTCTTAGCATAACTCTCCAGGGATAAGGAATTCTTTTTTCCGCTGTTTTTAATGCTCCTAAAGGTTTTCTTATGATGAGTCAAAGAAGCATCCAGGTGGCCAACCTTCCTCTTCTTCCGGTCACGTGCTCCCATTTATTTGTTACGATGAAACGTTTTTCTCTACAGCCACTTATTTGGAGGTTCCGAAGGGTACTTTAAAAATATGCGACTTCGTTCTTTTCTAAGAATCAGTCGCATATTTCTTTCCATTGAAGGAAACTAAAGCATGATTGAATTATCTTTATTTTAAACTTTTGGTATTCTTGAGTGTAAAATAATATTTACTTATTAAAATAATTCTGGAACAATCTAATGTTTAAAATCTTTGGCCACTCTCAGTCTCTCTGTTGACTTTTTTCAAAATTTTTGAATTAAGGCTTTCTGTTTTTAATCAAGGTGCTTGACGAAGTTTTCTTTGTTCATAATTAGAGCATTCTCCTTGTAATAGCAAAATTAACTGTTGCGCGTTCGCCCTATTTACCTAAAGACTTACTAGGGTACTTAGAATTAGTTTAAACTTATTAGTAGATACCTAAAAGTGGTACGCTTAAACAAATTTTAAAGTATCTCTGCGATTAATAATAAAAGAAATATTCTCAAGGGATTTATATGTCATGGGTGTTAAGGTATTCATTAGTAGAGTTCTTGAAGGTGTCAGTTTCTTGTTCCGAGATAACCTAGTGTTGACATCCGGATTTTAGTTTTTTCAAATGGTAGAGGAAGGGTAGGCCCTGCCCACAGTTCAAAATTTTAATGCGCAGTTACGACCTGGGTGGTGATCGATACAATTTTTTTTTTTTTGCTCATCTTGTGAAATATTTCTTTTAAGGTATATTCAGCTGATAAAAATCTTCATGATCGCTCTAAAGATTTAAATTACCTTTTTTTTTAATTTTCTTTGTGGGGGGAGTAGTGTAGTGGTTAAGGTCCTGACTTGGACGCAAATGGTCGTGGGTTCGAATCCTCCTCCCGCATCCTGTTATATCCAAAATTTAAGGGTGAAAAACGGGATTAAAACCACCACCAAATTTTCTTTTCGTATTCTGTCTCAAAACCTTTTCTTTTCCTTTTTAGGCCATAGTCTTTTTCGCACCTGTCTCGTCGCTTAATTGTTGTAGGAACTTTTCTACTTGTACTTCAATAGTCATTGGAAAATTTTTTGAAAATATATTCAAAAATGTTTACTAGTTTTTCCTTTTACTAAATTACAGCATTAACGGACAATCATGGGGGGGGGATTTAAGGTAGAAGCCTCATCATTCTTTCTGTCTTGTAATTTTTACATAAATTCATGTTCAGGGTTCAAGAAAACCAGACAACTTGTATTCTTAATCACTAAGCATTTTTATGGAGGTCAGATTTTTGAACAAATAAATGGAATTTAATACAAGCGACATCATATATTCGCAAATAAAAATGAAACAGAGAGGCAAGAGTTTACTTCAAGACCACCATGTTGGATTTTTTTCATGACTTTGTTACGAAAAATAAAAATAAAATTTAGGGAAGCGCACCCCATTTGATGATCATGATTTATTTCTTTTAAAAAATATAGGCAGACGGCAGTTATAACATCTGCCGCACTTCCTCAAAAATAGAATCAAAATTCTTACCAAAAAGAACAACATTTTTAACTTGAAAAAAGATTTTTGATCTCCAGAAAGCAAAAATTTCTTTAGGATTTCATTTATATTGTCGGAGTAGTTTTTTAAGGACTGAATACTTTAAAGTGAAAAACATTGACCGCTAATATTTGCTTTTGAAAACGTGAAAGCTCTAATGAATTGGGTTTGTTTTACAGTCGAGAACTGCTGGATTTTTTTTAAGCGGCAAACATGTTACAGATTGAGGTGAAAGAATAGTTTTTGGGGGTGACCGTAGGAAGAAGAGAGAAAGAGAAAAGCAGATTTGTATGTTTCAAAGCGCCTGATTTCAAATCCATTGAATCAGTGACTGCTTAATTGTTGTTCATTTACTTTCATCATTAAATACGCAACTCCTGTTTCTTATACCTCGTTGAATTCTTTTCTCATTTATGGAGTTTTTGCTGTGTTTAAGTTAAAAAAGGCTTATCAAGTTTTTGGATTAACCACAAGTTATTTAAGTAGGAAATATTAAATTTTTCTTTCTTTCTTTTTTCTGAACGTGAAGAGAAATAAAGCGAGAATCTGAAAGACACATGATTTTGCTACAGGAATGTTTGGGTAACTGTAAGCGCCATTATTAACTACAATAAATGTTGTTGCTGTTTCTGATATATAAGTCGGTCTTTCTTTTGAACGTCCGATTTTTTTTGCGTTGTACCCTATCCTTCGGTTAAATAAAATACATAAAGATTATGCGAATTAGCTTTTTTGTAAATCAAATATTTTTGTACGGATGATTGTTAGAATATAGGTTTGAATTCCAAATTAATTTTGTAACCATTACTTGGTTCTTCTGCTTTACTTTGATTTGATTCTGACGTTTCGGTTTGAATTTGGGTTTTTGCTTAGCTAATACTCAGCATTTGCGTTATTTCTCAAGTTTCTTTTTGATTTTGATCTTTTAGAAAACGCTTCTCATTGATTTTATTAGAAAATGGGGTAAGTGTCTAAATGAAAATCAAAATACAATCATATATATAGACATATATCCAGGGACAAAACAAAACATACAGAAAAGAAGTAAAAAACTCTCATGATAGTAAAGGAAAATGGAACAGAAAAATTTAATTTTGACAAAGGCAGCCGTTTTAGCGATTAATTTGTTAATGATTGATTTATTTCAAGTGATTCTTCTTGAAATCTTCTATGAAATCCTTCGACATTCAAATAGTGCTTATGGTTTTTTTTAGAGACTTGAGTTCCTGGATACTTATCAGTGATATCCGCCACAATTCAAGCTCTTGCTGTAAGTTCTTGAGAACCCGTTTAGAACCCGTTTAAACGCACACAGGTTAAAAAATACAAAACTCGTACTGTCTTATGAAAACCCAGTGTCATCCGTCAAGGAAGAAATGGGAACAGGATTCCATTAGGGCGAGAATGTTCTTTATCTGCTTGAATTTCCTTGTTGAAACTTTCAGTTTCTTAGTACTTAATACGATATTGAAATTTTTTTTTTACTAGAGGTCCTCACTTTTCAAAATCTGATCCCAATGGTTGTTTTAATTTTTATTACATTTCATCTTTTTTAATTTGAAGAAAATAAAGAAAAAAATTTCGCCCCGATTTGATTGTTGCACAAAAATAAAAAACTTGTTTATGGTAAATAAGTTTTTCTGCCATTGTGAGAGATAGAAAATTTTTAAAGGAACTTGATACAATTGTTTGAGAACATAGTGGAACTTAGAATGCTGTGGGTTAAGACGCTGACAGAATCCTTGATTCGTTGTGACCTTTAAGCTCTTTTAAATATTGAGCTTTGCTCTGATCCCACCCTTTTAAATTGTCTTTCATAATAAAGATGAATGCCTTGGAACTTTTAAAAATGTTTTGCCTTTCTTTTTCTTTTTTGACCTCACAGGCAGCGTCATTTTTATGGTATTTCGTCTGCCGTTGAACACTAATTTTTATCTAAATTGAATAGTATATCAGACTTCGGGGTTTTAAGCTTCGTCCTACCCGTTTTTAACAAAAATTTTTCATGTTCCCTTCCCAAAATTGCCATTAAATATCAAGAATTAGATATGGGAAATATATAAATGAAGAATTGGCGAAAACGACCAAAAAATGGTTTTAATTCGCACTGTTTGAAATTCTAATTGTCAAGACGTTGAGTTTTAGAGTCAGTTAGTGAGTGAAAGATTACTACATTTAATTTTAGGATGTTTAAGATGCTTACTATTTTGTTTCGTTTTTAATTTTTATTAATCGGACCTGAATTTTCCAATATGACTTTTGTAGCCTTTGATTCCCGAAAGCTTTGCTAGGTTTTGTCGAAAAGCCAAATTTTGAATCGTTGTTATAAAAATGAGCACCACTCGTCAAAGGCAAAACTTTCACCATTGGTAATTGTATTTTTTCAAAGACTGATACATCAAAATCAGTTACCCTCGCCTTTTCTCAGAAATGTGGACCCTTGTTGTTTATGGCTTTTGTCTGAGTAAAAATTGGAGAAAAAAATGGTTTTGAGTCTTGGTACCTGGTCGTCTCAATTCCTAAGAATACCTACTTTTTTTGTCAATGGCTCTTACATTTTAACAAAATTCCTTTTGGTACAAATTGTTATCCTCAACGTTAAATTTTGCCGTTCTATTTTTTCTTACTTTTTTACTTAAAATTAATTTTTACTTAATCGGAATCTGCAATTACATTCAAGTTCTCAAATCTGAGGACTTAATAGTTGATTGATTTATCAGTGACTTTTATTTAATTTTATTTTTATCATTAATGAAAGTTGTCGCAGAAAGATTTTTTGCTTACATTTTCAAAATATAATTTTTCTTTGCTCCTTGTAAATTTTCTTTGTAGTAGATATCTTCCAAAACTACCGTCCCTTCATTTCGATAAAGTTAATTTGTTTATTGAATTAAAATTTTAATTAAAGCTTATTGAGATGATGATACTTCTGCTTGTTTGCCGTTTCACCTCAAGTACCTATTTAGTGGCGCCAAATATTAATACATTTTTTCTAAATCCTACCGCTATCCCACAACTCAGGTAAATTTTATGTCGAATTCTCGGAAGAATTTTTTTATGACTAGAATTGTGTTAAAGTTTTTTTAGGTGTCAAAATCCATGCTGTCTTTTGAGTTCGTTTTTTTTCTGCTTAATATTAAACGTGAAAACTAAAAAATTTTGTTGAGAATTGTAATTATGAAAGACTCTTTCTCTGCCTAATGGAGTTTGTAAGACATAGGATCTGATGGATCCAGCAGTAAAATTTCATAGTTGTCTTTAATTTGTCAACACTAATATCTGCGCATTTGGTATGTGATAAAGATTTAAAAAGACACGGATACTTTTAGTTTGTTTATTATCGCTCAGGTTTCATATATTGTAATATATGTAGTAAGGTGGAAAATATATTTTCCTTGATCTTGGGGCTGCTTCATTAAATGATTGAAGTGAAGGAAATATTAATAGGATGTGAGTATAAGTGATTATGCGAAATACAAAAATTAATCTGAGTCATTGTTTCTATATTTTTGTCGTAAAATTACTAAAATTGAACAAGTTCATAAAGAGGTGAAAGATATTTGATGCAAAGTAATTCTAGGGTTTTGGGAATGTTGATCTGGCTTATTTTACTCAGGAAATTTTTGACAATTATTGGATTTTCAAAGCTTCTAAAAAGTAGGAGGTCTCCGAAAGCGTATTGATCGAAAACAATCGTTTGATGTGGGTGTTATGTGCCTCACGTGGTGATCATTGTCATTATTTCAATTCCAATGAATCTTGTTTTGTTAAGGTACAGAAGAGTGATCTGACAGAATTTTCTGTATTTATGCTGTATTTTATTGCATGACGGTCGAATGAATACAATATTACATAAAGAAAAGTTAAAGACGAAACGCCATATATTTGCAGACATTGTTGACGTAATTTTTGTGAGATTAAAGGTTGAAAAGTCTTAGTAATGTAAATCAATGTGAATTTTTAAAAGAAAAGAAGGCAATAGCAGATACTGCACGGGGAGAGCATTCACAATTCTTCACTTTTCTCATTTGAGAGATTGAAGTAAATAAATATGATACCGATTTTTAGAGGGTGAGGTAAGAAAAGCTTATCAGTGATTTGTTGGGAAACAGAGCAGTGAAGATGATAAACTGAAAGTTGTAGTGGTAGTTTCTTTAAACTGTTGATAACCTGTAAAAAAATGTGAAGTGTGCCTTTTTGGAATAACTGGCTGTATAAAGTTTTTTTATGAAATTTTGGAAGTCATTCTTATCGTCGACATATAATTCTTGGGGTTAATACGTGTTTTTTTTTAAAGATATGCTATTCGTTCAACTGGCATTATTCATATATTTTCGGTCACCAAATTTTCAACCTCTTTTATGCTTAGGCCAATTTTCGTGTTATTTTCTACTCATTTCATGTCTTTATAATTTTCTTCGCATATCATCATTTAATAATTTCAGTAAATTTTAATTTGACAAGGAAAGAGCAGAAAATACAAAGCTGCATAAAAATATCATATGCATCGATAACGAGCTTAGATTTCGGGAGTAGTTGCTTACGAAATGGAGTCCAGATACTGAAGGGTAAGCTTTTGTATTGGGTCCTTGAGCATATCCTCCACACAATTTTTCCTTGCCTTGTATAGAAATACATCGACAGGAGTTAG
The DNA here is from genome assembly GCA_016920875.1 of Columbicola columbae. Classification (NCBI taxonomy): domain Eukaryota; kingdom Metazoa; phylum Arthropoda; class Insecta; order Psocodea; family Philopteridae; genus Columbicola; species Columbicola columbae. The sequence continues at coordinate 12,580,387 of JADMLL010000012.1, forward strand.
CAAAGATAAAATTAAAAAATGTTTTTGCAGAAAAACTAGTGTACTGTTTTCAGATTTAAAAATGTTCACCTACATCAACTTACCGAAGACTATCCTGTTATACCCAAGAGTGGAGAACGGCATTTAAACTCAAACAAATTTTATACATCTTTGAATCAACGCCTATAAAATTTTAAATTTATGAGAAATGTCTTCAGTTTTATTTCTTTTATCGCGTCCAGCTTTAAAGAGTACGGATACTTATCGTTCCCGTCGTCTTATTTGTTAATATTTCTAGTAAATTTACACTATCAAGTTCATTAGGTTCATTGACATGTACGCTGTCATTCATCAAGTTATTTAATTTTTTATGCTTACTCCCGAAATACAGTAGTTGCCGTGGACCACATGACTTCGACTTAAATTATGTACTCAATTTGGTTGAATCTAAGCACATTTTTAGAGATGTTTTTGAGCTCTTCAAAATTTTGTTGTGAAATGAATGGTGAAGAAATATAGTATAGTTTTTTGAGTAAAAAACCTTCTGTCTGTTATTAATGTATGATTTTGAAAGTTATTGAAGAATGTAAATGCAGAGTAGAAGATCGAAGTTTCACGTATTCTAAAGATAGACAAACTATTGAAAGAACGCGAGAAATGTTCCTGTTGTGAATTACCATAGACACTATTTAACACTATCCACACCTCCTGCCTTGATTGAATATTATTACTGACAATTAAGGGAGTCTTAATACATATGTTCTGCTTAAGGGTAACGGGTGAAGGTTGCTCTTTAACTTAGTGGAGCTTGAAACTGTCCCTTTTCAGGTTTATACTTTTAAAAACTCTTAAAATGTTAAACCGCTGCACTATTTGTCAAATTAATTTTATCTGTTTTGGGTCATTAATTGCGTGAAAAAGTTATGTTTACTTTTTATTTCGCATTCGAGTCACCGATCATTTATCAATATGAAATTTTAGCTTGGAATTAAGGACCTGTATGTAGAACTCTTGAAATTGGCTACTTTATGGAATTGAATAAAGCAGAACTGCGTCTGTGGCTTTAGTTAAGTTTTGCAAATAATCACCTTAGGATGGGTGTCGAAAATTAGAGGACACCTGGAATTGATATTATAATACCGTAAGATTTAGGATTGGGTTCTTTTCTTCTCTCTCTTTCTTTAAGCACAATGGAAAGCTTTTCTCCTGATGTTAATTTGTCTTTGTCATAAGTGAAAATATCCTTTCTATAATTTTATAAAATTACATACCAATCATCCGTAAAATATGCAGGGAATATATTTGTTCTAGGCACTTCCACAGTTTTCTTGTTTACCCGAAAGTTCCCTGCAAAAGACATAATTTTTCACCTTGGATATAAAGGAACAAAATAAAAAATTGTAAAATGCTTAAAATACAAAAATATTTTTTGAAAATGTATCGTTTTTCTTTAGGTTTTTTTTCAGGTAGAGCAACAAGTAATTTAATTCGTAAGGTAAACATGGGAAACATGGGTTCGATGCCACCTTTTTGTGTTCTCTCAACTACCGACATGTTTCCTAGAATTAGGGTCTGTTCCATTAATAAAATTCTTGGTTGAAAAAAAAAATTTTTTTTTCTTTCTTCAGTTTTTGTGACGCCCTTAGGGTTTCACTGGCCTTGTCAAATTTCAGGTCTTCTTCCCCACCTCGAACGTTTGCCTTTATTTGATTTTCCTCTCATTCAAAACAACTCAATGGCGGATAGGGGCTAACGGCACGTCTAATGAGGTGCCGACCAAAACCATATTCTAAATTTTCGGTTAAACGTTCACGATTAAATCTCAGAAAAGCAAAAGTTTCGAATTATTTTTGAAGCCCTTTTCACTGCTCGTTCCTGCTTCTTAAAGAAGATCCCTGTTCTGTATGTATTCTTACACCCAAAATTTTTCAAATTTATTATTTCTTTAATACGTAACAGAGATAATTCTTTAAATTCTTCGAAAATTTTTATATTAAAGTCAATCTAGAGGATAAAATTTATTAATTACTCACTTAAATTGGCTTTATAATAAATGGAGGAGAGAACGAGAACTTATTGATCGGAAAATCTGTACATGTAGCTATCCATTAATTTAATAACAAATCAGTCAGTTATTACATTTTCAAAGTTCATGATTTTTTAAAACTTATTCTCGGTATAGTGTTTCTTTTTTTTTCTTTATTTACGCAATAATCCTCAAAGACTCAAAGTTTTGGTACTATTACAGTTAGCACAAAACGTTGCTGACTTAATTTCAAATAGTTTTAAATGGGAATGCAGAAGAAAATTCTAAGGAACGAAGTTTAGGGTTTTCGAACCCAATGAATAAACAAAAATGCACCAAGGATGAACGCAAAGATAAAACATACGAATTTGAACGGTTAGTTGAAGAGAGAAGTTCAGAAATAAACATGTTTGGAATTTTTAAAAAATGCGTCATGACTCCTCACTCATTGGACCCTTAAATGATTCGATGAAAAATACTCATTCAACGAAGCACTAGAAGTGCGTACTACTGCGTGCCGGCGGCGACGTGACGTATAAAGATGTGTTGTGTGAAAAGCAAATAACGTGTCGGTAAACCCTTCTTACTTTGCGGAGGAAATGAACTCCCGCCTAAGATTCACGCTTTTTCATTGGCTGAGGCATCCCGCCAAAATTCGTTTGACTCAAACTCACGCTAAAAAGACCTGGGCTTATGCAAGTTTAGATGTGAGAATGTTCGCTTTCTTATAAATGGGTAAGGCAAAGCCATGCGTCTTGAATTGTAAGTATTTCCAGTTTTAACGTATAACAGAAACTCGTGGGGATTTTTAAGATTTATTAATTTTTTCTTCAAATTCATGACAAATACGTGATTGTAGATTTTTTTCCATTTTCATCGTCTGCCTTTAAAAAGCAGTGTTTCTAGGTGAGATAATAAAAATTTTCATAAAAAGAAGCAAAAACAGTTATACGGTAATATTTTGCTTACTAGATAAGCTGTGCCCCATATATCCCTTAATTATTTCCCGTTATGTGAAATATCCATGTGTGTATAATTCTGTAACACCCTTTGATACTTCCCCTTAAATGTACATCGCAAGCGAAACGAGTGTAAACGGTTTCAACATTTTTGGAAGTGATAGGTTAAAATGTTGGAAAGAAATATCTGGGAGAATAAAAAGGGAAATGAAAAAAGTGTAGAGAATAGTGCGAGAATCGTTGGAATTCCAGGATTTCCAGTTTCGGTGTTTCTTCTACAACGAAACGAAATGTTGAGTTCGAGTGTTTTCGTACATAGTCGTGAAATTTCGTATTCGATCTATCCTCCATTCAAGTCAAAACTCCTGAAGTTGTAGCATGTCAATGCGTCTCGCGTGTGAAGTGTTTTAACTTAAAAACTTTTATGATAATCCAAATAAAAATGATCAAAAAATGAAGGACTGCAAAACCTGGTTTTTCAGAGCGCGAGAGTTATTATAAGGTTACTGGTTTTGGCTAGTTTAAAACGGTTTAACGCCTCGTGTTGAATCTAACATGCTTTATAAGATTTCCTGTGTAGACTGATTTCAAGATGGTGGCTCAAAACTTTGGGCGTGCGATGTGCGTTTTGTTGTGGAATTGCGTAGTATTGATTTTTAAAAATGAGTACGATGTGATTAATTTGTCGTGATTGTTATTTAATTTTTTTTTTACAAATTTTACTAGCCATTTTTGTGAAATGTAGTTTTTTCTTCAAATGCCATCAAAATGTTGGATATTGTAAATTTTGGATTACGATGGTCGGAATCTTTTTTCGCGGCAGAGGTAATTATAGAGAAATAATAAACGGCGTAGAAGATTTGCCGGAGAAATTTCACTTTATTTTTTAATAATAAGTTTGTTTTAGTGTAAAGGATATTTGTGTTTTGAGTTTGTGGTGCTGATGATGCTCACGCAATGCACGTGCTCTGACATGTAGTTGTAAACTTTCAAACGTGGAGTTCTTATTTAATTATAAAATGGGATATTTATTAAGCTTTATGTTTTTTTTTCAATTACATTGGAAACTTAGTCAGCTGAGAAATAGTTGGAAAGAGGTTTTTGAGTATACGTATCATTTCACGATTTGATTTCCTCGTAAATATTGAGTCGTAGTAAACATTGGCCTTATTAATTTTAAGAGTAGGTCGCATTTCGGAGTCCTCAGAATGTAATCGTAAATCAATTTAACTTAGTTTCAGTTCCTATTAAAATTCGGAGATATATATGAAAGTGATAAATTATGATAATATCCTCCTCCCCTGGACCTCGTTTACAGTTACCCTGAGTCGAGAATAAAATTATAAGTGGTCTATATCTGTTGTAGCAGTTGTATATCTTGAGATAAAAAACTAGTGTTCATTATGGTGGTGTTGCAAATACTACAAAAAACATTTGAGGATTTTTTTTTTATTAAGTTTACACCGGAAATGTCTTAATGTTTTGATAGTTAAGACCACCTGCAAACTTTCAAACATTTTTAATGTTTGTTCTCAAACTTCTTAATCCATCAACCCTCTTATAATTTAGTAATATAAAGTAACATGGGTGGTTAAGATGGAATGGCATGAAAGGAGAAACAGGAGGCGGACGTATGACAATACAATTCTTACTTTTTTTGTGAGGGTTATTGAACAAAAACAGTGAATTTATTAGCGTGCAAAAAAGTTACTGTGTATATGTTACGGTAAAAGTAATAAATGCGGAATTTTAATAATATAATCTAATTTAATTTTAACATAATCTACGGCTATTTTTCATTACTACCACTAAATTTGGTAAAGGTGACAAATTATACTGAAAATTCATCACATTTACGGGCAAATTCATAAAAATTCAATTCGTAATCGGAAACTAAATAAAAGTTTTCCAAATACTTTGCTTCTCTCACTAACAAAAGGTAACAAGTCAAGCAGTTGTACACTCTAGCCAAGCATGTGAGCAAACTTTTATTAAATTTTCCATTATGAGTTGGAGATTTTATAAACTAGTGGGTAAGTGTGATAAGTATTTAGTAATTTGTCACGTTTACCAAGCTTAATTGGTGATAATGGATAATAGCCAGGAATTTTGTATAGTCTCCGTATTTTGTACTTTTACTGTAATATATGAGTTTCTCCTCCTCGACCCGTTATAATGTTTATTATTATTATTATCATTATCATCATCATCATCATTTTTTCATAAATTCATCTCATGGTAGACTAAAATAACTTACACTAGAGTAAGGGAGAAAGAAGACGTTAAGTTTGAATAACATATTCTAGAGATTAATTTAAGTTGTTATTGCGTTCCACTGATTCCTGCTTAATTGCTTTGCTCCCTGTCACTATCCCTATTTGCTCTATGTATTAGCAATCAAATAGAAACAAAAGTGTGTGGGCATATATGAATTTTTATACCTATATACACATAATTTATACCAAGTATTGAATGGTTTGAGTGCAAGAACCAATGTTTGTTTTCCTCCTTGGCTAGGGGTACACAATTGGCTTACATATGTGAGGTGTAAGCTAAGATTTACGTTGTCTCAAATTAAAGCCAGACGAAATCTAAGCATTTCCCATAACGGTCTTATCTTTCGTAAACGTGCGTTCATTGAGTTTGAATTACCATCTTGTCGGAGGAATTTCAGAGGAAGACACTTAGGTATGCTTTTTCAGTTTTTTTTAATGTGAATGCAAGACCAAGTGAGTTTAGTATAATTTTTATTAAAATTTGTTGGGTGAAAACTGAAATTGCGTCGGTCATTTTGGAGGTGATGAACCCAGAATGGTTTTATTTTATTTTTTTAAACTGGTCAAATAAAAACAGTTTGAACGAAAGGAATCCTAACACTTGATAGTTCTTCAAAACCTTACGTGTATTATCTCATTATTTCATCCTCCCCTACCTGCCCTTTCGACCGCTACACTTTTTATTCAAAAGTCTTTTGTGCTGTTCTGTTTCCGACAAGAAAAGTAAGTGACTGAAGAATATTAGATTGCCTCATGAGTGCTCAGGAAGACTTGTTGAAATAACTTCTTTCTGCATACTACTAATTAATGTGTTTGAGTGCTACCCGCATGCTGGCATAGCATCCCCCTGTGAGAAGTCAGCTGTCGTGTCGTCTAGTCATGTGATCATTAAGACGCCAAACTTGACCTTGTAGCCTAAATATTGCAGCCTTAGGTACACGAGGAGGTCCTGCTACTTAATTTATTTCTGCCCTTGGTGCCGAAATGGCAAGAGGACTCTGATATAGAGTTATCCTGCCCTTTCGTTGAGTTCTTAAAAACATTTCTCATAAACATTTATTTTTATTTGTTGTAGTCTATGGCTTCAGTGTAAACCTGTAAATCCATTTGTTAGACCTTTTTTAAAAGATACACGTGAATTTGTTTTCAAATTTAGAAAAGCTTTTGATAAACTTACCACCGACGTTTATGTAAACGAAGAATGAAGAGCAGTTAGGACCAATAGAAAGGCGACTTCATGCTAACAGACCCGTACTAAGATGTACAATAATAATTTTAGTTTAGGCAGACTTGTTTTCAGGATTTTTCTAAGAGAAGGTTTAAATAGCTTTCGAAAAATCCGTTTTAAAATTTGTCTTGATGAATATTGAGAAGCACGGCAGTTTAGATTTTCTTAGTGAAACGCTTCGCTAATTAGGGTAGCAAACAGTTAGCCTTTAAAATTTGAACATCGTGACTTTAAAAACGCACGCCCACAGGTTTCGAATTGGTTAGGAGCTCGAATAAGAGTTGAAAAATTTCAAGGCATTTTTTGTCCCTTGATTTACACCATTTAACTTCATTTGTAGTTTTATTATTCGCAACGGATTTTTTTTATTTTGTTATTATTTTTTTTGGAGATGCGATTTCATATAAGGCCTGGTATTTCCTTAGTATCTCTTGTTTAATGTATTTCTCGTTATAAAGTAAAACTTTTTGCCATTTTATTTTGACAAATTAGAATTTTTGTTTGTTTGAAATTTTTTGTTCACTTCAGAAAAATGAATCAAAATTTTATTACAAATCTTATATATCCTACTAAACACGCCCATAAAATAATTGAAGATGTATATGAACTGTATACTTTATAGTAAGGGATTTAATGTGGGGGAGAAAGGTCAAAGTATACATCATGGAGGAAGTTGTTTTGAAAGTAAGCTGTAGAGGTACGACTAAGGGCTGTTCAATTTTTTTCATTGAGCATTTGAAAAATATTTAGCGACCTTGGCTTGAAAATAAAACAGCCTCTTTTTTGCTCAAAAATTTTCAATATTCAATGTAATTTTTAAAATGATCATTGCTGTTTTATTATGCTCGTCAGATATGAAACAGGCATTTGACAGAGATTTCAGGCAAACTGAAATTGCCAGATTGGGTTACTTTTTACCAAAGATGATTGTGAGCAACCTCGTCGTTCCAAGTGTTTAACCTGGCACAATAGACAGGGCTTCAAGAAAGCATTATCTACAAAATTTAATTGAAACTGATGATTAATCGGTTTTGCGCCTCGGAGATAACCGTCAGTGCAAATAAATAGCTGAGCTAAGAAGGAGAAAATGAGGTATATGGAAAAAATTCAGCTTCATGTGGAAAAACAAAATTGTCTCTATTTCTCACTTAACGGGACATAAAATTTGTAGACAGGAAATAGTTGTTGATTAAGGTGATTAAACTCGAAACTATTTTTATCTATCAAAGTACATTCCCACTATGTTCTCGCGTTTAATTGCCAGCGTCGTACTCAACGTCACATTTAAAGAGAAGTGCATGACCGAATGCCGCTCGTGATTGATGACGAAATTCCCTTTCAACATTTTTTCACGTGTATTGAATGGGCTTTTCCTTTCCATCCTACGGCAAAAGTTGTATTTTAATGTGAAAAGAATTACAAATGAAAATTAATTATTACTTGGTAATGCTGTACCTCAAGTAGATGGAAAATTGGAACATATTGAATATATTTTACTATTGGTATTTTTTTTACCAAGCCGTGCCATAGGGATAGCCTATAGATAAATAAAAAATTTAAGGTATACATTTGAAAAAGTAAAGGGCAGATTTCGGGCCATAATTGTTTCAAATTTGTAGGACATTTTTATACATTATATGTATAGGACAGTATTATACATTTAAAAGGAAATTTTGGAGTGAAGTGGAAAAGTTCCTTAAAAGATATGTGAATGTCATCACATCATCTTTCAGTATACAGGCCAGCAATTATGAATAATCTAATTAATTAGCAGAAAGACAGTGATTAATGTAACTGAAGTTATATTTACATGTTACTCATGTCTATGGCTATTATACGCACAGGATCTGGGTCTGTTAGAGATTTCGGTGATCCTTTATTTTTCAATGTTATTTGAATATTTATAGTCATTACAATGTGTTTTTCAATCAAATAATTCAGTATGCTGTATTCGTAACGTATTTGTTTTCCATATTTTCTGTATCACTATTCCTTTTCTATAAAGTTAGTTAACACGTTGACAACCGCATATCCCACTGGTAAGGCACTCTACAACCACATTACGGGACCGTTTCTACACTGGTTGTCATGATCTTCATGTAATTTATGTACAGTAGTCAATTTTTCGAAGAGATGCAGTACATAGTTGACTTAGTTGGTTTGACATAAAATTGATTTTAAAACGACATAAAAATAATATACCCGTAATTCACAATTTAAAAAAATTCCAGGTGTCCACGAATAAAATAAAATACAATTTTGCAGTGCAAACAATATAGGTTAGTCTCGATTTTACCAGAAGATATTAATGTATGCGAATTAGAAAAAAGGAGAAAAAATATTATTATGTGTAAATATAGATATAGGGAACTCCGATTTATTTATACCAAAAATAATAATTATCCTTCAAACATCCGAGATGGTTAGAATGGAAGGGTAAGGGAAAGGTGGGATAGTTGACCCTGTGGTATACATGATCCCCCTTCAAAATTGGCGCTTGGGGGGAATTTTTTTTGTGTGCTGTTGGTGTCATTAGGTAGCAGCCATGATGAGTACTAAATCTTTTTTATCTCATTTATGAAAAATAACTTGTTGCTTTTAAATTTGAAAATTTGATTTTTCTCACAATCCAACTTTTTTATACCTGTGCACGATAAGTCGCAACAATTTAAATACTTGTGCTTTACGATTTATTACTTATTTTCCTGAAACATTGTGTTTATTTAGCTATTTAAAGGCGATTGTTTCCACAACAAATTTGCTTGACTTCTTGCTGTTTTTTTTTCAATTTTCGGCAAAATGGTTGTATCGGGATACTTGATCCCTTCATATAGGGAATCCTGATCTTGATTGAGAACTTGATACTAGAATCATATATGCTCTTATTTTATATAATATCCTCTTATGGTTCTTTTATTTGTGTCTTATGTTTAAGAATTAGGTTTAATAGCCTTCAAATGCCACGAAAGTATACATTTCAGGAAAGAAAAAAACTTTTCAAAACAAAACTGAACAGATTTTTAAATTCAAGTACTTCTGTAATTGCCTATTACACCCCACAGTTTATTTAGTTTATTTCTGTTTTCAAATTTAGTTCAAATATTTTTAGTCGAATCTTTGGCGGATGGGATGATAGATTCTCCGGGATCAAATAACCCACTCGCCGGGACCAAGTAAAGTATACCCCTGGTGTGGGATAGTTGATCCTTGAACAGGAGTTCGAAAAAAAAAACTGATTTGCCGCTTTGTTCGAAAACAAGAAGGTCTTCAAAGCTGCATAATTAACGGTCTGGAACATAGATACATGCCTCGTTGAAAAAAATTCAACTCCATTATCATAGTTCGAATTATTAAAAGAAAACCAAAACAGGGATCAACTATCCCACCTTTCCCCTACATACAGTATAGTTTACAAATTGATATTTTTATGTGTTAGATTGTTTAGCAATAATTGAATTTGATGATCATTATTAAAGCAGCCTTTACGGCTACTAATTAAGTCACTGCTGTCATAACTAGGTTCAGCTATTTGGTTTGACGACACAGAAAACGCCTTTGTAGTGAACCTTCGCCATGTTGCATGGTTTGTCATTGTTCCCACTCCCTCAGTTTTATATTCTTTAAATTGTTCACCGTTTATGCATCTTCGCAATATCATTGGAAGTAAAAAATTTCACTGTTGGTTTGTCCTCCGCTTTGCGTATTTTCTGTTAGCAAAATCTCGATCGTACATCAGTTTAAAAGGAGCAAAAACCATTTTGGTCTTCTTACGGAAAACCCTTAAACGGTGGATTGAGCGTTGTTCGACTGCTGTACCTGAAGAACACCTAAAAAGTGATTTAAGAATTTACTTTCCTAAATAGATTAGCGGTATTTCTTTTTCTTTTTCGTGTAGTTTAGTGAAAGAAAAAAATTCATAATTTTATTGCCGAAATAAGGGCAACAAACTTTTTGGAATGAGTCAGTTAATTCCTCCTCGTAAAACATGGAATTACTACAAAAGTAACATGGTCTCATTTTTTCTTTATCCGCAGGTCGTCTGAAAAGTCTGCTTGCACCGGTTCTCACGTTCAAGTGAAATTGAAATGTTCTGACTTCTCACCCCCTCCCCTCCCTGTCCTTTGTTTTTATTCATTTAACAATTATTTAGGCTTAATAAATTGTTGTAAAAAAAATTAGCTAGGATTCTAGGAATCTCATTTCAGTTCAGCAAACCATCGGTTATTTTAATTTCACCTGAAAAAAAAATAATTAGAATTTATTATTGATGTACATTTTGTGAAACTAAATTGGGGCGTAATGCGACAGATTGTCGATGTCAAAAAATTTAACTGAAGAAGTCTTTCTCTCTCCATCTATTCAGAATTTATATTGATGGATGAATGATAATAGAATTGGTTTAAAAATCGATAAAGTGGTTTTCCCGGTGTACAACAGTTTTATTTAGTAGACGCACTCTAAAACCTCATCGTTTGAACCTAGCGTACTCAACGACGTACGTAAATGCCAAAGGCATTGACCTTATACTGCACCTGTTTATGTCTACGTTCGATCACTGTTACTTTGGACTTTTAGTTTTGCCATGAGTAAATGATGACGGTACAAAGCCACATTGAATGGACCGGCTACAATACGCGTAAACAACAACGTACAAGGTTCGTGTTCATTCATTTGTAGTACATTCCATTGGTAAATGCTTCTCAGCCTTCATTTAATGTTGAGATTTTTCTTTTATCCATTCATATATAATTTAAAATTTTTTCCTAAATTTTCTTAACCTATCTCGTCGTGTCACAGGAACTCCGTTATTAAAAATTTTCATCAAATAAACTGCCAATAACGATATGGATGGAAGTTTCGGAAGATGATAATCCAACTTGTTAGGGATTGTAAATCAAACTGTGAAAAAACTTTATTTTATAAATTTCGTTATGTCTCCTATATTTTTACCTCAAAACAACGCCAAACTAGTGTGTTTTTGCTTCTTACTCTTACAACGCACTTATAAAACCTAAAATTACATTTTAATTTATACTATGAACAAGGTTTTTGCCTGATTGGTTGAAACAGATCGTTTTAAAAATTCTTAAATTGTTTAGGGTTCAATTTATAATTTTGTGGCTTTGTTTTTATTTATTTATTTTTTGAAATAGATTTATATAAGAGATTGTCGTTTACATTCCAAATGACAATAGATGTTAAATCATACCGGGGACCGCTTGATATATTTTTTTTTTAAATCAGTAAATAGTCAAGAAGAGACGAAACCGCGTTTATGTTATAGGGAAATGAAAAGTAAATTGTATCGAAAATAACCTGAGGCGAAAACTGCATTCTTGTGTGTTAACTCTTTTAGTGGTGTTTCAACCCGGAGGGGAAATGGCATTCCATTCATATCTTTGCGGTCCTCTTTGTTATTGTACCTCTGTTCTACTCTTCATAAGTTTGCTGTATCACATTTTGCAATTTTGACTCTTTTTCAATGATTTTCATATTTTTTTATCAACCTTTTGTTTGTGTCAAACTTTTCAATTAAAAAAATATATATAATTTAAAACGAAATATGGGAGGGTACACACGCTTTAATTTAAGGCTTTCTTAAGCCTAGAACTATTTCTCAAAAATTTCGGATTGGATATTGGAACGCTGTATCATTTTTCCCCTCTTCCCGGTTATTAGAGGTTGGCTCCGGAAATACACAAATCTATTCCAGGAATCATCCCTATTTCTTAGAAGTAAATCTCATGATATTTTAAGTTCTACTGAAGAACCTTTCGTAGGATTTGAGCCCTTTCCGTCACGGGGATCACTTGGACAGCCCTGGTGAATCCTGGCAGTTTGCTAGAACCTCCGTCCTTTTATTCTACATTCTGCTAATGTCGATGAAAAGATTTTTGTACTTCTTAATCACGTTTATTATTGTTATTATTATTCATCTGTATATCATGACTACAGATTACATTTGTGGGTGTTGGCTTTAACAACAGGTTGCAAAATGCAACAAGCATCGTCAGGAACGTGTCAAGTGAATAATGTTCTCGAAGCACCTTACGGAGAATGTGTGCTGAGCCCATTATTGCTATCTCCTGAACGGCCCAATCCTTTGCCCGGTCAGATATTTTTTTCCAAATCATTGGGGAGACTGCAAGGCGTAATGCACCAATCACCACGAGTATGAATTTGATTTTTATTCCTCACATTCGTTGCACTTCCATATGCTATTCCATTTCTAGGCGCTTCTTCGCTTCCTTTGCTGTTATGTTAAGATCATTTGGAACGGCTACGTCTATAATTTGGCAAGATTTCTTTGCTAGGTTTTTAATCATGATGTCTGGCTTGTTGGCGTGCACCTTCCGATTCGTATAAACCTAGATGTTGTAAAGTATTCTGTCCTATCTTCATTATTATTATTATTATTTTATAAGACACAGACATTCTCATAATATCATTATTTCTCCAGCTTTCCATTTTGTTTTCTAAGAACAATGTGACAGGTTTTCCAAATCGTCAACGTTGAGAGGGTTATTTAAACACTCGTTGAGAGGGTAATAATTCACATTTTTGTTAATCTTTTCTTTAATAGTAATAAAAGAATATTAGAGTAAAGATAATATTATAAAATAAAATTCTTAATTATTCATAATGGCTTCTAATTAGGAGATTTGTTTATTTATTTCTACTAAAATAATGTTGAATGGTAGAACAGGACTTTGAGCTGGATGGACGATTTAAAGAGAAAAGTCGTTGGTCGGAAAATCTTTTTATTTTTGTACAAAGTAATGGGACGGGAGAGGGAGGAATATTGCTGCCACCTGTTGATTCGAAAAAGGTTGATTTAAGTCGAACATTGAAATTTCTCTGATTAGATAATTCAATAGTAATTCAGTCAGTTCTTGCCTACTGATCTAAATCTTGAAAGTTAAAGAGGAATTTTGTAAATTAGTGTCTAACAACTCTCCTTCCAGGAACAATTTAATTTTCTTTCGATGTACATTTGTCTCAGCTAAAAACTGAAAATTATAAATACAGTGTTGTAAATATTTTAGTAACTCAGTAAAGAATACAGACAATAGTATTTAAAAAATATATACATATATATATTTTAAGAAGCAGTATGTACAAAGTTCTAAGTAACTTTAATTCTGAATTTTTACCCTTTGGGGGGCCTGTAAGCATTAAAGAAAAAGAAAACAAAATGTCTGCGATCGTTTTAAGAATTTTGAAACTGAAATTTGGTTTATTGCACTCAACGGAATTAGGGCGTTATTTTTGTCATGTAAGGGAGGTTAGAAGTACGATATTGTGAGTGAAGTGATACTTATTAGGGTGGAATTTAATTGTTCAAGTGTCATTTGGTGTTTCACCGAAATTTTTACACTTGGAACTTTAACACTATGACGTCCCCATTGTGGGGTAATAAAAACGGCACCCGTTGACTGCCGGTGACCCCACTGTGGTGCCATGCAATATTTCACGTCACATTTGGAAATAATTGCGCATACGTCGCTGGCGATCTTATAGTTATTTACACATGTGAACGATTACCACTGAAGTTCATATGTTGTGAATTTAAAATATTGGTGCTCAGGCAGCACGAGAGTCAATTCCACCGGCACCGGCACCGGCACCGACACCGACACGAGAAAATTTACCTTAGACCTCCGGACGTCATAGTGTTCACTGTTTCTGTAGAAAAGACTATTAAGTATGTTCTAAGGCAGGATTCTTAAACTTTTTTCATTCACGACCCCAATTTGTGATAGCGAGTTTCCTGGCGACCCTATATAAATATAAAAGAAAGATAAATGAATATTTTTTGGTGATTTATTAATTAGGTAACAATATACATATGAAAATTTATAGTTACAGAATTCGTTTAAAAACATTCAAACATCTAAAATTAAAAACTACACAAAGAGTTTTAAAATTGTATTTATTACAGTTACACAAATTACATGCCATATTTTTCATCAAAATTGCACTTTTTGAATGCATTTGCTTAATGGCCTTTAATATTTAACGCCTTATCAGCGATTGTAGGAAATTCAGTTCTAGTTCCGATCCAGAATTCAGTCAAAACCTTCCTTGGAAATTTTCGTTTTAAGTTTGAGTTACTCGAAAGCTTTTTGTAAGCTTTGTGTGTGTTTGTGTATACGCATCTAGATGGTATAAAATCGTGTATTTAAATATTTGACATTAAAATCTCTCGCAATTCCAGAATGCTACACGACCCCATTTGGGGTCGTGATCCATAGTTTAAGAAGCCCTGTTCTAAGGGTAGCTCATCGTCACTCGGGCTCAAACTACATTTTAAAAAACTATTCAATATATTGATACATTTTTATACAGCATTTCGACTCGCACACACCTCGTAGACTTGTTTCGAAACGCCTTAAGTTCGCCGGAAGAGATGAAACGTGTTCTTCGAATTATGAACAGTTTATCACAGCATCCAGGTGAAATGTCACTTTAAGAAAGATGTTTTCTATAACAAAATTTTTTGTTTAAACTACTTTAATTTATACTAATGTTTAAAACTGAATTTAATAGACCCCACGGTGAAATTGGTGCTTATGGAGAGGCTACCGAGGCTGGCGCTCTTGTGCTGCAGCGGAGATCGTCTCGACATCATCAATACTCATCTTTGGCCTATGCTCCTGTCTTGTTTGTTGGATAAGGATGAAAAGGTTTGGTAGTTTTTATAATAATAATAATAATAATAATAATAATAATAATAACGAACCAAAATAGTTTTATGATCGCTTTTTTTTTGCTTACAGGTTAGAAAAACAAGCGAGGTATCTCTTTTAGTTTTGATTAAAGGAAGATTGCTTGAACAAGAACTTCTCGACGAACAAGTTTGTCCATGCGTGATTGAAATAAGCGAACTCTACAAATGCACAAGCACGGTTGTTGTAAGTATCAGTTCAGCCACATACTCATTGAAAACTAGAGGCAAATTATGATATACACTATTTTCAGACCATCTTTGGACTTGTCTTCGACTTCCTGAAAGACATGGGTAGTGAGATGTTGGTTCCATATTATTTTTACCTCTCACTATCTTGTCTTTCATGGAGAGGGAGCTGTATACCACCGGAAAATGCAGTATTTCGCAGTGAGAATGTAAAACAAAGTTCTCTCATTACAGTTGACTGTAATAGGTCTGTTTTATTCTTCTATCACAGCCAGCTTTGATGAGCAGAAAGTTGTTGGATTTCACTTGGAACAAAAATGGAGAATGAGAACATTGACTCTATGTAACAACAGCCAGCAATATTCAGGTCACAAAGTGAGGTGTGAAATGTAATTTTGGATTCATATCACAGCCACTTTGATGACCTTGATGTTGTTGAAGTTCGCTATTTGACGGACAACTATGACGGAAAACTCTCTGAGGATGGTAAAATAAAGGTGTTATGTTAGACCAAGTGTGATTAATTCATAATAACTTTTCAAAATAATAATTTAATGTTGTTATTGTGTTATAAAAGTGATGAGTCTGTGGGTTTTTAATAACAAATACCATCATCAATAGAAGTAAATTGTATTTGGTTTCTGTGTTGAGTACCTTAATTGTTATGATGTTAGTTTTTATATTTATGTACATAATTAAGTAAAATTTCATAAATCGATGTGAAAACCAGTAGCACTGTAATTGCATTTTTTAAAGGATAACAATTCGGTTTTATTCGACTTGTATTTTGCATTTAAATTTGTATTTTATTGAATTTCAGTTGGCAGAATCGGAGATCCACCCGTCAAATAGGCTGTGATTTGTGCCTTCTAATTCATATCACAGCCACATTTGACAAGTCGGGTTTTCGATTTGATCGTCTGCTTTTGCGTGAGGAAATGACACCGTGCAACACTGCGGCGGAGACTAATTTTATTTCCTGTGCCTCTCACAAAGTGACTGTCATATGTTGAAGTCATATCACAGCCAGCTTTGATGAGCGGGGTGAGAAAAAAAGCGACGCTTGTGAAACTGCTCTTCGTTCACCTATTTCCAGGACTCTAGAAGACGGAAGGAATTGCTTAGCCGCGGTTCCACTCACAAAGTGGTTGGAATATGTTGTTTAAATCCAATTTCATATCACAGCCAGCTTTGATGAGTGGATCTATGCTAATTTTGTACCTCTGATAATAACTTGATATAATTTTTTTATACTTGAAACTTGTTTGGTGGACTTTGAAAATTTCTTCTCAAGATTATTAATAAAATAACTGTTGTCCATGTCTTTTTGTTTTTGTAGTTAATGGGAAAAATGGCTCCCTTGATTGGCAAAGAAGCCACGAAGAAATATTTTTTGGATAGATTTATTCATCTTTGCTCGGACGAAGAACCTCTTGTTCGTGAAATGTGCGCCAAAAGTCTTGGCGATATATGCATTGTTTTGGGCACCGAATTGACCGAGAAGTATTTGGTAAGGTGAATTTCATTTTGTTTGCCTAAATTAATGAGAATAAAGTTGATCCATTGTCGTGTTAATTATGATTACTTCTAGTTACCGTTATTCGTCCAGTTGTGCCGGGATGAAAACTGGATGGTTCGAGCCAGTTGCACCGAAGTGTGCCTTTCTGTTTCTTGCTCCTGTTCTTTGTCTGCAAGGAAAACTATTCTTGCAGCTGCCTTCACCGATCTCCTCGTGGATACCAAACAATGCGTCCGTGTGTCTGCCTATAGATTCCTCGGTGCTTTTATTTGTACGTTCGCTGATCCGAGCCTAATAAAATTAGATTATGATGAAGGCGGAGAATTGATTTTTATGGGTCAAGAAGGATATGAATTTCGGTAACTTTCTGTTTTTACAACGTGTTAAGTATATATTAATACACCATCGTTAATATCACATTTGAAATTTCCCAACGTGATTTTAATAAAGTTTCTCATACGTTACCACTATGCCCACTATGATCTATAAAATGATCAAATGATCTGGACACTTTCAATAATCAAACGTAGCTTTTGCTGTGACGGTTCATTTTACGGCCGAAAGCTTAAGAGAGAAACCTATTAACTTCACATTTCTCCAAAAAAACATGGACGACTAATTACAAAAACCTTTTTTCAAGAATTGTTAGGGACGTTCTTAGTGAAAAGGATGGTTTACCTTATGATTAACTTATCATTTATCGAAAGATGAGCGAGCATTGTTTTAAATTTTGCGGGTAACAACTTTACTTTTCATGGACCCGCTTATCCGTTAGGGTCGTGGGTAACAACATTTACGAATTTTCTGCAACGAAATCAAAAACTTTCAATTAATTAATAGTAATTAAATTATGAATAATAATAAATTAATTCGTTATTTAAGAAAATAATAAAAATAGTTTAGATTGAAAACGTGCATTTCGCTTCCCACGATGATCGAGGAATTTTTGGGACATAATCTTTATCCTAACAATAGAAGCAGCGTTTATAAAAAGTTACTAAAAGCAAGCTACGAAAAGTTGGGCTTTGGTTTTCAGAATACGAAACGTTCAGTTCAATTCATCAACAGCGGTCCACTTCCCAGAAAAATCCAGAGACGAAAATCTTACTTCGATAGAAGGGAAAACAGGGACTCATTGTGTAAACAGTAAGTAAACCATTTAACCTGACCCCCTTTTGATCAGGATCCAGTGTCCAAACAAAGCTTGTCAGTCTATAGTAATTGAAACCTTCATTTTTAACTTGAAACGTTGTTATTAACGACGCTACCTGATGGATGAAGTTTAATTTTTGAACTTATATTTAAAAGAAAGCGTGCACAAAATTATGTTCTTTTGTTTGATAATAGTTTCAAACTCATTACTTCTGTTCGTTGAAAACGGAGTGGGTCACTTTAATCTGCAAGGAATCAGTTCGAATCAGAAATTTATGAATATTATCAATCAACCTCTGTCAGAAATTTCATGGCTGAAAAGAGAAAAGGGATGTAGCAATAGTAGGTGGGACGGTAAAGGCAGTGAGGAGAAAGAGGGAGAAGAGGAAGCTGATGATTTATTTAATACATTCCGATTTTGGAGAACACCTTTACCGGAGTTGGATCCGTTAGACCTGGAACACGAACAGGATGAAATTCGTACAAACTTAAATATTTTAGATGTGAGTTTTCTGAAATTGTTATAATGTTGAATTTTTTGTTTCATCAGCTTTGTTTGAAAATGACACTTCTAAATATTTTTACAATGTTAAAACTTTCAGAATGAACTTTCATCTTTATCAGAAAAATTGGCAGAATGTTCAAATGTCGATTTAGAGGATATAAGAACGGAGTCTGTCACCTTAGATGCCACGAGCCCCGATTCAGGTTGGTGTAGCGCCGAGACAACTCCCCACGTCGAATCCGTTGGTTCTGTCGCCTCTGTGGAGCCAAGTATGAAAACAATCATAAATGGATACACTATTTAGGTATTATATTTGTTTGTATGGCCGTTTAAAGTGTATGTCGATTTCAATTTTTATAGAAGTCGCGGACGCATTGGAATGCCAAAATGCAAAAGGAGAGTGTGGAACGTCTAACATTGTTTTGCCCGTTCAGGATGTAGTTCCTCAGCTTTTACTTGACTATTTCATTTCGTTGACTGTTCCCTTAGACGAATATTTTGATAAGGACTTTGCTCAGGATTGTGCCTATTGTTTTCCTGCCGTAGCACTAATATTAGGGCCTAGGAATTGGCCGTACATAAAAAACGCCTACAAGAACTTATCTATGAACATACAGGTATTTGAATGAGTTCTTTTTCTTTGGATTCTAATTCTAAAAAACTAAAGTTATCATTTTGACTACAGACTTCACCAATTTACGTGACTGACATTTGAATATACGTAGTCGATGTTTTATTAGCTCCCGGTATTTATTTTTCAGTTTAAAGTGAGAAGGACGCTCGTGTCTAGCATTCACAAATTAGCATCTATACTAGGAGAAGAAATTGCCTCGGAGGATTTGGCTCCGATTTTCGAAGGATTTATTCGAGATTTGGACGAGGTGAAAATTGGAGCTCTAGAACATTTAGCAGATTTTTTAAAATTATTGAAACAGAGTACTCGAAACGCCTTTTTGCCTCGTTTGAAGGAATTTTTGGACACAGATTTTGACTGTAATTGGAGGTATAGGGAAGAATTCGGTGAACAATTAAGGCTTATAATTAACCTATTTGATCCGATGGATTGGTTGGAATATTTCAAACCCCTTGCAATACTTCTTTTATGTGACAAAGTAGCCGCTGTTCGTCAAAAGGCTGTCTTGTTGGTGAGGAATATAAACAAGTACATATTATTAAATTTATGGGACGTTTGAAATATTGATTATTGTTTTTTCCTCACAGTTCGTCGATTTAATAGTTCATTTATCAAACAAACCGGATTTCCAAGAGGGGTTGTTGTACATCATGCTGAAAGAATTTGCAGAACACACATCCTGGAGGAGGCGCCAAGTTTTTGTTCTTTTGTGTTCTGAAATAGCCAAACAGAAAGCGCTCAACAACGAGGATTTTTGCATGGTGCTTTTGGATCATTTATTGCTCCTGAGCAAAGATGAGGTACCCAACATTGGTCTTTGCGTTGCAAGATGCTTGGCACTAGACATTGTCAGCACAGGTAAACGTCATCTTTAATTTCTTAGTTCTTAAGCTCTAAATTAATCTTTCTTCAATCTTAGAAGAGTTTTTTTATTATTTATTTCTATTTGTTAGGCCTTTTGGCTACCGGTCAAAAAGTGTTCGGTGCTTTTTGTAACTATTCCTTAGTACCGAACCTTTGAAGCTATGTTTAACATTTTTAAGCTCAATGTTGGCATGAGAATTCAATTCAAAACGAAAACAAGGTTGTTAAACATATGACTATAAACATTTGATCAAGTTAGGTGAATTTAAATTCTTGTGGCTTTTACTATTAATATAGTTATTTCGCCACATAAAATATTCGTTAGAGTGAGAATTTACTTTAATCAGACTACACTTGCTATCTTTTCTCCGTAGCAATCAAAATTAAAAAAACGTTTGTTTCAGGCTACGTCAAACCTTCTAGTCCGTATTTCACATCTGTAATAGGAACTTTAGAAATACTAAGAAACAACGAAGACCCCGACATCCGGTATTTTGCATCATTGCACGATGAAAACAAATATAGGAAGCCTTTTTCGAATGCCCCTGGAGAAGGAGCTGTAATTCAATGTAATCATTAAAATTAACGAAAATTTTCTGGTCTCATTTTAAATAATAATGTCCACATATATGTATGCGCACTGTATTAAAAAAATTTGATTCGCTCACATTCGGCACTTAATGATAAGTCGTTTAATGGGGTTGCTTTCGGCGTAGAAAAGCCCGCTTTTACCCAGATATGACAAGACTGTACTTATCGATTATCGTGGTGTGAACTTTAAATATTGAGCGATAAAACTGAAGGATATCATTGATATTTATAAGAATTTTCATTTTCTTTCTTTTTCTTATTTTTTTAAATTGAATTCCTTTGGGGCTGTGAAACGGCGATATTGAGATTCGTTGGAAAGTAAAATTTTTTAATTTTTTTGTTAAAAAATTTTGCAATTTATTTTTTTAAATAAAATTTTCATGTTTTTGGGAAGTTTTACCTTGATGGTGAAAAAGAATCTAGTTTGAAGTTCATATTTAATTGTGTTAACAAGTTTTTAATAGTATGTTTTGATTTTTAAAAATCGATATCTTACTTTTTCCTTCCTTTGCTCAACATACTTTTTTCCTGTCTTTAATTTTTTCAAGATAAATGTGTTGAAGGCTAGGACCTGCAACGATTTCACGTCTTAAGGGAAAAATATTGTTTTTATAAGTTTTATGTGGATTCAGCCTGGTACATTTGTACCTAAATATTTTTTGTAAAACATAAAAAGTTTGCATTGATTCAATTTTGAATGAATGAAAGCTGTTAGATTTAAACAATTGGATTACTTAAACGCCGGATAAAAGCATAATCAGGTATTCACACTTAACTACCATTTCTATAGGAATAAGGATTAAATTATATATTCTTATTGTCAAGAAGAAAAGAAGAGGGAAAATGCAGCGATACAAAAAACTGTATTAGAGTCGAAATCTTATAAATTTTCTTATATTAATCACTATCTTTTCCTTAAAAGTTCAATGTTTTTTTGCTTTCAAGCCACCAAATTTATACTGCAACTCTTAACCACCTGCGCTATGATGACGTGTGGCACACGTCGTAATGTTTCCAGTCCAAAACCAAAACTGACGTGTCCCATACGTCATCGTTATCAGGAATCAGATAAAATCTTAACAATGTTGGATATTAATTTTTATTAAAAATTATTAATTAATCAAGTGTTATTTTTTTTGTTTGTATTTATTCATATTCGTATAGAATTCAGGAATCAAACGCGCTAAAACACTGTTAAACCTTTGAACTCGCTCGCAGACGCGGTGCGGCCTTAGTTAAACGACTCCCGAGAATTAAATGATAGCGCAAGTGGTTAAGGAAATAGGGTTGGCCTGAATTGTTTTCTAAGGTAAAAAAATGCTCAAGTATTTATTGCTTTAACCTGATTATGCTAATGTCAATATACTGTAGAATTTATGGGCGGGGAACAGTCAAAATGAAAAGTCTAGACTTCCGTTTAAAGAACTTTTGGAGTAGATGTTCAAATTTAAAAACTAAGCCTAACGTAATCTAAAATTCACAACATCGTGTCTGCGTAAATCCTTGGTGCTCAAACTGCTGCCCACCAAGCTTTACCAAGTGGCCCAGTGAAAATTTTTACCTACTTGTGTGGGAAAAAGTGAAAAATGTGTACCAAGTTTGGGGAACGTATAAAAAAATGCTCAAAAAATACAACACGAATTTGAGCAGCGTCGACAAGAGTTTGTCAACAATTTAAATAATTTGCTTGGTATTGCACATACCTATGCGCTTCAATTCATAAAATGCTTTTACAAATGGGACACCACAAGAATCTGTGAAGTGTGTAATCTCCATGTTCAAGAGACTGCAGCACACTTCCTCTTCCAGTGTCCCGCTTACGCCCCCTTGCGTACATCACACCTCCAAGCTTACATGGAGGAAGGAGCCACGCCACTACACAATTTTTTCTCGCTTCTCGAAGGGAACTCTGGCTCGGAAAAAATCAAAAAAGTCCATTTATTTGTGGCGCAAGCACTCAAACTTGGGAGCTTTATGTTGGATGAGTGATCATTGAACATTATTTATTTATTTATTGTATTTCTTGTATTTATTGCATTGCCCCCCATATGCCCCTACGGGTAAAATAGGGGTAAACTTTAACAACTTTAATAATAATAATAAAAGTATATGAAGATAAAATCATGTTGCAGCGTCAGAGAGAGTCTCGTCGACCTGGTCATTTAGCTGGAGTGGACAAAAAGTTGACTGATAAAGAGTAGAGTGCGCGTCAAAGCTATAGAGGAAGAAAAACAAAGAGCTTAATATTTTTTTGCACCAACTCCTATGACACCGTCCTCCAAACCGTCACAAAGCTATTCGTCTTCTGATTCAAACGAAACGTAGATTTACTAGAGGATTTGCATATAGTGGCTGGGGATACACTGCCCAGAACTAATAAAACCTTCACCGGGAAGTATTTCATGACTCCAAAATTAGTAGCAGCACTAGACAGGGATTCAGTTCTTCGATCCTCGAAGCAACTATTGATGCACTTGGACATAATACTGACGAATTTTCAATAAGCAAGTCCTATATTCAAAGAATTCGTGGGGAAACCGAAAGAACGCTCTGTGCCATAAAAGCTCATTTTCAAGCCCAAGTACCAAATGTAGTGGCTGTTCGCTGGGGTGTTAAACTACTGTCGAGTTAAGATATTCGAAAATCAAAAGAAGAACGTCTACTAACAATATAACAACCAGACCAACATGTAAGCTTACGTTCGATTAAGCACTTAAGTAGTAATATGTTTCGGTGAAAGTCGGCACGGGTTCCTGTCGTCCTAAGTACTTGAAATTTCACCTACGATTGTTTTAACATAATTGTAAAAAATTACTAGGGTATGCGTCTTTAAATAAAAATTTTTGATTTTTTGGGACACCCTAGTAAAACATTGATTTTTGTTTACCTTTCCCTTTTTGTTGAAAATCTTCTCTACCCTAATTGCCCTTTTTTTCACTGTATCTTTGACGGTCTCGGAACCTTTCCCAAGAACCTTGTACCATATTTTTTCTTTTGAGCTTGTCGTTGACAATTTTTATGATCGTCTTTCTCGTGTGATTTTTTTTTATACATTCGTACATATTATGCAGAGAATATTTTATTTTATGGTAAGCAATGCCTCTTTCTGCTCACATCAGCCCATATGAAGGAAACTTTGGTCGGCTTTTGAGTCTGACAGGTATTTTAAAAACCTTTCCCCAAGAAGCCGATGTGGTACAATAGCCAGGGTGATGTGATGAAGCCCAAAGAGGATCGAAGTCTGGAATTCATATCAAAATAGCGTACTGTAGTACAACTTAGTAAATGAAACCTATATAAAAAGAGCACTCAGCAAGAGTAAAAAGTGCATGAGTAAAAATGTTGACCTTGACTGGAAAAATTTTGGAAAATGAATCAGTTTCTCTGGATGGGTACGCCAATCAGTTTCGAAAGAGTAATCCAATGTGCCAGTAAAACAGGTTTAATTTGCCGAATTCAACTCTTCGCTTCTGTTGGGTCCGTGTAAAATTTTATTATACAAAAATCCGAGTTTTTGTCCCAAGCCTTTCGCTGTACAGAACGGGTTCGACTTGCTGTCATTGATCTTAACTGTACTGTAGGAACAGTGTCCCTGTCGATGACTTGTATCCTCATTAGTACATCTAGACATTATTAGTAGTTTTGCAAGAAATTTGAGGACGAAGGGTTTCGTATCAATGTTCGAAGGAATGAAATGTCTGACAAAAAAAACCATAACAGTTTATCATTGCATTGGGCGAACTATATACATACAATGTATTTCATACATATATTCACAAAGAAGAGCCAACAAGCCAATTTGTAAGCGCAAGAGGCAAGAATAAGAAAAATTGTCAATTCTTTTTTTTAATAGTTTTTAAGTCAATCAAAATCATAACTAAACCGGAAAAAAAATTATTACTGTTTTAAATGAGGACTTTGGTCTGGTGAATTGATTTAGCTCTCTCTCTACAGTGGGATTGTAGATGGCGTTGTAATCGAGTTTCATTTACAAAACAGGAATTTCGGAGTCTTTTATTCTAATATTTGTGCAAACAATAAAAACGAAAGAAATTTAGTGTTGCAATGAAAAGCAGTTCTGTGAAATAAGTTTTCGAGCATTTTCTCATAACTGAAATCTCTACTGGTATACAAATAAATTTAAAAAATATTTATGGTATATTAAATGCAGGCGCAACAACAACCTCAGCATCATATAGGAACAGCAAATGTAATTATTAAAATGAACGACATCCAGCTCTCTTCAGTCGGTGAGTATGAAAGTGAAACAATTAAAATTAAATCTTAATGATTTAAATCGTTCCCTTAATAACGTTTTTTAGATTATCTTACTTTAAAATCTTTTTTAAATTTTAACATAGTATTTTAGGGAGAGGTCGATGGAGCAGAACTTTTGAGAGTTGCAAATGTTTCCTAGTATTGTGTCAGCCCCCAGCTTCTCCTTCCCCCGTGACAATTTTTTTAATGTGGAATATTGTTGTAATGTATTTTGTTGAATAATGCTTAAAACAGAGCAGGCTAAAAATTATTTTTTCTTAATATAGAAAAGACCTTGGGCTCGGCACATGGCATCTTTGTCGTTGAAATGGGTCACTTTCATTTTTGCAATTCACTTTTAAGAATTTGACTAAACAGTTTGAGTGTTTGCAAGAGCTGTTTAAAAAATGAATCATGGAGTTTATAGGTTTTGAATTTTTCATAATAATAATAATAATTAATTTTAATTTATTTGATATGAATTCAAGGGTTGCTGGACCTGGCTCACAGAGAATATCAGGCTGGTGAATATGAGAATGCTGAAAGACATTGTATGCAGTTATGGAGGCAAGAACCGAATAATACAGGGGTACTACTGCTTCTATCATCTATTCACTTTCAGTGTCGTCGACTTGACAAGTAAGTTATGGTAAAATTTGTTATGACTTTAGAGCCAAAAGCATAACCATATCTAATATTTAGTCAGATTATGAACTTAATCACACGGATTATCTTTAAAGCAGTTGAGTAAAATTTTGAAAGAGTGAAAAAATTAATTTAAAGAATTATGAAGCAAACTTTTTTTAAATTGCTTTATTTATTTTTGATTCATTTATTTCAGATCAGCTCATTTTAGCACTCTAGCGATTAAGCAAAATCCATTGCTGGCAGAAGCTTATAGTAACTTGGGTAATGTGTACAAAGAAAGAGGACAGTTACAAGAAGCACTAGAAAATTACAGGCATGCTGTTAGACTGAAGCCTGACTTCATTGATGGTTATATAAATTTGGCAGCTGCATTGGTTGCTGCAGGAGACATGGAACAAGCTGTGCAAGCTTATGTGACTGCCCTTCAGTATAACCCAGTGTGTTGGATTTTTTTAGTCACTCTTACATATAATCTGAATATTTCTTCAAACTTGTTTATTTTTATGAAAGCAATTTATTTTATTTTTAGGATTTATATTGTGTGCGAAGTGATCTTGGGAATCTTTTAAAAGCATTAGGAAGATTAGATGAGGCAAAAGTAAGTAGTTATATTAAAAATTTTTTTTCCTTAAGGAATTTTGTAGCTTTCGTACAAAATTTTTTACATTATGTTTTCTTCATTTTGCGCATTTCCTGGCATTACAATATTTTATTGCGTTTTGTCGTTAAATTCTTTAAAGTTATGTAGTATTTCATGTTTGTGAAGTATTTATTAATATATTTTGCACAAGAGCATTTATTCAAAATTTTTAAATGAGTTAAATGGTTGGTTTTAAGGTAAAATGAATTTAAAAAAAGATATAACTCATTTACGTATAACCTGGGTTGTGTCTATTGCTTTATTTTAGATGTGTACAAAACCTATTTTAATTAGTTTTTCACAGTGTTAAAAAATATTAGAGAAAGGTAATTTAATTTTGAATATTTTAAGTTAGTGAGAGAAAGCTAAAAAAAGTTAAACACAAGGTAAGTTTAAATTTAAACTGCTGTTCTCAACCAGATAAGAATAATCATTTGTGTTATACAGAAATAAAATAAATTTATTTATTTTTATTTTTTTCAGTTTCCTGGGCTTGGACAGTATTTGGAGAAAGTTTTTTAGAAATTATAAAAAGGCAAAAGTCATCATTTTCTGCATTGTGTGAAATTATTTTTCAAACTGAAACATTGATTTTTTGCTATCCCAACTTTCTTCCATGACTTTTAATTTTTTGCTAAATTTTTATATGTAAAATTATGGACAAAACAAGCTTTGATTGGGTAATGTCAATATAAAGATTAGTAATGGTTGGAAAGAAAAAGTATGGGGAAGACTGCTGTAAATAAAACACCGCTTCTTTAAAAGTATTTAATTTTTTAATTGCCTTCAGAGAAAGTTTGGGTAGCAAAGGAACGATTCCTGTTGGGAAATTATTTCAGTGTTCAGTTTCCTGTTTTGAAACCACATTGCAGTAATTAAAACTGCAGTGTTGTTTTAAACAGCTTGAAACAGAGAAATGATTTAAACGATATATATGATTTATGTTATAATCAAGTTGGTCAGGTGGTCCAATGGTGCATCGTGAGTGGTTGCCTGTGGGTCACTCTGGTTCCAGGTAAAGTAATCAAAATGCTGTCAGTTTCCATCATACTTTTGTTATATTTTATGTTTTTTTTCAGTTTTTTTTTAATTTGAACTAGGAAACTGACTTGTTTGACTTGTTTTTTAGGTTATGAAGAATTTATTAGTTTTTTTCTAAAAACAAATTCAGAGGTGTCGAAGTAGCCATTCGACAAAGCGTAATTTGCGATAGTCATGACTTGGCGAGATTTTGAATTGCAATATATCTATTAGACTTTAATTGTTTTTGAGGAGATTAAATTGTTGAAAAATAAATTGTTCTCGCCAATTCATCTTTACGCGGTTCTGCGTGCGCATAGGGCGATCAAATGCAACATTTCGAATTTTTAACGTGCTTCTTTAGAATCGGATTTGCTGGATTATTTTGATTTTATTTTTATTTATTTTTGTTTAATAAAATCAAAATTAATTGTATTTTATAATGGTTCTCAAATCTTACCCTGTAATATTTAGTTTTCATACGAATAAACAGGGTAAAATCTTAAATAGTATAATCTGATTCTAGAGTTAACTGGAAGGTTGTCACAGAGAGAGCTTATTGCCAATACAACTTATAGTTTCCAAATTTTGCCACTACCTATAATTTCGAGCAGAAAAGAATGAACTTAAGGAAACTCAAATTTTTCTCAACTAAAAAATAATTTTTTGAAAATGATTAGTGCAGGATTTTTAAAAAGCAACATGACAGCTTGCGTATTCTCTTCGTAGGGTGTGGCAAACATCTTTACTTAATGCAAAAGTAAAGGTGTTGTTTTATTCCATAATAAGTTAAAAACCGATTGGGAGTTTTTCTAAACTTTGCTCATTGTTTAAGGCAAATCTTTTTTACTTATACTACTAGCAAAGATTCTTTAAAAAGGAAATTGTGAAAGGCTGGGCGCTGGTGTATCATTTGGGATGTGATATGTCAAAATTTGGTAACCTACATATATGACCTTTTAATTGAAGATGTAATATAAATAATTCACATTATTAGACCAAAAAACTTGGTTTTATTGCGCTTCGAACGAAATTTTTAATTAAAAGCTTTGAGAAGACATTTAAGTAAAATTCTCAGTTGGAATCTTCTTAAAAAAATAAAATCTAACTATTTCGATTTGTTGCATTTATAAACGAAAATTTTTTTCCTTTCTTTACAAGTATTAAAATCAATTTATTGACCTAGAATTTGCTATGATTAAAAGGAAAAAAATTACAGTGGATTCTTTTTGCGGTTTGTCTTTAGGGTAAAGAACATGAGGTTTCTGTTTTAAAATAATTTTCCTCTTTATTTTTATTTTAGTTGTAGGCCGTACTAATCACTAAAACAACAGAAATCAAAATTTGGAAAATTATTTTTTTTTACATTTTGGGATTTACGCAATATGAGCAAAAAAAATACATCAAGCCTGAACTATAAAAGATAAGAGGTTTTACAATTTGGCATAAGTAAGCTCTTTTTTAAAGTTACAAAAAAAATCATTGGGCATTTTTGTAATTTTTAATTTATTTATATTTTCGGAAACCTAGCTCAGATCTAAACTTTTTTTTTATAAAAAAATTACACAATTATACGGGAACACATAGGATCCTATTCTTGGGAATAGGCATTGTATCTATTCCCAAGAGGCAACTAAAACCGTTTATTTAGAAAATAGTTTTATTCGTATACAGATGCTCAGAGTAAAATTACAGATACCTTAACGCCGCAATATGACTGGCCATTTGGCATTTCTGCTATAGGGCGTAAAATCACTTATTTTTTTCTCGAATGGAAACTGAGGCACTTCGCGCTAAAGCTAGTTACGACAGAAAGCGTTCTTGCGACTCGCTATTTTCTAGGTTTACAAAGTCGTTCGAAACTAATTTTTGAAAATGTTCTTTTGTCATTGTGGTTATTCAGGCGTGCTATCTTAAAGCAATCGAGACGTACTCTGATTTTGCTGTGGCATGGAGCAATCTTGGATGCGTTTTCAACGCGACCGGGGAAATTTGTCTGGCCATACACCATTTTGAAAAAGCTGTTGCCCTTGATCCCAATTTCTTAGACGCTTATATCAATTTGGGAAATGTTTTGAAGGAGGCCAGAATTTTCGATAGGTGAGTTTTAAATAATTTTGAATCTGAAAGATCTCTAAATGAAGATCTCCTTTTATAATTTCTCCTTGGAGTGTATACTCTTATGTGATTATACTCATAGTAATTCAGTGAATCTCGAGTTTTACAGTTTTTCAGTGAGAGGCACGCAATTGACTTGTCAGTTCACCTAACTAGCCTAGTATGCTTGAGAGCTCGAGTTCCCTCTCACATCGTGTTGTACCCAAGAATGAAAGCCGAGAATAAAAATGTCAAGTTTTTACTGCTTTGATAATATAGAAAATTATTTACAAAGCTCCTAGTTTTACGTTGAAAATATCTCAAGCCAAAAATAAATCTCAGAAATGTTGGTCTCTAACACTAGATTGTTAAAAGAAGTCATTTTGACTGCTTTATAGATATTTGAGTATAGGTACACGTGAGTTTCAGTCTTACGGATGTTAAATTCTCTGAAGTATGGAAAAGATTTATCATCTATGCCCACCAGTTTGAAAGAAATTGAAAACAAACAAAATAATATAAACAAAAAAGCTCAGTTTACTCATTGAATACCAGTAGCTGTTACATTAATGGTGCAATACTTGTCTTCATTTTATATTTACTGTATAGAGGCCTTTCTCTGCTGTTTAATTGGTTTTTTTGAAGCAGATCCAAGTTTTCGAGCTGTGGCCTTGATATGTCTAATTTATGAATTGAAAATAAAAGAAATTGCTTTTGGAAGCAAGGAAGTAATACTTCCCACACACAGCCGCCAACGTTTGGGACTGAGACATTGGTCTGTTTCTCAGATAACAAACCCTACCTATTCCCCGTAGGAAAACAGATGTTTGTTAACTGGGGGCTAAAAAAATGTATTGATTAAATTTTTTTTCAACTTAGTGCTCTAGTCGTTTTACAGTTGTTTTAATTAAAGATGCCAAAAAATTTTAGCTTTAAATCTCATTTGACTAATTTCAATAGACTGATTTTTTTCTTCGAAATTCCCATCAACATTTGCCGGCGTCTTTTTTAGAAACGGAATATTTCTTATTCTTTTTTCGTAAAAGAACTTTTTTTAGAAAATCTAAAATCGCGCCCAATTGGTATAAAATTTTCAGTTTTAATTCTGTTAATCATGTGTTGTCAAGTGATTGTCATTTACACCGCGACGACAATAAACGTCAACAGTTTAGTCCGTCATCAGTCTGAATCTATTTCTGAAACTTGTTGCTCACGTTTTGTAGTGTGCCTTCGGAATCACGTAAAGCGGTAAAGATTTTTATTATTTTTTTCCCAAGTCAGGGCCGTTTTGTTATTTTTGTTGCTTTATCTAGAGCTCTTGTAACAAATTACGGTTTATATTTATGTAAGAATTTGTAATATTGTCCACAAAATGAATTTGTCTTGTGTGTTTAATATGAAACATACTAATGGTAATTTTACCAAAACTCATTAGGTGTTAAAATTGACTAGAAAGAAGTAAAATCAATATTTTTAGAACGGTTTAATTTTTCAGTAATTCTTTTCCAAGTGATGAAATATTCACTTTTTTTATGGTACAGTTCTCTACAATTTTTCGCTTTCATGAGCTTTCAAGTTGATTTTAGGTAGGGAAAAAAATTTTCTGACACTCGCTAGTATATGCGTTCGGAATTCGGATTAAAGACAGGATTCCATTATAATATCTTAAATAAAAAAAAAAAAATCATTTTATTTAGTTTTCGTCAGGGATTTTTTATCATAGTTCCCTTCATACGATTCCCGAATGTCTGGAAAAACATTAACTCAGAATTTCTTTATTTGTGATGAACTCTTTAAAAAAATTTTTTTTTCCTAAGGGCCGTGGCCGCCTACCTTCGAGCATTGAACCTTAGTCCAAACAATGCGGTCGTTCACGGAAATCTTGCCTGCGTTTACTACGAGCAGGGTCTCATCGATTTGGCCATCGACACCTATCGCAGGGCAATCGAACTTCAACCGAATTTCCCGGATGCATATTGCAACTTGGCTAATGCTCTTAAAGAGAAAGGCCAGGTGCCAGAGGCCGAAGATTGTTACAACACAGCCCTTCGACTCTGTCCCACTCATGCCGACTCCCTGAACAATCTTGCCAACATTAAAAGGGAACAAGGTTACGTGGAAGAAGCGACCAAGTTATATCTTAAAGCTCTGGAAGTATTTCCTGAATTCGCTGCTGCTCATTCGAATTTGGCATCTGTGCTTCAGCAGCAAGGAAAACTCACCGATGCCCTCCTCCATTACAAAGAGGCAATAAGGTAAGTCAGCTGGCGCGATATCTAATGGAAAGTGATATATCTAGTGAAAGAAAGCAACCTCTTAACTTTATAAATACGATTATTATATAGGATACAGCCAACTTTTGCTGACGCCTATAGCAACATGGGAAACACTCTAAAAGAAATGCAAGATATTCAAGGAGCTTTACAGTGTTATACAAGGGCCATTCAAATCAATCCTGGATTCGCGGACGCTCACAGTAATTTGGCATCTATTCATAAGGTTAGCCCACCATTATTTACCTAGAACTCCAGAGCCTGAGAATGTTTTCTTAAACGAGATCTTATTCCTAACCCACTACCTTTAATTTTGTATTTATACATATTTATATGTACGCATATATATACATATAAACATGCATGTATATGTATATTTGTTTAAACACAAAATATATTTTTCTGTAAGCAAGTAAAGAAAATCAGTGATTCTGACTTGTGTTTAATAACTTTTCCTTGGGTGGAATAACCAACTAGCTGTGGAATATATTACACACTTATTAAAATATTTAAATAACTATTCACAAGAAACAATAGATAAAATTAGTGTTTGTTGCCGCGGACGTGAAAAATTATAAAAGTCCTCTCACTTCTCGTAATTGCGCCGTTAAGAACATAAATTTCATTACCACTTCTCCTGCCTTATTACTTCTTTATCGATAAATTTCTTTACAGGATTCGGGAAATACTCCCGAAGCCATACAGTCTTACAGAACTGCATTAAAACTTAAACCCGATTTTCCGGATGCTTACTGCAACTTGGCTCATTGTCTTCAAATAGTTTGCGATTGGACAGATTACGAAGCCCGAATGAAAAAACTAGTGAGCATCGTGGCGGAACAGTTAGAAAAAAATCGTCTGCCTTCGGTTCATCCGCATCATTCAATGCTTTATCCTCTTACCCATGAATTTCGGAAAGCTATTGCGGCCAGACATGCCAACTTATGTATAGAAAAGGTATGTGGAGAATACTTGTACGGTTGTAGAAGATTTTATTATCTGCAAGACATGCAAATAAATCAAAAGCGTAAAATTTCCTTTTTACACTTAACCCTCCAACATTCCCAAAATATTATTGTTCAAAAATATTTATTCATTAATCATTCTTTGTGTAGATCCACGTGCTTCACAAACCTCCCTATAAATTTAGCAAGGAGAGCGGGCCCCGATTGCGCATTGGGTATGTGTCCAGCGATTTTGGCAATCATCCCACTTCTCATCTGATGCAGTCGATTCCAGGTCTCCACGATAAAAACAAAGTGGAAGTTTTTTGCTATGCATTAAGTCCAGATGACGGAACAACTTTTAGGGCGAAAATCGCGAGGGAAGCTCATCATTTTGTGGATTTATCTCAGGTAAGTTCACGCTACTAGTGTGAGTAACTCGCTTGTAGTTAACGGAATGCTTCGATTCCATTCGTTTGATTTTAGATCCCCTGTAACGGCAAAGCTGCTGACAGGATCCATGCAGATGGAATTCAAATTTTGGTGAATATGAATGGCTACACAAAGGGTGCTCGCAATGAAATTTTCGCTCTGAGGCCTGCTCCTATTCAGGTACAATTCTTCTCGTTTAACGCATTTTCGAAGTTCAATAAGAATTTTGTAAATATATTGGTTCTATTTTAGGTTATGTGGCTTGGCTACCCTGGAACCTCTGGAGCTTCGTTCATGGATTATTTAATAACTGATATTGTGACATCACCCTTGGAACTAGCTCAGCAGTACAGCGAGAAACTAGCTTACATGCCTCATACCTACTTCATCGGTGACCACAAACAAATGTTTCCGCACTTAAAGGCTAGAGTGATCTTAGCCGATAAAGTGAGCCACTTGTTCTATCTTTAGCTTTCCAGAAATTTTGTTGCCTCTTCTCGAACGGACATGACTCAATAAAAATTTAATTTTTTAGAACACGTCGAAAAAAGATCTTGCTGACAATGTCGCAGTGATAAATGCCACAGATCTGTCGCCTATAATGGAAAACACTGAAATTAAAGAAATCAGAGAATTGGTAGCACCAGACAATGACCAAAAGCTGGAAATTTCATTGAAAGTAGCAGAGTTGCCCACTACGACCCCAATTGAAGTAAACAAAATATAGATTCTGATATGAATATTTGAACGGTGACACGAAATGAATTTATGTTTAAATAATGTCTGCAATTTTCAGACCATGATTGCGTCTGGTCAAATTCAAACTTCAGTAAATGGAATCGTCGTTCAAAATGGTTTGGCCACCAATCAGACCAACAATAAAGCAGCAACTGGGGAAGAAGTGCCACAAAGTATTGTCATTACTACCAGGCAGCAATACGGTCTTCCTGATGACGCCATAGTTTACTGCAATTTCAATCAGCTCTACAAAATTGATCCCTTGACTCTTCAGATGTGGGTTAATGTAAGATATTGTTATTTTTTAGATTTTAAAAAAATCTCTACTTAAATTGTAAATCCTCAGGAAGAATTTAAAAATGCATATACTACATCCGACAGCCATGCACCTAAAAACTCACGATATTTTTCATTTAGATAAAAATTTTTTCCTCACAAAAAATCTTGTTTTCAGATATTAAAACTTGTGCCGAACGCAGTTCTTTGGCTTCTAAGATTTCCTGCTGTCGGAGAAACCAATATCCACAGCACAGCTCAACAGCTCGGAATTAGTCCTAATCGAATACTGTTTAGCAATGTCGCAGCTAAAGAGGAACACGTGCGCAGAGGTCAACTTGCGGATGTTTGCTTAGATACTCCTCTTTGTAATGGTCATACAACGAGCATGGATGTTCTGTGGACAGGGACGCCAGTTGTAACTTTGCCAGGTGGGAACATTTTTGTAGTGGGCTCTCAGTTGTGCGTTGATCATCGTCAATCGTATTTGTGTGCTAGTTTTTTCGCTCTTTTTTTAAGTAGGAAAATGATTTTTCCATTTAAAGCTTTTTTCAATATGGTTAAATTTGCTTTTTGTTAGGTGAAACGTTAGCTTCACGTGTAGCTGCTTCTCAATTGGCGACGCTCGGGTGTCCCGAACTCATAGCGAGGACGCGTCAGGAATATCAAGACATCGCAGTACGTTTAGGAACGGATAGGGAATAGTAAGTTTTGGTGTAGGGAAGATTTGGGAGTTTTTTTTGGGGGGGGGATTAAGTTTTTACATTTGTACAGTATTTAACTGCTGCATTTGCTTTCTTACTTATTGTTGTTTCTTTGTCTTTGTTATAGCTTAAAAGCCATGAGAGCTAAAGTTTGGGCGGCAAGGACGGAAAGCCCGTTGTTCGACTGCAAGAAATACGCCGAAGGAATGGAAGAATTATTTCAACGAATGTGGGAAAAATATGTAAGAGGGGAAAAACCCGATCACATCGATTGCTCTGCTAAAAAATAGTCCCTTAGTCAAATCAAGTTAGGCTGAGCTCTCAGCGGTACTAGCTGCTTCTTTCTGGCTGGCATCAGGGCCAATAAAATCGTAATTCACATTTACTTTGGTTTCGTACTTCTTATCTGTGATAGCCATCGTTATAGAAGGGAGAAAACGGTTTTTATTTGGTTCTCGAGAAAGAAACAATTTTTATTTTTATAAGTTCAGATTTTTCTTGGGTTCGTCTATCGATTTTCTTAGAGAAAATACTTTAATCATTATTTTTTAATAATTTTGTCGTTTTTTTCGACTACATAGTCGTGAGAAGTTAGAACGTTAGACTCAACTTATAGAGAAGTAAAAGTTAGTGGTAATGTTATTCGAGGTAAAAGAGTGTTTGATTATATTCTGGGAATAAGATTGAATGCTTATGAATTGAGATCCCAGTGAAACTAATCTAGAGTATCATTTTTTAGAACTACGCTTAGTGACGTCTCCTCTATGTTTAATGATTTTAACTTTTATGAAGTCAATATTTACTTAACAGAAAATTTTTTCGTATTTGTCAGGTGAATAAGCCATTAAGAGGAAATGTTTCCATTTATTTTTACTTGATTTTAATTTATAAAGTGGAAAACTTGCAGTAATTCATTCGAATGTATTTTTGTCTAAATAAGTCCAAATAGTTTGATAAATAAGAGTTTTAAGTAATAGTAACGAAATATTTAAATCTTATTTTAAATAATTTTAGTTTCATTCTTTTAATCTCAAATCTTTCATTTGATTTTTAAAAAATCGGAGAAA